>LFJQ01000051.1:0-1200000 GCA_001182835.1 Oropetium thomaeum
AATTGGTGCTCCAATATCAGCATGTTGCAGAAGTTGTTGCCACCTCAGGTTCAAATGGTGAAAACAGTACTGCTGCTAAACAGAACATTGGAGATGATGATGAATTATTCAACATATTTGATCAGTACATGTCTTCACAGCCAGCTGCTCCATCTCATGTGCGTACGGAGTTAGACTTGTACTTGGAAGAGCCACCACTGCCTAGAGCACAAGACCTAGACATTGTTAATTGGTGGAAGTATGGTGGGGTTAAGTATCCTACCTTGCAAAGCATAGCTCGAGATATTCTAGCAATTCCTGTGACAACAGTAGCATCTGAATCAGCCTTTAGTACAAGTGGGAGGGTGATTAGTCCTAGTCGTAGTTCACTTGCTCCAACCATTGTAGAAGCTCTGATGTGTATGTAAGCTTGGTCTCGAGCTCACATGTTAGGTGTGTTTTACAGTAATCTTGTACTTTAATCTCAGCTGATGAAACTGAAAATGCATTGAATTATAGCTTATTGATTCTTTGCTATTTCTTGTTAGATATTCATATTGCTGGTTTGATGACTTGTATTGAAGAAATTGAGGAAGAAATGGTAGGTCTCTATAACTAGTACAATCTATTTGGTTTGATGACTTAGATATTCATATTTATGGTCTTATATTTTAATACTTATCATCTTATTTCCTTGAAGGAGAAGAGTGAGTCTACTGTTATAGATTGAGAAGAAATAAGTGCTGGTTGCTCTGGTGCTGTAGAGTGCACGCCATGTACTGAAGTGACAAGCTGCTGGATGGCATTTTAAATCTGAACTTCTGAATTTGCTTCAACCATTTTATTTGTAATAATAATGGCTACTTTAATATGTTATTGTGTGTGTTGGTCGCTGGACATGGAGAGTGGAGACTTGGTTGTTTCTGTTTGATGCTATTTTGTTAATTTGTGCTGGGAATTTGTGATTTATGACAAGTGTTGACTGGTTTTAACTGCTGTTTTGTCAAACAAAATATCCCCGCGGGGACCCGACGGGGATCGGGGATCCATCGGGTTCGGGTACGGAGACAGATTTTGCCCCGTTAACCTATCGGGGCCGGGGGGGATTCGGGGGACACCTTAACGGGGCGGGGATGGTTTCTGTTCCCCCGGCCCCGCCCCGCCCCGTTGCCCGGACGGATCCGAAAGGTACATGTCCAGCGTTCGTGTCTCGGAATTTGGCTGAAAGAAGAAAAGATTAGAGTGCAGCAGAGAGCAGCACCGTGGCCGGGGCCCGGGGCCGTCGGAGATTCGCGTGGCGACTGGCGAGGCGGGCGCGGGAAAGAAAGACACAAAAGTCAAGCGCGAGATGGATGGCTGTGGGGGTGGCGGCACTATGATTTCACATGCGCGGCTGACACACACACACACACCCCTGCAACCACCACGTTGCCTTCGCCATCGCCCCCGCGCCTCGCATCACATGCCGCTTGCCCCCGCGGCGCGCCGGTGCCATGTGACCTTGTTGTGCCTGCGCTGCTGCCCCGGCACTCGGAATTCCGACGGCCCGCGCGCGCTGCCGTACGTCGTCGTCGTCGTCGTCGCTCGCAACGGATACGGATCCCGTTTGTCTATTCATCCAGCTCGGAACCGGATAAGATAAGAAACCAGCGAGCAGCAAACAAAAAGGTCGTAAAGCTGTGGTGGGCCGCACCACTCCACTGCTTTGCGTGCCAGAGGAAATCCACTCCACTGCAAGTGCTCTTCGCCTCTTCCGATAAGCTACTGTGCCTGCCGGCGCGGCCGGCCACTTCCCAGCCCGCTCCCAGCGATCGACATTGATCTAGTTCCCATGCGTGTTTGCAAGCAAAGATTCCGGTAACGTGCGCTCACGTGCCGGAGCTGCACGGAAAGTACAGAACCCCCCGACTCCGTTCACACGTCCCCTGGCTCTGCTCTGCTCTGCTACTGTATGTGATCCAAGGTTATCCATCTGTGCGACTCGACTCGCCCAAGGCTTGACCCTTGCCGGTACTTCGTATACTACTGTATATGATCTTCCTTCCGGCAAGAGTCAGTGTATCCATGGCCATTGGGTAAACAAACAAGAGAGCAAGGAGATCCCTGCACTAGACGGCGGTATACAAATCCTGAGCCATTATTCTGTCAACCCGACGCCGACACGTACACACTGAATCGAACTATCCAGATCACGGCCGGGCCCCGGGGAGCCGTACGCCGTGCACCGGCCACCGGCAAAATTTATTCGCCGGAGCAGCGACCACCACAGCCATAAATGCGGCATGGGATGGGGGCAGTGATCGCGCGCACGCAGGCATGCAAATCTGCAGTCACTTTTTTCTACTACACTACTCGTAACTGTTTTACCGGTGACGGTGAGGCCACGGAGTGGCGGTGCCGTCGTGGCATCAAAAGATGCGAGGGCAGGGCAGGGCAGGCAGCGCGGCGTGCGTCCGTCGAGACAGTTTTTCTCGTTAGAGTGGGAACAGGGGTAAAGAAAAGGGACCGGACGCAGGCACCGCTTCCCTAAAAAGGTGGCCGTTAGTGGTGGCCCGGCGGCCGGGGCAGCGACAGTGTCCGCATCCGGTCTCAAAGCTCCGAGCTCTTCCATCCTTGCCGTCGATCGTTTCCCGTATGCACGCGCTCCCACCTGTTGTGGCCGTCCGATATGATGCAGCCGGAGCCACCACCAAAACATCTGTGCGCCGTGCGCGGTACTGTATAATCATGGTGTTTAGCCGAACAGCACTTGGTCACTGTCATGTGGGCCGCATCTACTAGTGTTTGCCCGGTAAAGCAAAGCAACAAGCAAAGAGGTGTGTTCTGCCTGATCTGCTGGCTTTGCTTGCGGCAGGCAAACGCACCTTGATTTACGGCCGGCCATGTCTTCTGCTGGGGCCCGATCGACGGAGCAAAAAAAAAGTAAAGGGGGGGGGGGGGGGGGGGGTGCGGCTTGTATCGATGAGCCCCCAATCCACGGCAAGCTTCACGTCCTCCTGCTCTTCGGAACTCGACCTTTTTCTCGATGATTTTATCCGCCAGACACAAGGTTTTGTCGCCGTCCTTTGGTTAGGACGCATAATTGGGGCTGTTTGTGTGAAGTCAAAGCAAGGGTAAACGGCAGAGTCATGCTGTTTCGTGCTTGTTCTGGCATGATGCACATTATGATAAGGAGACGCTTGGCTATGGACTTTGCTCGATCTGCTCCGTTGCCGAAGGCGCAGAGCAAGTGCAACGAACGCCGTAGCGGCCATGGCAAAAGGGCACCTCTGGAAGTATAGCTCCCTCCGGCCGCATTATTGTGGCCTGCTCCTATCCAGTGTTTCCTCCGGGTTTCCAGGAGAGACGAGCCAAAGGTTTGAAGCGTCCGTCCGTCTGTAGTATGTCTCGACGACTACGCAGGCAGCACCCATGCATTCTTCGTTCTGTGTGCACCAAAAAGTATTGTTAAATAAACATGACCTACTACTTACTACTAGTACTGGTAAAAAATTTAACGTTTCCACTTGTTCCTGCAGGCTGCATACAGAGACAGTCACGAGTCCGACGAGCGCGTACTGTGCTCACGTCTTCTTCGAGCCCTGCGACGTACGGACGTGAGACCACGCACTAGCAGCGGAGTAATGTTGTCTCATGTTGTTCTCGAGAGGCCAAAGACTATGGAGGACAAGCACTAGTAGTACGGAGTACTATCCTTTTGTTGCGGATCGCGAGTTTTGGAGCCTGCTCCTGTGCCTGCTTCGGTTCAATGCAGCTCATAGATAAGGTGTCGTCGGTAAAATTTTAAAATTTATTATGTATATAACTAAACAGACAACTCATACAATTCACAGACAGAATTAACTATTTAACCGTCTATATTTATGTGTAGTCATATGATTAATGATAAATATTATTTTTATGTATCATTGTGTTGCTAGTTGATACTAGAAAAATAGACTAACATAAACATAGCTAAATCTATTCTTTATTTAGCAAGTTAACAACATGCCATAATAATTGATTATAAAAAACATTCTTGAACTAGCTAACTACAATACTATGATCACACTACTAGAACTAGCTTTCAACAACAGCTTGTTATTTCAAAGGTAATTAATCATGACCCAGAAGGAAGCGTGTGCACTGAGCACACAAGTAGGGAAGTAAGTTGGGACACTAGTTGCTACCACTACAACCTTGCTCCTCTTGACGCTGCACCCTTTCCGCGCGCCGGGACCCCGCGCGGTCTCGTCTCCCTGGGAGCATGCGCCAAGGCCGTCGCCTCATGAGACGCCGACTTCACCACCTCTCTTCATTGACCGCCGTTCGTGAGGGTTCTTTTTGTAAAATTGCAGCCATACAGACGGCTGGGTGCTCGACACGCGTGGTACGTGCCCTTAGTACTGTAGTATTTCCTTGCCTCTTGCAGCATCAGAACTCGAGTACGCCTCCTCGAGTAACTGACCTGAGTGACAAAACACCCACCTCTCCCGGGAACCTGGCGGTTCGTAGCGGGAACAAACCTCGCGTGCTATAAAGATCACGAACGAACGATCATCAGTACAGAGTGCGTATTCTCCGTACCGTACGTGCTAGTAAATGAAAAAGGATGAGGACTCTGTCCTGTAGTCTGTGCAAAGCACAGGAGGTGCTGTGCAGTTCCAAGCCACGATCGATCTGGGCAAAAGCTGAAGTTGACGCGAAGCAATCCTCCCTTACTACCTCCACGGCATCTGTTTGTCTCGATCGAACTGGCTTCAGCTTTACTGAAAGGAGTATGGGCTGCACTGAATGATCTTAAAAAATCACTGTTCCGCCGTAGAAAAATCGGCCGATTATTAACACCTGGAAAACCCACTGTATAAGATAAGATCGACAGGTCGGGCTGGCTACCACTACTAGTAGTAGCAGACGGTGCATGCCACACTCCATGTGAAAGTGTCGTTAGCTTGCTTCATCACAATTCACAAGCATCGTCAGCGGAAAGCCTGAAACGACACCGCGGGGCTCGGCGGCGGAGGATGATCTGAACCAAACCAACTCGACCTCCCTTTGCCTGCCGAGATGATTTACCATGTGCACTTCTGCTCTCTGCCGCGCGCTCACTGCCCCTCTTCGGCCCTTCGTTCTCTCTGTGCGTTCGGCGCGGTCGCTGCAGTCATCATCACGCCCACGTAGAAAACGTACTGATTGCTGCCGCGCCGTGGGAAATTACAGCCAGAGTGACTCGTTGTTGTGCAGCATTTGTTATCCTGGTTGGCAGGCTATCGTTGCGTGTGTCGACGATTGCTGCTGGCCACGCCTTCGTTAACGGCAATCATACGAGAGACGAGACAACCAATCCATCCGCCGACGCGCGCGCGTGCGTGCAGGATCGGTTTTGCGGTATAATTCCGCAACACCAACAATATCTCAATGGTGTATCTGTATGTACAAACCGGCCGTAGCGTATTACATCATTCCCTGCATGCTGTCTGCAAAGCTTTGCCTGCAGCGACATGATTTCGCGGGGACACGCCGCGCGCGCGTTGCCTTCTTGCACGACAGTCATCACCGGCCGGCACGAGTCCTCATGAGCTCGCACCAAACCAAAGCCTGATTATTCAATTCTTAATAATGCATTCACCTATGGCCTGACAGCGCAAGTGTTATCGATTGGTAGAGCTAGAGAACATGACGGTTAGCAGCAGGCTGGATGTGTGGCGTAGATGTACGCACGAGCACACAACTGCCGGCTGGGTCACGCACAGGCAAAGGTACGCAGCAAGAAGGCCTGTTCGATCGTCAAAAGCAGAGGGCGGTGCGCCAAACTAGCTGGTACTGGTAGTGTGAGCAAGCATTATTGCAGCCCTTATACGGCCAAGGAGATGCGATGAAAGGTTTAGGTGAATTATGCATCCCAAGACCACCAGATAGATGACCGTACCACACTCGTTATAGCTCACGTACGTAGTACTACTACCTATAAGCTTCTATATATACGTGGTTAGTAGTAGTACTATTAAGCCACCCACTCCGGTCGTATCCGTCCATCTTTCCCGAAAAAGACGACGAACAAGGAAACCAGAAAGCGACCTAACCAGCACACGTCACATGATCAGCACCGCCGATCATCATCGATCGTCGGAATCGTAGCAGTCTAGCGCAGCGCGGACGCGTGATTCATTTCTTGACAAGACTATCATCGATCATGCATCATCGTCGGAACCCGTAGCAGCGGCGCGAACCGGTGGATCGAAATGGACTGCGCTTGCGAGTTGGAGTCTTGGAGTAGTATGTTGTGTAGTAGCAGGTGGCGTCTGATCCGGGCACGACGGCGAAGATGAGGCGTGCTTCATCATGCTGTAGTAGCAGCAGCTTGCGAGTTGCACGGTACACGCGCGCGGCGGCGGCGTCCTCGTCGTGCTTCCTGCGTGTCCACGAAGCATCCATAATCCCGTCCCGATCGACGACGCCATGACATGCCTGGCTGCCGGGTCAGATGCGGTGCGCGCGCGGCCGCGCTAGCGAATAGGCAGGTCCAGTTTTGGAGCGGGGTTGGCGCCATTAATTCCGTAGACCGGCCGCGCTGCATGCATGCTAGTAGTACGTGTACGTACACGTACTCCCTGCGCTCCCTGTACGTGTCGGCAAGAGTATAGTATAGCTAACAGCCATTGCTTCAAAGCTCAACCATATACATAACGTATGCATGAAGCTTCATCATCACCCTTCCTTTCCCGTCAAGCTTGTTATGGGGGCTACCAAAATCTTCTTGCGAGCCAGATCAATTTCCTGTTCCTCTCCTCTCGTCAAAGATCGACGTCGTGGGCTGTTACGGGAACGCATGTGGGATGACGCAACCGAAGAGATTCTCGGGGGGCAAATGCATGGAGTCAAAAAGCGACACGCGCGACGACGTGCAGCGCTCGACGCAGCAGGGCCCTCCTTCGGTCTCGGCTGGCTCGCGTCGTCTTTGCGCGCCGGTCCGTCGAGCTGTCCGCCTGTCACATCGAATTTGGGGCAGAATTAGTGTGAGGGTTCACGAATAATAATTGCGCGAAAGATGGGCAACGGAATGGCGGTGCGCAGCACAGCTAGCACAGCTCGGAAAGGAAGTTTCAGGCCAGGCACTGATGAGTGAAGCTGGCTGTCAGGTTCCCAAAACCAGCTGTATCCAAGTCTGAACACGAGTTGCTTAGGAACGAACCTGATGCTCACCATGTGTAATTAACGCGTCAGATCACCTAAAAGGTTGGTTTTATCTGTTTTTTTTTCTTTTGCGGGCGGCAAAGAGTCCTGTTGATTATTCAGACAAATGTTTATAATCATGAGTGAAGGATGGTTAGAGGAAAACAAATGGATCTTCTGACGTTCGTCACGGTAGCGAGCTGCCGTTGATCCTCCTACGACATCTCCAAGCACTCCACACAAAGGGGCCCCCGTGCCATTGAGCGGCTCGGGCGTCCGTCCATCTACGAGTGTCAGACGAACCGCCTCCAAAAGAAAAATGGGTTGAATGATCGAAGTATTTATATATCTTCGAATTGGTGATAGGGATGCAAAGAAGATACGTAATATTATACCCATAAGAGGATTTAGATCATTGGCAGTCGGTCTCCCAGTCCCAATAGTCGTGTTGTTGGCAGTCACGCTGCTACCCTCCGTAGCATATTCAATGGTGCACATCACTCTAGCACAGTCAACCAACAGATTTGACTCAAATTGACTAAATTTAAACCACTAAATTCATATCATATTTTCTAGGTTTGATATGCTAATGCAACCATTTGAGCTGAAAAAAGTTTATAAGGTTTGGTAGAATTTATATTAATTCTTTTGATGTGGTTAATCTATAATTTTGTTTTATTTTTTAGGTAACTAAAACTTTTATGGCTTGTGAAATTTAAATTTAAATTCATATGGTTAATCAAGTATAAAATTTTTTGAAGTAACTTTATGGCTTGTAAATTCATTTTGTTAGAATTTGATAAAATGAATTATAAATTTTTATCAAATTGTTAGAAAATGTTTACACATACTAAAAGTTTAAACAATGTTACAAACTAACGGTCTGGAAGAATTTTAATTCAGATTTACCAAGCCTTTTAAAGTTTTTTCAGCTCAGATGGTTGTGTATTGGTTTATACTTCTCCAAGGAGAGTTGATACAAGTTAAAGAGGTTTAAAAAATAGTTAAATTCGAATTAAAAAGCTGCATTTGTTGGCTGGCAGGGTTGGATTGATGTGTAACCGTTGGATATGTCTTAGGTTTGGAGAGCTTGACTGCCCGTCCAGTTAGGAGGCCGACTACCAAAGAATTCTTAAGACGCAGTGGAAATAGTTATAGACAACCCAACAATTGTGATCTTCTCTTTTCTAAATTCTAGTTAGATGACGATTCGGTGTTGCTAAAATTGAGTGAAGCAGATGAAACAGTGAGCAGTCACGCAAACGAACGTGTTCCTCAAAAACCTGGTTCGCCTTCATTTGGTTTCGAAGGCCTCTCACACTGTTTCATTCACACGAAAAGCTAGCTGGGGCGAGGATGCTATTTGTTCCGAATTTCTCTCTCACTCTTCCCCAGAGAGGAGAATCCTAGCGAATACAGTGGTGTACTTACTTGATATATGCCCGGGAGGTGAAAATTCGGCAAGACATCATGCAACAATAACGTTGAACAACCAACATTACTGTTATTGATTATTACTGGCAGTGTGCTTGAGCACAGGGGCGTAACTACAGTAACGATGAGTGTGAGTGAAAATACCGTGCACGCACACCCGCAGTTGCTTTTTTGCACCCTTTCTCGATCACATCGTCTAAACGCCAACGGGAAAGGAGGTCGTTCCAAAACAAGGTGACAGCATCCATTTCCACGAAAAATTCACTCATATCGCCTGATAGATGACAGAGAGCATCCAAAACCCACCGGAGCATCGCCTGATACCGCCAGGAATCTGTTCCAAGCCGACGCTGTATAACGCGTGCTTGGCAAACGCAGGCACGTTGCGCGCGGGTGGATGGAGGAGGAGGAGGAGCTTGCCGTTTTCCCTGTGTGCCGGCCCGCTGGCACATGCCGACAACCGAAACCAAGTCATCTTTCCTCGGGGGAAGCTCCACCGGACCGAGGTGGGAGCGCGAGCCGTTTGCTGCGTTCGCTTCTGACCGTTCCGTTCCCCCCACCCTCGTCGAGCAGATGCAGAGCAGAGCAGAGCATGGCATGGAATGGCAGCTACTACCACCAGTACTACAAGCTTACGAGCAGATCCGTCCATGTATCCACCCATCTATACGATCTACTACCGGCCCCAACCCTCACCTGCCAACTTTAATACACGCGACGAGGTGAGCTTAGATTAGCTAGGCCGCGGTGCGAGGAGGAGGGGGGAGGCTCCGACCCGAGTCGCTGAGCCATGTGCGCCCCAACGTGGCACGTTCCCCCCTCCCCTCTCCTCTCTCTCTCTGCACGCACACTGCTACGGACGGCTCTCTCCCTCCGCCCTCGCTCGCTAACGTGCCGGTGCCGATCTGGATTATAAATAGAGGCCCACCGCACCACGGCCACCACCCACCACCAGTCGCCCACACTCCACACTCACTGCTGCCTGCCCACTAGTAGAAGGAAAGGAGAGACAGAGGGAAGGGAAGCAATGGGGTCGCCGGGTTCCCTCGCCGGCGCCGCCGCGGCGCTCGCGCTCCTGTCACTCCTCGCCGTCGGCAGCTGCCGCGAGGCACAGTTTGACGCCGGCGACGCTGGCGTCGACGCGGAGAACTTCAACACCAGCGACGCCGGCAAGTACTGGGGCCCCTGGCTGCCGGCCAGGGCCA
Organism: Oropetium thomaeum; assembly: GCA_001182835.1. Classification (NCBI taxonomy): domain Eukaryota; kingdom Viridiplantae; phylum Streptophyta; class Magnoliopsida; order Poales; family Poaceae; genus Oropetium; species Oropetium thomaeum. Next base: position 9,771 of record LFJQ01000051.1, read on the forward strand.
CCTGGTACGGCCAGCCCAACGGCGCCGGCCCCGACGACAACGGTGAGTTTTCTAAACTAAGCACCTGCATTTTTCTTTCCCGAGATCCCTTTTCTTCTTCGTCGCGGCCGGCGGCTTGTTCTCGCCGTGTTTTGGTCGATCCGGGCAATGTGGCTCATCTCCTTGCCTCTTGTATCTGCTAGGTGGTGCCTGCGGGTTCAAGCACACCAACCAGTACCCGTTCATGTCCATGGGCTCCTGCGGCAACCAGCCACTGTTCAAGGACGGCAAGGGCTGCGGCTCCTGCTACAAGGTATGGGACCGGTGGAGTTTTCTTTGCATAGTGTAATTTCTGATGAAATTTTCTACGAGTACCGCTGTTCCGTACCGATTCTAACCGTCAAAGCAGTACGTTATCTTAAGAGAAAAAAAGAAAAAAAACAATTAGATCGGCCCACTTGCATCGTCTGCAAGTTGAGGACCCCGCGCGCATGTGCGCTGCGCCTCACTGGATCTCCGTGATGCTAGTAGCGCCGTTCACTCTGGCATTGACCCTTGCTCCTAACGTCCCGTGCAGATTCGGTGCACCAAGGACCGTTCCTGCTCCGGTCGGACGGAGACGGTGATCATCACCGACATGAACTACTACCCGGTGTCCAAGTACCACTTCGACCTCAGCGGCACCGCGTTCGGCCGCCTCGCCAAGCCGGGGCTCAACGACAAGCTCCGCCACTCCGGCATCATCGACATCGAGTTCACCAGGTCTGTAAACCGAAAACACTCTCGTGGTTGTTAAACACTGTTCTGTGCTGCTGCCACTCGAAGTAGGAGTAGTATAGTAGTACTACTACTATGTACTACAGTGGTACTCATCGAAGTACTACTGTAGTAGTAGCGCTGTAGGAATCAAAATTATTACTGTAACCACTCGAGTAGTACTCCTAGTCCTAGTTCGAGTTCCCCTCCAAAGATTTCGTCTGAGTTCAGGTTTGGAGTTTGGTCATCCGCAGAGCCCGGGAAAGTGAAAATAGTTTTCTTTGATGTGCGATGCGTCCGATCCAACGGCCTACATTACTGCGCCTCGCCGGACATCGGACACGGCATGTGCGGCAAAGTGGCACAGCTGACAAAGCTCACTTTTATTGCGCTGCAGCCCCGCGCAACATGCTCTGTTTTGGCTACTAGTGGGCGCGCACGCACCCCCTTTTGCAGCCCCGACGTTGTATCCTGCCCAAGCTGCGTCGTGCTTCTGCTACTACCACTACGCGCCACCGGCCAACTCCCCTTTTCGTTTCTTCCTTGTACTACTGGCTAAAGTTTAATCTTTGGTGATGGGCCCCGGCTGGCCCAACAAGATGGGGAGATTGCTTCATTTGATTCCTCCGCGTAGTAGGATTGTTTAGGCAAAACAACAAAAGCAATTCCAAGATTAGGACTATCTCTTTCTTTTCTTCACTAGTAGTAGTACCACAGTACAGTAGTTCACATTTAGATTCTGTTTTACTAGTAGTACTAAGAAAGAAAAGGAAAAAAAATGCTGAAAGTAGTTTTGTGATGATGCAGGGTTCCGTGCGAGTTCCCGGGCCTGAAGGTCGGATTCCACGTGGAGCAGTTCTCCAACCCCGTGTACTTCGCGGTGCTAGTGGAGTACGAGGACGGCGACGGCGACGTGGTGCAGGTGGACCTGATGGAGTCGAAGTCTCCGCGTGGGCAGCCGACGGGGCGGTGGACGCCCGATGCGCGAGTCCTGGGGCTCCGTCTGGCGCCTCGACTCCAACCACCGGCTGCAGGCGCCCTTCTCCATCCGCATCCGCAACGAGTCCGGCAAGACGCTCGTAGCCAGGGAGGTCATCCCGGCCAACTGGAGGCCCAACACGTTCTACCGCTCCATCGTGCAGTACAGCTGATGATCCCCCGTCTCTTAAGACGGGAAGGGGGTGCCAGCAATTGGAGCCGGCATCCGTGATCACCACCACTATTACTACTATAGTAGACTACTAGTATTACTACTAGTACAATCGTATACTACTACAGTAATGCTAGTGCGTGCGTGTCTGGTCTGTTCATCATCATCATCATCGTCATCATCGATCGTGTTGTGTTTGTCCATCGTGTTCGGGGAGAGGGGAGAGGCGGGGCTGTTGCTTTTTAGGTGAGGCGTCGTCTCAAAAGGGGCCTGTGTGTGTGAGGCATGTGATCCTAATTGGGGGAACAAGCTAAGCTTAAGCTGTGTGGGAAATGGAGGAGGCAGGCGTACAATGTACGCTCTCCCGCCCACAGTCGCTTTATAAGTTATCATCATCATCATCATGATATTATCGGGAGGTGATTAATCAAAGAGTATATTGTTATTATGTGCTGTAAAACGTTCTTTTCCTTCTTTTTCCCTCCCTATTTCTTCTTCTTCATTGATGAGGTGCTGTGCAAGTTGAAACGTCTTTGATTTCGACCCGCGAAAGCAAAGAAAAATCTTTAAGTGCAGCTTTGATTTTGTGATGCTTGGGAAAGCATTTCTGCGCTGCGTACGAAAGCAGTAGCTGTATGTTCCGAAAACGCAGAAAAGCAGGCATCATTGATTCCACAGTTCCAGCCAGCATCTATCGCTGTCGAAACGCTGAAAGGCATAACCGCCGAGGAACACCGAGTCCCAAATTCGGGTTGGATTCAGTCGCCCGGTCGTCCCGCGCGCGGTAAAGCAAAATTTCGAACCTCCCGCGGTGTGTAAAAAATCGGCGACGCGCATCGCCTGCTTTTTGTGCAGATTCCGTTCGTTGGTTAGTACTAGTACTAGTTAGTACCTACTAGTACATGATTGGTTGGTTTGCCGTCTCACCGTGCCGGTAAAGTTGTAAAGCACGCGCGGCCTAATCCATCATCCCACCCATATCCACCCTCCCAGTCTTTCACATGCACCGGCATCGCGACCTTTTTCTAAATAAAGCTATACTAGCCTATAGTAAGCTCCTCCTAGTACTGGCTATAGGAGAAGCACCCTTTATTTGTTTTTTCTCGTCCTATCACTAGCCTTTCACTGTGTCGTTGCCGTTCCGATGCGAGAAGCGCTCCGGGCTCCAGTCAAACAAGAACAGAGCTCGGCCCCTGCCTGTGTTGAACTGTTGATTGACAACGGCGTCCGGCCAAATAAAGCCCGTCCCATCTCTTCAAACCTCATTAGCTGTCCCGCGCTGCTGCCTGCTTCCGTGCCGTGCGCGCGCTCGGAGTAATGGCTGCGCGTATTTGATCCCGATCTCTCTCAAGCAAGCGCGCGCCAGCATCCTCTTATCTTAAACATGAATTGATGAATACGTACTTGATGATGCGCAGCTACTCCAGCCTGGCATTCATCAGGACGGAGTCGGAGACCGACCGGCAGCGCAATGTGCAGAGCTTGTAGCTGCGTCTCATCTCATAGGGCCGTGTGGCGCACTGGCGCCCCCATCCAGTTTCCAGCCAGCGTCGGTCGAGGGTCGAGTCCCGGACACTGGAGGGAGCATCCTAAGCACCACTGTAGTAGTACATTGAATCATCGGGCTTGATCATCGTCTGGCAGCCGTGGTTAGTTGGCCGACACCGTGACATCCGTCTTCTTTTTCTTTCTTTCTGGCGACGCGGCGCCTTTTTCCTCCTGTGTGTGTGTGTGTGTTTTTTTTTTTTCCATTCTATCCGCGCGGATCGAGCCGTGTTTCCCCGCGTTCCGCGGCATGTTCGCCTACATGGCACCGATGCCCGAGGGAGTCAAAAAGAGAAGAGAGAGAGAGACGCCTGTTCCCGGCCGGCGTCAGAGTAGCTCAGCTCGTACGGCACCTATCGTCTCTCGCTCTCTCTCTCCTTCCGTTTCGCGACGCCGCCTATGGCCGCTGGCCATGTGTCCGGACCACGGGCCCTGTGCGTGCCATCGATTCGATTCTCTCCTCTCTCACGCCGTCGCTGGTGCCATGATCACCAGCGGAATCTGGATGGCAGAGCGGCAGCACCAGCTGGTTTTTTTCCCCCTCCAGCCCCAGCGCGCGTCGCGTCCTTTGGATTGACGGCCCAGCGAACTCCATCCACCGAGAGCTGGAAGCATAATCGCTTTTCTTCAGCAGGGCTCCCGGCGGCGCACACTGTACTGTACGGTACAAATATCTGTTAGCTGGAAATGAGCTAGATTCACAACGAAAACGATCTGAAAAGGAAATGGTTAGACACTGGTCACTACTATGATTGAGCACCGTCCTTTATCTGCGGTCCTTCACCGTCAAGAAGAATAAATTCGGTCGTATCCATATTACGTGCACCGGCTCTTGATGAAAAAAGAAACAGCTTTATATTTGCATACCTATCTTTCAGAGCTATAGAGAGGTCAAAACAACATAAATAAAAGATGTTACAGATAACTCATCAGTCATCTCTACTGCTGTACTGCATATCAATTGAGAGAACTCTAGAAACCAATGACCAAACGAGGAAGTAACAGATATGTTTGGAGCCAGCAGACGTTGCACGGAGAATGGTCAAACATGTCTCAAAATCAACAAATGTTTATATTATGGACACAGAAATATGATATGCACCGATTGTTGATGAAAAGAAAAAAAAATCTTTGAGCCTGAGTTGATGGAACACCTCTTTTTTGATTGTGTAGTGGTGAAACATGTGGAGTGACATATGTCTGGTTACTAGCTATAGTATTGGTGATAGTTTTGAATTGACTGCCAAATACGGGATTATGAATAAGAAGTATCTAGTGCTAAATATGTTTAGTTCTGCAATTTTGTGGGGGTTATGGAACTTGAGAAACTGTCTATGTTTTCAGCACGCACCCTGGAGAGATGTTCACCATGTGTGGCAAAAGGTGATTCCAATGCTGAAGAATTGGAGCATCTTGTGCCCTACAAGAGGAAAGGAGTTGTACACACTCTGGGTTCAGTCGCTGGAGAAGCTCATCGGGCAGCCAAAAAGGTTGGGATGTTCAGGAGCTTGAGAATCCAGATTGCTGATTATAGAGGAAGGAAAGGGTAACAGAAAACTGAAGCCACAGATCATGAATTCGTGGTCGGCTGACAAGCTACAACCAGAAGAAGTCACTGTGATGACCTGGGAAGACGAAGGAACATACAAGCCGGTGCGGATCAAGGAGCACGTGTGATGATGTGAGATAGGAATGATGGTTTAGCAGTTGGTCGGTGTGCGCTACTGGTTGGGTGTTCTTTATGTGTTTGGTCAGTTGGACCTGTGTGCTAAACTAGATAACTGGTTTCGTCCTGAATTTTATGTTATGATGGACTGGGATGGGGGTTACCCCTGTTCTTGAACTCTAAAAAAAATTATTGATAAAAAAAGGACGCCTTTACATTACACAAACTATCTACTGATCTACATTGGCCACAGAGAGATCAAAACAACATAAATACAAGATGTTACAGAACTCACCTCTACTGCACAATTCAAGATTCATCAAATGACAGGGAAACACTAGAAAAAAGAACAAATATATACTCCGTATACTGTACATAGTTATTGAGCTATGTACCGCGCACGTCATGGTCACTGCTTGGAGTTGCTGGGCTGCTGTTGCTGCTGGTTCAGCTTCTGGCACATGACCAACATCCGGTTGTACGCCTCCATGCTGCCCGGTTGCTGCTGCACAGATGATTCCTCCACCTGGTCAGTTTCTCCTTTCACGCATGGCACGCAAACGTACTCGATGACGACGTTTATTGCGTACCTGGCCGTTCTGCTGCGCTTGTTGGCACGCGAGGAAGGCGGCGAAGGCGTCCGGCTGCACCGCGCGGTCAGCCACCGCGCCGGCTCCGGAGCTTGGCCCGGCGGCGGCGTCCCAGCTAGGCATGGGGATGAAGTGCGGCGGGTGCATCATGGGCGGCGGCGCGTACCCGGGCTGGGCGAGCGAGCCCATGTTCATCATTCCCTGGGCCATTTGAGCCATCTGGGCCATTTGGGCCATCTGCGCCATCACGGACATCTGCAGCTGCGGCACGGCCATGCCCATGGGCATCATCATGCTGCTCATCCGGTTCATCACCTGCACCTGCGCCTGCAGCTGCTTCAGGTACTCGATCACCTCGTCCAGCATGGATGCCTTGTCCGTCTAACACAGTAGCCACGCATGATAACATGAGACTTGTGCGAATTCTATTTTCATTCGGTCGGCTCTGCGTAGTACTACAACTATTTATTTGGATCATTTTTTTTCGAATGGAAAGAGTCGTATCTGGCTCACCTTGCTTGAGTTTGGGACCAGCTTTTGTAATGTCTTCATCTTCTGGTTGATCCTGTCTCTTCGTTTCTGCAAAACAACAGAATTCTTCAGTGTGCCTTCATTAGATGTGGCATAGGGCTGTGGGGTTAGAGTATGACATGTTTTGGCCCACATGCCCTTGCAACGGATAAACCGGGACATAATTAATCTAGCCCACTTTCCAGGACCAATCTTTTCTTTTTTTTTGCGGAATCCCGTCCCCACGTTCCAGGACCAACTGACGACATGTCGAATCGAAACCTTTCAGCTTTTCTAACGAAAACCTGAAGATTCTGAATGAAACTAGACTAAAAGTACGGCATGATATAGACGTTGAGCTGCAACATCACATCGGCACTGACTAGGTCAACGAAACCTATCGTGAACTGTATGCGATGGCTTTGTGTTACTTTTCCTACATATCACAATTTTTTTTTTTGCTGCCTCGGGTACCATAAAGATGAATTGCATAAGGGCAGTACTGATAGAGGAACAATCAGACTTGAATTTTAGTGTCAGCATGAATTGCAAAACTGTGTACTGAATAGTAAAACTATAGCTAGAGTGATTAGTCCATGCAACAAGTGAAAACGAAAGAACGATAATACTAAAAGCAGAGGAATCACATTGTTGCAATTGCAATTTGTATCAGTATGCATTACTCGGAACATCTGAAAATGACATCTGTAGATTATTCTCACTTATAGCAGCATCTTGTCTATGTTAACATACGATAATAAAAATTATTGACTAAAAGTTTCTTTCAAAGCCGTATGCATGTCCCAAATATCAGTTTTGTACCACCAAAGAATATATTATTGTGGAGGGTTTATTCTTTCTTTATTTTTTTTAAAAAAAGAAGATAGAAAGAGGGAATCTATTATGGATCGAGCAGCAGGGTACAAAAGAGGGGATTTTCGACATCCATAGAACGGAACTTGATGCTGAGAGGTCGTTTTGATCTAGTGGAAAAGGTACGGATCGAATTCATAGAAGAAGGGTTTGCGAAATTGAAAAGTGAAAACTTAAAATCAGATAGCTAAACTCTCAACGAAATCCTAAAAAAGTGTACTCCCTTCATTCTTAATTTGTCGCTGTTGTTACGGGCAACCACCATAGTTATTTTTAAACTAGAATTCACATTATAGCTAATACAGAGGCACTTATGGAATATACATGTATATTGATGATCGCCGTAGCTTTTATTTTTATGCTCTTTCTGCTTTTTTAGTCGAAAGACTGACAACAATGTAATAAAACTAAACCAGGATGTGTGCTTACGTGCAGAGGCCGGAAACATTTTTTTTTATCTAAAAAAAATTATATTGATGATAAGTGAGTGAAAAAATGGGGGGAGATTAGTTTTCTTACACGCTCAGATTCGTTATGGATGGCAGCAGCTCGGCTCCTCTTGGTGGAAACGGAAGACCTCATTGCCGGCTCGCCGTTGGTCACCACGTTCTCCGCCTCATCGCACAAACCGTCTCTCTTTTGATTTTTAAAATCACCATATATGCATGCAACAATCGATGCAAAACAACAATAAGCTTAATTTACGTTACTTTGGCATATTAATATATCACCATTTATGCAGATATAAACTCTGTCCATATATATGCAGGTGAAGAAGTATTTTAATTTGGCTCATGCAAATTAAAAGAAATACTGTAATGTTTATCGTCGCTACTTATTAGCAAGAAAGAGACAAGGAGGTAATGATAAGTTGTTGATGATCAGTAATAAGTTTTGCCTGTGACCGACGGCTAAAACAGCGCGAGTCGCTGGCGGCCCCTCCACCTATGCTGGTGTTCTCCGTGTCCGGGGATCCGTTGTCGTCCTCGCGGTCCAGCGACGTGGAGTTGTTGGTGGTCGTGGTCGTGAACCCGCACACGTCGTCCGGCCCGGTGCCGCAGCAGGCGGCGTCCAGCGCGAGCATCGTGGCGCTCTCGCCGCGGCGGCCGGGCGCGGTGCTCCCCTGGCTGGCGCACACCAGCAGCCCGCCGTCTTCCACCCGCGCACGCTTCCTCCGCGCCTCCTTTTCCTCCACGGCAGCCTCGTCCCTCGCGCAAGGCACGAGCGCGTCCGTGGCCGCGCGCCGCTCCGCGACGCCGATGCCGCCGACATCTGCTGCTGCCACCGCCCCGGCCCCGACCCCGAGCCAAGGCGTGGCGGGCAACGACGGACGCGGAAAGTGTTGGGACGACCGCGCGGCCGCCTCGCCGACGACGGCCTCGAGAGTCTCGCGGTCCCCGCCTCCTCCTATTGTCTGCAGCTGCGATGCGGCGGGCGGCGGTTGGTACTTGGGCGGCGCCGGGCGGTTGAGCAGCCCGTGCGACGAGATGTTGCCCTTCTCCCACGTCAGCTCCGCCACCTCGTAGTACTGGTCCGACGACATGGGTACGGCGGCTTGCAGGGCCGCCGACGGCAACGTATTCAGCCGCGTACCTGCCGCCGGATCGTCCTGCAGGTCCCAGCTCGGCACGCACTGGTTCATCTCTCCGAAACTCCCCGCGCGCGCGGCTGCTATATCCTCACGTCAGGCGCGCGCGCACTGCAGAGCGACGCGACCTCGCTCGTGACGGACAGCGAGCGGGGCCGAGCGAGCTCGGCAAGGGTATGGGTGTGTGTGTGGGTGTATGGTGCGCGCGGGCGCGGGGATGGCGCGGACGGAGGCGGAGATACTTAAGCAGCGGTGGTTCGATCCGGTGTGTGGCGGGAGCCATGCAGTGCGTCTCTCGGTTGATGGCGTGCTCTCCCTCTCCTCTGCTCTAGGAATTGAGGAGCTATCGAGGAGATAGGTGGAGGCAGGGGCAGCGAGAGTGACGGCGAGGTCTGGGGGGGTGGGGGGGGCCTGGGGGCTCTGTGAGGCGGAGGAGGGCACGTAGCCGCCTCGCCTTCCACACGCCCCCTGCTCCTTTCCCAATCCCGAGGTGGCCATCATAGTGTACGTTCAGGCGCTGTTTCGAGCGCCACGGCGGCCGGGGGTGTACTACGTACCTCCATTGTTCCCACGGCCGGTGTCGGTCGGATCGAGATGATAGGCATCGAGTGGTGGCGCGGAGGCGGCGGCTCTCAGCTCGCCCCTGTTCATATACGTGTTGCCTGCCGATGTCTGATTTGTTGCGCCTGGGTCTGGGTTGGTACTGCTCCCAAATTTGGCGGTGTGCCATGTTGCCCAATCGGTATCTCGTCCTTCGTCATGCCGTACAACATCTATTCTCGACGTCGGGCACTATAGATTTAGAAATTCGATAACCTCTCATCAAATTCTTTTATGCCGCTGTGCCGAAAAAACTACAGTTGCTAAAGCACCGGCACGTCGAACACACTAACCCTCTAGTACTTGGGATCATTGCGCGAGCTCGATCTACCTCTGTTTGGGACCACGTATATCGATGTGATGATCATTAGTAGTAGAATTAACGAGTTTCTGGTGGTTTATGTTCACAAAGTTGCTAATTTCTAGTGTGTTTTTTATACTTATGAAAATCACATCAAATTATCAAAAACAAAGTCGTAGTGGTTTCCCTTCGTTCCCTATGGAATGGAATAGAAACCAGATTTCCAAAAAACCATAGCTTTCCACATTTTCATGCGAGCAACCTTCCCTTAGAAAAAGATTCTCTCTACCATTTCATGCGGAAAAAAAAACTATACTACGTGCTCCTCCCCCTTGCTCTTTATCCCCAGAAAATGTTGTCAAGAGAATTTCATATGAAAACAATTTTCAATCGTCTTCTAGCATTTCCTCAGTGCTTTCGTCTTTAAGGAAATTGGTCGATTCTAGTAGTGATCTATGTCCTTGTGGACTTGTATTAAGGATCAAATAAGGTACATATCAATTTTTGGCGGGGATGATATTTACAAAAACAAAACAAATAACTATTTATAGAATCAAAACTTATTCCGTACCTTTTTGTAAGAATCCTCTTTCTTGAGGAAGATCCCAAGAGGCAAGAGGCTTTTGTGATTATATTTTTTGTTGTTTATTTCTTTTCCATGTATCCTTAGTGCAATGTCATATTGCTCTACCAATGTTAATAGAGGCAATTCCTTATTGGCCATCCAAAAAGGATCAAATTGCTTATTGGCTACTCAAAATTTTGAGTTTCCTTTTCAATCATCATTTTTATTTTTTCATTCCTTATTACCACTCTCACGGATTGTTATTTTCGTAACTCGCAAATGATACAAAGTTTGAAGTCGAAATTCTATATACTCTATATTATAGGTGCAGTTAATTATGGTGAGTTTTTTCAAAAAAATTTAAAACTTCAAGGTTTGCTTTTATGGGAGTTTTCAAACCATACCTTGAGGTTTTAAATTTCTTTTTGAAAATCTGACCATCCAAAGTTGCACATATATTATGGAGGTGTACGAAATTTCAAATTCAAACTTCATACTAGTTGTGAGTTATAAAAATAAAGATCTACGAGAGTCTGTTGGGGGACCGACCCAAACGGCTACCTCTGTCGGCTTCGTTCACTCTAACAAAAATAACCTCGTTTATGCCTTCATGGTAGCGAGGTGGTTTCTACCTTCACAGGACCAGGAAAAGAGGCTTCGAGGACCGACAAGGGATCGAAGCATTGGCCGACTTCCGGAAGCCAGCATGTGATCCGCCTCCATATCGTCTCACGACGGGCTTCGTGCCTCCATCAAAGCCCAGACGTCAGCCGGAGAACAATAACAAGGACGATTCTGGCCTTACGGACAATAATGTATAGAATATACTACGAATATGTCAGCTGGATAGGGGTAGAATCATCCTACTGTAAAGTGTTCGTGCCTGGCACTATAAATAGACTACCTCAGGTCGAATGTACGGGACGGAATCAGTATGCTGCGAATCTCTCCGCCAAGAATTCTGCTAGGATACAATCCCAACTGAGTGGTCAATAAGGAATGAAAAATAAAAAGGGTAATATGGATATAAATATTTCAATGAAAACTAAATTTTGATCGAATTGATCCATAAATATTTCAGTGAAAACCAAATTTTGATCAAATTGTTTAAACAAACTTTCTACAAAAAATTTTACTATTGCCGATAGTTGGCCGGCGTCAGAGTAGCAGCAACTTGACCGGCGCAAGAAGAAGAACGCACACTCTGCCATCCTTTCCGTTTCCAAGCAATTCCACAACACGCTCAGGCAGGACCTAGAATCTATGAGTACTAATCATCAAACCATGACATCAGTGCTCGTAGGATCAATTAATGCGAAGGCAATGCAAGGGCCAAGATGAGTTATATATTGATCATTCATCTCTAAACTCGGCCCGTGAAGACCTCCATCGCTGATAGCGAGCCCACTCAAGTCCATTTAGATAAAGACCGCGTTGAAAGATATCAACTCTCAAGGGCACAGCAGCGTACATATGCGTCCTAAAAAATAACAACATACATATGCAAGGTCATGTAGATACTCCCATTATATCTACAATGTATGTGTCGTATGCAGGATGGAACTCCAATCTTGCCTAAAGATTTCTATCATCAGCTGATTGATCAGTTTAGACGTTTAGTTCAAGATTGTACTATAAATGATTGAATGAAAAGGACATATTTGGAAAGAGAGAAATTGTGGTAGTGGTCCTGATTTGAATAAGTGATGGACTGGATGGGCCTTTTAGGCCTCTCTTAAACTCCTAGAAAAATAACTTTTGTGGTATTCTTATCACAACCTGTCCGTCACTAATTCGTGGACCCTTAGCATGTTGTTGATAGGTAACCCACTAGTCGACTGGTAGATCCCCATCAGAGAGCATGTGTAGAAGGAGCAACGTAATGGATTCCAATTAAAAAATTAAATAAAAAGGATTTGATACGCCCCTCGTACTTATGAAAGATTCTTCCTATATGATATGGAAGGAGCGAAACAATAAGGTATTCAACAATTTTCATGATGCAAGCAGTCAGAGTTGGCCAGTTGAGTATTAGAGAGGAAGGATGACAGTGCTAGATTCAAGCGCCGTACACATTGTTGTCGGTTTTTCTTCAGTGATAGTAGTCTCAGGACAAGATTTGCAACACGGACCACATGCATGCCACATGCACTGCATGGACCACGGGACTGCATTGATCAGTTAGGCTGAACAGAAATCTAATTAGATCTAATCATGAAACCATGCATCCCTGGACCATGATGTCCATAAAGGACCATTGCAGACAGTCCTCCAAGTTTGTTTGTAGCTACACTCTTCCCATATAGCTACACGTTTAGCGCTTTGTAGCCCATAAATATGGTTTGCTCTAATTTTTGTTCACACACGATTTATTATACTATTTAGTATGTATTTTGTTTACAGCTATTTTTTTGAAGCTATACACTTCATAGTGAGAGAGGATCGTCTATATAAAAATGATTGGAACCCAGGATTCTCAAAACTAGGAAAAAAAGAAAAAATGTAGGATAAATTACATCACACTTGCAATCCTATAGAAATTTATAATACAAGAAAATTTCTCATATAGTGTTTTCATATTGCGTAGGAAAAACATAAGAATTCCTCTACAATTGCTATGTATAAAGGCATAATTTAATTCAAAGGTCCTGTAAAATTCAGTTCTTTGTTCCAAGGGAACTTAAGAGTGTATTTCAGAGGCCTCCAAGTTTGAATTTTTTAGCATACAATTCTAAGATATGTGTGGATGAAATTTTGTATTAACAAAAAAAAAATCAGGTGTTTGTATGGGTTCTCATGCCAGAATTTTTATTTAGTTACATAAAATGGTCAGTGTAGTTTTGCAAGATATTTGTAATTCAACTGTCAGTTAACAATGTGAAAGTAAAATAGAGGAATGTTTGCCTAAAAAAAATAAGGAATAAAGAGAAGTAAAAAAAAGTAACTAAGAGGAAGCAAAAAGTAGAAAACTACAAGACTTCAAACAGAGGAATAGAGAACTTGTGGTAGATATTTTGGGTCCGTTGGTTGTGCCATGGGTTTTGAAAAAGTTGTTGTGCCGTTGTCGAGGAAGGGCACCAGTGAGGAAGCGGCGGTGGATTGCTCTTGCTCCTACTCCAAGGCTCAGCCAAAAAATCACAAATGGTTTAATTTAGGCTAGGCAAATCCGAGATTGAGAGATACAGAGTCCATGACCATGCGCAATCAAACTTCTAGTGCTTTGGTGAGAGGAGTAGTTGGCCGTCGCCTAAAAAACCAAGCCGCGGCAATGCTGGAATGACTGAGTAGGGACCAAGGTTTACAAAACTGATTAAACCGAAAAAATCGGATGTCACCGGTTTGACCGAAAACCACGAAAATAAAAAAAAATGATAAGACACAGGATGAGATTCAAAAAATGAATTGAAGCAATTTTGAACGGTTTGAAGTCGGTAAACCATCCAATTTCAACCTTAAACTGTCCGAATTTCTGGTTGTAAAATTTTTTAAAAAATGAACCGATACTATTCAAAAAATGAATCGATAAATCTATCAGTTCTATCGGTAAACCGTCAAATTTTTCTGATAATCGACGGTTTTTGTCTTTACAGATTTTTTTCAATTTCTACTTTTTTAAAAAAATTAAATCAAAAATCGATGAACCAAAAAACAGAAGTGAACGGGTTTCATAAAAACCGTGAACACCAGTCGATTTTCACCGGTTTTGTAAACCCTGGCAAGGACCCGTCCGTATTGCTCTTCCACGTCCCACCCGTGGACATCCTGAATTCCTCTGAAACGTGAAGACAAACTCAACTGAAGATATCAACCGGTGCTGTTGAACCGTTGACTGCACCTGCTCTCGGGTTGTGAGCTCCAAGCTTCACCAAGCGCCGGATCATGGGCGGGGTGACGCGGTAGTGGGGTGGGCAGTAGCGCTTCAGCTGGCTCACTCGAGTGCATAACAGGACGACAACGGTATTGTCATCTATACAAAAAATACGGTGGCCTGCAAGTGGACCTGGAGTTTTCTTTTTCTTTGACACTGGACCTGAAGGAGTCGGATCCATATACAAGTGCGTATCTCCAATAAGACCCCCTTTGTTTCCTTGGGATTGTAAAATCTGAATTTTCATAATCTGAATTGTGAAACAAAAGTCTCAGATTATCAAATCAGATTCCACAATCCGAGGCCTCACATTCTACAATTTCACAATCCAAAATGAGTAAGCTTTTGCTAGATTATGACACAAATATTCACGCTTTTGCCACTAAGATCCACTTGACGTGATCATAGCTGAATTGTAAAATAACAAACATCCCCTCAGATTTTATCCTCCAAATTTTACAATCTCAGATTTCACAATCTATAGTCCATAATCCAAATTCAACAATCTAAAGCTGAAACAAAGGGGCCCTAACAGAAGAACTGTAATGCAACCTAGCAGGTTTAATGAATTGTAATGGTATATTTCAAATCGAGCAACATTGCAATGGTTTGTACCAAATTAACCCACTAGAAATTTCATATTAAAATAGGTACTTTGCCTGGTTGACGCAACGCAACCAATTCAGCCAACAAACATATTACTGCAAGTGTCAGGAACGGTAGTGGTTACATATGCACATAAAACGGGAACATCTAGTGGCCACCATCAGGAAGACTTATTCCGTCGTCTGACGCTTTGTTACCTCCACAGGACCTCGCAACTGACTCGAACAGTTTCTCTATCTCTGGGGCGCACCGCGTAAAGGACCGGCCCCAGAAGCTGTAGCGTGGGTTCTACAGAAAAGAGACTCATCTTATTTCAAATTCGCTATGGGAATTTAAATTCTAATGGTCTAACATAGCATACCTTTATCAGTTCAATGAAAGTAATCAGCAATCCCCAAGGATGTGGGCGGTTGACAATTAGTCTTTCTAAAAGAACCCTTGTTATCTGCTCCTGGACAATTTCCTGCATATCATAAAATGAGATTATGTGAACGCAAATGATACAAAAACAACAATCCAGTAAGAACACAAGGGGTCCACAACGATATACCTGTGTTGCCTCTGCAAACAAGTATAGAATAATGAATGAAAAGTAGTGGGTATGACTGTTTGGATAGCGCAGCTGGTTGGCGATTGCATTAAGGATAAGGTAGCGACCCTCTGTGTCCATAGTCATTATAAGATTTCTAAATAATTCGGTGGCAGTTTCAATCTGGAACATATCCAATTGAGAACTCTGGTTAATTTGCACTGATGCTGATGCATTAGCCTTGTTCTGCTGCAATTGTTGCACAGCCTGCATATTTTAACACCAAATCAAATTCATAAAATAATAAATGAGTACAAATTTAGCACATGACTCAAAACTGTAAATACATGAGATCATTATCTGTAAAGAATCAACTAGATACGACTTACAATGCTGAACAAAGTGAATATGCGCCTAGATCCTTTAAAAGGAACTGAACGTATAAGAGAAAATCATGATTACAGTAAAAGCTCATTTTGCTTGTCTAGATTATAAAAAGAATATGGAGAAAATTAATGCATTTATTTTAGCTAACCATCGCCAACAAGTTTTGAGGGAGTACAGTAAAGATGATGATGAGCAGGTGAAGGATTCCATAACTAACCTGCATGCCAACATAGAGGACAAGCGAATTTACTAGAGGAACATTGTAACGAGTCCCGGCAGCATTTGCTTCAGTTTGAGGTAGCAATAACTTCTGCTTTAGATCAGATAAGAAGAGGGAGCCATCTGGTCTCTGAATAAAAGCAAATAAGAATATATATTGAGATTAGCAATCGATCAACTATGGATCCGTGTATTGAGATATACCAAAACTATACTAATACATCAGCTATGGATCCATGTATTGAGATATACCAAAACTATACTATGGATCCAAATAGAATAGGAGTATTTTGTCCATTTAAACCAAACCACAATATTGTTAACATCAGTCATCAGGATTGCACCCCGATATAGAAGGACGATTAGTACATAAAGAAACCAAAGGCAATTGTCGATCACCTTGAGATACTCATCAACTTGAGTCTTCATTTGCTTTGCCTTCAAAGCACCATCAACATCAGTCATGATTCGTGGAGCTATCGTAATCTCAGCTAGCAAATCAATCTGCATTAGAAGAAAGAGCAGGAATGGATCATCATCGTGTATCTATAAATGGAAGAGCACTTCATAGATGACAAATACCTTTAAGTTAGGTGTGGAGGGATCCGGAAGTCTCATATTGCGCGGAAAAGCGCTAAGAATAACATTACGCATTTGAATGCAGCTGGGGGGAATCACATCACAGAAACTGAAGTGATAATCACAGAGAAATTCAGGGAAGTCATGCAGTAGCACAAGTAGAACTCTCAAGGTCCCTTTGTACAAAAGGAGAATCTACAAAAGAACCAATAGCATAAATATCACATTGGAGCAACCAATGTGCAGAGAGGTGCAACTGAAAACAAGAACCTAACTTACAGGCTGTCCCAGTTCAGCATTCCTTAAATACGGTTCCATGAATTTGAACAAATCAACAAGTAACCTCTGGAAAAATGGCCATCCTTTTTGCGAATTGCACATCAATAGCTTTGGCATGAAGCATCTGTGGCTCACCAACTCAAGCCAAGCAAAACTATAGGGATACAAAAATAATTAGCTATTGCGTCAAAAATAAAAACCTAACAAGAAACAGGATAGTAGTTGTCATTTGGTTGACACATTGCATTGTTGGTTCACTAATTTAATACCTCACGACACTTGATTGTAGCACTAATAGAAGTACATTCTATAATGCCGTAAGTGCACATTTCTGAATTTTCTTTATAATTTTCAGATGTAAAGATGTGACTTAGGTCAAGGGTCTGAGTACTGGAAACAGCCTCTTGCAGAAATGCATGGAAAGGCTGCATACAAAAGATCCAAAGTGGTCAGACCCTTCCACAAACACTGCACGAGAGGAAATTACATGCATCAGGTAGCCCTTTATTGTGATGCCACTATGCGACCTCATTAATCTAGTCGGCATAATACTAGGATGGGTTGGCCAAACATGGGAGTCATCACAAGATTGTAGCTATGTGGCCTTATTCCTCATCTCTTATTTGGCACACTAGGCACATAAATGGTTAAATTTGGAACTACGATTGCATGGTATAAGGACCAGCTAATTCCCCAAAGCAAAAATCTCAACAAATCCTGCTTTCATGCATTTATTATTCTAATTTATATGAGGCGATACAAAAATAATAAATAGCATTTGTAACAGAGTGCAAACGCAAAAAATGATGTGGAGATTTGATGTAATTGAACAATGCAAAACTAATACCAGCCATGACGAAATTTTGCATAAGCAATGAATACTATCGCTCATGAAAACAGAAAGCAAATCACATTAAATCAAGTGGAATGACACAAAGAAACTAGACACTTGCCAAGTGGAGCCAAAAACAGAAATTACGAACCTCCAAGCAGGAACCCTCAAGGGTTGCAGATAATGGAATGCATTTGCAAATGCAGTCAAAACCTGGCAAATCAAACAGTTGTCATGTAATTGGCTCATTAAATCTTATCTCAAACTGCTTTAAGATATAAAATACTATAGACAATAAAATGTGTACCTGAAAATTAGCACTATCATGGTGAAGGTCAGAAGTAATAAGGTCACTTAACCAATTTATAAACAAACGAAAATATGGCCGAGGATTAAAAGAAGCTTTTTTTTCTTCAGCATCTTTCTGGATGATCCTAGTTGCCACAGTAATAATCTACACAAAACAAACTAAGCATCACAGGAAATTCCAAAGACCAGTTACTAAAAAATCATCCTTAATTCAAGTACCGCTGACCTTAGGAAGAAAACCACCTTTATTTGGTCCTAAATCTGCCAAATGCTGAAAAACACAGATCGTTAACAGCATGTACAGCTTATCACAAAGAGCTTATATGCTCGTCATGTAATCATTTTTACATTAAGCTTAGTTCAATGACTAGTAAAGGCGTTTCACATAAAAAATCAACATGATTTACTAAAACAAAAGCAGAATATAAGAAATACATTTTATCTGATGCAAAACATTAAAAGAAGCAAGTTCATCTTAGGGCCTAATTGTTTACTTGGCAATCTGTGGATTATATAATCTAGATTATAATCCATCTAGATTGTAATCTGGACCTACCTGTTTGTTTAGCATATTATTTGCAGTTTCTTTTGCTTGTTTTCGCTTGTAGAAGACAACAATAACCTTGCCTGGACTAGTAATCTAATTTCATTCGTTTAAAGGACAATATAAAATGTACATAATAGCAAAATCAAATCATGTCAAACATCATTTTGTCTATACAAACAAGTAAATAAAATCTTCCCTACATACTTATACGAATATATTCTCAAAATGACATTACATCTCACTCTCGGGCTAAACAAAATAAACTGAGACATGTACTGTTGTTCATTCGTCAAAGTAAATAAACTAAGAAATATGCGAACATTAAGGCCAGCGTAAGCGCATGGCAGAGGACAAGGTGGCCTTAGAATGTCAAATTGGCCAGAGGTGGTCGTCTTGCCGGTGCCACGGAACGAACGTGCCTCATGTCATCGACATCTTTGCGTGACCAGCCAGCATCACCGCCGCCGCTGGCCACACCGGTAGTATCGTAGAACAAGAGATTACGAGTGGGACTAAAGGAGGCAGCACGATTGCGATCCATTCTAGACTACAGGTCTTTAGATCTAAGAAAATTTGGGAGAGATTGGGTTAGGAATAGTGGAAAGGAGAAAAGGGAGAGGAGGAAGAAGGGGATCGAGAGAACCGCCTGCCATGGTGGGTGGGGTGGGATTCAGTTCAGGGGCAGATGGGTGGCATGGTGGGTAATTTCTTTCAACTTGATTAGGGTAGTGGATCATTTGTCAAAATAATATGAAATAAGCATCTCTTAAAGAGCTTATAAGATTAATCTGAAGGGTTGAATTATATAGTTTGGACAAATAAGCTAGCCTGTTTGTTTACCTCTACAGATTATAATCCACAGATTATAAGCTGAAACAAACCGGGCCTTAGTGTTGGCACAGAGGCATGTTAGTCCCTTTATGCAGTAATAGATTAAAATGTTTTGCGAAACGTTCCAAAAATATTCATGGTTATAGGAAGGGATGTTTCATGACTCCAAATAATTTCCCCAGTTTTCTGGTGCTCCAAATCAGTCAAGTTTGTCTACAAAATATTGCAGTCTTTTCATTTTTCTTTTGAAATATATAGTCAAAGCAACCTTTCCGCAATACCTGCACAACTATAGGGAAACTTACATATGACTTCACTAGTGTTCCATTAAAGTTGAGTTACATGTGAAATCTTCAACAGTGCAACAAGATTGGATGCAGCTTTAATTTCATTTGATGGCTTTATACAGTTCGCAGAAACAATTTAGAACTGTATACGTTTAGTATGCTGCATGAAAAGCTCTGGCTATACCCATCGATTAGAACATAGTTTGTTTAATACATTTAGTAGGCTAGTTTTATCTTCTGGAAATGACATGAAATGAACATGAATCGCCATGTACACATGGACCATAAAAAAAGCTACTCTGAAATATAAATGAAAAAGGATTGAAAATACCTTAACCAATAAAGTCACAAGCTTTGAGTATGAATCAATTGAAAAATATGAAATCTGGTGTTGCTGGGACAACTGCTGAGAAATCACACCAGGAGTAATAGCTTGATCAGGCACCACAGAGTGTGCAACAGCAAGTTCCTGGGTAGTGTTACAAGTTACAACATTAGAACTCTTATCATACAGATCAGTAGGAATTTGGAAAAAGAGTAGACAAATTACCGTAAGACTATAGAAAAATCGGTCCGTTAGATCATCACCCCTCAATAATCCGTTCTGTTGCAACTGCAGAATGTAATGACTATACATTGAATCACCCATAGCTGGATGATCACAAATCTGACACCACTCAGAAAACAATACAGCAACCTGTGCGTCAAAGAAAAAGTGTATTATCTTTCAGGAAGTTCCATGTATGTTCATTGAATTGAATGATAAAAGAAGAGGTGATTATGTTCAACTGATTAACAGTGTGCCATGGATTTGAATGAGGTGGTTATTACATATAACATATATTGAACAAATCATGAATGATCACCGCATCACATGGAGAATTCAATGTGACAGCAGTGTTGAGATAAATTTGAAGTAATCATGATGATATGACAAGAAAATAAGGAGAGAGTTCATGAGGGAAAAAAAAAACATTTTACAATCTCCAAAGGAGATCCAAAATCAGAATTGATGGACAAAAGAGGTGCAATTTTGCAATTGTCCACAAAAAAAAATGAGGTGTTGCATAAACCTTGTCCTGAAATTCAGCAGCATTAGCCAAAGCAATGCCGTCAGCATTGTTGTCTTCATTAATCGTTAGAGGACGACCAGATATAACCTATCACCATTCAAAAGTATATTAGCAAGCAGTTAGAAAAGAATAGTATAATGAAATAAGGAACCATTTGTCAATGTGTAGACCTTTTTATCCCTTGATTGTATAATCTTTTCGTCTTTCGAAGCAGCAAAGCTAGCATTGTTATTGAAACTACTCCTAGCAATCTCAATCAAATGCTGCAACGAATCAGGCGACCCAGGCCTGATTGCAAGCTGCAAAGACAGCACAGACAACCCACTTATCGGTAAGCAGACTGGATACAGAACCCAGAACACAAAACTTCCCATCACAAATGGAATACCTTTGATAAGGCATCAACAACATTAAAAAGTTCTGAGACGCTACTTGATTCTTGGGTAACCAATGTCTGGACAAGTGCTATAGCAAACTCCGTTGCAGGTTCTGAGATGAAGAGATGCAGATCATCAAGACTAATCATCAGAATATATAAACAAACGAGGCAGCATGTATCATTTTATAAAACATTTTTAATTTTTAAGGCACACAAGATCGCTATGTGCTTTCAATGAACCGTAACCTACACAAGTTAAATGTTTAACAGCTCAAGACAATCTTTTAAGCACTGCCTTCATACTTATATGGCTACTGATACATGCAAAATGCTCAACTGCTTAAGGTAACCTAGGGCATTACCTACAACAATCTATATAAAAGGTTAATAGACAGCCATCAACTTAGAACAATAAATAAATAAATATATGCAGAAATTCTATAGCATTTATATTCCATCAACTCCATTCCACGGTTCAGCAGATACTATCAGAAACCAAGCAAAAGCATGTTTGCAAATTTACTATTGTTAAATGAGACATCAGCGTCCAAGATTTTAAGAACTGGAGTTTCAAGGCTAAGACCGGACGAGAAAGAAGGATAAATTCATTATTGGCCATCAAAAAAGGTTCAAGTTCCTTATTAGCCATTCCAAAATTTGAATTTCCTTTCAGTCATCATTTTTATTTTCCATTCCTTATTGACCACTCCCGTAGATTGTTCTTTTTGTGACTCGCAAATAGTAGAGTTTTGAAGTTGAAATTTTGTACACCTCCATAATAGAAAAAAAAAATCAAAACCTCAAAGTATGTTTCTGAAAAATCCATTAAAAAACATACTTTAAAGTTTCAAAATTTTGAATAACTTACCATCCAAATCTGCACCCATACTTTGGAAGCGTACAAAATTTTAACTTCAAACTACGTACCGTTTGAGTTACGAATAACAATCTATAAGAGTGGTCAATAAGGAATGAAAAATTAAGAGTGACGGATAAAAAGGAAATTCAAAATTTTGAGTGCCAATAAGGAACTTGAACTTTTTTGGATGGCCAATAAGGAATTTTCCCTAAAAAGAACTGGAGTTCTTTGATTCAGGCTTTTGTTTTCATGTGTCAAGCTGTAATCAAATGATCGATTTACCTTTGCATCTAAACTTATGAACCACATTGTACAATAATAATGATTCACTAAATCAACCTCATCAGTCTAAAAATGGCTCAATCACTTCATCTTCATTCTATTTAGTTTCTCAGAAGGCCAAAACGCCCCATCTATACTTAGAACCAATAAATCATGCATACCATTGTTTCATTTATAAATATATTCAACAATATAGGCATACCATCGCTCCACTTTCTAGGTGAAATAAGTCATGGGTGTTTACTTGCCAATGTTGAAATAAAACATTGTTAGAACTACCTATTGTCCACACAACACAACGCTAATCTTATAGTCGTTTTGTTATATAAAGTACTCCCTCCACCCCAAAGTACTTGACTCTTTAGCCATCTCATGTTTTCCCAAAATACTTGACACTCTCGCTTCCCATGCACCTTTTCTCATTCCCAATTCAACTCTATCTCTCATCCTTGTTTTCTGTGCACTCACATTTACCAACTCTTCTTAGTTCCCATGACAACACCTAAACGTCATCTATATTGGGACGGAGAGTACTTTTTTGTTTCTTTTTTTCTAAAAAAAATTAATTTAAATCCAATAGAAAATGAGTTTCAACATACTATTTCTTCCACCATCAATAAGCTTTGCCAAATAAACATTGTACTCCCCAAGATTAAGAAGCTCAGAACGAATAAGACCAACAGTTATGTCTATATTAAACTTTTTTTCTTCATCTGAATATATTACCTGCACAAAACGAACAAATTAAGTTACCAAAATAAAGTGCAACAAAATCAATGCAAGTCCAAGTAAAGAATAACACCTAGTGGAACAAGTAAAGAATAACACCTAGTGGAACAACTTATCAGAATAGAAGAAGATTGATCTAAAGGTCCTTAAACTTGTAGCGACACACCATTTGGCGTTCAGCCCTTGCGTTTTTAATGTAAAATGGTGTAACCAAGGTTGCATAGAAACATACCCAGCTTGTTAGCTCTTTAACAACAAGTTTGCAAACATCACGTATTGCAACCAGGGTTGCCAGAAGCCATGTGACAGTATTACCCTTAGATGCATTTTCATACAAACTTCTGAAAACCTGGAACCAGGACAGCCAAACAGTCAAGAAGAAAATAAAGAATAATGGAACCATCATCAAATTTTGTGCAGAATAATGAACCTTCTGAGCTACCGCCAATGCAGCTTCATCCCGACTGACACATCTGAGCAAGATATCAGGAACTTCCGCGATAACAGACTGAAGACACAAAAATAGTCCAAAACAAATGAACTTTGTCAACCAAGAAAAAAATCAAGAGAGCAAAGAGTAATCTACTTGAACGTATATCTAGCCTAACAAAAGTTAGACAAATACGGGAAACATAAAAATCCTCCTCATAATATACATCCAGATATAAAGCCACATAACTAACCTGAATTTCCACATCTTTGCCATTATTAGCAATTAAAGCTTCCAGCTGAAAGGAATAGACACAATATAGAAGTTGATAAATGAAATTGCCGTCCCAAAAGATAAGGGTAATATTGCTTATGTGTTGAAAAGAAGTCCAAAAGAATATTTGCAGCATTAAACTATTTGGCTATTTGCATATATCTGCGAATTAAAATTTAAACATATGAAAGTTACAAAACCTAGAAATATGTTCATTTAGATATTTGCACTATAAAAGGGTTGATGTCATCTCTCCATGACAAAACTGAGTTCAAATGAAATTCATAAGAATATATAAAGAATGTTGTTACCTTCTGCAAAACTTGCTGATATCTATCCAGTGCGTCACCTGTACTAAGGGGTTCAGGAAAGGCAGATCCTGGGCGATTAATAGCCGTTGGTGAAAGAGGTGCTTCAGCACCTGTATCCTGGTAGCAGAGTTTCAATAGTTCAAGAAATTAAATCTTAAGTATATTCTGGGTGACTTATAAGACTAGAAAACGTGACTAACTTTAGCAGCAGTCGCTAATTCACCCACTAGGTCACCAGAAGCCATAGGAGGAAATACAGCTGACAGATTGGTGGTTCCACTAACTTGGCCGGGAGCATCAGTTGTGCCAAATGCAGATGAAAGACTACAAAAGTTGGCAACCAATACTTAAGAATACAGTGCTCCAGATGAAAGATATGACAGAATTGGTATGTCCAGGTAAACATACCTCAAAATTTGTGTAGCACCAGGATCTGTTTTGTCTGGGACTGGCTCTTTTAACTGACTAATAGATGTGAACGGAGAAAATTGGAGACTTGAAAAGCTGCTGGAGGTTGATGGAGCCAATATTGGACCGTGAACTGCAGCTATACTGGAATCAGTTGGGGTAACAGCAACGGATGCGCTTGAAGTTGTAGAGCCAGCATTTTGACCACTCTGGCTATGCCACACAGTGATGAAGTCCTGAAATCAACACCAAAATAAGATGCAGGTGTCTTGGAACAGAAAATATGTTGTTTAAGGACAAAAGTTGTTATATACTACTTCACCTCGTATACTCGTTGTTGGGCCGTAGACAGTTTACCAGAAGGTTTGGGACGAAGTACATCAGGAACCCGGGTAAGACCTTGAGTGTAAGGAAAAGCGTCATAATATGCAGCTCCATGTAGCTCTTTTTGTCTCCTTAGTTGTGAAAAAGGCTGTTTGATGTCTCCATCAATCATCTCAACAGCCTGCAAAAATATTGACGGTGGTGTGATGCACCTCCTAGTCCATAGTTTTTGCCTTATACATTAATTGGCATCATGTAGTTGCCCTAACAGATATCAAAATAGAATTCATAGAAGCCCTAAGAATATATATGCTTCAGACAGAGCTACCTTGCGTGTCGCTACGGTCTCTATTAGAGCACATCCAAGATCCAAATTCTCATTAATTAGAAGATGAACAATTTGCTCAGCGGTTTCGCTGTTACTAATCAGATTCTGGACGAGGCTTCGCAGATGAGATAACAAAGCAACGCGAAGAGGCTCCTGCAACAGAAAACGAAACAATAAAATAGTTTTTATGCACGACAGCGAGCCTAAATGAACTATTCATAATATAGAAAATGCAACTAAAGTTGAAGTAAACATAAGAAGATTTGAAAAAAAAATTACCTTGGAAGTAACATGGGCTAAACTTCCAGCTAATGTACCAACCATCAAATGTGCTGAGCGAGAGATGGCACCATCATCAGATTCCAATGCATAATCCTGCAGGAAAACACATATACCAACATGTCATACACCACATTAAAATAAATATCTCATCAGATAGGTACCTGGAGAAATAATAGGTGGTGTCACCTTTAGAATTAGTTCCTTGGTGGTTCGGCTAGCAATTGTAACACTTCTTTGGATGACAGGACCTATAATTTCCTTAATAGCCTTATCCAAAGCGACGTCCATGATTCTATTGAGAACAGGAGAATTTTAGTCCAGTAAAAAGAACGTAATGTAAGCAAAGCTTCTTTCAGAATAACATACTTGCTATACTGCAATTTTGGGCCCAGAGCGTTAAGCTTTTCATTGATTCTGAAATATATATCAGCACGTGGAATTGCTGCCATAAGCTGTAAAGAGTTCGTTAAAGAAAATAAGTTTTAAGTACAACAAAAATGTGATTTTAGGAGAAACTAGTAAAAGCAACAAGAGTAAACCTGACTGAGAGAAAATGGGGAGGGTGATGGTGCTTGAGGTGGTGCAACCTGGGTAAGGCTGTGAGAGGTAACCTGTTCAGGCATGATTATAGCAGCCTTATCATCTTCAACCATGCTGTTTGGAGGTAGCCGAATAGGAGCTGCATACTGCAAAACATGGTATTCTAAATCAAATAATACAAAACAATGCAGAGATCCAGGAATTTTCATGATTTTGAGTGCAGTGAACCAACCGGGCTAAGCATATTAGGAAGGCCAGTAGCTCTGGAGGTACTATTAATCTCATGTTGCAATTCCACATGGTTAATTGAAGGAACTATACTAGAGGAGACCTCTGCAACTGCTGGTGTTTGAGACGCACCAACATCTTTATTTGAAAAGTCTGGATTTCCTACAACTTGGCGAGTCCGGTCTTTAAGAAGAGACGATGGCTTTACATCTTTGTTGTGGTCAAGACCAAGATTCTTAAACAAGACCTGCAACCACCCAAAAAAAAATCAAAATTAGATATATATAAAGCAGAATAGATACGCCTATGTATCATAATATAGAATATGTGAAGAACCTCGATGTCGAATTTGAGATTCATCTTGAGATTTGGTAAATTATAGATCTCTATAAGTAGACTAAGAATACCCATCGTCCAGGGATTTGGTGGACGATATGCAATGCTTGAATGGCAAGGTTCCAGAATCTGAAAAGCAAGATTGTCAAAACTAGAAAGATAAAAAAGGATATGTCTCCTTGCTAAAATGAGATAAACCAAAAGGCAACACCTTTGAAGTAAATGGAATGACCGCAATCATTAATCCCCTTTCATAAGCCTGAAAAGATAGATGATGTCAGGTAAAAATTCAAAAGACTCCAGATTGTATGAAGCAACTAACAACAAAATATACAGGTTGCGGTGTTAGCTTGACATAAGATCACAGAAATGAAAACGTAAAGGAAACTGGTTCAAATTGAAGTATTACCTCAACTATTAGAACCTTAAGGTCAATTTCCTTTGCCCGTAATGCTTGATTCCTACCTATAGTGAATTTTCCAAGCCAACTACCAAGATTTTTCAGCAAAGAACGCTCTTCAGAACTAGATTTGATAAGATCCGACTGTAACAAGACCTGTTGGAAGAAATTCCGAGTTTTTAAGTAATCAAGATTGAAATAGGAAGAATGAAAAAATATGCATGGATATGACCTTGCAGTTCTCATATGTAGCTTTCATTATTTCCTTATTCAAGGATTTTGAGTTAACCTTGTCGAAGAACTTCAGGTACAAGTCATGAAAGTTTGGCTCAATGCTTGCCCTGTAAAACATGTCTGTCATTGAACATTACGCTTCATTGCATGAAAGTAAAGCAAGTATATTTGTCACCATGGGTACCTTTTCATGACCATATACTGTGCAAACCAAGGATAATACTGCCCCAGCAAAACTTCATTAAATTCTTTTGCCTTAGCCTCCATATTTGATGTGGAAATGTTATTTATCATGAAGAAAATTTTGTCCTGAACTTCAGGTGGAGGGGCCTAGGTTATACAAAAGTAATTAGTCTAACATTCTGAATAACATAAAAAAAAAACCTTCATTTGATGTAAACAAAACCTTATCCCAAGTGTTGTTTGGACCTTCAAATTAGAATTATATCCCCTCCGCGACAACAACCAACAACCAAGCCTTTTAGTCCCAAACAAGTTGGGGTAGGCAAGAATTATATCCCCTCCAGTCAAAAATATACTGTTCTGAGAAGATTCTGTTGATTTTTTAGCTTTGAGTATAGCTTTTAAAACATTTGGGTTCGACTCATGATACAAATTGGTCTAGCAAAATACTTTCATCATTTCAAGTTTTGGGGCCAATAATGCTTTGGAGAAATGATATAGTTCAAAATATCATGTGTTCAACCGAGCATAGTTTTCTATGTTTGTAAAGAAAAAAACAAACCTCGATCGGTGTATCTCTTCTTTCTGCTGCAGCAACAAGGGTCTCGATATTTAAAGCAGATCCAAATCCTGTCGTGTAGGAAGATTGTCGAAGGATTCCTGGAGAATGATAAGGCATATTAGAAAAACAGATCCATGTCATACATTTTATGGGAATGATCATCATAAATTTTATGTTAATATTTGTTTACTGTGTGTTAACTAGAGAATAACCTGATGGAACTGCACTTCTGGATCGTGGAAAACCTGAGGGGTGCGATGGAGCTGATGCAGTGCTCGAGAGATGTGGAGAAGCTTGAGAGGATACTGGAGCTGGCACCTGATAATATTTTCCAACAAGGTAGGAAAAAATTATAATGTTCAGGTCATTCAAGATAGGTAAAAGGACATCTTAGTACGTTTGTCAAGCATAAGAACATGAAAATTTACGTCAAATACCTTTGAATTGACACCTATATCGTTAGGTGTTGAAACTAGAGGTGGTTGCCCAATAGGAATGGCGCTTTTGGAAGGGATGCTTGTAGAGGTGTTAGACCTATCCCCAAGAAAACTTTGGTGTCTCTGTTGTGCAAAGGAAGAAATTGTCCTGTCTGATTGTGCTGGAGTTGAATTCAGCCATGAAGATTCAGAAGCCTACAAGCACCACTCATTAATCCCAGAACAAATAGTGCATTCAATATATTTGGTAATTTATAGATATAGAAATGACAAACATGAAGAGGCAGTTGTTTTTAAAACCAATTGGACATTCTTCTTATGATGTAAGTACCTCTGAGTTCTCAATAGATTGGGTACCGGAACCACGCTGATCCCCAGGAACAACTGCATTCAAGTTCTGATCATTTTGACTCGATATCTTGTTAAGTATTTGCTCAATGTCAAAAACTAATTCAGGATGTGCTCCACGAAGATGTGAAATCTGTAGAATATGGTTGCAGTATTGTGGCCACTCAATTAAACGATCCATAAACTTGCTCAGTGCTGTTGTACCGAACATAAACATCTGCAAGCATCATGCCATTAGAGGTAAAACCTTCGCATATGAATATGTTGTGCGAGTTGCGGGGCAGAGTTAACTATTTGTAAGAAAGAATAACCATAGCCAACCTTTGAATCAATAGATTTACGCAAGGCATCAAGAACACCCCGTAGAGCAATTCCAAGTGTCAGGTGGGACACAAGTTGGTGTCTAATGACAGAGCCTATTTCAAAAAGACGTGTCAGAATAAATTATCATGCAAATAATGACTTGGCAATTCTGAAGAATATTTTTTTCATTTGGTGCATGAAGTCTCATGCTACTCCACTTTGGAAAAAGATCACTAACAGGATAAATAGAAAAATAATGAAATTGTATCATTAACCAGAATAATTGACCCCATTTACTTCATCAATCGCAACACGAATTTCATTAAAAAAAATAATTGAAAATAGAATCGCAGAGGAAGAAAACTAGTTGCAAATAAATTGCATCCAATAAATTCATTTCCTACAAGCTAAAAGTACTGGATACACAAACAACAGTACATCACCGCAAAACATATCAGTTAACATAGCAATGGTTAGTCACAAGGGTACAGTCCAATGCAAATAGGATACCAAACAAACAACACAAACAAAGGGGGTAAAAAAAAGAAACTTACCAAAGAGAATAGCAGCTAACTTAAGTTGTGTTTCTGGATACTTTGGGAAGAACTTGTATTCCTCAAACAGGTTTGAGATCATGCAATTGAAAATTGCTACTTCCCTGCTTGACGAACAATATTTTTCGAAACAAAACATCAGTAATAAAATAAATAGAATTTACAGTTCAACTGTAAAACAAGTCATCATGAGGAGAGTAAAGCAGAAGAGGCTGGCAATTGTTTTGCGAAAGTAACTCAGACAACTAATTTATAGAAGTGCTTCATCTGTACAAAGAAAAACAAGTCTTAATAATGATACTAGCTTAATGCCCGTGCGTTGCTACGGGAGAACCAATTTCTAATAATTTATGGGTATAGATTTATAACATATTTGATTGCTACATGTCAGACTCTAAATACTTTTGTTAGATCTTTATTAATTATGTTTACAAAATACTGGAAAGAGGCAAATTAATTGCACAAGACAAAAATCGTTAAAAAAAGTTAGTTTGGACCCGTTTGGATCTAGTTGGCTAATTGTTAGTTTCTCGTTAGTTGTGTTGGGACAACTAATGGACAAAATACGTGAATTAATCATTAGTCCTCCTATTAATTCCTTCAGTTTCAAGGTCTAAGGATTAAGAATTATCAGCTGACAATTGACCATAGCATCCGAACAACACCTTAACTTTTTTTTTTGTCACAAAAAGACCTTAACCTTAATACAGAGCAATTGAAATAATAAGTTGTGCAAATCTCACAGCGTACATAATTTGCGCGAACCCTAAACCTTCTCATTTCTAATCCTCACACCGCCGCCACCTTTTTCTCTTCCCCACAAGGGGCAAGCAAGCGGATGTCTGCTACTCGGCTCTATCTCACTTTCTCTCCAAGACTTCAAGCACAACTCTTCACGGCTCTTTGTCTCTCTCCAAGCACACCTCTTCACGGCGCGCTCTCTCTCAGTCTCGGTCAAGACCTTTGTCTCAGCTCGCCTCCCCTTCGGGTCTTGACGATGTTGTGCCCCTGCTCAAGTCATGTGGCTGTATACGTTGGGCTCTGAGACTCGCAATACTTGGTGGTAGAGGCTCGGGCAGCGAGTGCGCCAAGCACATTTAGGCAACGGATCGAGTTGCTTTCTTTTCCCTTATTACCGTTTTGTATCTGCTTCGCAATCTTTTGCTTTGTCTCTGACATCTGAACCTGGACTTTACACAGATTTTTCTTCTTTGCTTTGTATCTGACTCAAACTCTCTTGCGTTGCTTTTGGACTACCGGCTGCCGGACATACGGACAAAACGAAACTCACGCAGCACAAGAGGAAATCGCCCCACTCCGTGTTTGACGGACGACGCGCATGGACGATCATTACAAAATAATTAATGGTAGAGATAAGGGCACTATTGCTGCCACCTGTTGCCTCGTTGATAAGTGGAATCCCAGGCACATGTCAACAACCAAAAACAATGGATAAAAGATGTTGCAGACGACAAAAGACATAAATTTTCCCTAAACATGGTCGTAAACATGACTGGTCACATTATCAGTAAGATTACAGAAAAAAAAAACAATTTACTGACGAGTTTGTGTATAGACTACAACAAAACACAGAAAATTGGATTATAGAAAGTCAAGCTAAAAATGACAGACAATAGCTTTTAACAAATTAGTATTGGAACATATCTATCACATCATCTCTAAACTTCGCAGGTTTGTAATGATGCATGCATTTAACTAGGAAAGGTAGCATAGCAAGTGGAGAGAAGAAACAATCAAGTATGACAAGCACCTCTGGTCTCTGGACTCCTTGAAGCGTGCAAGCATTTGTATCATATCATCAATGCTTATCTGTTCAGCAAACATCTGCTGAAAATAATTATTTGCCTGAGCATCAATGTCTTCAGAACCTCCATTGGAAGATGAAATATCCCTTCCTGCAATAGTATGACTCCTTGATTCATGCGCTGCTTCAACTGTCCTTAGTTCATCCACTAGTTCTTTAGATAACAACTGCCCCGAATGAGAACGAATAACCTGTAAAAGTAACAAGTTAACAACATGCATAAGTTTATATTCACGCAAATACAAAGTTGAATGATGATTAAGAAAACACAAAGCCAATAATATAACTTAACCTTTATAAATACAGGAGAAGAATCCAGGAAAATGTTTGCAACAGTAGCATGAGGATGTTGAGAGACACCTTCCGCAGCATCATAAGTTGTTTTCACCATAATTTCTTTCAAGAATTTAACACATGCCTGGAAGGACAGGAGTTAGCACGAAATCGTAAAGTTGAGAGGAAATGGAAGAGGATACATAAAGTCAAGTGTAATACCTCAAGAAAAGCTTCTCTTTGTGCACCCAACTTTTCAGTCAGCCATTTCTCAAGATTGCTATGATCTTTCCTAAAGGCAAGTGTAGCAAGTCTAATGCTAAAGGTGAAAGGTGTGGACTCAAGGACAGTGGACA
Organism: Oropetium thomaeum; assembly: GCA_001182835.1. Taxonomy (NCBI): domain Eukaryota; kingdom Viridiplantae; phylum Streptophyta; class Magnoliopsida; order Poales; family Poaceae; genus Oropetium; species Oropetium thomaeum. The sequence goes on from LFJQ01000051.1 coordinate 41,424, forward strand.
ATATCTGTTGCACAAAGGAAAAGACGAATAAGCTAATGAAACATGCCATGACTAAAAGCATAATATCAGATCATGTTTTCTTCACATGGACATGAGTGCGATAGTGTCATAAGAGCAACTCCAACCACTCCCTAAATTAAGTCACTAAACTAAAATTTAAGAATTATAATTTTTTAAAACAAAAAAACAACCCTCCAACCATGCTCCATACTGGGTTCCTAAACATAGCAAGTTCCTAAACAAGCCCTCTCACTTCCTACATTTGAAGACCAAATTGGAGCTCCGAAAAACCAAAACAAACAACTTTATACATGGGCTGGGCCAAACAAAATTGCATATGCAACAAAGATTTTAAATAGATTTGAGAACCTATATTGTGAATTGTTGGAGTACATGAGTTTTTTTTACTCCCAATACTTATGTACAAACTTCCAAAACCAGTCTTTTGGGAGTAAAATTTTAGAGATTTGTTGGAGATGCTCTAAGGATCTACTTAAATAGTCTAAAATTAATGTCGATGTTCAAATACACCTCTTTAAATAGAGCTTCATTTAATTTGGCAACCTAACATAAACCAAATGACACAATTTCAATACCCAAAGAGTGTGCCTTCCTACATCGAGCCTATTTTATTATAAATATTGCCAATGCATCCTTTTCCTTGTGCTGATAAATCAGTTTAGAAGCTATGAATTATTATTAACAAATAGCCATTAGAATCATCCATTTGACAAGTTACAACATCAAAATATTTTCTCAAGAATCAGCTTACCAATAACAGAATGAACATTTTAACTTCCATAGAAGAGAATTCAAAAAAAAAAAATGTTGCAACTAAATCACTGCATCAGATTCCGAGGTCCTGTTTACCTTAAGATCTTCACATATCTCAACAGTCCTTAGAAGACAGCTGATATCAGAATGAGCATCAACAAATCCCCGCAGAGTAAGGTAAGGGTTAACATGCCACAGATAATTCATAAGTCTGCTGCGCGTAGTGTCCTTCAGCATAGCAGGAAAAATACAAGACACCACCTCATGTTGAAGGAGATTATAAGTAGTCTACAGGAAGGTTATGAAATTTCATGTCAGTCCATAAATATACATTATTAAAGGCAATTTACTCAACAACACTAGGAACAAAACATACATTGATGTGGCTAACACCAAGAAGCAATACTTCGGGACAATGACTCCGAGGATATTCGAGCATTGACCACACTGGCTTTGCATAGCCAAGTTCAGCAAGCTGGCATAACACCTCGAGAAGGTCCAGACAGTACCAAGCATGATTGCCTTGGGTAACATTTCCCACATCAGGAAAAGCCTAAGAATGTAAACAAGGTTATGTGTGTGTGTGTATAGGCATGTTAATTAGAATGGAAAGAGGAGAAAACAAATATATCAGGATGATATACCATCTTCTTGGTACAATGTGCGAATGAAAATTTATCAGATGGTGAAGCCACCGCATGTTTCAAGAATGACAATTGTCCTTCTGTATTGTTCCACAAGGACCCACAGACAGCATGAAGTGGAAATGGATCCTACATGATTCAATGGATAAGTCAGTCATGTGCCTCAGGAATCCAGTGTTCATAACCAGAAATACCTAAATATACCTTGCAAGCTCGAGAGTATATAGACATCAATAAACAAAAAGCTGCTTCGTCAGGGATATTGAAACCCTCATGGTCAAGATTTTCTATGACATGAGTCCAATCAGTTCTAGGAGCCTGCATTTTGCAATTACAATGAGAGCATAGAGAACAAAAACAAATAAAGTGTCAGATCTAAGACAATAAATGCTCACAGTTTCATTGATTGAATCCACAAGAACATCTATATTCCATGCAGACTGAGAAGAATCGATTGTTTGATTGCTCCCAAAAGCCGAAAGGAATGTTGAATATGTATTGTGGGCCTCACCAAAACCACTACGAGCGCAAACAACTGCCCCAAGTAACTTCGAGATTTTCATATCATCAAGAGGCTCAAAAAGTGATAGTATTTCTTTAAAATGAGAAATGTCAGAAGCACATCCATATCCCAATTCAGTAATGATGTCAGCCATGCTTATTTGCTTCCCGATTTCTGATAAAAGGGAATCAAAATCATCATCTATGCTATCATTGCACATCGTCGAATGCCTGTATGACCCAAAAAAAAGCAAGGAAAGGCACCTGAATACAGCAACATAAAAAAGTGAAAGAAATATATGCAAAACATTCACTTACTGAAGTGGGGCAGGAACATAGAATGGACTCTCTTTGACATTCAAAAGTGAGACAATGTTAGTATATAAATCCATATGCTTTGAGAGGCCATCAGTCCGGTGAAGGAACATAGCAATCTCCTGAATTCGGTCATTTGACATAGAATGAGCGCCATTTGAGCACAACTCCTCGATTTGGGTCATTGCAAATTTCTTTCCTATAAAGTGAAGGGTAAGATAAGCATCCAGAATGGGATCATTAGCAGAACACAATAAGAATAAAAGGCTTTCCAAACAATTTACCTGTCAGATTCAACTCCATACTTTCAGAATCTAACAGAGCAAGTCCCATTCCAACACTCTCAGCTGCTGATAGTTCAAATTCATTGGACAGTGTTTCAAGGAACCCATCACCAACAGATACTATCCTCAAAGCTTCACAGAAACTGGTGCTGAAGTACGGTTTATCCACACAATATCTGAAGATTGTGGACAGAAGACCTTTCTGTGTGGAGTTATTCGCCCCTCGGGAATTCAATAGCACTTCTTCCACACAAACTTGAAGCAACAAAACACATCCATCAAGGCCGCAATCCGCCAGCTGAAACAATAAACTTAGTTAGATAAGCATGTCAGAAAGATTTATTGAAGCTGGAGGGAACATGGATCATCTGACACGAGACTGAAAGACAGGATAATCCGTCAAACCCTAGAACCCTAACATTGTAACAGTTCCCTAGAACGGGATCAACAATGGTCATATCCTTGTAGATCCTAAGAAAACGAATTGTGATCGCAACGCACCGTTGGAACGAAGCACATGGTAGGGTTTGAGGTGGGTCAGTCTTGCTTTGGCGTTACCTGGCAGAGCTCGCGGCAGATGGAGTCGGTGGTGGCATCTTCGGCGCCCTGGATCAGGACGCGCACTTCCGCGGCGACCGCGGGGTTGAACGGGATCATCTCGCCGGCGGCGAGAGGGGAAAGCGGGCGGCGGTGCAACTAGGGTTTGGTCGCTGGTGATTCCTGCTACTGCAAGCGCGAGGAGAGCAGGGAGAGGAGCGGCGCCGTCGCGTCAGTCCGTGATGACGAGGAGTCGTGACGGAATCGGCTGAAGCGAATGACAGTGGGGAGCGTACCGGGGCTTGGGGGGCGTCGGGCGAGTTATCAGATGGGTGCTCGCGTGCCAACTGCCAATGGAAGAAGACGGGCTCCGGCCCGTTCGCTTTATCGGTTGACAAAGCAGAAAGCACAAGATTTCAAGAGGACCACAAGGCGTTTCCAAAACATCGTCGTCCCCTCATCGCCTCCGTTTCCAAAGCATAAGGTAGTGTTTGATCGGTGGATCAAACTAGCACTGCGCCCATTTGTCATGTTGCATATAACTCATATAACTGAGAATAAATTGATAAAAAAATTTAATATGTTATTTTATAGACTATTATATAGGCTAATCAAGAAAAAATACTAATATTAAAAGACAATGCAAAAATATCCGCATTTTTTAGGGCAGATGTACAATTTGTAGCCATAAACTAAAAAGCATAAAACCAAATACTATAGGGTCCTATTTAGAAAATCGTCATGGCATATCTTCCTAAATCTGCTTCTGCGGCATGTTAGCCCCCACGGGGCATTGTCCTCTCCCTGCATGGCGCGTCGTGGCCCTCTCTCCCGCCCACACGACGCCACACCCTCGTCCTCCATGACGAAGAAGGAGGAAGAAGGAAATGGAGGCTAAGACACAGGCTAAGCTTGCAACGGCCATGTAGGTCGACAGCACGAATCAACTTTGAAAAGGTAACGTGCTCGGCGGGGACGACGTCCACACAGACTGGAGACAAACGTGCTCATGGTGGAGACCATCCACGTCGTTTGAAATCGATTAGTGAGTTGAAGGCTAGGGTCTATATAGCCCTTTCAAACTTTGCACGCTTTGCTGCGCCCATAAAACTATAAATAAATTCAAAACAAAATGCTATATAAGTATTTAAAAGGAAAGCAACAAGTATAAATAGTTGGAAATTGAGAGACCTCAATACAAACCTATACGACTAATTTTTAAAAAGTATACTATGTATTGTAGTTAGTTGATAAGTCTTAATCATAAAAGATTATGGCGGTGGGGAACTAGTTTTAAACATAATCCTAGCACTAACACGCCAATGACGGCAACCCTAATCCCTTTTCGATTTAACTTTTTTATTTGACTATCAATACTCTAGATATTTATATTTTAAAAAATTCAAAAAAATAAAAATTAAGTTAATTTCAGTTTTTGAAAAAAATATATCTTGTGAGATATCATTTTGTTGGATTAATCATAAGGAACATGATGGTTCAAACAGATTCAAAAACGAAGTTACGTTTTAATAGAATGTTTTTTTGAAATCTACATATCAATTTTTTTCCAATAAATATCATTGCGATACGTGGCAAGACACATGTCCCAACGGTAAAAAAACCACAAGGGCTGAATTACTATGATGCTACCAAAGTCACGTCCGTTGAAGCTTTTAATATTAATATGGTACAAATGGGATGGTGTAGGATGTGTTTCAGAATCATGAATCGTATCAGTTTGTCGAGGATGAGATGTTATTCTTTCATATGTTGTACCATTTATTCGACGAAAACAACCTAATCCGTCCAAGTTCTTTTGATTGTTAATTACTACCTATGAGTAGTGATTATTAGTTGCAATTAATAAGGAGTAAGTATTAGTCAAAATCACACGTCATACTTTAACAACGGCAAAACATGAAGCGATACAAATAAAGCACCTAAATTCATGGACATTTAGTTAATCGTAGGCTCCCATGTCTTCATCAACAAAACGATTGGTTGTTCAGTAATAAAATTGCCATGTCTGATTTTTAAGGGTACTTTTCTTAATAATGAACAGCTATATGTTGGTCGTTTGTCGCAAAAAAAAATTATATGTTGGTTGATATTGACTCTAGAATATTAACATATATTTTCCTTTCCTAAAAATCAATAATGGTGCCCCTCGCCCTCCATTACTACCCTGACTGTCTCAATCATGTCTTATTCTCTTTCCTCTGCACCGTCTTGCTTCTGATACCCTCTCGTAAGATAGGAAGTAGGTCCTTGACGAGTGTTAGAGGAACAACTCTCACTTCATGCAGGGCAGTATGGAGCATTGGCCTGCCTGGCAGCCTTCCATGACGCTCGTCAGCGGATTTGGATGTCGTAAGATGGGGCTTGCATTTGCCCTTGTGTATGGTCGCATGAGGTTGCATACTCAAGGGTGAGGTGAGTGTGAGCACTACAAGATCCATGAGATCTGAAGGTAGGCCTTTTGAATGGTCTTAAAAAGAATATTTGATTAGGTGATTTTGAAGAATGTTTTTCGTACACTAGTATTATCCAAAATGTTTATTGGATCATGTAAAAAACTGTACATTTGAAGATGTTATTCGGAAAGTACCTTCATCATTCAGATCTTTATCAATTGGATTTAATATAAGGGGCATAGTTGTTTCCAACTCTCTTATGAGATTTTAACCTTATTTTCTAACTTAATCTCGATTTTACGTTCATTTTTTTTAATACGAACACTCCTTATGCCACTGCTTATGGATGTCGTCAACTCATTATGATATTGATATTCCAAAAACAAGAACCGCTAAAAAAGATTAAAGGACTCCATTGCCTCTTTCCCCTCACTATCTTTTCATCTTTGCCTAACTCAATCTAATTGGAATTGACTACCACATTGTCATCTATTCCTTAAGATGTCAGCCTAATCAAACATTAGGCGCAACGCAGCAGGTAGGACTCAAGGCTTCACCAGGGCCGCAGGCACTCGGTGTGTGTGTGCGTGGGGCAGGCTCATGCACGTAGGCAGTGGCAGCGCACGCTCGACGTTAATGATGGCGCATAGGAGGAAGATTTGGTATTTGGGGTGATGTTCGACGGAGTGGCGAGGTAAGGGACGGTGGCGCTCACTGGGGTGGCGACTCTTGGGCATGATTGATGTCCGCTCACACATCTTAATCTTACACGTAGGCAGTGGTGGCAATGTGTTATGTCAAAATGTCACATCAACAAAGTGCATATGATGAACTATCATGACATCTAGTATAGATGACAATGGTTCCTATTACCCGTGTACTTGCATCCATTCTGCCTCGTGCATGCCACTCATATCTCACGTGTGGAGCAACACCGGTTTGACCAAATTTGTCTTTGCTGAACCTCTATTGAAGTCTTTGGACCTTTTAATTTGTTCGCACTATGGATTTTAGATAAGTTATGGTACAAACAAATAGACCAAAAATTGACACAGATTCTATTTGTGCAACACTCAAAAAATCCAAAATCTCACAATCTATTCTTTTATAGCTTTTGTCAATTTTCATTTCACACAACATAAAAACTCTAGTCCACAATCCCGTAAGCTACCTTTTTTGTTTCATCACAATCCAACTTTTTTTGTTTACAATCTCTAATGAAATAAAGAAGCCATTTGTCCCTGCTGCTTTTATATAATTTTTTTAACTCATAGCTAGTTAGTGGGTTGGTTATGAGTGTCATATTCCATTTGGTGGGTTCCGGCCTCGGCCTTTGGTCCAGTTAGTCGCGTTAGCGCTCCACGTCGAGCTACCATTTCAGCCCAATTGGGTCGGCTTTATCCCAGCCGAGCCCTGAAATTTATCCAGCCCCAGCAACAGCAACGCCACGGCGAACGGCGTGCATCCACCATACGGCACACGCAGTAGCAGTGGTGACTTGGTGGTGACCCGTTCCTTCGACGCGCGCGGCGTCCACGCCGTGCACACAAATCTAGCGCCCGGCAAAATGCAACTGCAAGGCTTCCTGCGTGTGCGTGCGCTTCACGTCGGCGACGAGAGGAATCAAGCAAGCAAGCCCTGAGCCTGACTGACCCCGGAAAGGCGTCTGGCTGCCGTAGTCGTCGTCGTCGTCGTCCTGGGGGCATGGGCAACTGTCAGGTCGTATCAGGTCGCCGCTCCTCGTCGTCGCCAACGCCTGTGCGTCAAAAGAAGCCGTCGTGTCCGAATCGCTCCCTGCGCGCGCCGGAAGCGTCTGCAGATGATGTTCCAAGCTCCACGCCGGGCGTTGAGTCATTTCAGCGGCAAACCACCTATCAGAGCGACTGGATGCTGCAACCATGCCGGGCGTTTCAGTCATTCCAAGCTCCAGGCAGTGATGGATGGGACTCCTATGTCATGCCAAACTCAGGAAATGCTGCAACCATGCCTTCTCTATAATCATGTACTACTGTACTATACGTACGAGTTGTACTAACAACTGCAATACGTACTGTAGCAAAATGTTCTAAGTACACATGCTGCCCTTTATTTGCCAGGATAATCCGTAAAGTTTCTTCTTCTTCTTCTTTTTTTTTTTTGAAAACGCAGGTGAACTTACAGTGTTATTAGTTATACAGACGGGCGATCTGTAAAGAGCGTTGTGCCTGTAATTTCTCTCAACTTTTATTTGTTACTTACGCGCCTTGGTGTTCATTTGTGGCCACGTACCCAGACCCTCCATCTCTCTCTCTCTCTCTCTCTGTGTCTAGAAAAAGGAGTGTCTAAACATGACTTTGCGAGCGCACGAAACATGATTGTTTAGTACGGGCAGTACACAGCTACAGGGACACTCAATCAAGCGCGCCACAATATACGGGCCAGCGGCCGGCACCCGGAGACCACGCCCACATGGAAGTCGGCAGGGCAGGGCAGGTCGCGTGCATGCCCACACACACACACACACTCCATGGCCAGAACGAGCTCGGCCCCAAGCCACCTTTAATCGCCCTGCCTTTTGCGTAACCCCACGGAGAAAACAGACGGCGAGAAAAGAGGGGAGAGGAGCTATAGCTAGCTGCAGGAAGAAGCCAAGACGACGATGGATGATGCTAATAATAAGTGAGGAGAGAAGAGTGATGGTATGAAGGTGGTGAGGGAGAGGGAGGGAGGGAGCACGGTCACGTGCCCGGAGCGCTGCCCACCCTTTCCCCTGCCAAAAGGGCCGCGCGATAGGGCCAAGTCACGTGCTGGCCCACCCACCATTCCCGGCTCTCTCTCCCTCGCTCTCTTTTCTTTTCCCCCTCTTCTCTCCATTAAAAAGCTTGACCTACCAGCTGTGACGAGAAAGAAGCGTGGAGTAGGAGTAATCACCACAACGAAAGCTGCAACGTCCCAATGAGCATGGTTCTCCACTTCCAAGGAGAAGAGAGAAGACGTTACCTAAATTTAACAGAATAAAAAGCAAGGAATGAGGAGGACAAGGAACGAACTGAGGTACTAGTACTACCGAACGAACGCACAAGAATTAATGTATACTAGCTTGTTTATTTCAAAAATGGCGAGGATAGCTTGTTTATTTATATAAAAAATGGCGAGAAGATCTCTCAGTGATCATCACTGAAGAAGAAGACATGCTGCGCATAGCGCTAGTGCATAGCCAGGCGTACGGAATGCGTACCGTGGCACTAATGCAGCAGCTTCTAATTCAGAATCAGGTCGGTTCGTTCGAGTGATACACAGTATGCTTGTCATCTTTGCTCACGATCAATCACAATTATACCAACTGAATTGATTGATTCTCTCATAGAACTTGAAAGAAGAAGTAGCTTACCAACAATTTAATAATAAGTACGTAATTAACAAAAAGAGAGAAGAAAAATATCTGGAATACGTAGATGGTCGGGAAAAAAAGAAAAGGAAAAAAAAAGAGAGATACTAGAAGAAACGGGAGAATTTGGCAAAAGGATCTCTCTCTAAGCTCCGTCCATGCAATGCATGGCCCAGCTCCGGCGCGAGGCTAGCTATCTAACTAACACACGCCGTAGTCGCGGAACATGAGCTCCGGCCTCGGCCCGGTGGTTCCTGCGGCAGCCGCGGCGGCAGCGGCGTCGCGGTGGTGGTGGCTGCCGCGGATCATGAGGAGCTCCTTCTGGCGGCGCAGCTCCATGACCTTGCGGTGCGAGTTGGAGTGCTGCGTGAGCACAAACGTGGGGCTGGCCGCCGGCCTGTACTCCGGCACCAGGCGCCCGGACTTGAACCGCACGCCGCACGCGTTGCACAGGGTCTTGGGGCCCAGCGGCCCCGTCCGCCACTGCGGCGTCTTCTCGGACGCGCAGTGCGTGCAGCGGCGCACGCCGCCCTCCACCAGGCCCACCTCCCCCGCGGGGCCCGGCGGGCTCTTCTTGCCGCCCCCGCGGCTGCCGTTGGGCCGCGCCGCAGACGGCTTATTGGAGGACGGGAAGTCCGACGACGAGCAGGAAGATGACGACGGGGACGACTGCGCCGACGGGCGCGGCACGAGGGAGTGCCACGCCGCGGCAGCCGCGGCGGTCGCGCGGGATCGCTTGCTGCGAGCGCCGCGCCCGGGTGCGGCGGTGACGCAGCTCTCCTGACCAACAGCAGAGTTGCCGCCGGCGTTACCGGCCGCCGCTGCGGCGGCCGCCATTGCGGCGGCTGCCGCGGACGAGTAATTCGGGATATCGGAGTACGAGTCGTCCACGAACTTGGATAGCCACTCCAGCTCCGCAGCTTCCTCGCTCTGGAACAACAATCACAGACCTCCTCGTTCAGCTCATGGATCGGAAGTCAAATTTCAACCGTTCTACTCATGTAGTATAGACATGCAGATGCACGCGATCGTTAGTTAATTCGGTGCTTACGGGTATGTAGAACTCGTCGGCGAAGGAGAGCATCGACGTCTGGTGATCAGAAGAATTGGCGGTCGGCGACGGCTCGCCCATGGCCCCGGCGTGGTGGTGCCCGTTGTCGGCGGCCGCGGCGATGGGGAAGAAGTCGTGCGCGCCGCTGGCGCCGTTGGACAGGTCGAGGAGGTCGTCCACGCGCATGGCGTCGCCGCCGCCGCCGCCCATCGCCGGCATCCCGTAGTAGTGGTGGTGCGCCGTCGAGTAGCCGCCGCCGCTGCTCATCGGCGCCGCGGTGGTGACGATGCTGGACGCGTTGTGGTGGTGGTGGTGGTACGCGCTCATTCCCATGCCGAGGTCCACTCCTCCCATGGCCATTTCCCACTCCGACGCCATGCGAACCGTACCACACGCAGTACGTAAGGGTGGCGGCAGTTTCTTGAACCAGAGCAAGTGTGACAGTGCTCGTTCTAGTACGAGCTAGAAGCTATAGCTTTGATAGTAGCAGTGACGAGTGTATGCGCGTGTGTGTGTGTGTGTGTGAGAGAGAGAGAGAGAGAGAGAGAGAGAGAGAGAGAGAGAGAGAGAGAGCGAGAGAGAGGTGTGTGGAGTGGAGTGATGAGAGCGGGGTGTGAGGAGGGGGAGAAGAAATAGTGCTGAGAGCTTTCAAGGGTGCTCCAGTAACAAGCTAGGGGAGAGGGTTGTTGCGAGGTTAATTAATATAGGAGTGGCGGACGGAGGGAGCGAGGAGCAGCAGCAGCAGGTAGTACATGTGTGTGCACACAATTATGTTTGACAAAAGCTGTGCATTAAGGTGGTGCCATTAGGGGGGAGTATAGAATTAGCTTTTGCAGAGCGGGGAGAGGGAGAGGAAGCTGCAAACCCCAGCACGCAACGTGCATGGCCCCATCCCATGCACTGCATCCATCCTCGGCCCACATTTCATATGCTCCCTCTCTCTCCCACAGAGCTTAATTCCGTTAGCTACTTGCTGTACTACTGGCGTACTGCTACTATCAGTAGGCCCAGCCAGTATTTTCTGTTGGGAGGGAAAAAAAAAAGAAAAACGGAGCGGGGTGAAGGGAAGGAAAGAAGAAAGAATCCTGATGGCTTACTTTAACCGTAATGCATCCACACTCCCACGTGACTCCATGAGCTGTAGCCTGTGCAAGTGTCCATATGGAAGTGGATGCCGAAGCATCCTGGCGGAAATCAATGCTGCTCGACCTCGCAGTTCCGGGGGGAGGCATTCGTACAGGAATGGTGGGGAAAAAAAGTCTGCCATATGCGCCGAGAATGGTTAACCGGGCGGTCAATTTCTCACCCCGCTCCCGGCGTAGTACTCCGTCCGTCCTGCTGTTTCCGGGGTAACGCGGCCTTCATTGGCTGCCGGCCCGCGCGCTCGTCTTTGCCGCTCTCGGCACCCGCAATAAAAGCCTCCCGGCCGTTTGCCGTGCCGCAGCACGCCGTCGCCCGAGCTCGACGGGTTGGTTGGTTAGTTTGGGAAGGGAGAGAGGAGCCCGGGCTAGCGAGCGGCGCCGGGTCCCTCGAGGAATCTTTCTTTATCCGGGCGACCGGGCCGGAGGGTAGCAGAGCAACGGGACGGAGGTTTGCTCTGGTATGCCGCGATTTGCTCGCTATACCAGCGAACGTATTTGCCGTCGTCACCGACGTGTACCCCGCGCGGCGGGGTAACTGCTAATGCTAACGTCAAAGCGATCGAGTGTCAACTTCGCCGCTGCATCTTCCTTTTTTCTGGGCTCCGTTAAAGGCTATTCATAACATAATATTTCTATCCCAATTTACTTATTCGTCTACAATCTTTCAATTTTTTTATTTTACTTATTCATCTCGCTTCCTAATACACATTCTCCTCTTTTCAGTATATCCCTATTTCTATTCTCTCCTTCTCGTTTTCTATTTACCTACCTTATTTTTTTTATCTTAATCTTCATTATCAGAATTAAATGAACAACTAATATGAGACCAAGAGAGTATTACTTAACTCCGATGAGCGTGAGCACCCACCCGTTCACAACATCTTGATCGATAATCGATCTCAGCTGGGTGTGCAGCCCGTGTGTGTGGTGCCTAGCTCCGCTCCGGCCCGGTTTGTACTACGATCTCGTACGGTACATTAATCAAGCTCAATCATTGTTACTAGCTACTTTCTCGCGCTGTAACAATAACACGGCGCCCTGGCCCACGCAGGTCTCTAATTAACCGGCTAGCTAGCTGGCTCTGACGACCGAGTTGGGGTAGTACTAGTACCACCACCAGTTATTAGGAAGGGAGCTTATTGTAACAACAGGTTGCGATGAAAAGAAAGCTACCGTCCATATGTGTGTGCATCACGTACTAGCTGGTTCTGCGACAAAGCCCGACACGGGACATGTTGACACATGGTGGCTCTGACACACGCGGAATATTGATACGTGAGCTAATGATGCGGGCGCTGTCGTTTTACGCTCTCTCTCTCTCCCTCCCTCTCCCTCCAGCACCACCCACCTCTCTCATGTCAGATAGTAACGTTTTGGTGAGGCCAGATACTTTGTCAGACTTTTTTTGATTGGCATTGGTGGTGGGTAACCGGGAGTAGTTATAGTTAAAAAGCGCTTTTGTTGATAAACTGTTTACCTAGTACTACTACTGCCTGCCTGCCGGCCTACTACTCTGGATAGGTGAATTTATAATGTCTGTGACCGAACTGATGAAGTCAATGCAATCAGTAGTTACTGTAACAGATGAAAGTAGTACTAGTACTACTGTACAGTAAAACTACACAGCCCCAGCTGCTAATAACACTGCCCGCAAGCAAAGTAGTATAGCATTTTCTTAAAAACACTAGTAGTATAAATTATCGATATGTTTATGGGAGAGTCAAACGTAGGAACCCAAAACCAATATAATGATCCCAAGTGCGTGGTTGGGATAGCTGGCCACACGCATACATATTCGTCAAAGTAAGGAATTCCCCGCGAAAGAAATAAAAAAAATATTATACGGAGTAGGAAACAAAGAAAACGGTGTGCGTGCAGCGGGCAGGCGACCAGCTGGGCACCACTCCGTGCGCCCGCGCGCGCGCTCGATCAGCTGCAAAGCCATCACACGGAGCTCACATGCTTAAAGCGCGCGCGCCGCGGCACATGACATTAGATAACCGGCAGCATGATGCGCGCGCTCTGCTACTGGAACTGGTCCGCATGCATATGCCACAGCTAGCTAGCTTCTAGCGCCGGAGGGAGGGTAGCTAGCTCTTCTCCAAGTGATGAGCTGTCTCGGGCTTGACCACGGCTAGCTTCACTCACACTCTCGGGTCCGGTCAAAAGAGAGGCAGCTATGCTTAGCTAGCTACTATACGACCAGTACCCTCCCTCTATATTCGACACGCTTCCGCCTGTGCATCCAAAGCGAAAAGGACCGCGAGCACGCAGGATACTGTAGTCACTACACTAGCGCAGGTACTAGCTATAGCTAGCTGTAGTCGCATGAGAAAACACGAATTCGTGCTCTCTCTTTTTTTTTTCGAGTGAAATCCTGCTCAAGAACATGAGCCTCGATCGAGCGGCCTATTGATAAGCTGTGGAGTCCACGTGGGCCATATATAGCTAAAGGGACCACATGTCAGCTACTGCTACTACTATTCCGTAAATAATTTCATCTTCGTATGTGTACCGTACGCGTCGCTACTGAGACTCCGGATGGGGAGTGGATAATGCGTGCGTATGGAGAGAGACGAGCCAATGGGTATGCAAGAGAGAGGCAGTGTCGCCAAACGGAATGCTTACATTTACGCTAAGAATTCGGATAAGATAAGACAATGTTTACTGCAACAACAAACCACTCCGGGTCCTCGCCTCCTACCGTACATTTATCTACGTATACCCCCACGCGACACCAGTCACTTTCACTTTGCCTGGCACACTGACTGCTGACACTTCCCACCTCCCATAGTCCCATGCAGTAATCAATGATGAGGTGAGGTGATGAGAGTGCGCAGCAGGGACCTGCTGCCTGCGCTGCACAGGCAGGCAGGGAAAGAAATTTTAACGGCATCGGTGGGGCCCGGCCGGTGAGTTTGGTTGGTTCGCGCCTGCGGCCTGGCGGCCTGCTGCTGACGGTAGTTTAGCGGCGGTGGTAGTTTACCGCAGCCGCAGGTACAGGGAGTCGCGCCTGGGACTGACGTCACCGCAACGTGCAGTGTCGGCGCTCACGGGGACCCGTCCTTCGGCTGCCCCGCCACCTCGCGTTTACTTTCTTTCTTTCTTTCCACCGCTGCCCCTTTCGTTTCCTTTTCTTAACTCGTTCCTCTGTTCACCATTGCCCGTCCACTCCAGTACAGTAGTATAGTACGTACCCACCTCGTCTTTCTCGCGTCTCTGTGTTTTCTTTTCCTGATTACGTTATCTCGCCCTCTCTTTCTCGTCGTCCCATGAGAGTTCGCTCTCGAGCTGGAGACAGAGAAGAATGCACGTTATCCATCCACGCACAGATGGTGACATGGGCGCCGGCAGTAGAGTTTAAAACATGAACAGTGCGCGCCGGCCTCCTCCCCTCTCTTACTCACCGCCCCGACCAGGGGAGATGGAGTAAGTCCGTGGTGTAGTATAAAGGCGAGTATAACAGTACTATTATACTGGAGTAAAAATAAAAACAGGGGTGGTGTGATTGTGGTGGTACGCCGAGAAAAAGAATGGTGTGTGTGCGCGCGCGGATGCTTTTGTTGGCAGCGTAATGGCCGTACGACACGCGAGCGAGGCTGGGACCGCCGTTGGTGTGCGAGTGACTGGCAGCACGCACACACGGTGAAAAATTCCTCTCAACTCGCTGTCGAAGCCCCAAAAAAGCCGGCGCCACCGCAATGATCGAGCCTGCACGTACGTAACGCTGCAACCCGGCCTACTAGAGCCTCAGGTCCGTGACGTGGACGCCCGGGTGCCACTCCCCCTTCCTTCCGTACGTCGTCGTCCTTTTGGTCCATACTCACACTACCTCCATTGTGCTGCGTTTACGTGATGATAGCGGCGTTAAGACTAGCATTTTCTCTCACGTACTCCAGTGGATACGCATGAACGACACATCAATAAAAATGTTACTCTCTTTGTTTTAATTTACTTATTTATCTAGGATCCTACGTTTGTCTCATTTTACTTATTCATCTCGTTTCTCAATACATTTTTTTCTTCTCAATACATACTATCTCTATCTCTCTCTCCTTCTCGTTTTTTGCACACCTACCTTATTTCCTATTTCTTAATCTCCATGTTCGAAGCCAAACGAACAAATAAATTGGGACAGAGGGAGTAATACAAACTACACCTAATATAAGTACTACACCTAGATTTTGCATACGCAAAATTTGCATATATTATTCAGCTCATGCCATAGAGCTGTCGGAATTAATAGACGTGTATTACCAATTAACTACCATAATACGTGTTTTTTTTTTCTGAACCTCCAATCCAAATCAGTCTATGCTGCCCGTGCAGAAAAGAAAAAAAATCACTCTTCTTTGGATTAATTAAATAGCTCTAGGTATATACATTGTTTTTAGAAAAAAGATACGTATTTGTTTTCTCTATATTGCATCATTTATGTTGCTTTCAGATTTAGCCCTGAGCTATATGATCATCATTAGCTGACCAACTAGTCGCTATTTCATGTTGGGACGACAATTCCAGCAACAATTGAGCTAGGACAATTATTAGCGCAAATACGGGGTGACATGTTGGGAGATATCTTTTCGGCTGAGCTACCATGTAGTACGATCCTAAGGGCACTATCATCATTAGTGTCACACAACTGATTTTGTCTCCGCTGATATCGCCAATTCCCTAAAACCGGTTTCTTTCCTCCTTAACGCCTATCATGACGAGAGAGATATATATACTACGTGTGTGTGGGGGAACCAATACTCGAATCCCCAACATGGCGCAAAAAGCCACTGATATGGGCGCTCATAAATGGGCGGGACAATAGTGTTGCCGTTCCGCGACCACACGCACACGGAGGACCACACACGGTGGTGGAGGAGGGTGGAGCAGGATGCATGCATGCTTGCTGTTGTCTCCGTGAGAAATGTGTACGAGACGTATGTTTTTTTGCTACCTGTGCTTTTGCACACACACCCTCTCCGGCCGGCTCACTCGCGTACGGCTATTAGTACAAAGTAAGGACCACTGTCCACCAATCAACGTAGACATATGCGTTGTGTACACCGGGAGACAAGCACCCGTATAAGGGCGTAGAACAACGGACACGTGGGACCAACGTTTTGTATGTGGACGGCTCACCAGGTCACGCACGTTAATGGTTCATGTGTGGCTTTGAGAAAGCATATACAGTATCATTCGTTCTCATGGCAATAGAATAGTACGTTCTGGTTCTGACCTGTTAAAAGATGGATGAGGTTTCACCTACGTATAAAGTAATTGATGGAGTTACTATTAAACTAATGCTACTAGGAACGAAATGTCTGACAGTGAGCAGTAGTTTACTGCCAATAATGGTAACCGGCGCTCGTACATACAGAGAGAGCATATGTTCCCCCATCATCAATATTTTTTGGAAGGAAATACGCTTGTGGGTAGTAGTAGTGTCCATGATAGTACGTGCCTTACATGAAAAAACTGTTGCGCCTGTGTGTTCACGCCATGATGAGCGCGGTGACCACCCACTTGATGAGCGAGTCTACGAAACATCTCTCTCTCTGCACAACTGGGCGTCACTGAATTTTAGTGAGTAACTATGAATATTACTACAACAGTCCTTCTCTTGTATAGTAGATGTAGACGCAACACACAGCTCCTCAAGAAACGTGGTACTAGTACATTTTATCTCAGCAGAGGTAGTAGTACGTACTAGTAAGTGAGGAACAACGTGAGACGTCCCATCGGGCGGCACCGTACCAGTCATTTGGCTAGCCGGGTAAGGAAGCACGGCAGCAACGTAACAAAACGGGCCATTGGAAAAAAAGAAGAGGAAAGACGGAACGCGCGGGGCCATCGCGCACGCGACGTACGCCGCAGGAAAGAGACGCCGGGGAGCGCGGGTGCTGCGTGCGTGCATGAGCGCACGGCGGCCGGCGAGCTCGTTCTCGTTCGCCAGTGACAGCGAGAGAGGGCGCGCGCGGGGGCAACGGCATCGAATCACGTGAGCGCGACGAGGATCCCGAGGCGCGCCGGTGGGGGCAGCACCGCAGCAGGCAGGGCCGGGGGGTCCCCCGGAATCCCGGCGGCACGTGCCCACTCGTGCTGGCTGCTTACGCAGTTCCCTGCACTCCCCGCCACCGCTACCACGCACGTGATCGGCCCCCCCTCCCCCCCCGCGCGCTATCTTCTCCTAACTAACCGTAGACTCCGTCAGACCGAGCGAGATTAGTTAACTGATGATCCCCCCTCGGCCAATCGCATCCGCGGCGCCAGGGTGGCGCTCGCGGGGTCAGATTAAGAAAGTAATCCAGAATCCCGTGGTGGTGGGGGTGGTGGTGTTATTAGCTGCGAACCACGCGGGGTTCTCTGACAGGCCGGCCGGGAGAGAAGAGGGGAGGCCGCACCTGCTCCCTCCTCGTGCTCCTGCTCACCTCGTTCGAACGATCAAAAAGCTGGTGGTTGCCTTGTAAGGCTTCGGGATCGCGGGCGCTAGCTGCGTGAAGGCGGCGTGGCCGGTGTCGGTTGGAAACTTCGCAAGGCCCTTCGCGCCCCCCGTCGAGGTAGTAGTAGCAGTAGCGCGCGGCCGTCTCGAGAGGGCCTTTTTTGGTTGCGATAATATGGGGTGTGTGGTTGGGTTGGGCGGGGGAGATGGCGACGCACGGATGGGGACGGACGCGAGCGAGCGAGCGAGCGAGAGAGGGCGCGTCTCTTTCTGGCCTCTGACACCGCTCTGCTGGGCATCACGTGGCGGTTGCTTTCGCAGGGCCCCTGCCGTACCCTGCCACGTGTCGGTTGGCGGCCGGGCAGCGCGCCATACCTCCGCCCTGCCGACGTGCATCATCGGAAGCTGCCGGCCCGGGGACCCTTGCGCCAGCCACAACCATCCCATCATGCGTACATGTACGTACTAGGCCGCTTGTTTTACTTGCCCCTCCCCTGCTCTGCTGCGTGTAACTTCCTCACAACAACAGGTTGGTAGTTTGTTCTAATCTACTCAACTCCAGACCGCCACCGTCGCGGCAACGCCAAACCGGCAAGGATTGAAGCGATGCATGTTGCCCCTGCCCCTCCACATTCTGCGGGCAACCAAAGCAGAGAGATATTTTTCCGGGGTGGGGGGGGGGGGGACTCGATATGCAATGATTCCGGATGGGAAAGCAGTTGTTTTCGGGGCTAATAATTACTCTCGCTCACACCAACACCACACCGTCGTCGCGTAGGGCTATCTATCTATCTAGTTGCTCTCCTCGCGTCGGACCACCCCATCACGTGGCCAGCGCCCAGGCGAGAGCCGTGCTCGGCGCGTTGAGTGAGTGGGCTGGTCCTATCCATGCTCCTCCCTTTGTTTCGCCCTCACCAGCAAGCTGTGGCTGTGCCGTGGCCCTCCTCCTGCTCCCTCCCTCCCACCAACACCAACTCCCCCATCCCGTATGGGAGCTACCTAGTCGCTGGAACGGCTGGCGGTAATAAAACTTGCCGGGAAGCTAATCCGTACCAACGTTGTACCGGTGGTAGTAGCTGTTAGTTTATTCACTGCTGTCTGTCTAGAGCACTAACCATTGGAGAGGAAAGAAAAAATTTCCGTGTTTTCTCTTTTTCCTCAGGATGCTACGACTTCATCCAAACAGGAAACAAAGGTTTTAATTGGGCTCTGAATGTGAGCCGTAACTTTCGTGTTCGTTGGCTGCATTGAATGGTTCTTTTCCTTGTTCCCCTTTATGCAGGCTTCGGTTGTGCGCGTTGCGCTTGCCGCTGTTGCTTCCATACGGTAAAAGGGTGTGTTTGGTTGCCTGGTTGGATCGCTAGTCAGGTCCAATCGATGCAGTGTTCCTTCGTTTGTTTGCCTGGACGAACACTTGTGCCTGGCTTTGCTGATGCAAGATTCGTTCCGTAGCCTGGACCGATGGAAACACCACGAGCGAGCTTCGCTACCAAGCCTGGCTCGACTAATGCAACGAATGAGTTACGCTCACCTTTCCTCCTCCTGTCCCTCTCTTCTTCACCGCCACCATCAAGTCGCACAAGCAGCTGCTGTTCTCCTCCCCCGTCGTCACCAGATTGAGCTCCACCATCGTCGGATTAAGCTCCACCATCATCGAATTGGACTCCGCCGACGTTGGATAGGGCACTACCGTCGCCGAATTGCCCTTCACCATGTCCCAATCCGTTGATGAGCACTCCGTTGAGGCCGAGCGCCATGGGCGCGAGGAGGAGCAGCGCACCACCATGGTCGCGCTTGGCAAGGAGTGGCTCATGCTCGCGCTCGTGCGCCGCTGGTGTGAGCTGAGGAGCGTCGACACCAGCAAGCCGACATGGGCGGCGCCATTCTCCACAATCGGATTAGCAGGGCTCTTTTCCCTTCGGTGCCGGTGAGGGCGAGCAAATCAATCTAGCAGGCGTACTAGCGGGACTCCGCATCCAAGATCCCTCTTGATGGCCAGCAAAAATCAATCTAGCACACCCGCTCATCGCATGATGGCCATCAAGATTGATATTTCTATTGGTTCGTGCTACTACTTTATTCCCAAAAGAATCGATCTGAAATCATGAACATGCTTGTTACTTTGGATTTGAAAATGCATGCCTGTGGTGCTTATTTGCATATTGCTGAATTTTTATCCACTTAAGATTGAGAAGCTATTAGTGATTTGGGGGCATGTTTTTGGACAACAAAGAATAGAGCAACCGTGTTCATGTGCAATGCAGTCCCATAATCTCATATCTCCATTTGCCTCCTCATGTGCAATTGCTTTTTGAGGCAAATAAATTAACCTTTCTGCTATGATGAGATATGTACAATGACCTTCAGTTTAGTTATTGTTGTACCAAGGAATCTTCTGTATGCATGTAAGTGTGATTTTAATGTCATAACCTGGAATGTCACCGTCCTTTTATAATTTTGTTACTTCAGAGTTCAGACTTTAATGATTTTCTTTCTGGTTTGTAAATTAATGCAGTTTTGATACAGAAATTAGTATAATTTAACTTTTTATCACTACTTGGTGGTAAAATCACCACCGAATGCAGAAGGTAACCAAACCAATTTGTATATAGGCAATCAAACAACTTCAATCTTTAGCCTGGTCAGACAAGAACAGTCAAACAATCACATTACCCTTGCACACACGGAGCCTGGCCAGCCAGAGCCTGGTTCCCGAGGACGAGCTTGGCTGGATGGAGAAGCAAACCAAACACACCCAAAGCTGCTCGGCGAATGCAGCTCTCTCTAGGCGGCCCATACTGTGTACACGTACCCACGTATAGTAGTAGTATGTAGGTGCAAAAAAATTCTTTCTTTTCTAGACTTCTCCTGCTTGTCTCGTGCCTAGTTTTTTCCTCTCTTCTCCTAGTTTTCTTTTCTTGGAATTAAACGGATTACAGGAAATGCACCGTAGGCCCGGCCGTACGTAAACTATTTCTGGTTTCTTAACTAGGTTCATAACTTTTTAAAATGGTCATATAGGTCCTACAACTATTTAAGTTGATCATCTTGAGTCGATATGATACAACTTCATTTGAGCAATTAGTAGGTCCAACATGACAAAACAAGGTTGAAGCCCGCATTGAACTAAACATTGCAAGCTAATCCAATTTTAGAAGTGAAAACTAATGAAACAATAGTATACATGGTTGTTGTACTCTGCGCCATCCGTTGTGGTCATATAACAAATATATTAGTTTTTACCAAAAAGGAAAAACAAATGTGTTGCAGGCTCCCATCTTGAACGATAAATCTAACAAAGAGGGGATCGTAGACTTTATACAAATATTCTAAAAGTTCATGGGTCCAAATGAGAATCCACGGTGCATTTCACTCTTAGAACTTCAAGTACTACATTTCCAATACAACGAGAAAATATAATTAGTACATAGAAATTTCATCTAAGTCTTTATTAACTCTTTTTTTTCTGATTGTAGGTTGCTCTTCCACTTCATTAGACCAAATTAAGCAAATCTTATCAACTTAAAAAACAAAAGAAATAAAAAAAAACAAATTACCGGAGTTGAAATCAAATCCTCTAACCGAATCCATTTGAGAGACCGAAAATTTTTGAATCGTTCAATGTCTTGGGACCATAACCAAGTTGAAGCTCTCTGAGAGGAACATCGCTAAATTAATATCCAACTTCTCTATATTTGGATATGCCATGTACGATAACATAGAAAAAATGCTATGTACGATAACATAGAAAAAATGCATCGCTTATGCACCATCCTTTGAGTTAGGCGAGATTGTCTGTAACATTTGTATGTTTTCATTTTCTGAATAACTTAGAACACTTGTACGTCTATGTTTCTTTTAGTGCCCACGTCTAAGGAATACTTTTTTTTTTTTCTTTTTATGTTTTGGAATATTTTTTGGTTAGGCCTATGGTGTATTGAAAAGGATGGTGTGGAGATGTGTTTGGCTCTCAATCCAAAAGAGAAAATTAATAGCACCTACTTTGGCAACAATATATATTTCACTATATATGAGCTCTGATTTCCTTAGACAAGATTAAAAACAGAAGATTGTAGCTTACCTCTCCCACCCAGCGACATTGCACATGCTTTTGATTGGTTACTTGCACCAGGGCTTTCCGAGAATCAGATGCCACTAGTAATGTGGTAGGCCATTTTGTACATTCATCCATGGACTTTGCTTTGCATGAAAAAGCTGCCAAAATGTGCTTTTCCCGTTGGGTGAACCTTTAAAGAGAGCCCGCCGGTTTATTATCGTGGAGGTAAAGCGAATTAATTGGTGTGCAAGTACTCCATCGTGACACGCTGCACTTGCACATGCATCATTGTGGAATTGCTTCCAGCACGCGCCATGACTTTTCCCCGTCTTCCCAGCTAGAAACCCAATCTCTCTCGCCACCCGCATTGGTTGCTGTACATATAAGCCATGGCCTACCCCTCCAAGCTTGGTCCAATTAACAGGTCGTGTAATTATGTCTGCATTATTGATGTCTATCAATAGTCAGTAGCAGATTCAAGCTTGAAATTAAAGTATTGAAATTATACCATCCATATGTATGACACTATGGACATGTTTGATATCGCGTTTTCTCCACGGGCTTCTATAGGAAGTCAACTTTTGAAGGACAAAAGTTGGAGGGATAATCTCCGTAGCAATACGGTAGGCGTTTGGTAGTCCGCTTACCATCACCACCGTTGCTCGGAGAAGGTGCCACCGCTCGGAGAACTCGGCGCCACTGCTCGGAGAACTCGGAGCCGCTGCAGCGTGGAGAGTCGCCGCCGCTGGTTGTCACCTCACTGAGGAGCTGCCGCCGCCGCCGTCCATCGTCGTGCGGGGAAGAGCCGCTGCCGCCAGTCATCTTCCGGGGGCGGGGGCCGCCGGGACGAGCTCGCAATGCCTCCCGCCATCATGGCCTCCGCCGCGTGGGAGATCCGCCACACCACCATGGCCGTCGTTGCGCGTCGGAGCTGGAGCCGCCGCCGCCGCCATCCTTGGTTGCCTTGGGGAGCCAGAGCCGGAGCCGTGCTGCCGTCTATTGTCGCCTCCGGGAACCAGAGCCACCGTCACCCGGAGTTCCGCCACCGTCGGGGCCAACACGAAGGCCTTTGCTCGCACGGAGAATCGAGGAACGTTTCTCCAAAGCTGCTCCTTGCCGCTTCTGCGTCGTAGGTGTTAGAGGCGTCCGTGCGAACCTTGTCCAGAAAAACTGAGTTGAAAATCGAGATGTTTGGGAGGCAAAGGAGATTATATCGAATAGAAGCTGTGAATATTTTGTACCAAACAGGGTTTGTGGTTCGTGTTGTTAACATTTCGACAGTCATGTTCACCACCTGATGTCTAATATGTTACTACCAGAGATGCTGCTGGACTGCTGATCTCTTGAATTTCTTACTAAGGCGCGCGATGCAATTAATATGTAAGGTGGCCAGCCAGTTATGTTGATTTTTCAAGTGACACTTCCTGAATCCTTTTATCAGTGTCACAACAGTCAATGTAAATAGCAGGGCATGTGAGAGTAATTCAATTATTACAAGCAGCAAAAAAACAACTCTTATATGACCATTTTGTTCACCTTTAGTATTCCCGCCAACACTAATCCGCTCGGATTACGAGATATAAGCGCAACATGGGGACGGAGTCGTGGCGCAACTCTGGCGTGGATTATTCCGTGAGTTCCAGCCTTTTTGCAGGCTGTGGCATGAACTGCAAGCTGCGTCTACATTCTCCTTGGTTATGTACGAACTGAGCATGCATGCCGTCTGTTCCGTTGACAGGATAGTAATTAGGGCCGATCTGATAGCGAACCGAACCCATTAATTGCTCTGGTTTCATTTGCAACTGCACACGGCAGGTACATTCAGCTCGCCAACTGTGTATGAGCGGCCTGCCAAGTTTCGTCGGAGTCGTGTCTGTGCTGTCATATTTCTGTACTAGCTCATTCGTTTCCTTGGTTAACCTCCCTTTCCGTGCCTTTCGCTGTGCAAGTCAATAATCCGTCTGTTTTCCCATAAAATCCATCAATCCAAGAAGGTAATGGGAAGTGCGTCAGCGTTCTTCAGAAAGGTTTGCAGACACAGAAATGTCAGTTGATAAAGGGCATGGTAGTGAATTACGGGTGAAGGAACAGACTCCCGTTGACTGGCAAGCAATGTGTGTGCCTGGGGCCTGGGTCCATGCATGGAAGAAAACCGCACCGTCGTCCTAACTCCAAGCGCATGGTCGCGAGCCGTTGACACTTGAGGACGAGCCTGCCGGGCGTTGCCGTGCAGCGCGCCGGGCCTCTGCTCTGCTCTGCTGCCGGTGCTGCCGGCCGCCGCGCGCTGCAAGTTGTGCAAATAAAACCTCACGCCGAGGATCGAGATAGGTAAACAGTACTCCAGGCGGCTACGCGAGTTCCCATGGCATACCTATGCAACAGCATTATCGTGATTGGTTCACGATCAGCATCCTGGTGAAGACCTGAATTGCATGCTCTAAACTATAGCACCACTATGCTTTTTAATTACAACTCCATTCAGTACTATTTTTGGTTTACAGTGATCGAAACATAATACTAGGTTAGTGTCCACGCTGCTCGCGTTGCGTATTCTAAATCTAGTAACGAGGACGTTTCACCTAGGCACCATATTTTAATCCATACTGTTCACACGACGCAGACTTTTTTTTTCTTTTTCTTGTGTTTACTTCTGTGAACGTCTGAAAAGAGATGTGTTGCATACGCTATAACGCTCTCTGTCTCTGCTCAGGTCTCAACAGATACAATGGACAACCTTCATTCAACTTTCACAGATACGTTACGGACTTAATCGGTTGGGTGAAGACGGGAGGCCTTTATTTAGAGTTGAAGTTGGAAGAGGGATAATGCTGTTGTACTCAGTACTCACATTAAGTCATTGACCACTGGACATTGCCGAGCTGGTGGGCCGTGCCGGCCTGGTGACGCGTGCCGTACCTGGGCTGTCATTGCGACACACGGGAGGCACTGCCCGATTTCTGTTTCGGCCCGATGCAGCCCGAAAACACCCCGCCAGCCCGCAGACCTGGTTGCACTACCAGCCCACCAAGTTTGGATCTATACATATGCGCCGTGCCGTTCCCTGCCTCGCCACTCGCACAACCCTAGCCGCCGCCTTACTCAAAAAAAAAAAGGACAAAACCTAGCCGCCGTCTGCTCCCCAACTTTCTCGCCGTCGTTCTCTGTCGCTCGCCCACCCGCCACAGATCTCTCTCGAAGACTCCCTCTCTACGTCGACGAGGTAACCCGTCTTCCTCACCCGCGCGCCCCTTCTTCCTCAATCCCGTCTTCTATGGAGCGCCGCGAGGCAACCCGCCGCCGACCTCGGTCGTAAGGACTCCGCGTTGGCCTAGCCTGGCGCTCGTGGGTAGGCACCGCTCGGCCCGCGCACCAACTCATTGGGTACCGTGCCGTCCGGGTGGCCGGAATGCCCATTCTATTGTTGACATTTAGGCTGGATGTTGCGGGGATGTGTCGATCCCAGCGCGGGCCTGTGAACATTGTCGCAATGCGCCCATGCCTGTGGTCTGGAACCACTTAGATAGTTCATTTTAAACAATTTGCGTTTAGCATTTTTAGGTGTAAAGTAGTTCAGTAAACTTGATTTTTTTTTCTTCTAAAATATAATATAATACGGCATCTGCTCCTGTTGGTGGATATGATCATAAGGAGGTATATATTTCGTCCCTGGTGGCTAATTAGCCAACCACACACCGCAGCCACCATGGCAGCAGTCCCTGTGTGGATGGTCAGTGAGCACACCTACATTAACTAGTGTTGTCTGTGTCAGTTGAAGGGATAACTCTGCCTAGTATTTCCTCTCTTGATACATCGACTCACACTTTGCATTAACAAGCTAATGGTAAGATTTTACAAAGAGTTTATAGTTTATTCACAGGTTGATTTTGTTTGCGATACATTATAATGTTGTAGTTCTGTTTTGATGATTTGATAAATGAATCATGGTGACTCGTTAGCTGGTTGCATATATTCAGTTGTGCAACTGGTAGTAGGTTCACCTAGATAGGGTTTTCGCAACTACATCTTGCATCATGGGCTAATGGGGCAGTTTGCTGCAATTAGCCCTTCAGGCTGTAATTGCGAACACACCTACCACTTTCCATAGTAATAGATGTCTTATGTGTTTCTGTCCATAAATCAATGACATAAATTTGAAAAAGGGCATCGTTGGATTCTAGGGCTATGCCACACAAATATGATGTTATATTTCTTGTTAATAATCTGTTCATATGTGTGACTGATTCTGGAGTAATACAAAATCAGACACTTAATCTACAACAGGGCTGCGACTCTTAAGAAATGTTTCAAACTTATCGAAATGTTATGTCAGTCTGTTAAATGTGTTCCTTGAAAATTTTATAATTACTCATGATTTGTCTGAAATGGTTTCCAGTTACTCAAAAGCTGAGGATTGTTAGGATTTTAGTCCAAATTTCATTATCTCAAATTGCTACTTCCCCATTATGTAAACTTGATATTGAAATAAAACTACTTTAGTACCTAAATTTCTATGAAGGTTATGTTAGTCAGTGTTTTATGCCAGTTTTTCTTTGGAGCAATGAATTGTGGCGTTCCCATTTGCCATGTCTGACAAATGGTCCCTTTGCAGTTTGTACCTCAACGATGCCTGGTGGAGTCGAAGCTGAGGTTCCACCCCAACCTGCTTCGAAGCCTTCTGCTCATTCTTGTCGGAGGAATATAACTGAGAGAACATCATTCATTGCTGACCTGCGAGATCATGTCCACGAGTTCATCCATGCCTCCATGGATGAGCACCGGACCTGCCTCACGACCACCATAAAGGAGATGTTCGGGATGTCAAAGGCTGTTGCTGAGAGATCGGCAGAACGGCAGCAAGCTGGAGGTGATAGTGTTCTGCCACTTCAGACCAGTGTGTCGCAGCAGTAGGGGTCTTGCTAGTTCATATTAGTATGTGTTAATAGAAAATAGAATTTAATGTTAATAGTTTTCCCTGGCGATTGAAATATTTGATTTGATTGTCAGCACGCAAAATTCTAACAATACATTTACACTTTTTATTAATGAGAAGAGTATGTACAGTTACATCATCAGAGTATAAGAATTTTTGTGACAATTTTACTGTGCAAAAACAATCTATACGAAGAGGGCCACACTTTCTCCTCTCTTCCAGATTGCTACGACAAAAACTATTCTAACCACAACATAAGAGACGTTTATCTCTTGTTGCAATAATCAAGCTATCTACTTACTGTAGTATCTTTGTCTCCTTTCTTATCCTTTTTGGCTATTATCGGGGCGTTCACATCTACAAGGACGTCACCGCTATGACGAAAACTGCACACATGAAACTGACAGAGGCAGCAGCAAGCCAACTGCTCGCCGGCGACATGGATGCTTCTTGCTCGTAGAGCGAGCTGAGGCTGAATCCCGGGTTGGATCCGTAGAGCAGCTGGACGCCTTCCACGTCGTCGACGGTGAGTTCGGCCTTTTTTTCCCGTGGGCTGAGGCTCGGGTACATCACCGCCTTGGGCGTGGACGAGTGTCCCAGACCGAGGACGTGTCCGATCTCGTGCGTGGCCACGGACTCGAGGTCGATTGCTGAGCGGGCCGTCTCGGCGTCCATGTCCGCTGTCCACCTCTCCGCGGCGTCGAGGTGGAGCCGGCCGTTCTTGGGGGAGAAGGCGTGGCCGAGCACGCCGAGCGGGCCGTCGAAGGGGATCCCGTCGCCGTGGCCGCCCGCGTAGAACCCCACCCTGATGTCGGCCGCGTCGTAATAGTCGACCTCGACGAAGCTGACGGGGATGACCCGCGCCCACCGCGCGAAGGCGCGGCGGAACACCGCGCGCACGGCCGCGCGGGGGAGGTAGTCGACGGTAGCCGTCTCGGAGACGGCGTAGGTGAGCACGAGCGGGTCCGGCTGTGTCCACCGCGGCTGGCCCTTGAAGAAGGTGAACCGGCTGACCACGCCACTGCCGCCACCGCCGCCGGCAGGGAGGGACGACACGGACGTGGAGACGCCGTGGTCGCCGACGCCGCAACGCGGCGCCATGATCCGGTCGATGGTGGCGGAGTCGAGCTGGCCGGTGACGGGCAGGCTGAGCGCGGACTGGTAGCGTCTGATGGCGGCCTCCAGGTGCTCGTCGAACGCGTCCGTCGCGTGGGCGTCACGCCCCGACCGCGGCCTGGGCATGTACCCGAACCTCGCCAGGTACCGCTTCAGCTCCCCGAGGCCCGCGACGCGGCTGCCCCGCCGCGCGTCCTGCAGCAGCCTGAACGACCCCCACGCCTCGCCGCCGCCGCCGCCGTGCACGACGCTCACCTGCGCGGCCGCGTGGGCGCACGGCGCGATGACGATAAGGAGGAGCAAGCCGAGCAGCGCCGGTACGGGAACGCGGCATGGCGGCAGCATCGGAGCCAGGCGCCCGCGCTAGCTGACTGCGCCGCGTTGCGTTGCCGTTGAGGCTACTGCCCAGGTAGAGTAGTAGCTTTGCGCGGGCGGTTATTCTCGTTGCTCCTCCTCAGGCTTGTCCGGCGCGGCAAAGCATTTTTTGTGTGTGCGCGCGCGCGCGAGGGGCGGGAGCGAGACAGAGACGGCGCGGAAGCTGCCGCCGCGCGGCGGATAGGGAGGTGATGGAGCTCCGGTTGGTTACCTGCTGACCGCATCGTCTCTCTTGCTGCCCAGTGGCGTGGCGTGGCGTTCCTCGACACGTCAACCACGCACGGGGTCAGAAATTCGGTCTCTCAGGCGCCGCCGTGGACCAGGGAGAGAATTCTCTAGGTGACTGGCTTCTTTTGGGTCTTCTTCGGATATGTTTGTGGTGGACGGGCTTCTCCAACGACGGCTGCAACACGTCTGTCTGTCTTATTCTCTAAAAGGTGACGCGGGCAGGGAAAGCCAAGTCGGAAAGCGAGAGGAGCCGTTCTCCTGCTGCTGCTCGCGTCCCTAATGTATAAGTGGATTCGCCTTTTTAATTTGTAGACCGGTAGACGGAACCGTATTAACAAATCGGGAATCGGTTCTACTACTTGGTGTCGCAGCAGCCAGGAATATTCGTATCGATAAACGCAAGCGCGAGGCAGGGCCAGGGGGCAGAGGCCTAGTAGTTTCGAATTCCGATCCACCGTAATCCCCAGCAACAGCAACGTCTGATACCTGAGCAGCACTGCACACGCGATTGAAAATCCTGGAATCGCCGTGGAAACCTCCTTTGTCTCCGGTGGAACGGAAGCCGCAGCCTGTCGCAGTACGCGATGGCTACGCTTTCGCCCTAGTCGCTGTCCGACGCCGACCGCTCTGCTTCGTCTGGGTGCGCCGTGTCAACCGCGCCGAGCGCGAACGCATAACATCCTCCACTCCACCCGAATCGCGCGGCCGGGGTGGCCATCCGATGGCGACCCGCACCACGCCTCCAAGAGCGACGCGACGCGGCTCGGTAACTGCCTCTTGCTTCCGCAGGCTGGCGTCCTGCTCTGCTCCGTCCGTTTTTCGCTAGTTTTCTTTGGGTGCTCTGCTCATGAGTTTTGAGTGCGGTTTGTTGGTCTAGGATCAAAGACGCTAGCACGAACAATGATGAAGCCAGGGGTGGGGCGGCCGTCCCAGCTCCCCGGTGAGCGCAAGTCCGACCCCAGCTTCCCGACGAGCTTCGTCTTGCTGCTGCAATACGACTACATTACTAATCTATGAGTACTTGAGTGAACGGCACATCTAAAGGGCTGTCTTTCGGGCCAAACAAACCAAGGTAATAGATCATGGAATGGTCCTGCTAACAGAGACAAATCGATCCCCACCAGAGTCGAGTCCATGGACTAATCTCTGAAACCGAATAGTCGCCTCGCCTGCGCGACGTCAGGTGCCCAGGCGCCGGTTCGCCAATTCGGGAAAAGATCGAACACGAGTGGACTGCAAAATACAAACACTGCTAGATTGCAATATGTTCTAATTGAGAGCTAACATTGCGTTTCCTGGTCCGTTTATTATGCAGTCACCTCTTACTCAGCTATAAATCAACACATTTTCGTCTGTTAAATGATAATGATTGGTGTCGCACGAGTATGGTTTCTTAAAACCGAAATTCGGAATAGATCGCTGCCATTGACTCTGATGGGTATGTAGTGCACACTAAGCTATACACCCTGACGCATGCATGGTCGCACTAAATTTGCCAAGGATCAAATCTATTTCTTCCACTTAAAAAATCAAAGTATTCACTCTTCGTTTTCCTCCACGGTACAAGTTTTGTTGACAGGGTAGTTCTTTTTTAATTCTGCATGTGACAAGTACACCACAATAATTCATCCTTTCAATTGGGACGAGGTCGAAAACAAACTTATCTTATTTGCTGCGAACTAGTATAGTCGCAAACAAATTTCACATCAGGTGTGTGTGTGTGTGTGTGTGTGTGTGTGTGTGTGTGTGTGTGTGTGTGTGTGGTTCGAAAGAAATGCAAACAATAGCCATTACGCTCCATTACTTCATGGTGAGCTAATTCTGATTCTTCAAGCTCTCGAGGTGGTCTCTTCCATCAAGCTTCGCGGCAAAGAATCCCTTGATGAAATCCACGTAGCCGATTGAGCTGTACCGTGCCCCACCGTCGTTCTTCACAAGCTCCGGTAGAGGCCCGACCGTGGCATCCTTGCGAGGCTGGTGGAACATTGCCGCTGACATGCGCTCCTGGGTGGGATGCACCATGGCCCTGTGCTCAATGCTTTTGTATCTTCCATTACTAAGAATCTGCAAGTGATCAAGAGTTATGAACCCCCTACTTTACCAACATAGAAACAACTCAAATTCAGTACCAAAATACTCCTTTTTTTCTTTCGAAATGATCATGATGTACTCGGCGTACATATACTTACCTCAAGTATGTCTCCACAATTGACGATGAAGGCACCATCAAGGGCGTTTACAGCGATCCACTTGCCATCCTTTCGGATCTGCAGTCCCAGCACGTCGTTCACCTGAAGCAGCAGTGTTAGGCCCGTTCCATCAGTATGCGGTGACAGGCCGACCACCTTGTCAGCCTGCGTGCAAGGGGTGGTAGTAGGTCATTCGCAAGCTCTGAGGCTGCCAGGCTGGTCTCTGAATACGTCCAGGAGAGACTCTGGCTCAACGCCCATGTCCATGGCCAGGAACCGCAACAAGCAAGACACTAACTTTGCTGCCTCAGAAGAGTACCTATCTAAGGAGTTCCTGTCAAGATTGAATGAATGTTCAGAAGCCTCTGGTTAGAAAAAAGAAAATAATGAATAGCTTCGCTCAAAACTGTAGTTCTGATGAGTTCAGGGAGACCTGAAAGATGCAGGACTGCTTGGCCAAAATCTCATGTCCCTTGAATCCCTTGGACGGAGCATAAGGTAAAACAAGTCTGCCCAGTCCAGTTTCTGGTCTTCGGAAACAATGAAGTACTGGCCATACCCTTCAAGACTACCCGGTACCATTGAGTACACCTTCTTTGCTTCGAGTGGTTGTTTGAAGAACTCAGTCATGTCGTTCTTGAAGTTGCTAATCACGTCGTCTGGTACACCATGGTTGATGAGCTGCAGTTTTCAGACATCAACAAAAACTCTCCGTTTTCAAATTGTTGTGCATAGGACAACTTTAATGACTTAAAATTGTTGTTCTAACGATAACAACTAAAAAGCAGAGGAAGTACTATTTTCTGATGGTTAAAACAGCTGTAGGTATAAGTTAGCTAAAATCTGCAGAAAGTAAGATATTGATGTCAATATTTTGCAAAACTAAACCAGGTTGCAATACATCAACGGCTTAAAATTTGAGTTCAATCTTTACAAATGTGATTAAAGAAATTCAAGACGACTTCCTATATTATAAGTATGGATATACCTTAGTGAAACATCAGCAGCTTATTATATCTTCATATACCTGAAAGAAGCCCCACAGCTCACAAGCTGACACAAGCTTCGCAAACTCCTCTCTCGATGCCAGCGGATCAAGCAATCTATTGAGATCGATGATGGGAATTGCACAAGAGATGTCGTGACCGAGGATGACCTCCTCCGCTCCCTCTTCCACCCTGATGAACCTATCAGGGACCTGCCCGTCTGATGATTCGATGTAAGTTTGAACCAGTGCTTGCACATTTGGCGCTGGTAGAGATCCTCCAACTTCAGCGTGCGCCATTACGATTGTCTCTCAGTCTCTCGCTCCCGTATGGCGTAGGTGCTGGTGATGACCTGAGAGGCTAGTTACTTCATACACATCTTCTTATACTAACTGAGACCATGAAGTAGAGTACAACATATATTGTTAATTATAACGAGGATATAATACATCTCTAGACTCTACTAAGCGTGCTCTCACACACGCACACAAACGCAAAAGCGGTCCCGAGTTATCATGAATAAAAAAAATGGATCCAAATATACTAGGCGGCACAAGATTCTTGTTATATTTTTCCTTGAGGGCACAAAATACTAAAAACATTTTCCCTACAAAATACTCCTTCCATTTTCTAAATATTGACGCCATTAATTTTTACCGTCAACTTTAACCATTCATCTTATTCAAAAAATAATTTTAAATATATAAAATCGTAAGTCTTATTTCAAATATCTTTATTGATAAAACAAATCATAACAAAATAATCTCTCTGATTACCTAATAAAAAAATATAAAAGTTATGTTTTGAAGGCCGTATCATTGCTAAAAAAAATACTTTAGCGAATTGGAGGGGTATATGATATTTATCATATATTTTTAAATAAGACGAATCGTTGACGCTAAAAGTTAACAATCTCAATAATTAAAAAGTGTAGAGAGTAATGATTGAGGCCTCATAGTCTCAATGCCCTATATAACCCATAACGGAGACTTCAGATCCAGAAAAAAAGTTACTTCAATGCGCAACACATACGGTTACTTTGAAAACATTGTGGTCGGCTGACATGGAGTTGTGTCTTGAGGAACTACACCTTCCTTTTATACATATGCAAAAGGAAAGGACTTGCACGTCAAATTCAATGTTGTCACACTCAGAAGATATATACTTTTTATTTACTCAACACCTTTTAATTAACAGCAACATTATGATAACTTTATTGTAGAGTGCTGAGGTCAAGTGAGAGGAATCAACAGCTTAAAGGCCATGCATGAAATTCAAATGTCTGCGGCACACCTTTGAATTTGAAATATGAAGATTTCCCATTTGACAGTTACAAAAAGGGGAAATGTGGTGCTCAATATGTTCAGGGACAGACACAACAATGCTCCCAACACAAAAAGTTCTAAAAACCACAATGTGAACCATACTAGAAATTAAATGAGGTAGCGTGGATTATAAATCCAAACTTACACATAATAAGTCACATTGGTTAGAGGGTTATATACAAATATTTCAAGTGCAAAATCACATCCTGAATAGTGTTAATGGTTCGGACAGAATGTCTTAATATTAACAGATAGCTAGGCAAATATATCATCATGGTCCTGTCGTTATGTTTTTGAGATGGTTTACAAAAATTCGAACCTTAGGTCCCTTTTGATTATTCTGGCACTTTTTCCTGTCTAAATAGTCCAATGAAATTCCTGAGCATAATTGATTTGTTAAAAAAGCACAATTCATGTTTGTTTCACCAAACAGCCATCTTTATTTTCTGTAGGATGTAGAATAGATGCATACAAAAATATCTTGAGAATATTATATTTGATATAGTTCAAGTCAAACAAAAAATATTATCGCCATAACACATTATTATATACCATATCTACAGGTAAAACAAGGAATATCACATGTAGGAAGATCATAAAAGAGGGTTCACCTCCCTCCAACGATAAATCATACGCCAAGCTTCAAGCTCTCCAAGTATCTTCTGCCTTCTAGTTTTGCGGCAAAGTAACCCTTGGTGAATTGAACACCATCTGTTGCCTTGTATTGTGCCTCACCTGCTTTTAATAGATCCTGGAGTGGGCCAATAGTGCAGAAAAGGTCCGCACTGTGGAATGCAGCAATTGTGATCCTCTCTTTATGTGGGTTAACTACCGCCCTATGCTCAATACTCTTGTACTTGCCATTTGTGATAATCTATTGGAGATCAATAAAATTAATAGACTGATAATATTCAGTTAAATAATAATATTATCAAATGCGATCAATCCAAACGATTAAGTATTCAGTAATCTTTTTTTCTTTTTGAGGAATAGTATTCAGTTATCGTGTTATCAGGCAATTTTCTCTAGAAAGTATGGAGTAAATATAGCTAAATGCACCTCAAGAACATCCCCAATGTTGACGACAAGAGCTCCAGGCATGGATTCCACAGAGAACCATTTGCCATCCTTCTTGATTTGTAGACCTTGTACATCATTTACGTGGAGGAGGAATGTCATGCCAACACCATCTGTGTGAGGTGACAGGCCTAACACCTTGTCAGATTGATGACAGGGAGGATAATAATTGATCCTTACACTCTGAGATTGCCCCTTGAAGGTACCAATGAGTGTGTCCTCATCAACTCCGAGGTTATTGGCCATAAACTTGAGTAGCTTTGTAGATACATTTGCCAGTTCCAGTGAGTACTTATCAAGTGTGTCCCTATAGTCAGCAAATAGTCAGCAAATATCAGCTATAAAAATGGCACTATTATTTATTTCTAGCAGCCATGCAAAATCATGACCAAGACAACTGGAGGAAGTGTGCCCATATTCAAAGTGTTTACAGATGCTTCAGCATCAAGCATCGTTTGACAAAAGCTAGAAGCTTTACCTTAGAATGTCTTATTAATTTCTGGAGTAGTTTAGATAGATTTTGCACATAAAAACTGGATATGGAGAACTTAATATTTCC
Organism: Oropetium thomaeum; assembly: GCA_001182835.1. Taxonomy (NCBI): domain Eukaryota; kingdom Viridiplantae; phylum Streptophyta; class Magnoliopsida; order Poales; family Poaceae; genus Oropetium; species Oropetium thomaeum. The sequence goes on from LFJQ01000051.1 coordinate 75,728, forward strand.
CTACTTATGGATATGATCAACACTCTGTAGATATGGAAATCTCCTATTAAATTAGAATTAGCCCTGGTTATATCAGCAAAGGCAAAAAAAAGGCTAATAAACTCTCAGGTAAATGCTCATTGCTTTTTCCTTCTTCTCCATGGTAAATGCATAAATATGTCACTTATAACAAACAGGAGACTTTGTAATGTTATACATCAACAACATATTGTTATTGTGAAGGGTATATTTTTCCATAAAAATAGAGTAGATGAGATGATTAAGAGAAAATCACCTGAATGTGCAAGGCTTTGTAGGCCAGAAGTCCAGGATCCTTTCCTCAACAGGACGTGTGCCAAGAAACAACAAATCCACCCAGTCCAACTTCTGCTTTTTGGAAAACACAAAATGGTGACCAAACCCTTGGATGCCATTTGGTCGAATCGCAACAGCCAACCTTTCTTCCAGTGGGAGATTGAAGAATTCTGTGATGTCAGCCTTAATTTGCTCCAGCAATCCTTTGTCCACACCATGGTTCACAAGCTGCAAATCTCACAATAATTTCATGAGTTTTGCTGTGATTAATTGGTATTGCAGTAAGGAGAGAACTAGCAGGTGTATTTTTAATTTTAATTGAGAGAAGAAATATTGTTTGAGAAACTATGTTTAAAGTAATGACAAGTATAGAAAAAAATAGATGGAACTAGAAGAAGTTTTTAGGGTGCTAGTCTCCCAGAAAACAAACCTGGAAGAATCCCCAGTTCTCGCAGGCAGATCCCAGCTTAGCAGTCTCCTCCTCAGAGAACTCAGGGTTGAGCAATCTTGACATATCTACTATTGGTAGATGACAACCCTCGGTATCGACAATGACGGCTTCAGCCTTAATCTCAGGCCTGACATACCTTTCAGGAACATCGCCATTGCTGCAGATGGTGTCTGCAACAACCTGGACACTCACATCTTGGTGGAGAAACTCCACTTTCATTTTGTCAAAGATCTCAGCCATCCAGCCTTCGTTTGCTCGATTCAACTTTCCCTGATGCAACTAGCCTGATGGTTTTAAGACAACTTTTCCTTTAGATCATATTACAGGTTGATATATATCTTTCAGGGCAAGAGAGAAAAAAAGAGTTTGCAAGAAAGTCAACACCCTATTAAGCATTATTATAAGAATGCAAGATTGCCAGCTAGCTTGACAACTAAAGAAAGCTACCTGATAAAAGATTACTACTATTCAACAGTACAATTAATTATACGCTGCAAATGTGAATTTTGATTCCACTACCGGTCTACCACCCTATAACTTGTGATGCCCACCTTATCAAATCTGCATACAATTCCACTGCAAATACAAGTCACGCTTTCAAGTGAAGACTTCTGAGTAGTTCGGCAATAGCAACACAATCTGTTTCAGCAACATGTTGATATTTTAATACCTCCGTGGCTCCTCCACCACACACTTTTCTGAGTCACTTACACAAAACGACCAGGCACTAGTGCGCAGGGTGCAGATACAGATAACCCTGGGTATTTGCAGTTCATGTCGTTGTCGTTGGTTGTATTAAGGGAAAAGTCAAAGTTACTCCCTCGCCCTTAAGTATTGCTAAAATTCAGATAACCCCATAAAAAATTGGTTGGTTCACTTTGCTCCCAAACTTATGGCTATTTGGATCAATTTCTCCTCTAATACAATTGTCTATTTTCCCACAAGTTGAATCTTAACTTCAAATTTTATAGGGTGGTAGGATATCACAATGTAGCAAATAAAAAAGACAAATTATATTAGGGATAAATTAAACCAAATGATATAGTTCTAAGAATAAACTGAACCAAAAAATAGTTTACTGGAAAGTCGGATTTTTTTCTCTGTTCAAGCGCTCATGGATTAGCAAAATAGCTCCAACGAAAACAATTCGCCTACATTCTTCTCAATAATTTTCATAGAAAAAAAAAGAGGAGCACGAATGCAAGAATAATAAGCAACTAACCACGAAGCCCCGGAAAACAAGATTCAATACGAAAATAATCGCAAAAGGAGGGTATATAATGTCAATGCACCTTCGTTCAGATGTAGAACAGAGGTCTCACGGTTGAGACTTGGCACACCATGGAGCACGAAGGCCGGTCATCCACGGAGCCGTCTCGTTGGGGAGTAGCAGCGCCGGCTAACCGTGCAAGGTCCCGCATGGCAGCAGAGAGCAGTTGGTTAAAGGCCTTGGGTTCTTTCGCGATACCGCCGTACTCACTCGCCGGTAGCCGGTCCAAGCGTTGTCCAGCTTCGAGAGCTTGGTGGCGGCGCAGGCGGCAGGTCAATGGGGTCGCGAGCGGCGAGCGGTGGCGTGAAGGGAGAAATGGAAAATTGGTGGGCGTGGGCCGTCCCTGAAAGCGACATGGGCTCGGTGGTTCGATCCACCTTTGGATGTCCAGCGTCCCTTGGGCCGTATTCAACGAGTTCGAGCGGTCCAGAAGCGGGAATTGTGGCGGCGCGCCTGCGCCCGAGCCGAGAAGCAAGCGTTTCTCAACTGTTACGGGCTCTGCGCGCTGAGCAGAAGCAGCATTGCACGGTTGCGGAAACCAAAGCGAGAAAAGGGACAGTTCTCTGAAGTTGTAAACCAAAGCCGAGAAGTCAAATGTCTTGAGTTCGAATTTTGGTAGTCAATTTCTCATAATTTAAGTCATCCGCTCCAAATTTCACGTTTGCACTATACGGGAGGCTGCACGTGAGGAGAAGTGTTGAAGTATAAGTAGATTATCCTTCTTTCACAATCAACTTAGAGTTTTAGTTGAACTGGTTAGGTACATTAACTCGATAAAAATGTTAGATAAGTTTTCCTTCCCTATCAGCACACAAGGATCCACACGTGGCCATACAAACCAAAAACAAAGCACTAATGAATTCCATTTTGATATTGTCAACGTTCCCACCATCCTAACAATTTGCAATTTGCAAGTGCCTGCAGCTGTCAGGTCAGGACTCAAGTGGCCTCGGTCAAATGGCTGCAGTGCCGTATTATTTTCTAAGGCGGCGAAGCTCCAAAGAACTTTTTTTTTGAAGAAAACAGGAGGAGCAAAAAGTTTATGTTACAGTTTAAAAAAGAAAAAGCTAATTTAGTTGCTGCAGCCATTGTTCAATCTGTGGTTTGTAGCTTGACTTTGCCCTATGGATAACCATTGCAAGTTCTTTCTTAAACTTGATCTTGTATTGATTTACTGATGTCCACTCATTTTCAAAGATGTGCCTGTTCCTTGCTGTCCATATTACCCAGCATATGAGTATTATAATTTTCATATAGAAAGGAACTGCCAACGCATTCCTTAAAATGATAAAATTTTGCTCCGTCGATAGGTTATCTTGCGCTGCATGTCTAATGAATTGTCAGCAGGCCTTTGCATGGGGACATCTCACAAAAAGATGGTCCATCGTTTCCAAGAACTGTGATGTACATTGAGGACAATTATAGTCGGGCAAGAAGATATTCCTCCTTTATAGAATATCCCTTGTGCTGAACCGATCGCGTAATAGAAGCCATAGATGACCCACACGCGTCCTGTGGGACTGCACACATGCTCAACGCGGCTGCTCTGCTAGTCTGTTGAAACTCACACCTAACTCAATCTATTCCTCATACCAATTTATTTTAAAACAAGTGAATTAGTAAGTGGGGATCTATGGACAGGTGTTGCCTAGGATTTTGTACTAGTCAAACTTCTCACTAGATTTAGAGTATATTCCTTGACTAATCTAATGATACTTATTATGCATTATAAATTTTAATATTGAGTAATTTTTTACATATGTTTTGTCAAATGGAAATAACTTCTAGTAAAATGGCAATGGCACTCTTTTGTGGATGGAGGAACTTCGAAGCAACCAACAAACATACAAATGCTGCAGTCGAAGAACAGGCTGGAAAAGCCATGGACAGGCGGCAGCACTGTCGCACAAATCATTAACCGATAATTCTATAAAAATTGCACAACCAGCCATGAGCCACTACGAATGCAGATGGCAATAGCTGATCAGCTCCTTATTTACGTTGCCACTCACATGGTCTGCTACTTATTATCTTTATAAGAGTTCACTTTACTCCCTTGTAAATACTGAAGAAGTCCAAATAACCTTCCATACTAATAGGATACTCGGCATAATTCTTGTTCACTTGTCAGAGAAGGATGAAAGCGTAAAGCGATCCGTTAAAAAAAAAACGTAGAGGTTAAACAGACCAAAGGTTAGTATGGAGGTTATCCAGATTTTTGTGATAGTAAGAGGGAGTAAAGTGTGTTTTTTTTTTCCTTTTTATAATTCATACAAGGTTTATATTGCACATGAAACATTTATATAGTCATAAATCATGAAAATTATTGGAGTACATAGTTCAGGTTTCAGGAGCGATTAGCACATGAACCAAAATATGACGTTTAAGGAAGCATATTTTTGAAGACACTGAAAATTATTAGCCCCACTCACCACAGACACATGATATTACAACTTATGGTAAAAGCCAGAAATCAGAGAAATTAATGAAGCCTCTATATATCAATCGTCCCCCATCCACCGACGGAAAGATTAGGAGAATCATATGTCTAGCTTCAAGCTCTCCAAGTACCTTCTTCCTTCTAGCCTTGCAGATACGTAGCCTTTGAGTAGCTCAACAGTATTTATGGTCTTGTAGCGCGCCTGGTTTGCCTTCAGAAGCTTCTGAATTGGGCCAATGGTGCTGAGGTGGTTGGGCATATCAAATGCTGCAATCGAGATCCTCTCTTTGTTGGGATTTATTACTGCCCTGTGCTCAACACTCTTGTACTTGCCATTAGTGAGGATCTGTTGGAGGAGCATATAAACAAATGTTAATAAGCTGTGTGCAGACTCGATATCAGCACGTTAAAACATTCAATTGCGGTTTCTTTTTTTTTTTACTTTACAAGAAAGTAGTATGGAGTAAACATTAAAACATGCAATTGCTGTTTCTAATTTTTTTTTACAGTTTACAAGAAAGTAGCATGGAGTAAAAATTAGTAAATGCACCTCAATAGTGTCCCCTATGTTGACAACAAAAGCTCCCGGCATGGACTTTACAGAGAACCATTTGCCATCGTTCTTGATCTGCAGTCCTTCAACATCATTTACGTGGAGGAGAAATGTCATGCCACCACCATCTGTGTGGGGCGAGAGGCCTACTACCTTGTCAGCTTGACGACAAGGAGGGTAATAGTTAATCCTCACGCTCTGAGAATGCCCCTCGAAAACATCAAGAAGTGACTCCTGGTCAACTTGGAGGTTTTTAGCCATAACCTTGAGCAGTTGTGAAGCTATATTTGCCAGCTCCGTTGAGTACTTATCAAGTGAGATCCTACAATGAACAAGCATCAGCGACAAATATGGCTTTCGAAGATTTAACGACTAGCTTATTACTTACAGGTGAGGGTAGAATTTTCATGTCAATATCTCCGCAACCGAGTAAGAACTAACAGATAAACAAACTTACCTGAATGTTGAAGGTTCTGTGGGCCAGAAGGCTAGATTCCTTCCCTCAACAGGCCGCGTGGAGAGAAACAACAAATCTGCCCAGTCCAATTTCTGTTCATTGGAGAAAACAAAATGGTGGCCATACCCTTCCAGGCCATTTGGTTGAATCGCCAGGGCCAACTTTTTTTCCAGTGGGAGGCTAAAAAATTCTGTGATGTCAGTCTTCATTTGCTGAAATAGTCCAACATCCACCCCATGGTTCACAAGCTGCAAATTGCATGAGTTTGTGGTCATCAATGTGATCATAGTATACAATGACAGACAGACAGGGAGACAAAAGATCATTAAAAGGGGAGCAGAGCATGAACCTGGAAGAATCCCCAATGCTCACAGGCAGATCCCAGTTTAGCAGTCTCTTCCTCAGCAAACTCGGGGTCGAGCAACCTTGACATATCTATTACGGGAAGATCGTAACCCTCGACGTCGACAGTGACAGCTTCAGCCTTAATCTCAGGCCTGACATATCTTTCAGGAACCTCACCAGTCTTGATGGTATCTGCAACAACCTGCACAATCTCGTCTTGCTCGATGAAGTCGACTTTGATTTTGTTGAAGGCATTAGTCATCCTCTCCTCTTGTTTTCCTTGATGGAACTCTTCAGTACTGCAGCTAGAATGATGGTTCTGGGACAAGACTTGCCTTGGACTGTGCGGGCGTGAGATGAACGTGTAAAACAAGCTATACGAATCAGTCAACTCTGCGTGGAGTACATATTTGGAACCCCTAGGTTGACAAGTTGGAGGTAGTACTACATGCTAAGTTTATAGGAGTATGCACAGATTCATAGCAATGAATCTTTCAAGAGCTGACTTCGTGTAACAACTAGATCTGTCTCAGTAATATGTCTACTTGGTCTGACATCCAGGACTGCAATTGCATGTGTTGCACGCCTCCCACCTAAGTGCCTTGAGGTCTGAAATGGAACGAGTGAGATTAAATCCCATCTGACTTGCAAGAAATTTAAACCGAAACTAAAATCCAGGCGACCCGAATAACATATAAAGCTCGACAAGCATATGTCATTCTGCCCCTTACAGTTGATGTTTGGTTGAAGCTGCCATGGCTGAAATCTCATTAGATATTTGGATTAACAGTTAGCTCCCGTTGTTGCTCATACTGCAACACGAGAGAGTAGGCCTTGTTCAAGTTAGGCAATAGATTCATTCCTCCGTTGGTCAGGCGAGGAAGAAACATGTCAATCTTGAGCCCGTTCAAGCGACTGCTGCAGAGACAATTAACAATTTCTCCCTACCCTATCACAGACAAAACACTTTCTCCCTACGGTAAATGCAATTTGAAGATTAAAGTTCTTGATTGAAACTGGCGACCACATCAGGCAGTTCCCAATATTAACACAACTAATCAAAGCATGTGACAGTTGTATATCCATTGCTCGCCAAGCCCAGTGATTCTCGACAGGAAGGGAATGCAACCATGTCAAACCACCAATCCAGCACTTCGGTTTATTAAAACCAAGGAATTATACAAAACTTTCAAAAAACAGCAACAAGCCAATAACTACAGCAGTACAAGCATTTTCATATACAATGAACATTACCCAAAAAGTTAAGAAGCAAGGCTCGCAAGCCAACCATCAGTTCATACCAAAAATGCGATGGCATCTATCATATCGAAACATGATACTGAATTGAAACCAAATTCTCTTTCTCGGTGTGCCATACAAATAAAAAAAAAGGAGGGTTCCAACATATTAATGACTATTTGATCAGAGTTTTGTTCTGTCAAGACGAACAGGAAAAAAATAAGGAAAATGAAACATAACAAAGCAACTAACTTAAACTAGTTTATAATACACCCGATTGTACTCCAATAAAGTCTTCCACCCAATCCTATCCTTCTGCTTCCATACTTAGCAAGCTACGTTATGTACAAAAAGGAGAGTTGCCTCGCCAAACTCTCCAAAAACACAGCACCTTAGCCATGAGCTCTCCCTGTTTGACCACATATAAGATTGAAAAACAGATTGACTGCCACTGAAGAAAAACTCAGATATCCATAAGAGTAAAAAATTGACATAAGGGGCTACCTCTTGACGTAGTACTCCTGAAGTGGCTCCTAGGACCCTTCTCACCAGGAGCTTTAGAAACTACAAGAGAGCTTTGTAGACCTTCTAGTAACTATAAAGTCAAGGAAGAAAGTTAGGCACACAATAAAAGAGATATGTAGGTAATTTTAGGCAAGATCCATTGTAAGTATTTACATGTTTCACAGACACATGATCAACCATACCTCATGTGAATTTCCATATATGAAACAACGCTATAAGAATCAAGCTGTGTAACAAGCTCAAATGGCCAGCAAAAGGTAATATAAGGAAGCATCTCTAAATTAGTTGGGTGACATTATGAAAAGGCTAGATTAGGTAAAGGAAACATAATACTACGGAACCAAGTTTCTATTCCCTGCAGACTAAGGAAAGTTAATGACAGGCACAAGCCAAAGTATTTCTAAAACATAAATATTCCTAACTTTGAGAATTTCCTGTACTTACCCTAGAAGTGGGTTGAATACGGCGGTTCGACCTCCGGGGTTCAGCAGAATCAGAACTGATTCTTTGGGGTTCAGAAGAATCAGTAGACCTTTCAGATGTTTTGCGTATACTCCTATTATCCACAGATGGAACGAGCTTTCTTTTAGTTCTATTAGTAGTTGGCATATCCTGCTTGGAAGTAGGAATAGTAGATGCAGCTTGCATTTCAGAAGCGGACAGATCTTCAATTCTAGGTACAGGTCCAAGAGCAACTTTATTGGTCTCTATAGTTGGCTTTTCATTGTTGGATGTGCTTGTACTTCCCACAAAAGCAATATTTCTTTCAAAAACACCAGGGTTTGAGACAGGCTTTAGAGGTTTAGGTGGTCCTCTAGACCTTATCTCCCCTACCCTCCGCGCTCTCTGATCAGGTTTTGAGGTATTCTCCCGTGCTCTTGGTAACGAAGGCACCATATGTTTCACAACTCTGCTTGATGATACTCTGTTGGATACATTATCCTCGGAAATCTTCTCAGATTGACCTGCAACATAATGTTTGCTTACTTCCATAAACTTCTTCTTCTTTCCATGTTTAGGAACACCATACACAACCTTTGATCCTTCTTTCTGTAATCCAGGCCGCTTAACTGCACGAGCCTCGGTTTTATTATCAACTATACTCTTCCCTATGTTGAAAATCATGTCCCTCTGAGACAAAGCCAGTGGTCTCAGTTCCTCTGGCTTTTCAGAATTGTTGGTAGCCTTGTCCTTATAAGCGTCTCCTGCTTCTCCAAAAGGTTTGTCACTGCCTGATTGTAGAGGGTTTGTCCTTTGTCTTTTCTCAAGAGGTGAATCACCCTATAATATAGCATGTTGTCATGTAAGTATCAATGTGAAAAACAGAATTTATAATACCGATTTGCAATAAAACAGAACTATTACAAAGTGAAACAGAACTACCTTATTTGATTTAGATTTCCTTTCTCTGGCTCGGGACCACTCGGTCCACTGGCCATCTTTCCAAAAAAGTGATGGGCGAAGATTGAAAGCATCAACAACTAAGGAATCAGCAACACCTTCATCTTGAAAAAAATGACAAAGAGAAGGTCAAACTCATGTACATCGCATCACAATATAGCAAAAGAAACAGTTAGACAATAATCAATAAATAATTCCCGTGATTCAATAATACTCCCTCCATTCCTTTTTTTGTATGTCGCCGTTGACTTTGACCAATAACTTTGACCATTTGTGTTATTCAAAAAATTAGTTCAAATGTGTAAAACTAAAAATTAAGATTCAAAAATCTTCTGTAATAAATCAAATCCTAACAAAACATTTGATATTTCTCATACTTTTTTGAATAAGACGAATAGTCAAAGGTATTGGTCAAAGTCAACGGCGACACACAAAAAAGAACGGACGGAGGGAGTATCAGTTTCATCTCAGGCAAGATTGCATTGGTCAATACAGACATTGGTCTGACACCTCTCTGATTCTAATATTTTGCCTACAATTGATACTTGGTTCAAAGAAGTTTAAAAAAAATCAATAACCCTGTTTTTACTTCAGTTATTTGGAAGTTCTAGGCTTCTCCTTCACATATTTTTTCTTAAGGACCATAAGACAAATTGCTGGTAAGTGATAACTTGAAAACATAAAGGGTGAATGTGTTATGCTGGCACACCTTGGGCTGCTGACACCTGGTTCAGCCGAAGGGGGCGCCGCCAGCCCTAGGCACTCGCCAGGGGTGGTTCTGGCTGCCCCTTTCTAAAGCGGCTAGATGGAAATTAGAGATAGATAGGAAATAAAGAATACAACAGGTTAGCAGTCGTTTAAGATACAGGAGGTTTGTGTCATATTTAGAGTAGGATTCTTATATAGAGTTGGAGTAGGAGTCAAGAAATAATCCCTATATAGAAAAAGGAGGCGAGACCTATTTTCAAGCAATAAACCAAACTGTTCAACCCAAGTATTCTCTTGTGCTCTAGCTCTTCCGTAACCTTGGCGCCGCCGCCACCCCAAACCGTAGCCGCCGCTGGTCACGCTCACGAAAGGGTGTGACCACAACAGAATGTTAAATCAAGCTTATTTGTAAAAAAGAATACAATGCATCCTTTTAGTGTCTAGTATACTTATAAAGCTGCTCACTTCTTTCAAGGACAGTCTGCACTTCCCAAAGATTACATGCTACATTGTGTTAACTTGGTTTGATATAAGGCTGAGAATGTATGTTCTATCAATTCCAACATTGCTACCAAAACCCTTCCCTTTTGGCCCATGTAGGACGTTGTTGAATGTTAAACCAAAATTCTAGCAAAGTTTCTGGCTGAAAAAAAAAAAGGAACTAGAAACCAAAAGTTAGAAAAATTATGTGGCCCTTAGAAAGACACAAAGCCCCTATTGAGTTTCATGCACCTAACCAGTTTACCCAAAAGCCTAAGCTGGTGGGCAAAGGAGGTCAATCCACTTCTACTTCAACACTCTCCCTCAAGTGCAGCCTCTCGTAGGGTGCCAACATGGAATTTAGAGCGAATGACTTAAATTGCGAAAAATTGCCCCTACCAGGATTCAAACTCAAGACATCTGGCTCTGAAATCATACTGAGTTTCATACACCTAACCAATTGACCCAAAAGGCTAAGCTGATGGGGAAAGGAGGGCAATCCACTTGTACTTAAACAATCCCAATAAAGTACATTAACATCATACAGGATATGTATACTAATGGTGTGACTAGTGTCCGAACAAATGATGGGGATACTAATGATTTGCCTATTACATCGGCCTGCATCAAGGGTCAGCATTGAGCCCTCATCTTTTTTGTTTGGTGATGGATGAGGTCACAAGGGACATACACTGATGGTGTATGCTTTTTTCAATGATGTGGTGCTAGTAGACGATAGCTGGGTGGGGGTTAACCATAAATTACAATTATGGCTAAAGACTTTAGAATCAAAAGGTTTTAGATTGAGGGGGTTTACAACAAAGTACATGAAGTGCGGCTCTAATGCCACTACACATGAGGGAGATGACGTACTCGATGGTTAGGTAGTACCTAAGCCATTCGATACTTAGACTAATGCCACACGAGGATGGTTACAGCGATGAAAATGTCAATCATAGAATTAAAGTCGAACAATTGAAGTGGTGCCGAGTTTCTGGTGTCCTATGTGACAATAGGGTGTCACAAAAGCTAAAAGGCAAAATCTATAGGACAGCGATCCGACCTGAGCAGAGTGTTAGCCTTCTAATAGGAAACATGTCCAATAGCTAAGCATGGCACAAATACATTGGATGTGGCCATACGAGAAGAATTCGTGTTAGGAATGACAATATAAGAAAGATTAGGAATGAACGAGTGGTACCAGTGAACGAGTGGTACCAGTGGACGAGAAGCTTGTGCAACATCGTTTGAGATGGTTTGGACATATCCAATGGAGATTGCAAGAGGCATCAGTATCTAATGGGATAATAAAGCACCCCGACAACGTGAAGTGAGGCGGATGAAGACACGAAGGATTGGAATATCATTAAGGGGTAAGACTTGGTTACCTTTTTAACTTTTCCCCCCTTTTTTACTTTCCATCGTTCCTTTTGTCAATCATTTGTGTTGGGTGCTTCATCCTTTTCTTTAAGCTTTGGTGTGTTGGATCTCATGGATTTCATCTCTAGCCTACCCCAACTTGTTTGGGACTAAAATACTTGATTGTTGTTGTGTAGAAAACAAAACTAAAGTACACTAATGAAAGACAATAAGGTACACAATCAGCTACAACGAGAAGAATTGAAGGAGCAGACAAGCACCTGGAAATTGTACAACAAATTTTGATTCATCGGCTTCAATATTTTGAGCAATAACTCCCTGTCGCCACCTGTGGAAATAATAGACTTCAGACTGCCAGTTAATAACCAAAAAAAAAAAGACACCACAACAAAGAGCACAGTGGTAGCATACATACAACTAATAAGCTGTAACATGCAGGAGCAACTCAAACGGGGGTACAGTGAGTCCAAGACAGGTGATAACTAAGCAGTTCATATAACAAGCTTAGGAAGTTACATGAAACCTTCAGTTTGATGGAGGGGAAGAATTGAAACCAGAATCTAGTTCGAACAATTAGAGACCAGGTTCACCAGAGGAGGACAAAGTTTGATGAACAACTAAATCCAGGATAAAACTTATGAACCTCTGAAGTCTGGATTTCAGTAACAAACCCAACCACAGTAAGGTACCTAATGCATATAAACCAAAAAGAACCCAAGAGAAGTACAATAGGATAAAGTCTGGTCCCAAACGCAAGTATCTGAATTTCCCAAAGTTCTGAATCCTATTTTCAACTCTGCCTATGTTTCGGACATAGCCGGTCCCAAGCCTGGATAAAGGAGGGGTTGTGATAGGCTTGGCTAGCCAGAAACTAGTTTTATCTATTCCTATGGAGATGAAACCAACTGAATCTCTTAGGTTTCCTCTAGCCTACCCGAACTTGTTTGGGACTAAGAGGCTTGGTTGTTGTTGTTGTTGTTGTTTGTATCCTATTTTCATATATTAAATCTCCACAGCACAAAAGGATCTCACATCATGAAATAGACATGATAACAAAAAAACATGGTTTGCACAATTGTTCTGTAAGAATCCCCAAAGAGCTGAGAGGTACTGTCCCTCCACATCTAAGTTAAATATGGTATGATACTGTCGCATTAAGAATAAAGTCAAGCTTTGGAGTTTGCACAAGCCTTTGCTATCCTGCCCATACACATTCTTCGACTACTTTACTACAGGGGAGAGGGAACATCATCATAAAATGAAAGCCATATTGTACCAGATAACATGTCCACATATTATAGATAGGAATATTTGCATGAAAGTTGTACAGAATACCAGGAGCATACCTATCATTAAACCAAACATCTACATGATCTCCAATAACCCACGAACAATTTCCAGTTGTTTCTCTGCGTCGCTTTCTAGTTCTGAATTTAGAAAGGGTAGCAGGTTGAGCAAGGCGTATTCGAGGCCCTTTATCTCCCTCTAGTTTCAATGGCACCCATTCCTCATGAGGACGAGTTCCTGCATAAAATCAGTTAACACACATTATAACTACCAAAAATGTTTTTAACAATTAAACAAGTACAGCTAGATGTGAAAAATGAAAAGGTGTGCTGAAGCATCAAGAAAATGTTGACATGTAAGTCGACAAATGTTGTTCACCTTCACTGTGGTTCTGGTAGCTGACTAATGCACTCTCTTCATTCATATCAACAACCTTAGCAGGAAACCAAGCTAATCCAAACCCGCTCACATTAGATGAAACCTGTTAAAATCAATTGAAACAATATTATTTTATTAACAAGGCTCATTGTGGCAATTGGGGTAGCGCATCAGGTTACAACACAATAAAGCTGACATACACATACTGATACCAAAAGGTAAAGAACTTGAAAATCTCATGATTGTCTAAGAAAGTAGGCGGTCAAAGTGAATGTACCCCCACAAAATTGTAACAAACATAAACCTGTGTATCAATATGGAATTGTCAAAACATATCATTCTACTGTTTTGTTATAATTATTGTTACATTGATACGAATAAGGACACCAATATTAGTACATATCAGAGAAAGGTAGAAGTAGAATATTCATGCAGTACACGGACTATCATCTAAAACATGAAAACGAGAACGATGATGTGCCATGTCCCACCACCTTAAAGAGAAAGAAAAAGCGAACCAACAACTGACCTCAACAGCAGATCCCTTTTGAATGCCATTCCAGGTAATGCTTGCCATTTCTCCATCAGTACTTCTACCATCAACTGAAGCGGTAGCAAGACCATCATCAAGTCCATGTCCTGCATAAGCCAAACTAATCAAATCAGCTGGAAGTGAACAACTTGAAATGCCAGATACTATGAACAACTTGAAATGCCAGATACTACTGTTATATCCTTACCTGACTGCAATTCTCTGGCACTCGATGATGGTTCTGAATTCAGTAGTGATTGATCTGATTTAGGTTTACGACCACGCTTTTTGCCAGGCTTACTTATATCGGCAGGCACATCTACCTGCACTGTTTCTGTTACCAGATTACCATCGTCATTTCCAGCTTTAATGCTCCTCACTCGTTCAAACTTCCAGAAACCATCTGGACCAGCTTCCAAAAGTTCACTTAGCGTAAACGGTAGAGGTTCACCCATTGCAATAATAGATCCGGAATTGAACACTGCCTCTGCGGCAAGTTCTGCAGCTTTCAGGATAGCATCCAAGTTTTCCGCTCGTTTTGCAGCTGCAGATGCTTCCTCTACCCTCTTTCTAGCTACCTCTCGTGCTACCGAAAAAATGGAACCTGGGGCATGACTGTTATCCTTAATTTTCCAAGACGATGCAGGTGATGACCTTAACAAGTTCGGAGGATTGGTATTGGCATCAAATGCACCAGCTTCAAGATTGTGCAAAGAATTTAAAGATACAGAAGAGTTATTAAGGGCTTCCTCTGCCATCATTTTCGCCTGCAATGCAGCCTCCGATGCCATCTTAGCGGCTTCTGCAGCTGCCTTTGCAACAGTTGATGCTGCTGAAGCAGCAGCAGCAGCTGAGGTAAGCTTCTCTTCCACTTCTTGAGGTATCGTGTTTCCTGGTATTGTGGATAGGTGGCTCCACACGCTTTCCTTGTGCCTGACTGCCTCGATAGAGTGCAAACTAGCACTTTTAGCTTGTGCTGTTGATTGTTCCATTGCACCACGGATCTGTTCCGAAAATATGATTCTTCTCTCAGCATCTATGGTGCCAGTAATAGGGTGCTTAGGCAAAGAGGTGTTCTGACCACTGTTAGAAACAAGCCTGTTGCCCAAAGCATTACTAGGAGAATTTGTTGATAAAGTGAAGCCTGATGTATGCTTAGCAGCAGGAGTAAATGACACCATATCAGTTGTGATCTGAGGGGACGCGACAACAGGTTGCTTCTCTGGACTTGCTGAAGCTTTCTTTCTTTTTCTTGGCTTTTGTGATGATGTTCCCTTGGAAGTAGAAGCCGGTGCCTTCTGTTTTTCCTCATGTACAACTGCTAATGGGGAGACAATCGGTTGTCCTGGACTTGGAGAAAATATGCCAGGTGGAATAGCATTTGAAACAGATATGTTTTTTGAAGATGGCCCCTTTGAAGTTTCATTTGTAGGCACAGCTGGCTGTGTTGAAGAATCAAATATTAAATTTTGTGATTGAACCAGCCACGGTGCAGGGCGTGGAGCAGGACTCTGAGGATACCAGGATGCAACACCAGAAGAATGTCTGATGTGTGAATTATATGCAAATACTGGTGACATAGCCTGACTAAAATCAAGGTGAGTGCCTCGTTGAAGATTAAATGTAGAGCTATTAGGGGCCACGGATGGTGAGTGCAGAGCTACAGAAGAATGTGCTTGCAACACAGTTTTGCCACCTTTTTTGCTAGCTGGTGCAGTCTTAACTGATGTACCCTTAGTAGCTTTTTCCGACACACTACCTGCAAAGTTGGTTGATCAGGAGAAGATCTATGAAATATGGTGTCAGTATCATCAAGCATAATTACCTAAGCGAGTGCTTGTGGGGGTTTCTAAGCCATTATAAATTGATTTCTGATACTGAAATCTTTCAAGAGCAGCTCGCCAAGCTGCTTCCCATGTAGGTCTGCCACCACCCACTGTTCTCGAGACAAAATTCAGAAAGTATATTAAATACAAAAGGAGAGAAGGAAAGATGAAAGGATAATACTCAATAGTGAATTATGATAAAATCATAAATTACCGTGTTCTCCAAAAGCTGCCGTCATGTAAGCCTCTCCTGGTGGTGTTCCTTGACTGCACAAAAAAATATGACTCATGATAAATCATAAATTTGCAAATAAGTACCTTTAACAGAATTATAACTCACATAAGAGCTCCATAAACAAATATCTGTGCACGTAGCTGCACATGCTGTGGATCCGTAAAAGGTAGATTCACCAAATCTGCAGAGAAAATAAACGTTCACAACAACAGCCAAGCCTTATAGTCCCAAAGAAGTTGGGGTAGGCTAGAGAAAACTTAAACATTCAAGCTAGGAACACTTGATGCCTCTGAACTTTCAGAACATTAGGAGATACATGCATACCAGAGCACTCAGGGGTGGAATGCTGTTGTGAAGGCTCCGGAAGTGAAATTTTAGAGCTATCAGAAATTTTAGATTTGCCTGAGGGCCCTGCAGAACTTTCAGTTACTTTCTTTTGTAGTAGCTGTTCTTTACCGCCCTCCACAACGGAAGCTTTCATACTATCATCACTGCAATTATTTGATGACCTCACAGAACTTTCAGGTTTAGGATTTTCTGTGGTTACCTAAAATTAAGAAACATAAACCTTGATAATAGATAATAGGTAGCTAAAAAACATTACCACTAATATTATAGAAACAATTATGAATAGAATGAGAGAGTGACCTCAGTACTCTGTGGAGCACCGAATCTGGGGAAGGGATTCCATGCAGGGCTATGAGCCTTCTCAGATACATTCAGTGGAGCTCCAACCTTGAAAGAGAAACTTTTATCATCTCCTGCAACTTTGGGCTCCTCAGAAACAACAGCAGATTCTACAGTTTTGTTAGAACACTGTTCCATTTTTCGTGTAGTGTCAGCTTTTGCTTCACTGTCTGTCACGTTTTCCAGTTGTTCAACTAGTGTCTGATGAGGTAAATTGCTGCTGCCATGTCCCCCTTTTTGGGAAGGCAGCTCTGTGTGACCAATCACTGAGGGAGAGCCACATGTGGCATCAGCAGAAATTCCATCACCACTTGAGCCTAGCTGAACCTGGGACAGAATAGAACCAGGGCTATGATCTGTACCATGATTAAACACTGTATCTGTAGCCAAAAACATAACACAAGTTAGCATCCAATGGCAGCTACAATTGAAAAGGACCCTCAAAGATCCCATATATTTAATTGAACTAGAGGGTAGAACTGGAACTGAATACGAGCTGGTTTCGATCACCTGCTTCTACATGCTGAATGTATGACAGACGAACTGATAAACAAATTTAATTTTTAAGTTCAGAACATTGCATTCCTATTCTCTGCTTTTCATAGTGAACACATGGGGGCAAAATTGCATTAATATCATGCTAACACAGACTGACCTTGCACATGTGCATCCGTATCATCCCTAGCATTCAGTCGAGTTTCTAAAATCTTTTCAGCTTCCTTCTCACTTGAGGTACCTAATGTGGATGGTGTGACTGCATCTATATGGTGTTCAGATTGTATTAGAGATCCACCAGTCTGGCATTTCTCTGAATGAACATCTGGATGATTGCCTGAATGAATCCATACATATCAATTAATAGTGAAGCAAGCTCAAAACGTAGTAGCATGCATCAGTAATCCACATAACAATTTATACAAGATACTCCCCCCGTCCCACTATATGTGTCATTTTGCGGTCCAAAAATGTCCCACTAAGAGTGTCGCCTTAGCCCAAGATCTGAGAGCACACCTTAACCTCTCACACGTTTTTGGCTTCTCTCGTTGCTTCCTCTCATGCACAGCAGAACAGGAGTCCGCCCCTTGCAGCCATGGCAATGTGGCCATCTGTCAGCAGAAAAAAGTAGCAAAGCGGCCCTTCGAGGTCATCCTCCCGTGCTCCACCTCCATCCCCACCTATTTCTTGCCTCATCCACTTCGTCTTCAAGCAGATCGATGGCAGTGGCAGGAGGAAGCTACTAGTCGAAAATAGCAGCATGACAGCCTGGAGGTCGTCCTCCCCCTCTCCATCCCTAACACTTCCATGGCCGTGCCCACTTTATCGTGAACCAGATCAATGGCAGGTGGCAGCGGTATGGTCGATCCCCACTCGTTCACCCCGCGTGTTCCCTTTGATGAGTGCAGCAACCCAGCTGAAACCTCCCTTGGTCCCTCCCATAGATGCAGCAGCGGTAACGAGCAGCGCGAAAGCGATGCAGATTCACAGGGGTGACTTCCTGCAGTCCGTCCCTCCATCAATTGCAGCGGCGAAGCAGATCCATGCACGGTCATCAGTGGACAAGGCAACGAAGCATAGCTGGCAGCGAGCGGTGCGGCGGTATGAAAAAAGAGCTTGGGGAGGAGCAATAAAGAGGAGTATTTTGGTCTTTTCACTAATTTGCTGGTGGGAGGCTAGAACGACACTTAGAGAGAGACAGAGGGAGTACCTCACATATTTAGATCATGGTAGTAAATAAAAACTAAGAGACTCACCTGATTTATCCTGAGTTTCTTCTGTTGATAACCCACCCAAAGACAAAGCATGTTCATTGTCCTTTTGAGCAACAGAAATAGTACCACAACACATAGCATCAGTTTTGGGGTTCACTGATACTGCAGGAATTTCCACCTGTGATTTAGAACCAGGTGAAATGGCGTTCTGGCCTTCATCTTCTAAAGAGGGTTTAGCATCTTCCTTCAATGACTCCTCGTGATACAATGTGGATCTTCTAGAGTCCTTCACATTAGATAGAATAGCTGAAGAATGTTCCAGAGACGAACAGTCATTTATATTCTTTGAACCAATGAAAGTGTCATTAACCATGGTGGAAATATTATGGCTACTTGAATTGGTCAACGGAGCTGAAGTATGGAAACAGTCGTTTACAATATTGTCTGAGGACTCAAACTTATCTTTTGGTGTATAAATAGCACCTGTACCATTTCCTTTATGATCACTAGTGCTCTCCACCACTTGATCAATGTCTTCTGAAACTGTTGGCATGTGCCCCCTGGTTTTCGTTTCCTCCATTGCACTATTTTTTGGATTACCAACAGAACCTTCACAGGCCTCAAACACTCCATGTTCTGATTCATCACCACTCAAGATGTTTGCACTGTCGGGACCAGCATACTTTGCTCCTTCAGGAATACTAGTTTGATGATCAAGCTTTCTTTCAGGAGACAGACTCATCTTGCTGCTTTCAATTGATACGGAAGCATTCGAATTTCTCAAATTTGGCTCTGATTGATGAGAGATATCAGAGTTCGAATTGGAACCAATACCAAACTTCTTATCAACCAGTTCATTGCTGATGTCAACAGAACTTTTGAGGCCTTCTGTCTGTTGCACTGGAGAAAACGATGGCTGCAAATCATTGCTGGATGTCTTATAAGTATCATCATTCCTCTGCAACATCTTCACTGGATTTGTAATGGCCTCAAGCAATCCATCAGAACTTCCTGGCAATAGAGTTTCATTAGTCACTTGACTAGACAAGTTTACAGCACTGAAGGGTTGACCAGTACCTGACAAATTTTGCAAATCATGTAGCCCACCTTCGACTTTATTTTCTTTGATATGACAAATCTTTGAATCCTGAGGCATGCCGACCTCTGTTCCTTGATTGCCATGCTCAAAGTGATATGAATCAGTGACATACATGTTCTGGAGTGGGGCTAACTCCGGGAAAGGCTCATTATTCAATTTCCTAGAATCTAAATCAGCTGATCTGTCCAAAGAACGATCATTGTGGACAGCCTCGAAATAGTTGTCAGCAGCTGGGCAGCTTTCTGATGTTTTATGAGACGAGGACAACTTTTCACTTACAATGCCCTTCTCATCCATGGAGAAGGGCGCAAAATGGTCAAGCTGAGATTGAGTGCTTGAAGGATCGCCTGTCATCCTAGAATGAGTGATCTGAGAATTTTCAGGGCCAACTGTCATTCCAGAACAATTGCTCTGAGACTGATCTTTGTCAGTTGGCACTACAGTGCTATCTGTTGGAGAGTTACTGGATTTAGGCTTCTCGTTGCACTGATCAATTTGACTGTCCATACCACTTAACTGATTACTTGCATTACCATCCATGTTACCAGCCATGTCACTTTCTCCCACAGATTTCAGTAGCATTTCCACAGATTCTGTAGATGTTGCCTCTGACCAGACATTATTAGTCTTAGACAAGGAACAGGATTCAGCAGCACTAGAACTAAAATCTACAATACTACTTCCTGTGGACAAAGCCTCAATCCAACTACTGTCGTGCCCTTGGACGCTGAAAAATACTTCTGAATCTACCAAATTATCAAACCTAAGATGATTCTGAAGTTGGTCGTCAATATCAAGTTTTGGCAGAGCAAATGACAGCAAACCTGATGAAAATCTGATATTGTCTTCACCAGCTAGTTGAAAGTTTTGACTCTGAAAATCAGAATCGTCATGATCCATGGGTGCATACCTGCAAAATGGAGAAGCTTGAAACATAGAGAAAAAAATCCCAAGAAAAGGTAAAACATGCACAGAAAAGTCTGAAGGAGCAAACATGGAACAATCACAGTTACACATACCACAATCTTTATCCAGGCAAAACTACATAACCTATAATTCTTCAAATACTACATTAAAATCATGACAGGTCGTGTGTAACGGTGAAAATGAGTTGACATTTCAGAAAGCTCCACAAGACTACCACACAGAGTGCACCCGTGAAGATTTGCTTTATAACAAGTTTAATCCCCCACACAGTTGGCGTAGATATTAAAATCAAATGACAATGTATAGTCATTGTGTTTCTTAAGTAGAAATGTATAAGCGCAAATTAAGAAGAAATACGCTGTAATGCTCTACAAGTAAACACCATCAAGTCAATTCAACTACGACCATACCCACCATGCACGATGGAACAACGGCAACAAGAGTAGGCTAAAACTTTAGACTCCAAGCAAAAGATATCCCTCTCTGCCAGCAAAACTGCGAGTCACCCGGACTCGTATTCAATTAAACTAACCTCTCCTCTCACACCCTGACTTAGTCTCGCCGCGCCCCACATGCTGGTACTCCAAAAAGGTCAAAACCCTAATTCCCAGCCTCAGAGATGAACAAGCTTGCGCATCGCGAAAAACATCCGAGTAATATGCAGCTCAACACGAACGCCACTGACCCGAAACCCTAGACCGCCAAACGACGCGCGGCCGGTGATGGAGCGACCCACAGAAACTGCACGCCGCGACACGAAGCTAGGAGCGTCGAGCGTGGGAAAAAGGGGACGATGGTAAGAGAGGTCGGGTACCGATGGGGATTCGCCGTGGCTTCTAGCGCCCTCCATCCGTGAGCGGGGTCGTCGGAACCCTAGATCCTGCAGGGCGGCAGCTGCTGCTCATACCACGGCGCGCGGCGCCGGAACCCTAGCTCCCGAACCGGAGGAAGCGGGAGCCCAAGCGGAGGCAAAGGGGGACCGGGCGGCGTAGGCGGCGGCCGGCGGTGGAAACGAAGAGGAGAGTCGTGGGGTGGAGTGGCAGAGACTGGAGAGGAAGGCAGAGAGCAAGTGTGGTGGACTGGTGGGGTGGTGGGGGGTTTGCGGTTCGGATGCGCAGGAGGCACCACGGGGCTCGCGCACCAGGGCGGGCTGGATGGAGATGGGGGACGGACGTTTGGTTTTGGTTGGGGCTCTGATTGACGACCTGTTGACGGGAGCGTCGAGTGTCGCGACCCGGGACTGGGAGAGCGGCAGGCGTGTAACTGGCCAGTGGGCCTTGTGGAGCGTGACTTTGCAAGTGGCGGGATGCTTCCGTTCCGTGAACTTACCTGTGGACCAACCACTAATAAGGTGGAATCTGTGGGTTTTCTTTTTTTCTTTTCTTATTTTTCAAACGCCTTGCCTCTCACATTTTAAATTAAGAAAAGAGAAGATTATAATAACGATGCATCAAGAGCATCATAAACATCACTCTATGATCAACTTATAAACCTATCAAATGGTAAACACGCAATCAAAACCTATTATCTCAGACATATACCTAACGAATAAGAGACAACACATACACACATACAAGTGAAACATGCCAATCATCTAACATTTAGAAGCCTCAACCAAAAGATCTCACAATGAGCAACCAAATGCTTTTGAAAGAGGAAGTTTAGCACCCAACGCTAAGATACCGATTACTACCACTCCAACTTGCAACAAGACGTGATCAAGGGCCTTCAAGGACATGACGTCAAACATTTTTGTCGCCTATTCTATGGACAAGAATTGAGAATTGAGTTTTCACACGAATGGCGTTCATAGATAGCCAAGAAGCATCGCAACAACGCATCCAACAATGTAATCAACACTCGAAAGGTAGTGTCATGTAAAAGTCTCATAGACGGTGCTCGAAGCTACCTAATCTGTGCACCTCCACGTGCCTGAGAAGAGGTGGAGAGATGATGATGATGGGATCCTAGAACTTTGTGCTATAATTAAATAGTTTTAAAAATGATATCAAGAAGTTCAAATAGCAAAACAAATATGGTTGAAACCACAAAAACAAATATGGGCTGCAATAGAATCAGTCCAAACAGCACTGTTTAGGCTGTTTCGACTGTTTCACAGAGAGGGAAGCAATCGAATCAGCCGAAACAGCGTAGTCACGTCCATGGTTGAAGAATGCACGCGTATCGTCCGACCTCGATCTAATGAATGAGATTCGTCCACTGAATTTTTATTTATTTTCAGCCGATTATAAATTAAACATCTCTTTTTTCATGCTGAGTTAGGCTGTGTTAGTAGCGTAAACCTCAAAGTACAATTTTTGTTTTTGGTGTAAGAACCAGGTCCAGGATGGCTTTTGATCGCGCGCGTGAGGCGGGACCGCAGGTCAGTGTGCTACGGGCACGTCCATGTTCTTCTCGCTCACGCTTCCCTCTGAAGCGAACCTTCCCGTCGATCGTCACGCCTCTGCTTTGTGTTCCTACCTCGGATACATTCGCACAATCAACAAGGTGTTAATCGCACATGGAATTTAATCGGACGGCCCACATTCGAAAGGGACCAGCGACACGTGTTCCCGCTCAGGACTTACCAGCCCAGCAGCAGTGTGAATTTGACTCATTCCCATTAGCACCACTGAACATCATTATGCTTCGAAAATATGACTTGCTTGCTTGACAGAACAGAATACTGAAATAGTGAAATCGAATCACATTAGGCAACCAACCTCTGTACAACAGCATGAATAATAGTAATCCGTAGACTCCTCATCCTCGCTGCTTGCTTGATTACTAGTAATGCTGATTAGTACTGGTAGAGCTACGCAAGTTCACCCTATAATTTCAATACTAGTATTTGATTCGATCACAACAACAACGCGGCATCGTCGAGTGATTTAATTACAACAGCAGCAATCGCTGGGCGACGAAGCTTTCACGCAGGACGACGAAGCTTAGCACTGCGGCTTGTCGACCATGCTCTTGGGGAAGGCGTAGCCGAACCTGACGCTGTACGGCAGCCACTCCACGGCCTGCGCCGCCTTCCGCCGGCTGCTCCCTGTTACCCGCTGAACGGCGACGTCCTGCTGCTTCCGGCCATCGGCGCCGGCTCCATCGCGTTGTGCCCAGGAGAGGACGTTGTCGGGGCTGAGGCATGCCTCCCGGGCGTACCGCTCGACGAGGCGTGCCAGAAACACCTTCTTCTTTGACTTCCTCACCACCATGGTCGCCTGCAGGAACTCCAGCTTAGCACGCTCCAGCTCCTCCATGATGTTCTTGGCCGTGTAAACCCGCAGCTGCGATGTGATGATAAGGGCTCGCTCAGGGAGCAGAGCAAGGAGCAGAGTATGATATGCGGAAAACTGAACGCGAGGTTGGTACCGTGGGGTCAGATGAAGCGCCGGTGCATAGGGCGAACAGGGCCAGAGGCTGGCAGTCCGGTAGGCCGAACTTGAGCTGGACCAGTTGCTTCTCGTCCGCGCATCTCTTCCGCATCGCCGTTGAGAGGATGGACTCGAACCACTGATGACAAGCATCATCAGACAAGCAATTTAGCAGATGGTGATAGTATCACTATACAATTGTGACATGGAAACTAACGGTGAAAATGTTCTTCAAGTTGTTTCAGTGAACTCATCACCAATTACTAGCAGAAATTTGAAAGTCATGTTCAATTGGAAATCTTATTAAGAGCATGGAACAACAGATCTACATACACGACCGATCCGTGGAGATCTGAAGCACAGCAATGCTTGTTCAATGGAATTGGCGGTAACAGCATGGCCTCCAACATTGTAGGCAGCCTGCAATGAGAAATTTTACTTGTTAGCAACATTAACATGAATATGTTTCATTGAAAAAATGAAAACTCAAAACAAAACGAAGTATATTAGGATACTGTATTCCATTGAGAAATAAAGTAAAAGGTACATCGTTTGACCTTGTGAAACAGTGCCATTCTTTTCAAGGAGCTGTTAGGAATTCCATATGCTAGATATGCCTGCAAGTGAATAAACATGTAGATTATTTAGGGCAGCAAAATCACAACATAAAAACATAAAAGCAAAGTCACTGTACAATATCTGACATTACATGCATGATAAGAGAATTGTACACATTAATCCAAAAGGCCAATTTGATGTTGTCTTCTGACATGCTCAGGTCAACTCTTTCAAGCTGCTCCACAAGCAACCTAAATTCATCGAGAACATAAAAATTTGTTAGTACATCTGATCGATCTTACTTGATATACTCCTATTTTGCAGTAATCTTCTTTTATGGACTAACCTGTAGTGAGTAATTGCGTAAGAAACATCTGGCATCTGATTCTTGTCGGCGGATATTGAAGATACCTCCACTATACATTTGTTGTTCAATAAAGAATTTTCCTCTCCGTTTACCCTCCGAGGAAGAATGACATTTGTAGATGATCTTGACAAGAACGGCGAACGGGCCTTTTCAGGCTTTTCTGGTGCTTCAGTGCGCAGAAGATAGTATATGGAGGCCATGCATCTTACCATTTCTTCAGATATTTTACTTGGGCATTGATAGAGGTGTTCTTTCAGTGTGCGAGCCAGAGAACTACTTCCAGAATAAGGTAACTTTTTGTAAAGAGAAGAGTCAAAATTAGTCCACTGCATAATATAAGACATATATAAGTAGCGCATCCTCATTTGAAATCATTTGGTAATAGAGACACAAATTTTGATGGAAAAAAATATACTAGCAATGGTGCATGTTCCTCGAAATAACACAGTATGTGCAGCACAAACTATGATTGCCAAAGTTATTAGTATGCATTTGGAACATGCAGCATTGCTAAATTTTTTCAGCTTAAACAATATGATCAGGTACAAAATTCTTATGCTGCAGTATGACAAACTAAATGTTCCTGTGCATTTGGGCACAAAAGTTATAGTTTGTTGTAAGATCATGGATTTTTGACTGTTTTACCTTCTTTAGATCTGGTGGGAAGGTTGTAGGATGGATATCCAAGGTTTCGCTTGAGAAAGAATCATGCTTGATCTTGGCCTTGAGCATATTCTTGGTTCTCCCCGATTCTGATACAGACGCCATGATGTGGAAAGGCTGGAGCGGGAGCTTCTTCGAGGAGCAAAACGCACTAGATATTATGCTTGGGTGGCGTCTTGTTCTGGAACTGATACTCTTTGTGTGCGCGGGGGAAGAAATACCAGAGCTCTGCCCCGACGACGGTCCGGACGTGCATTGATCGAAGATGCTTCTGTAGAGAGTAAGAACGTGCTGTTCTCGGTTGGCGATTTCCTCTTCGAGTAATTCAATCTCTGCTATCAGTTCCTTTGTCTGCAGGAAGAAAGCAGTCAGCCTTCAGATCAGAACACCATTAAACGAAGCAGTATGTTATAACGAAGGATGCAACAGTCGCTTGCATTGCATGACCTCTTGATTTGGCAATTGCTTTTTTCCTTTTTTTGTTAACTGCCATCACACTAAGTACCAACAATTCAAAATAAGAAAAAGATATACTATGTCGGTACATCGAAGTCCGTTGACTATCTTTTAAGATAACCGAATGTTCATGTGGGTAGCAGGAGTATTCAGTCTACGTAAAATAAAATGAGTGATTTTTTTAGAACAAAAAAATAAATGAGGTGAATTAATGTTGAACACAAGCAAATTTCCAAGCAGCAAAAGGAACTGCTAAGTGCTAGTAGTAAGAATCACACTACATGAAAGTGCACACTCTGTTTGGTACTGTCCAAGATTTGGGTATCAAATTTGGTAAACGAATCAAAGTTCATGGAGGAAATACTGTAAAATTGCACGGGCAAACGGCAGATCAGTCACACACCTGGGCCGGGAAGTGTCTGTGGCCAGGAGATAGAGTGCTGGATGCCCGCCCAATCGCCCGATCAAGCATGACCCTGATGGACCTCTCCTGATGCAGATGCAGCTGCAGCTGCCTAACATCGTTCTCCAGCGACACGCGGTGGTTCGGCGACGCGTTGGGCCGGTGATCTCTTGGCGACCCCTGGTGCTGGTGGTGAGCCGAGACTCCGGCTGCGGCGGCCGCCGCCGCGTGAGGCCTCCTCGGGTCCGGCAGGTTCTGCTGACAGAGAGAATTCGCAAAGGCCGGTCAGTACTCGCTACGAATTCGCACCGTGCTGGGCCGCGTGACTTGTGGAGAGTGCACTAATTCAAGCTCCGACTAATTCAAGCTCCGACCTTGGCCGATAGGGGAGCGACGGGAACCGGCGCTTGGCCGAAGCGCTGCTCGACGGCGCCGCCGTCATGGGACGCCGCGTGCTTGCACGGCTCCGCGGTCCTCTCTGAAGACGCGCTGAAACAGACAGAAACAGAGACGCGCGCAGGCGCAGCGCAGGCTAAAAGTTGAGGAAATCGAAATGGGAACGAATTTGAACGGAGAGAAACCATGGAGGGATCCGTTGCGAAGGAGACCGACCGACCTCTTGGACCGCCGGTGGCGCGGCAAGGCAGCGGCGACCGCCTTAGGCGCGCACGTCGCCGCCTCCGCCGCCGCCGCCGCGTGCTCACCGACGTCTGTAGCTTCGTTTTTCTTGCCCGGTGCTGCTTGTCCACCGGTCGCCACCACCCCTCCCGCCTGCTCCGTCATTGCTTCCTGACCTGTCATGGATCCTGGCGCCGGCGGCACGGCTAACAGCACTGTTGCTAGCTACTACTCCTACTACTACCAGGAGTACCTACTTTTGCAGGCACCGCTCCGGACGCTGCTCGCCGCGCGCTATATGGACGTGAACAGTGACGAGCAGAGGCAAGGAGGCAGCCAGGTAGGGGGGGGAGGCAAAGAGCATCCGACGCGCGCGCGCCCACTGCCACGCCGACGATTTATTAATACGGTGCGCGTGGTGGTGGCGGCGGTGGCAACGCCCGATCCCTGCAGTACTAGCAGTGCAGCGTCGCGATGCCGGTGGCGGTGGCTCAGGAGCGCTGTTAGGCTGCACTGGCGATGAAGGCCAAGGAATTGGAAACGGGGGTCGGGGGGCGACAAGCGCGCTGTGCCAAGCAGAGCACGCAAGGTGCGGGGAGGGTAGTGTAGGAGTAGTAACTGCGCTGCCGCCGTGGGGTCTGGCCGCCGGCCGGACGAAGCGAAGGGAAGGGGTTGAGTTGGTTGGTTGTGACCAGCGTTTTAATGCTTGCCACTCTGAGTCAGCGTAATGGAGCGTGAGCAGTGTGTGTGAGGTGTGACTCGCTACGACGCTACGCCATGGTCAGGTCGCTCGCTCGTCACTCTCTACTCTACGCTCTCTTGCGGAACACTTACATGCAACGTCTTTCTTACCTCTACGTGGTAATGGTGCTGTACGACTGACTCGGTTCGTTTGAAATCCAATCGATCGCTTCATGACCCTGCTTTTTGTGTGGATGCGAGACGAGTGCCGCCGCCCCCAAACATTTTGACCAAATTTCTGCGCAGAAAAGAGTCAAAATTTGCCTAACTTGCTCCGCTCAAGCCCTTGATGACGCTTGACCAACCATAGCAAAAGCCGGTGGTGCTTCTTCCTCCTGATTTTCTGAAGCTAGGGTGGAGTTGCAGCAGCAGCAGCATTCGTTTGCGTCGGGCGTGGGAGTGGAATGGAACGGGCCGGGCTCCATGCCATGCTACGGATATCCCCAGTTCCCCACCCCATGCTACTACTACTACTGGTACAGAAGCACGACATCACGAGGTAGGTTGTTGGCGGTATGAATGCCGCGTTAAATGCACCTTCGCCTGTTTGTCTGTCCGTTCCGGTGTCTGTACTTGTCCGGGAACTGTTATAATGTTTGACTTTGCTGGCGCATAGTATACATACACGAAGCACTATACCGTACTATACCGCACCGTATATACTGC
Organism: Oropetium thomaeum; assembly: GCA_001182835.1. Taxonomy (NCBI): domain Eukaryota; kingdom Viridiplantae; phylum Streptophyta; class Magnoliopsida; order Poales; family Poaceae; genus Oropetium; species Oropetium thomaeum. The sequence continues at coordinate 103,800 of LFJQ01000051.1, forward strand.
TGGTACCTGTAACATTACTGTACTGTAGTAGTAGCACTGTCATGGCCTCATGGGTGACTGCCTTTGCATGCGCCCTGTCTCCGCGACTTAAAGATGTCTTTGCACGGCCAGCAACCGACCCGATTCTGAACGCGGGAAGGGAGATCTGCAACACCACATACCATGTGTACCGAGTACGACTCCATCGTTCGACGGCCGTGCTAGTTCATCGTCGTCAGTTTTGCAAAATTTGGATCTCTGCGAAAAAACAAAATTCGAGCACGTTGATTGGGGTGAACAGGAGAGTGCAGTAGCAGGATGCATACCAGTCCTCACTCATCGCGGAAAAAAAAAACAGAGAAGCATAACCAGTCCTCCCTCCACGAACAAAGACTCTTGCGAGACAAAGCGAGCTACGTGTTCGCGTGGCGGCACAGCTGAGCTGATGAATCCAGCTACTATAACGAACGCATTGATCCCCTGCATTTCTACTACTAATAGGCAGTAGCTCGCGATGGCTCGATCGGGTGCATCTTCTCGGTTATTGGTTTGGTTTGTCCATCCATTCATTCATTCATTCATGCATTAAACGCGGCGCGTTTCGGTTCGTGGGGAGGAGTAATAAGGGATTCGCCAGTTCTCTTCAACGCTGACGATGTGTCCACCATTAAATTCACTTTTTTTTCTCTCATACTATAACACCATATAAACCATTATGCAATAAAATGAGACCCTACATGAACATATAAGTTGAATTTTCTGAATTTGAATTGTTCTTTGAAAAGCAAATCCAGTAGAGAAAATTGATTGTCCCGGTAGTGAAACCAATTGTTGTAGTAGTGAAACATTAATATTATGATATGAATATATGTCTTTGAATTGGTTTTAAATTCACAATGATTTGTAGTTGTGAAATATTAATGTTATGGTTTTGAATATATCTCCCGTAGAGTTTTAAATTCATAATGAATTGGTTTTCATATTTTATGAAAAGAATTGTTTTTCATTATGAATACATATTTTTAATTTCTTTATTTTTTGTTGTGTTATGCCATGAAAAAATGTCTTAAATAGTTGAAATTAGTTGTGCCACAGCGAAAGTAAAATTCCATTTTCAACTTCAATAAAAAAATGTTCCAGTTCCATCAAAAAATGTTCTGGCTTCAACCAAAAAATGTTCTTACTTCAAGCCAAAAGTGTTTCAGCTTTAAATAAAAAATGTTTCAACTTCAATACAAAATTTTCTATATTCAATAAAAATGTTAAAGCTTAATAGAAAAATATTCCATTTTGAATCAAAACATGGTCTGGCTTCAATCGAAAAGTGTTCCAGATTCAATGCTAAGAACATTTAAATTTCATGAAACAATTAAAGATTTAAAAGAAATAAGATTTCTAAAATATATTTATGTGAAGTCTCATTTTATTAAATTAATTGTAAAGAGTTCAAATTTTCAAACAGATTTGAAAATGGTGTTATGTTGGGAGAAAATCAATTTAAAGTTTGTAATTGGAAATGAATTCCGCCAACAAATATGGAAGCGACATGTGTCCCTACGGTACTCTCTTTCCTCAGTCCAACCACTCCCCCGCACACCAATCTCAAAGCACCCTACACGTAAAACTATACGTAAAGTGCTGTATATAAAGAAATTGTGCTCCGGCTGTCCTGCACCTGTAGGACGTCTTACATATAGAAATTGCGCTCTAGCTGCCACGTGTCTAGCCTGCCTGCGCTACGGCTTTACTCCCCTTCCCACTTCCGTTCTCGCGTTGTGCTCCTGAGACAGATGGCCGCATTGCCATAGCGTGTCCTTGATATTCGGCAATCTAAAGTCCTAGTGCGTCGCAACCCATTGGCAGTAGAGGTCCTGCCACCGCGTCGGCAGTACTCCTCTTCGTTCTGACATCCTTTCTCCCGTGGTAACGTTGTGACGTGCCGCAGGCAACGGGGACGAGACCACATCCTCGACGTTTCTCTCCTTTCATCCTCCTATGTGTCAATCAAGGTGAGCTCTCCCTCCGCCACCACTACAAACCCAAACCCTCGGCGTTACTCCGACATTCTAAAAACCGTAGGCAAAGCCGCTACCTCGATATATCACTCAACCTGTCATCCCGAAACATTTTGTTCATAGCTTCCTCTTACCTTGGATCACTCGTTACATTTAAAAGGCTCCAGACCAGATTGTGTTAAAGAGGCTCTTGTTAGTATTGCTCAAAATAATAGAATTTACAACTCTTTTATAAATAAATAATCAAAAAAAAATATTTAGTATGCTAATATATAGCTATAGTTTTAAAGAGTACTAGCTGAAAGTAAATAAATATTACGAGACATAAAAAATATTCTCTCCGTTCGCGTAAAAGTGACCTCCCATGACTTGTGGAATGGTTTAAGAGGTAAAAGATAATCTTGCCCCTCATTTAATTAGTCTCATCCCATCTCTGACTCAGAGACGACTAGCGCGCCATCGATGGCTGCTAACTCTACCCGTATACTGAGGGGGTGTTTGGTATGGCTCTTGGAGCTGCTCCCGGCGACTTGGGAGCTGGAGCCGACCCGAAGACGACGTTTGAGAAGCGATTTCTGACAGGAGCAAGGAGGAGCAGAGCCAAAAATTGCACTACGACGTCGGAGCGAGGAATCGTCACTTTGCACAGCTCCTGGACTATTCCCGCGGCTAGAGGAATGGACTTCCCCCTCAAGTTGGTGACTATTTACCCGCCTTTGCCATCCATCTCCAGCTATCTTCTCGTTCTCTCATCTCACGCGCGTGACAGGGCTCAGCCCATTCTTCTCTCTCGTCCCTTCTCTCTGCAGGGTGGCGGCTAGGGTTCATGAACCCGTTGCACCGTCCCTCCCCCAGGCCGAGCATGGAGGGTTCTCCGGGCGGATCTGGCGGAAATACGGAGGGATTTGGAGCAGGGCAGTTCGTGGACACCAACGCCGGCGCGTGGTCCGGCCAGGTCCCTTGGCCAGGCGCGGTCCCATGGCTAGGGGTGGGTGCGCCTGGGACGGAGACGTCGGGTGCATCGGGCTCAGGCATGAGCTTCGATGCGGCCATGGCAGCTGTGGCTATCAACACCGACGTCGGTTCAGGCTCAACGGTGTGGCCAGGGGCGGGTGGCGGACCTTGGACAAGCTTCGCCATGGCTGCCGGCATCCCACCTTTGGCGAGACCGGCGACCATTTCGTGCATCGACTTCAAGCCCCATCCCAGTCTGTGCTCAGCAAGCTGATGACCTGACCAGGACGACGTAGAGAAGGGGAAAATAGGAGAGAGGAGGTCGGGTACACGCAAGGCGCCTGAGCCTGCGCGATCGCCTGCAGGTCGTATAGATGATGCCGATGTCGTCAACATCACAGATTCTAGGTGATGAACTGCTTTCTTTTTTTCTATGATAATGCATACATGTTGATACTTGAACTATTCGCAATATGAGAGTAGTTTTGTACAAACTAAATTTGCTATGAATATTTTCCTAATGAAACATTACTTTGCTATTTTGGCTCTTTTATTTGTGTCATGGAAACAAAAGGCATTAGGGATATTTATCATCTCTAGTTTGTATTTAAATAACATTGGAAGTTGTTTTGTCAAACAATTTAAAAACAACTTCTACTCCTCTTAAGGAGCTGTTTTTTTTTTGGAGCTAGAGCAGAATCTGTTTTTTAAGAGCCGTAGCCCAACCAAACTCACCCTGAGTGTAAGGCTGACTGCTGCCTCATCTACACGCCGAGCTCCCCGTGCTGCGTTGTCGCCCTTTCCAACCTTCACTCTTTTCTACTCATCCACCAAGCTTTCTTCCATGAATTCACGATCCGTCATCATGGACCCGGAGGGAGCTAATTTGCTAAAGAAAAAGAGAGAGGAGGAAGGGAGAGGCGGGGCCAAGATGGGAGGGAGAAGAAGGGTCGCTGCTGCTCTCACGTTCGCACACGAGAGATAGAGAGGTGTTACAACACTGATATGGGAAAATGAGAGTTGCTGCTGTGATTTTTTTGGGCGCACATAGAAAAGGAGGGAATGAAGAGAGAGGTTACGACTCCTACAGTGCTAGAGGACAATGAGGTGAGTGGCGAGGTGCTTCGACAGCTTCTGCTTCGCTTTTTTGGCTACGAGTCATTGTGGTCTAAGATGTTGCTCCGTCTACCAACATTGATTGCCCTTGAGAACAATGAGTGATAAGGACGAACAACAACAGGTGAGCGGATGAACTTTGTCCCTTCGATTGCACAGAAAAAAAAAACTCTCTCATATGGGTCTCACCAATTTTAATAAGACACTTTTCTAACAGATTTTAAACATATATTGTCACTTTCACGCGGACGAAGGGAATATACGCTAAAAGCTGACAGACATTAATTTTTTATTATAGTACTCTTGTCCGTGCTAACGTCACGAATTGAAATAAAAATATTATAATAATCTAACATATATGATTTTTTTAGTTATATTGATATAACTATACTAACGTCATAACGTGAAAAACAAATAATATGATAACTCAATATTATAAAATTTTATGTAAAAGAGAATAATAATTGCTAAGATAATATGGGCGGTCTCCTTGCCATGTGACGGGAACGTGGGCCAGTTAGTCAGTGTGAGGTGATCTTCTCCTGGAGGAGCACAACGATAAGCACGCATGTTGTTTCAGGTTTTGGTCGTGTGGAGGTGACGGACGAGCGCAGACACCACCTGAGGATCACGCGTCATCAGCCGGATCTGTTCCGTCGCATTGTTGTCTACGAGAGGAGTATGGAGCAAACGACGACGGCCTCACAACCTCGTGTCGGCAGGCAGAGGACACAGAGGGCGACGGCAGCCTCACATCGACGGGCGGATGATGGGGCAGTGGTCTCGCAACGGCAACGGGCGAAGGACGGGTCAGGCGACAGCGACTTCGTGATTGCGGAGGGCGGGGCGGCGGCGGGCGGAGGACGCGGCGGTGGCGATCTCGTGGTTGCGGAGGACGGGGCGGCGATGGGCGGAGGACGCGACGGTGAGATCTATGATTGTGGAGGACGGGTGAATCATGAGTCGTGAGAGCAAATAACAGATCAGGTTGAATTGACGATGACTCAATATTATTGCATGGATACATGGTGTAGGAGGTTTATAAAATTGTGTAATAAAAGATTCAAAAATTAGCAGTCATTAAATTTGAGTAAATGTAACTTTATTAACAGTGAGAACGCACGTAAGTTGTTGGATTTTAGTTAACGTAACATTATCATCGTAATCATGGGAATATTATTAGTATGTTGTAATTCTTTTCGGTGGGTAGGTGAAAAACGATAAAGTTGGTGCATTATAAGAGTACATATACAGAAGAGAAGAGATAGAGATTAAAATGATCATGTATATTAAAATAAAAAATTATAAAATAAAACGTGGGGAAATGTAAATAATACATATGCATTTTCATGAATGGAAGACTGATCGAAAAAAATATGCTTTCAATCTCGCGTAGCTGGCGAAGCTGATCAGTGTGCCCCTCCCTCTTCCACTCTCTCTCTCTCTTACTCGCGTGCCTCTTCCACTCTATCACCGGCGCCGACCAACTCTGAGGCGAGACCCGAGTTCGAGGCCGGGGCAGGCCGAGGCGGGACGCGAAGGTCTCCACTGCGTTCACTTGCTCTCCCACGTGTCCTCCACCACCCGTTGCCGCCGTCACGATAGATCCGGGTGCAGGGAAGACTGGCACCGCCGTTGTCGTTGCATCTCAGGTGGGGCCCCAAAGTTGAGAAGCACGGTGCGGGCGCACCGTTCGCACGGGCTCGGGGCTGGCACTCTGTCTTCGTCCCTAGAATCTGTTGTTGTTTATTTTCATACCACAGTTAGTGTCTAGGTTACACCAATAGATACAAGTTTAGTTCTGATTTTTCTGCGTTCTGATATTTTGCTGAAATATGACCTTGTTTGGCATAGCTTATTTCCAGCTTTTTGTGAAATAATCGACGTAGGGTGCCAAACGGACCGATTTTTACCCGGCTTGGAACGCCCGCGCTTGTTTTCAGCACGCTGTTTCGCCTTCGCCGCAGAAGCGTCGCCGCCCAAGCTTTTTTCCGTCCCACCGCCCACGAAATGAATTTGCCCTTGGAGTTGAGGTAAAATTACCCGCAAATGCCACTGCCCCTCCCTCTTACTCGCGTTGCTGGCGAAGCTGATCTATGTGCCCCTCCCTCTTCCACTCTCTCTCTCTCTCTCTCTCTCTCTCTCTCTCTCTCTCTTACTCGCGTGCGTCTTCCACTCTATCGCCGGCGTCGAGCAGCTCCGAGGCGAGACCCAAGTTCGAGGCCGAGGCGGGACGCGAAGGTCTCCACTGCGTTCACTCGCTCTCCCACGTGTCCTCCACCGTCGTTGCCGCCGTCACGATAGATTTGGGCGCGGGGAAGACTGGCGCCGTTGTCGTTGCATCTCAGGCGGGGCCCCAAAGCTCAGAGGCACGGTGCGGGCGCACCGTTCGCACGGGCTCGGGGCCGGCACTCTGCCTTCGTCCCTAGAATCTGTTATTGTTTATTTTCATACCACGGTTAGTGTGTAGGTTACACCAATAGATACAAGTTTAGTTTCGATTTTTCTATGTTCTGATATTTTGCTGAACTATGGCCCTGTTTGGCACAACTTATTTCGAGCTTCTTGTAGAAATAATCGATGTAGGGTGTCAAACGGACCAATTTTTACCCGGCTTGGAACGCCCACGCTTGTTTTCAGCACGCCGTTTCGCCTTCATTGCAAAAGCATCGCTGCCCCAGCTTTTTCTGTCCCACCGCCTGCGAAATGAATTTGCCCTTGGAGTTGGGGTAAAATTACCCGCAAATGCCACCGCCCCTCCCTCTTACTCGCGTCGCCGGCGAAGCTGATCTGTGTGCCCCTCCCTCTTCCACTCTCTCTCTCTTACTTGCGTGCCTCTTCCACTCTATCACCGGCGCCGACCAGCTCCGAGGCGAGACCCGAGTTCAAGGCCGGGGCAGGCCGAGGCTGGACGCGAGGGTCTCCACTGCGTTCATCGCTCTCCCACGTGTCCTCCACCGCCGTTGTCGCCGTCATGATAGATCTGGGTGCGGGGAAGACTGGCGCCGCCGTTGTCGTTGCATCTCAGGCGGGGCCCCAAAGTTTAGAGGCACGGTGTGGGCGCACCGTTGGCACGAGCTCGGGGCTGGCACTCTGCCTTCGTCCCTAAAATCTGTTGTTATTTATTTTCATACCACGGTTAGTGTGTAGGTTACACTAATAGATACAAGTTTAGTTCCAATTTTTCTGTGTTCTGATATTCTGCTAAACTATGGTCCCATTTGGCACAGCTTATTTCCAGCTTCTTGTGGAAATAATCGACGTAGGGTGCCAAATCGGACCGATTTTTACCCGGCTTGGAACGCCCGCGCTTGTTTTCAGCACGTTGTTTCGCCTTCGCCTCAGAATTGTCGCCGCCCCAGCTTTTTTCCATCACACTGCCCGCGAAATGAATTTGCCCTTGGAGTTGGGGTAAAATTACCCGCAAATGCCACTGCCCCTCCCTCTTACTCACGTCGCTGGCGAAGCTGCTATGTGCCCGTCCCTCTTCCACTCTCTCTCTCTCTTACTCGTGTGCCTCTTCCACTCTATCGCCGACGCCGACCAGCTCCAAGGCGAGACCCGAGTTTGAATCCGGGGCAGGCCGAGGCGGGACACGAAGGTCTCCACTGCGTTCACTCGCTCTCCCACGTGTCCTCCACCGCCGTTGCCGCTGTCACGATAGATCCGGGTGCGGGGAAGACTGGCGCTGCCGTTGTCGTTGCATCTCAGGCGGGGCCCCAAAGTTGAGAGGCACGGTGCGGGCCCACCGTTCGCACGGGCTCGGGGCGGCACTCTGCCTTCGTCCCTAGACTCTGTTGTTGTTTATTTTCATACCATGGTTAGTTTGTAGGTTACACCAATAGATACAAGTTTAGTTCCGATTTTTTTGTGTTCTGATATTCTGCTGAACTATGGCCCTGTTTGGCGCAACTTATTTCCAGTTTCTTGTGTAAATAATCGATGTAGGGTGTCAAACGGACCGATTTTTACCCGGCTTGGAACGCCCGCGCTTGTTTTCAGCACGCCTTTTCGCCTTCGCTGCAGAAGTGTCGCCGCCCCAGCTTTTTTCCGTCCCACCGCCCACGAAATGAATTTGCCCTTGGAGTGGGGTAAAATTACCCTCAAATGCCACTGCCCCTCCCTCTTACTCGCGTCGCCGGGGAAGCTGATCTGTGTGCCCCCTCCCTCTTCCACTCTCTCTCTCTCTTACTCGCGTGCCTCTTCCATTCTATCGCCGCGCCGACCAGCTCTGAGGCGAAACCCGAGTTCGAGGCCGAGGCAGGCCGAGGTGGGACGCAAAGGTCTCCACTGCGTTCACTCGCTCTCCCACGTGTCCTCCACCACAGTTGCTGCCGTCACGATACATCCGGGTGCAGGGAAGAATGACACCGCCGATGATGTTGCATCTTAGGCGGGGCCCCAAAGTTCAGAGGCACGGTGCGAGCGGCACCGTTCGCACGAGCTCGGGGCCGGCACTCTGCCTTCGTCCCTAGAATCTATTGTTATTTATTTTCATACCACGGTTAGTGTGTAAGTTACACCAATAGATACAAGTTTAGTTCTGATTTTTCTGTGTTTTGATATTCTGCTGAACTATGGCCCTGTTTGACACAACTTATTTTCAGTTTTTTTTGAAAATAATTGAAGTAGGATGCCAAATGGACCAATTTTTAGCTGATTTAGAGTGGCTGCTCTTGTTTTTAGCTTGCCGTTTCACCTTCACCGCAGAAACGTCGCCACCCCAGCTTTTTTCCGCCCCACCGGCCGTGAAACGAATTTGTCCTTGAAGTTGGGGTAAAATTAACCGCAAATGGCACTGCCATACCCCAACCCAGGCGGCTGCCCTCCCCTCCCCTTCCTCCCATTGCCACCCAAGTGCCCTGCGCTCCTACCCGTGGCTGCTGCTAGGGTTAGCTCGGGTGCCCACCGGATCTCTCACCGCCGCTCTCTGTTGCTGGCGCGCACCTCCCCTTCGACGCCGGCCCCGGCGAGCAGTGCCCCTCCGCTGGACAGGGAGTGCACGGGAGTGGAGACCGCTCTGGATCCCGGCCGCCGTTCCTCCCTCCAGGCGGTCCTCTTGTCCGGCGCTCCTCCTCCCGGCCGCCGTTCCTCCCGGCCGGCGCTCCTCCTCCCGGCCGGCGCTCCTCGTCCCGGCCGACGCTCCTCTCGGCCGGTCGTCGCTCCTCCTCCCGGCCGAGTGCCGGTCCTCCTCCCCACCGACGCTCCTCCTCGGCGTGCTACTCCTTCTCCCGGCGGCAGTCCTCCTCGCCCTCGACCCGAACCTTGTCATCCTCGCGCTCAACCGGTGACCAAGCAAGGTAGTGACCTCCTCCTCGCACTCAACCGCTCTTTCATGCTTTTCTTGCTCCTGAGTGAGTGGATCTATGGTGCATAGATGGATTTTTTGTTCTATGTATATGATGACTGCATTTGTTCATGCTTTTGAACTGTTGGCCTTGAGAAATTGCAAATGCATGCTCTGGATTAATCTGATGTTTGTTGTATAATTCAATTTGTGCTGCTAAAGATGATGGTAATGTATTTCAGTTGAGTACTACATGGCTCTTCATAATTTCATTCCGCACAGTGCCCTAGGTGATGACGACTTCGATAACTATGAGAATGAGGATCACACTCAAGGCTCTCACAACGACACAAGCATTGCACAAGATGATTTTAATATGGGTGCATTTCGTGATTCTATTGCAACAGCTTTGTTTGCGTAAATGCTCATTCATTCCGATGATGGAAATGTAGTATTCTTTTGAGTGATGAAAATGTAGTATTGTATTGGATGATGAAAATGCAGTATTCTTTTGGATGCGCATTTGTTTTAATTAACTAAAAATCTAATAATAATAATTATTATCATAAAACTTGTCAAACTAAACAAAATATCAATATCTACGTTTTTTTTACCTTCAAATAAGGAACAACTGGTTTCAGGGGCATATCAGACATTTTACACTCATTACTGAGAATCTATACCAAATTAATCAGGTTGCCAAACATCAGCTTTTTTTCAGTGCAAATTTTTTTTACAGCTGCTTCTATAAAAAACAGGCTTCTAAAAAAATCTCTGAAAAAAAAAGCTGTGCCAAACAGGGCCTATAGATTGGCTACTACCTAGCTCCGGTTATGGTTATATACTTTCTCAAGAAATTCTAAATCCAAACAGCACCCAGACTGAAGATTTTATGTACAGTTGATTGATTCGGATTTGATTCAGGTGGAATGTGGTGTTAAAGGTTTTCTGAGCTGTAATAGAACCTCTGTTTATTGCAGATTGACCTGGGGGATCCACCACAACTTGTTCCTATTTATCATTAAACCTGAATTACCAAGTGTTGAGGTAACAATGCTGAAGAACATCTTGGGTCAGTCTTGGAGGAGACGGGGTCATGCTCTTCAGAAAGGAAATCCTGCACCTCCACTGTATACTTGCTGGAGTCGATTCCACAGTGGACAGGTAACCAAAATATTATAGCCTGACAGTAACAATTTGCACCTTGTGATATTTATGTTGTTCAGTTTATTGTGAGCAAACTCTTTCGCATCCAGCTGGATAAATATGAAATGTTTAAAGAATAATTTTATCTCTACTTAAGTACATGTTTGATGACAAAAAACAGTGCTGGCAACCTGTAAGGTTCCAAGGGCTATGAAAATCCACAATGTCATGTTTGACAATAAATGGCTGTGGGTGCCAGATCTTCCATTTGGACATTATTTATTTTCTATGAGAACCAAACTATACCATGTAAACGATAATGAATCAAAGAAAATCATATTTAGAAACTAGTCTTGTGTGCTTGTAAATACAATCATATAGTGGCTCAGACAAGCTAATAATGCATGTTCAATTTATTCACCAAATTATGCAATGGGATTGACAATTCAGTTACTCAGCTCAGCACACTCAAATCTGTCTGCACTAAGGTAAAGGTAACACTGAATGCACTGGTATTCAGAAGTTTAACTTTCCTTTGCAGATTCACTTGCTGATGGTAGGTGTTATTCTATAGTCTAATACATTTATGTATACTGTATCCAGCTGCAAATATGTTCTCTTGCATTTCCTTCAAAGGTTCAGTTGCCGAATTGTCCCTTCTCCTTTTCAGTACTTATGTTCTTGCTAGAGCTTCTTTTATGACTGCCTATCAAGATTGTGAAAATTACTGTCATAGATTATTTTTGAGTTTTGTCCCCCTAGGTGTGATACATGAAAGTTCAACATTATGATTTGTCCCGGTTTATGTCACAAGCAGTCGATCATATCTCCTTGCTCAAGTGACAAAACAAATACTTCTTTGACAACCAGTTCAAAAGAACTAAGACAGACCAGGAATGTCTTTTTTCATATCTATAAACTCTTGGAAAGCCAAAATGAACCTTTTTATTTATTCGGAGTGCAGAATACCAGCAAATGTTATCGGTTTCTACAATTATTTTACTGATTGCAGTGGCCATCAGCTGTTTTAGTTATGCATTCTTTTTTAGGTCCACATATGCTGATATGTCTTGAATTGTGCCCTTTTTGTTCCAGATCCTGAGCTCTTCCAGGAGCTTCTTTGGTGTCGAGGACTTTGTGGACGAAGACAACAGTAGACCATATACATACAAGAAGGAGAAGAGATCAAAAAACCCACACAAGCACATTTCTTTCAAGCAGCGCACCATCGCACACATGGAACCCTTCACCCTCGATGTATTCATTTCCAAGCGCTTCGTCTCAGCATCCCTCACGCACCGCTCGACATGCAGGCAGGTTGCAGTCGCTGGGACTAATTCCAAGGACGTCAAAGCAGTCCTCCAGTCAAGGTCCGACATACCCGCCTGCCTAGCTGTGGGCCGTTTCCTGGCAGAGAGGGCCAAGGAGGCCGACGTCTACACCTGTACATACACGCCGCGGGAACGGGACAAGTTCGAGGGGAAGATAAGGGCGGTTGTCCAGTCGCTGATTGATAATGGGATCAATGTGAAACTTTACCTTGATTGAGTTTGTGCTGTATGAATAATCCTTCGGGCACTGTTGAGTTATAGTGGCATATGCTCTGTTCCTTGGTTCGCTTTTGAGTTTTGAGCTTGTTAGGCCATGGGGACTACTTGAGCAGATTTCGACACAGATTCCTCTTCATATATTGGGTATGCACTTCTGTTTGCAGTGTAAACATGGTGGCAAAATAACCATGCACCGAATCAAAAATCTGAAACACCGCCTGAGCTGTAGCAGGGGTGCTTGCCAGGGATCTCATGCCCATTTTGACTCTCTTATTAAGACCCTGCTGAAGCCTGAACCTCGTAGGAAAGTAAAGCATTGTTGTGAATTCAGTGTTGCACAGAAACTGCATGTTAAGGATTACAAAAAATGAGAACGTTGAGGGACTCCTGGATTGTGCTTTTGATTTTGGAATATTTCCCTCTGATTTTACAGTGGACCGTAGCACGTGGTAACGCATGGCTCCAATGTACTTAGATGATAATGCTTGAAATATTCGTTTCAATACCTGTCACTTCTTAGTTGTATTTCCAGACTGGTGTGTCTGCAATGTCTAAAATCACCTTGTACCACAACATGGGTCTCTGTGTGATCACCTTGTGCCAGGTTTTGTATGAAATGTGAGTAGAACCACGTGTTTTGTCAGGTTGATAAATTACCGGCTCAGCGCTCTGATAATGTCCTCTTTCCTTGTCCGCTCCCAAAGAAAATTTTGATACTCTTACAGGTTGGAAAAGAAATTCGTTTAGGGCAATGACACGGTCTTCAAAGTATAATTTTGACTCTAATTTTTTATAAAAATATTGATTAAAAAATAACATATAAATATTTTTATGAAAGTATTCTTACAGGCAAATCTATTTATATGATTTTTATCTTTTTAAATTTAATAACTTGATTAAAAGTCATTCATGATTTATATTCTTAATGTTTATTAAAACTTTGTCTTAAACAAGTTTCTTTTATCAACTTAGAGGGAGTACTCTTCTAGTAACAATGTGCTGGTGTCTGCATCTCATCTGTCGATTCGTTTCAATTAAGAACAGTTGAATTGCGGAATGGGTGACATATTGAAATTACCAATCTTAGACATCTATACTGCGATTCCTTGTTATCAATTTGCTGGTCAAAGGTATTAGCTGCAGTGGCGCTGCCGGCTAGTTTGCGTTTCCCGGGAGCCAGTCTCGCTGGTGCCTTTTGCAGCACCCAGTAATGCTGCATCTACTTTTGCAGAGCGAGATCCTGTCCATCCATCCAGCATCAAACGGCTGAAATCGGTTGTTAGGCTGGACTATTATCTGCTTGTTTTGATAAACTATTTTTGTGCTTCGCACATCCCGTGATGACGAGGAAGAGAGTTCAAGTTTAGGAACGGAAAACAGGGGAAAGGTAGACTAGCTTTCGCAGGCATAATGGGTATGGACGACGACGGAAGCAAGCAAGAAAGGAAAGTTCGGAAGCGCCGTCGGGGCAGAGCTGGGTAGAGAAAGCGACGTGGTGCTTATCCATGGACGGATGCATTTTTGTAGATTAGAAGAGTACAGTATCATTGTTTTTTTACACTTTCAGAGCGGGCAAGTAAAGACACACACACATATTGCAGGATCGGAGTCCGAGTGGCAACCTCTACACATATTCAAATTTTATTGCAAGCTGAGACGTATAAAGTAGTACAATAATGTAAAAACATAACCAAGATTTCCATCCATGCATGAAAGAAAATATGTTGACGACGAACATAATAAAGGAGACAATACAATGGTTAGGCGCCGTGAGGGAGTAGAAACGCGAGAATGCTGCAGCACCAGCAGCGAGCAGCCTAGATATGTAGTAGTAGAGTCTGTAAAAAGAAAAAGAAGAAGAAGAGAGGTGTAGAGTCTGCAACGAATCTCCTTTTACCGTGCGGCCCGCTACAAAAGTGCAAAGTAAAATGATGGCGAAAACTAACCGTGACATGAATCGATCTACTATACAAGAATGCCTTCTCTTCCCCTTTTTCAAAACTTGGATCACGCGCGCAAAGCGAACCCTGCTGGACCAGCCACAAAAGGGACGGGAATTCAGCCGAAACAAACCTTGCTTAATTATTATTAGCTCAAGTCAAGAAAAAAAGGAAAAGAAACCGCCGAAAATAAACTTGCTGTAATTTTTTCTTTCCTGAAAGAGTAGTTAGTACGTACTCGTCTGTTCCTGAGTTTTTTTTTTTCATCTGAAACCATCTAACATGTCAATTCTCACACTCGCCACTCTCCATTGATCAACCACCACTCAGCATGCCACGCACAGAGAGATGCTCAGCTTGGTGCTGCTGCACTTACCGCGCTGACGATCATCACCTGCCTGGTGTGCATGCCCGCGCGCGCGCAGCTCTCAAAAAAGTGGCGAGCCTGATCCAGAGATTCCTTCCACTCGATCGATCGGCAGGCCGGAGCACCGATCATTGTTGAGCCGACACGGCCGGAGCCCAAACAGAGGCAGCTATGATGCGGTTCATGTTCCGCCGGCGTCCCCCCACCTGATTGATGATGGGACAGACGACGTCTGGGTCGTCGAATGGCGCGCGGTCGTGGGGTGCTCCCAGTATGTTCAGGTTCAGCACTTTCCTCAAGTCCACCAGCAGTTGAGCTGAAAAATTAATACTGTACTACTAAGGTAAAGCACTCCTGAAGCGTTCCTGGTCAATACCTACACAACACGGGTCGCTTTGCTTCGCTTGACCGCTCCACTAAGTTTTGAACTCCTCAGCAGCAGAGCTGCCTGCTTTATGTAATGAAGTTTCTCCAATTTGTTACTAATGAATTCCCAGCGGGTTAAGTTGCAGATTTGGACCCCCCACGGGCACCCACTACGATGGAACAAAGTACACCACGCAGGAAAGTAGTAATAATATATTAGTAGTAATACTACATAGACTACTGGTACGTAGCACTGCTTGCTTAATTAGAGATGCCTTCTAATGGGTACTAGGCATTTCCTTGGCATTAGCAACAGAGAGCTGGATGCAGGCGTGCTTCTGACGAAACACAAGTAAAAGCTCCTGCCCTTGTTCATGGTACACATGTAGGAGTATGTTGTATGATGGGTGTTGCATGCGGCGCCCATTTTCGCAGGTACTAATAATCACAGAGTTTTGTGTTGCCCATGTGGTCATCTCTACTTTATCGACACGACAAGAACTCGAGCTTCATGTTTCAATGGGACTGGGGTCGATCGAAAAGCCCTTGCCGTTGCTTCCTCTACTCCTCCTCCTCCTCCTCCTACTAAAGACGAAGCAGATGGAGGGAGGTCATCTGATCCGGACAAAAGCGATGCCGCCTCCTCAGCTCATCATATCGTAGTACTAGCAGTACTATAGTGTGCCCAAAACAGAGGGCCCTGGACAACAAGCAAGACAAAGACACCACGAATTGACATCGGAGCATCGTCAAGCCCCACACCTGGGAAGACCCTATTAAGAAATAAAAGAGTAAAACCAGCAGCGCGGGCGCGACGAACAAAACGAATGAGCGCAGACAAGCGGCCAAGACCAGGGGACGGGCAGACAGCGTCCCCAGCTCGCTGCCCTGCTTGTCCTATCAGGTCCTAAAAATCGCGCGTCGTACCAGTGAACGGGACACTGCCCAGCTTCCACGGGTCCCCTGTTGTCGTCTTCACGCTCTCATCTACCGACTGCTTACAATAGTACTCATGACCCGATAACGGCTCTCTCTCTCTCCAGGAGGTGCGGCCACTGTCTACTGTAAGATTCCATTACACCATCGCATCGTCTCTCTTTCCCTCAACGAACCAAAAAAATCGCGTTTCGTTTTTGTAATGGAGTGCAGACGGTCCAACGGGAAACGAAACATGCTGCTGGCTGAAAAGGAGGCACCACACCACATACAATAATACTAGTACTATTACATCGCAAGGATAAGGACGAATTGCTGCAATGCAAACGACGATTCGTAATGTCTAATGATGACGGTTCTTGAATGAACATCTGATGAGGACCATACCTTGCACGTAATAGAGGTGCTGTCGGTGTCTCTATCTACTATACCATCAAAGCTGTAGCTTCTCCATGCCGTGACCGTGTGCCCTCCAAGGTCCGAGATAGCTCACCTGCTGGGAGCAGACAGTTTGAGACCGAGTGCTGTAGTATATTATACTGTACCAACCCCAGGTAGTGGAGAAACTCGGGGACACAACACAGCAGAAAAGGGAAGCCAGAGGAACATGTCAGCCTCGTTGCTTCTGCCCCGCCCTGCCTGCCGGCCATAGCACGGTGGTGGCTCCACGCACTCCTGGCCTTGTGCTTCGTGTACTGCCTCCTTCGCTATAAAGAGCAGAGCCGTCGTCAGTAGTAGCTGGCTGTCTGTAACGACACGAGACCAACTCGGGCAACTTATTAGTTGGAGCGGAGGATGGCCATGGAGAAGAAGAGCTGGAAGGCGAGAGATTTCAGCATTGAGGAGGTGGTGGACGAGGAGGACGACGCGGTGCCGGCGATCCCGCCGCCGCAGACGCCGCTGGAGCCCATGGAGTACCTGTCGAGGTCGTGGAGCGTGTCGGCGTCCGAGATCTCCAAGATCCTCGTCGGCGGCGGGAGCACGAAGAGCAGCCGCCTTCTGCCGGCGGAGATGGGGGTGGCCATACCGGAGGACTCCGTGCTTCTTCCGACGGCGTCCATCGTCCCTCTTTTTCCACCACCTCATCATCATCATCAGCAGCAGCAGCATGTAATCCACGGGACACGCTTCATTCTGTTATTACTGTAATCTTTAGTACTATATCCGTTGAATTGATTCGTGGCGCTACTGCTGAAGATGCAGAGGGATGCAAGAAGGAACTCCATGAGCGGCCACCACCAATCGCTCGGCAGCAAGTGGTGGTTCAGAGTCCACCCCCACCGGGAGACGACGTGTCGGGTGAACAAGCAGAGCGGCAACAAGGAGAAGCAGCGCGCCGAGAGAGCCCACGTCCACGCGATGGTGTCCGTTGCCCGAGTCGCGGCCGCGGTCGCCGCCGCGACGGCGGCGACGGCAGCAGCCACGGGCTCCTCCGACGTCCAGACGTCGTCCAAGATGGCCGCCGCCTTGGCGTCAGCCACCGAGCTGCTGGCCTCGCACTGCGTCGAGGCCGCGCAGCACGCCGGCGCACGCCGGGAGCAGGTGGCCGGCGCCGTGCAGACCGCGGTCGGCGTCCGGAGTGCCGGCGACCTGATGACGCTCACGGCGGCAGCGGCAACTGGTACGGGAATCCGTTTCTGACTGACATCGTGTTCAACAAAGTCCATCATGTGCCGTTTCATGGAAGATTATGCTGATTACATGAGGATTTTTGCCGCTTTGATCATCAGCTCTGCGAGGAGCTGCGACAATGAAGCAGAGAGTGCAGAGAGAGACGCGGAGCAACGCGAGCGTCCTTCCGTATGAGAAGGGACAGTCGGGGAGCCCTGAGATCTGGTGCAAGGAGGGGGAGTTGCTCAAACGCACGAAAAAAGGTAAACAAATAGTACTAGCATATTTTTTTACCTTCGAGGAGCGCATTCAGTTACAAAAGATCAGGATTCAGATTCAGAAGTTGGTAAACGCTAGTCTGAAAATGTCCTTCCTGATACAGGAGATTTACACAGGACGCGACTATCTGTCTACATTAACAAAAGGTCTCAGGTATGAATTTTCTCATTACAGTCAGTTATTACAATGCTCGTAATTAAGACTAGGAAGGGATAGATGCACAATTACTAACGTTTCAGTTAAACAATAACAGGTCATACTGAAGCTGAAAAGCAAACACATAGGAGGTGCCCTATCAAAGAATAACAAGAGTAAGTTTCTGACACAAGCAAATAGTTAAGATATCATTAATTTGTAAAGACCGACAATTATACAATCGGCTGCAGGTGTGATTTACGGAGTATACAGTGAGCTTCCAACTTGGGCTGAGCCAGGCAAAGAGCTCAAGGAGGAGAAATGCTGCTTCGGCCTAAGCACGGCACAGGGCCTTGTAGAGTTCGAGTGTGACAGCAGCATTAGTAAACAGAGGTGGGTGGACGATGTGCAGAGCCTGCTACGTCAAGCTTCAGTGGATAATGCATTAGGAAATAGATCGGGATCAATAAGACTCAATACTAATTAAACGATATGTTGCACAAAATGCCTCATGCGTTGTTATGGATGCAAGGGAATGAGGGATACATACTGATTGTACGCTTTATCACTTATCAGGCACTTGTATACTGTGTACGTATACTACATAAGAAAATGATGATACGGAATAGATTGTATATTTGTGTATAGTGTCTTGTAGCCTGTTTCCCCAGATAACTTCTGTGCACATTATATATATAACTGTATAGAAATGGGTTATGTAGTTCATAACGATACATTTTCTCGACTAACTAACATCTTTAAAATCTGAATTACTTGCTGTAGAGGTATAAAAACTCTAGCATCTCTAACATCTCTAACAATTTATTTAGTGTTGCTTGTATATTGATATAACAACGAAGAGCTTGTGCATAGTATATTTCTCTATAAAGATTCTAAAAATATCTTTGAGTAAAATACATGTCACTTAGGTTCATAAGCTCTCAAACTGATCATCTAGGTCCCTAAACTATTTTTATTGTGTCAAGTGACGTCCAAATCCTATTTGGAAACCAGAATTATATTATGACCGTTTCAGAAAGAAAAAATTTGTTGTATGATACTTTTAAAGGATTGTTTTTTGTCAACGAACACTGTCATTCGATATTGGTAGTACGACACTGAAAAAACATAGCTTTTATCCTCAATGCATAATGTTGAGGGCCAATACCGGTGATGACCGGTATTAGCGGTTCTCCGACCGCTTTACGTATAAAGCAGTGAGCGACCTCCGTCTCGCCCGACCTCTATGCCGCGACGCGCGTACAGTGGCTCGGGCCCACAGACAGGTCCGCCTCGCCCGACCCCCTCGACCGGGGTCGGATCACCCGCCGCTCGACTCAGGCGCCCGACCTCACCATGACGGGGTCGGGAGCTCGTGCCAGAATCCGCCTCGCCCGACCCCAGGGGTCGGGCGAATCGCTCCCTCCCGACCCCTCAAGGGTCGGGAGCGCCACCTACCGCGACGAAGGCGGTTGGTACTGAGTAGTTGAGTAATAAAAGCTCAACTACTCACGTGGCTACCGAAGCCCCCCGCGCAAGTGGGCGTTTACCGCCCACGTCGCACAGTGACAGCGAGGCCGTCACTATGCGAACGACCCCCGTCAAAGCCCATCCCTTCTGACAAGACGGGACGGCTACGATCGACATTTCGACCGGGTACGGAGCTAACGATGACCAGTCCCCCTCTCCTCCGACCCCTCGTCGGAGGGTGACCGACCATACCGAAGGGACGTCCCTCGTTGACGGCCATCCCTGTGGCGCCATCGACCGAAGAAGCACCGCCATGCCTGCGACGTCATCCACAGCGACCGGCACGGAGTCTGAAGCATCAACAGCGCGGCCTACAGGACACCCGGCCATGCCGCCGCCCACACCTTTGCGCCAACTCTTTGTACGCCCACCTCCCTCCTTGCAGTATAAAAAGGGGGAGGCGGGAGAACGACGGGGGGGAGGACGAGTCCAAGACACACGACATCTCACCCCACGTAGAACACCTCACAGAGACTTGGGAGTTCGTCCCTCTCTCGCCCGTTTGTAACCCCCTACTATAAACTGTCGCGAGTAACACGAGCAGCCTCATCGAACTGGACGTAGGGCACGTTGCCCGAACCAGTATAAATCCTTGTGTCCTCTCGCGAACCATCCGAACCAAAACACGCACTCCACGATACTAATTACTCGTCGGCCACAACGAACGCCGACAGTTGGCGCGCCAGGTAGGGGTTCTTTGTGCGTGTTTTCGTCAAACCCCTCTCTTTGTTCGGATGGCTAGCCGCGCAAACACCTGGGTTCCCGGTGCACACGTGCGTTTCGGGAGCCTCGACTTCGTCGCCATCCCAGATGGCGCTCTGGCACTGGCCGGTGCAGCGGCACCACCGGTTGCCCCGCTTGACCCCGGGCGTGTATCGCCTCTCGCTGGCACATTGTCCCGGGCGTCGACGCTCCCAGCTCCACGCGCCATGAACAACGAGTTCGTGGCCATGGTGGGCTGCGCATCCGAGTCTCTCTTCGACCTCCTAGATGGAGCGTCAAACGAAGATTCCGATGCAGAGTGCAGTGAGGGAAGTCATCATCCCTCACGCGAGTGCCTTATGATACGTGCGGAGCATCTTCCCGCTACGGAGGGCGAGCGCCCTGCGGAATCGTCTGGCCCGCAGGACGGGACCCCACCCCGTGACGCGCAGTCAGAACGACTGCGCGCACGAAGGGAGGAACTCCTGGAGGTCCAGCGTCAGCTGGATCAGCAGCGTGCGGCGATTGATCACGAGCTCGCTCAGAGCGAGTCCAGTGAACACACCCGCACTGACGTTCGCGACTTACGAGTCGCAAGTCGTGACGATGGCTGCCCGCGCTTCCCACGGGCGAGCCAGAACTTGGCCGCGGTGGCGGCATTGCTCAGGGGCCTCCCTGAGCCTGTCACGCCGGAGGCCCGACGCGCCCAGCGCGAGGTTGAGGCGCTACTTGAGCACGCGGCAGTGCAGCAAGCTGAGAGCTCGCTGTCGCGTCTGCGTGGACAACGTGCCCAGAACACGTCTGTCCACCAGACTCCCCCAGCAGCGGATGGCACGGCGAAAGCCTCCGTCCGCGGTCGTCTGGGGACGAACAGGGACGCCCGCGCCACCCTGGATGCGCGGCGGCGCCGCCTGGAGTTCGACGATGGCACCTCCCGATCGCGTCATCCGCGTCGAGGAGGACGCTACGACGACGACGAGGATAGAAGCCCTAGCCCGGACGCCCCGGGACCGAGGGTCTTCAGTCCTCACATTCGGAACGCAGCATTCCCGCGGCGTTTCCGACCCCCGACCAACGTACCGAAGTACGCGGGGGAAACCAACCCCGGCCTGTGGCTCGAGGACTATCGCCTCGCGTGCCGGGCTGGGGGCGCGGAGGATGACGACTTCATCATCCGCAACCTGCCATTGTATCTGGCCGACTCGGCCAGAACGTGGCTCGAGCATCTCCCCGCCAATCAGATCACCTGCTGGTCTGACCTTAAGGAGATTTTCGTTGGAAACTTCCAGGGGACCTACAACCGTCCAGGAAACCCCTGGGACCTCAAGAACTGCCGGCAGAAACCGGGAGAGTCGCTCCGAGATTACATCCGGCGCTTCTCCCGGCAATGCAATGAGCTGCCGGACGTCGGTGACGCCGATGTCATTGGCGCGTTCTTGTCCGGGACGACTTGTCGCTCCCTAGTCCACGAACTAGGGCGCAAGAGTCCCCGGACCGCCAGAGAGTTGCTGGACATCGCAACCAGCTACGCCTCTGGCGAAGAGGCGGTGGGAGCGATCTTCAATCGCACCCAAGACGCCAAAGGTAAGCGGGTCGAGACGGCCGGCGGAGGCTCCTCCGACCCTCCGAGCAAGAAAAAGAAGAAGAACCGGCCGCGTCCGTCCGGAGAACGGATGGTCGCTGCCGCAGATCGCAAGGGTGCCAAGGCACCCGCGGAGGACACCCCGGACCACTTCGAGAAGAAGTGGAACGGTCCATGTCCCAACCACGAGCACCCCGTCAAGCACCTTTACAAGGACTGCTCACTCCTGAAGCGGCTCGTAAACCAGGGGGCTCTGAGCGCGCCAATGGCCTGATCCTTCGAGGCCTCAAGCCACGTATCTACCGCCGACTGAAACAGTTCAGCGAGCAATGGGCAGCCGAGCTCCCCGCCGTACTCTGGAGCCTGCGGACGACCCCTTGTCGGGCCACGGGGTCTACCCCCTTCTTCATGGTATACGGCTCCGAAGCTATCCTACCAACCGACCTCGACTACGGTGCTCCGAGGGTGTAGGCGTACGATGATCAAGGGAACCAGACGTCCCTCGAAGACGCGATGGATCAGCTCGACGAGGCTCGAGACGTGGCGCTCCTCCGATCCGCCAAGTACCAGCAAGCACTACGCCGATACCATGGAAGGAACGTACGCGAGCAAGCGTTCGACGTCGGCGACCTCGTTCTCCGTCGCGTCACCAGCAGCCAAGGTCGACACAAGTTATCGCCGCCATGGGAAGGACCTTACGTCGTCGCCAAGGTTCTCCGACCCGGCACCTACAAGCTGCAGACTGCGGACGGACAAGAGTTCACCAACGCCTGGAACATCGAACAGCTACGTCGTTTCTACCCCTAAAACTCGTAGCTTGTCTGTTTTCCGCACCCCCCGAGCAGCGTCCGACCCCTGCCGTGCAAGGGTCCAACCACGCTCGGGGGCTCAACACCTGTAAGGTGCGCGCATGTATTCCATGTGCAATACGTGCGCGGCCCGACCCTCGCATGTTTTTCAAAAAAACTTGTGCAAAAACAAGTAAGTCAAAGATAGGAAAGCTTGAGATCGAACTGGTCGAACCGCGAAAGCGCCGACGAGCCCACGGGGGCTATGGCCACAACGCTCACCAGTCAAGCTAACGATCGATCCTATCCGCGACTTACGTTTCGCACCGAGCCTCGGCCCCCCACCTAACGTTTAAGACTCAGAGAAGATAGGTCGCGGATAGGAGAAACACGAAGTCGAGTCGGTCGGACTGCGAAACGCCCACCGCCTGCGAAAGGCTACGGCAACGTCGCTCACCGGCAAAAACTAAGTGTCGATCCTGTCTACGACCTACGATTCTTTGGGGACACATAAACGGACGAGTAAGGGACCGAGCGCTTTTTCACGCAAGTGATAAGGAAACGGGCCGCCGAGGTCAAAATCACTTGTGATACAAAAACTTGTTTTTACAAGCTGTCCGGGCGCTTCGGCCTCGGACACCCTAGACACATACTAACTAATCTACTCCTACTCCTCGGGGGGGGGACTGCTCCTGCTCCGGGGTCGGGGGCTTCTCGCGCTCCGGGGTCGGGGGCCGATCCTCCTCCTCTATCCTCGCCGCCAGGGCATGCGCCGAGGGGGCCACCTCGTCTTCGATCTCGTCCAACTCCGCGTCGGCGTACCCGGGCGCGAACCCCTGACTCATCAAGTCCAGCGCGATGCTGGAATAATGAGAGTAGGCGATAACGAACGCCCGGTGCACACCTCGGCGGAGTGCCTCCCTCGACATCTCCCACGCGTGCGCGGGAGATGTTGGCGACTTGTGCACCAGCGCGCCGTACGTCCCGAGCTCCGGCGGGATCCCGAAGAGGTCCGACAGGACGCTCCCGACGGCGGTCCGAAGGGCAGCGCGCCCCATTCACGCCCGCGCCAGGTGAGGCAGGTAAACGTCTCGTCACGCTTTAGTGCTCTCGCCTGCAGGTTCCGCCGGATCGAGCGCCACCGCACGCCCCCGAGCGACGCTTCGACTTATCGGACCGGGCCAGGTAACTTCGTGATACCGAGCGACGGTTCGACTTATCGGGCCAGGCCCGCCCAGGTAAGGAAAACACATGGGCTGAAACATGCCCCGACGGCCCAAAGAGTTCGAAGGCTGGCCCAGCGAATGGGTTCGACAGCCGCTCAGGGCGTAACTAGAGTGAGGGGTGGATTACGATGGGCCCACTAGCGGCCAATACCCTAGCGCCTGGGCGCCCGGGCGTCAAGGGCATCGTAAAACCGCGTTCGAGTCCCGGTTCGTCGAACCTAGTGATGGTTCGCGCCGACCCATGGGCATCCTATCGCAAGGAGGCAACGAGCCCTCGGAACCTATCGAATGGAACCGAGAACCATATGGGTCGGCGACTGGGAATATTGGGACCGGCCACCAGCTGGCCTACGTCGGGATCCCCCCGAAGGGATCCCGGGGTCCCACTTGAACTACCCGTTAGCAGCTCGATGAGCGTCACGCCTCGGCCATCGAGGTAAGGCGTGGCTCGGCTCAACCTCCTCGTCCGGCGGACGGACGCGCTGGAGGCACGATACAAAGACGAACCGAACCCCCGACCGGTCACTGCGACGAGCAGAGGACTCGGGGACGGAATCGCAAAAAGAGATCCAACGCGGGGTCGCAGAACCTTAAGTCCCAAGGATGAGTTCGCTCTCGCGAACGAAAATTCCTTCTCCCGACCTGAGCGACGCCCGGCCCCTGAGGGGGCCAGGCCTCGCTCGGGGGCTACACCTGTAAGGTGCGCGCTCGCGCGCGCCCCTTACCAGGTAGAAACGCTTCTACAGCCACCTCCGATTAGAGCGACGCCCGACCCCTCTTATGTGGGGGGTCGGACCTCGCTCGGGGGCTACTGTTGAGGGCCAATACCGGTGATGACCGGTATTAGCGGTTCTCCGACCGCTTTACGTATAACGCAGTGAGCGACCTCCGTCTCGCCCGACCTCTATGCCGCGACGCGCGTACAGTGGCTCGGGCCCACAGACAGGTCCGCCTCGCCCGACCCCCTCGACCGGGGTCGGATCACCCGCCGCTCGACTCAGGCGCCCGACCTCACCATGACGGGGTCGGGAGCTCGTGCCAGAATCCGCCTCGCCCGACCCCAGGGGTCGGGCGAATCGCTCCCTCCCGACCCTCAGGGGTCGGGAGCGCCACCTACCGCGACGAAGGCGGTTGGTACTGAGTAGTTGAGTAATAAAAGCTCAACTACTCACGTGGCTACCGAAGCCCCCCGCGCAAGTGGGCGTTTACCGCCCACGTCGCACAGTGACAGCGAGGCCGTCACTATGCGAACGACCCCCGTCAAAGCCCATCCCTTCTGACAAGACGGGACGGCTACGATCGACATTTCGACCGGGTACGGAGCTAACGATGACCAGTCCCCCTCTCCTCCGACCCCTCGTCGGAGGGTGACCGACCATACCGAAGGGACGTCCCTCGTTGACGGCCATCCCTGTGGCGCCATCGACCGAAGAAGCACCGCCATGCCTGCGACGTCATCCACAGCGACCGGCACGGAGTCTGAAGCATCAACAGCGCGGCCTACAGGACACCCGGCCATGCCGCCGCCCACACCTTTGCGCCAACTCTTTGTACGCCCACCTCCCTCCTTGCAGTATAAAAAGGGGGAGGCGGGAGAACGACGGGGGGGAGGACGAGTCCAAGACACACGACATCTCACCCCACGTAGAACACCTCACAGAGACTTGGGAGTTCGTCCCTCTCTCGCCCGTTTGTAACCCCCTACTATAAACTGTCGCGAGTAACACGAGCAGCCTCATCGAACTGGACGTAGGGCACGTTGCCCGAACCAGTATAAATCCTTGTGTCCTCTCGCGAACCATCCGAACCAAAACACGCACTCCACGATACTAATTACTCGTCGGCCACAACGAACGCCGACACATAACATACATGCTCAGTTGAAATTTTTAAAAAACTCAACTTGCGGGTGTAAGATAGCCCTACCCTTCAGACATTTTGTTAAGAAAAAAGATATTTTTACGTAGATCAAAAAAGTTTTATGAACTTTCTTTACTCTACCCTGATAACAAGGGTCTTCAGATCCGTGACGATGTGAGTTTAGGTTGGTCCTTAATATGTGATTTGACGCGGACTATTACGTGGAGATTTTTTCAACCTCAATCAAAAATTCGTGTTGTGAGAGATCGAATCTAGGACTTGAGAAGTGCCACTTGAACACCCTAACCACCCGGTTAGAGGCAATTTGGCTTTTTTTTTTCTTATATGATTTTTTTTAGAAAATAAACCTAACTAGATGCAATAAAAATAGATTTGGACCTCACTTGACACAGTAAAAATAGTTTTGGGACCCAGATGGTTAGTTTGAGAGTTTATGGACCTAGCTAACACATCACGAATAGTTTAAGAATTTACGATGCATTTTACTCTATCTTTATATTTTATAATATCTTAAAGTTTAACATTTGATTTAGGGACTTTTCTTAAATATCTTAACATAGCTAATGTATTCTAGAATAGTTCATCGATAAAATTTAGTTGATTATATTTTTAGTACTATGTTTTAATAAATAAAAAATGTGAAATAATTATAACTTGCGTCAAGTGCATAAGCATATAATGAACAAAATGCTTCATTGATTCTTGATGACATACTTGATGTTACGACAAAGATGACAGAAACAATGAACTTAATCTAACGATAATGCTGATGACTTACGAAGAGTGCAATTAATCTATTATATTGATATGTGTGATCGATTTGTTAGTGGTACCAAAATTATTTAGACAGGTGATTTTTTTATCAATTTCTTAATTAAAACGAAAATTAATTAATTAAGCAGAGGAAGGAACGGGCCTCAAGAGATTAAAAAGGAAAAAATGTGGCTCAACCCACGGGCAGGGCAGAAGATCTGTTTCTGGGGGGCGCAGGAACCAGCAGCCAGATGACGCACGGGCCGCGCGTTTGTTGAGTGGAGTGGTTGGAATTAAGCTAAATTCTTTGGATTTTTCAACCGTAACTTCTTTTTCAAATCTGTTTTATGTTCTTTAGAATTAATGCAACAAAATAAGATCCTACATGAATATATTTTATTTTTTTCTAAAAATAATATAAATCTATTTGTCCAGTAGTAGAAATCATTTGTTCTACTGGTGAAAATCATCGGTTCCAGCAGTGAAAGTCATTTGTTTCAGCAATAAAATCATTTGTTCGACTAGTGAAAGTCATTTTTTCCATAGTGAAAATCATCTATTTGACTAGTAAAAGTCATTTATTTCATCACTGAAAATCATTTGTTCCAGTAATAAAAATGATTTTGTAGAAGAAAATCAGGTGAACACAGCGAACATCAGGAAAAAGTGCTGCGATTCCCGTTTCTAACTCCGGACTCCGGTTCGCGCTCGCCCGTCCCGCTCACCCCCGCTCCTGGGCCGTGGGCCGTGCTATAGATGCTTAAGCGTAGCGCGCGGTGGACAGGGAGACCACCCCTCCCCAGTCGGAGACGGACACGAAACCTGTTCGGTTTTTGTTCCCACCGCTAAGCGTATATATATTGGAGCCTGAGCCCCAGGCACATTGTAGAAAGGCGGACCACAATCACAATGGCGACGACGAGCCAGAGCTTCGCCACCCGCGCGCTCCGCATCCACCGCACCATCCAGCGCAACTTTGTCGCCCGCATCCTCCGGCGGCCCGGCAGTGGCGGTGCATCGCCAACCACCTCGTCGTCACCGTCGCCGCCGGCGATCGTGCGGCGCCTCGGCGACAACGCCCTCGTCGTCGACGTGGACGCGATGCTCCTGAAGGAGCCTTCTTCTTCGGCGTTGTTCGCGCCCTACTTCCTCGTCGCCGTCGAGGCGGGCGGCTACGTCCGCGGCCTGGCGCTGCTCGCGCTGTACCCCTTGCTGCGCCTGCTCCAGCTCCCGCACGAGGCGCGCGTGCGGGCCATGGCCGCCGTCGCCTTCTGCGGGCTGCCCCGCGCCGCCGCCGCGAGGGTCGGCAGGGCCGTGCTCCCGAAGCACTTCTTCCGGGAGGCGGCGGACATGGACGCGCTGGAGTCCGTGGGCGCGCTGCCCGACGCGGTGAAGGTGGCGGCGGTGACCCGGACGTTCCCGACGGTGATGGTGGAGGCGTTCTTGAAAGAGTACCTGGGGTTCGACGCGGTGGTCGGGGCAGGCGGCCAGGCGGACGCGGCGGAGATGCTCACGCTCGTCCAGAAGCAAAACGGGCGGAGGAGGAAAAACAGCTCCGGAACATATCCGAGGCCGGTGGTGTTCCATGACGGCCGGCTGGCGTTCACGCCGACGCCGTGGGCCGCGCTCGTCATGTACCTCTACCTGCCCTTCGCAGTGCTCCTCGCCGTCGTCCGCATCGCCATCTACGTCCTCCTCCCGTGGCGCGCGTCGCGCGTCCTCGCCGCGCTCACCGGCGTCAAGGTGCGCGTCCTCAGCGCCGCTCCCACGGCGGCGGGCGGGCGGCTCTACGCCTGCAACCACCGCACGCTCCTCGACCCGATCGGCATCGCCAGCGCGCTCGGGCATTCGGTCGCCGCCGTGACCTACAGCCTGGGCCGCCTGTCGGAGATCCTCTCGCCGCTCCGCCTGCGCCGCCTGACCCGCGACCGCGAGGAGGACCGCCGCCGCATGGGCGCCATGCTCGCGCAGGGCCACGACGTCGCCGTGTGCCCCGAGGGAACCACGTGCCGCGAGCCGTTCCTGCTCCGCTTCAGCCCGCTCTTCGCCGAGCTCGCCGCCGAGGTAACCCCCGTCGCGATCGACACGCGCACCGCCATGTTCTACGCCACGTCGACCTCGCCCATCGCCAAGAGCTTCGACTCGGTCTACTTCCTCATGAACCCGCGGCCCGAGTACACCGTGCGGTTCCTCGAGCCGGTGAGCACGGAGGACGGAAAGAGCAACATCGAGGTGGCCAACGAGGTGCAGCGCGTGATCGCCCATGCCCTTGGGTTCCAGGGGACGGCGCTGACCAGGAAGGACAAGTACCTTCTGCTGGCCGGGAACGAAGGGATCGTGAAGGGCGAGAGAAGCAAGAGTTAATTAGTCATGCTTATGGACCGATAGATGGAATTCTAATTACAAGTTGATTAGTAGAATTTTCCTGTTAATTGTTGTAAGGCCTGGACTGAATTAGTGCAAACGCCGAGTAGTAAGAATCTTATAGCAATCAAACAGATTGGCAGAGATTAATTTTGTTTACTGTGTTACAAAAGCAATGAAGACAGTTTTTTTTTTCCACAAACATTGCATAAGTGTACTCGCCATTACCGTCGACCATTCACAAACATTGCATAAGTTCGTGAATGAAGCGCATCGATCTGCGCACGCAGCATTCATGCATGACTTTCAAGTTGGCGTGAGCCGATAAACACCGAGGGTGAGCTGAGGTGGTGCGGCGCGGATGAACACGCTGTCCTTTTTTTTTCCTCTCTCGTTGGAGCACGCTTATGATGATGTGCAACCTTCCACCGAATTTCCCATCAAGAATTTTCAGTAAATCGATTTACAAATTTTTCAAGAAGCCATGTACGGATATGTATAACAAATTGATTCATGGAACAATACGAAATAGATTTGTGTATAGCTTAAAGAAAGACTAGCTAATAATCTCGTCGATGTCAAACACAACATGTGGTAGGCACATATATGTATTCATGTAAGTATATATCTATAAATTAACCAATGGCCTACGCTCTACTAATGCTCTGGCCGCCGGCCGGCCCGCGGCGCGCGTACGTACCATTTCACAGTAGGAACGCGTGCTATGAACGGAACCATCCCAGGTCGAGCCGGCCGGGTTCGTAGCCCGCCGCGGCCGCGGCCGCCTGTTGTTGTGGCGGCACGGCGACGCCGTCGCCAATGTCAGGCACCTTGGCGAAGCGGCCCTTAACGCGCGGCCGCATCTCGGCGTAGGCCTTGCGAGACGCGTACCGGATCTGCTTCTCGTAGCGCCTCCGCTTCCGCTTCTCCTTGTACCGCATCACCCTCGCCTCCCGGTCCATCGCCGGGTCGCCAGCGCAGGTCGGGGTGCCGCCGTTTGCCGCCTCTCCCGGGACGACGGTGCTTGCGGCGTCAGTGAACGTGCTACCGCAGAAAGATACCTGATGAGTGTAACAAAAGCAACCGGTCAAATTCAAATGTAGGATTGATGTGAAGGCCACCGACGCGTACTACTACAGATCACTCAAACCAGCGACAACCCAACAATCACCAATAGTATAACTTTACCGACCTAAAAAAGTCGTAACAAGACTTTTTATATACAAATAAATATGTGCAAAATTCCCCAAAAAATAAATATGTGGACAATAAGCCATTAGTCATCTTAGAATCGAACTCTTGGAAACAGTTAGAGATCTTACAGTGCACATTAGTGGTCTCAGTGGATATTTGAGAGGTACTCGATCGAAATGCTAGAAAGAACACGATCAACCTAAGAAGAGCTGCGTTGCTTTTTCATCATTAAGTGTGGAAGAAACTAACAGAAATAGGCACCCAAATTCGAGATAGTAGCTATGTGTGCTTGAACCTAGGTGGTAGCAAGCCAAATCCTCACAATCTCTTCCTCGTAGCCAACTAAGACCAGTGCTCAGTTTCTGAGGTCGAAATGTTTATAGACAGTGAATGAACAAATGCATTATTATTCTACTACCCCGTCGTATGACTTGGAACACAAATGACCCACACGCTAGGGCATGTACAATGGAGGTCATTATAGGAGTCTCCTTAAGGGAAAAAAAGTTGGTTTATTTTGGCACACTATGTGCTTATTATACTATGATTGAAAGAATGCTTAGATTAGCACCTGCCGTTTAGGTGTTTAGGAAGAGGTTATGCTGCTGATTTTGAACATGGCTTGCATAAGGGGCTTACTTAATTAGTAGTGACTCATCATCTCCGATCTTTTTTTTTGGAGGAAAGTGGCAGGTGCTCTGCCTTTCATTATAGAAGCAAATCATCTCCGATCTTTAGAGGAACAAGATCAAATTTACTGGTGGCAATTTGTGGAAGCAATGTTGTTCTTTGCCCGTGTCAAAAAAGAAAAATGTTGTTCTTTGCCGATCACATGAATATATAGTTCAGTTTTTTTTTAATGAAATATAGTTCAGTTTTTAATGTAAAACTACCGGTAGTTTCCTGTTTTGTTGAGTACCTCTTGATTCTAATCAAAACCATTTCATACGAGCAAATGATCAGACGGGTCGAGAAGCGAATTTCCCTTTCCACACGTACGTACGTGTAATCTTAGCTCTTGCCCGCTTCCAGTTTCTGCACCAAACCAAACTACTACTATGTGGAAAAGAAGAGGCCGGGGGCAAGCACCAGTGTGTAACTATGTTGACTAGCCCCTGTTAAGTTGGACCACAGAATTGACAGGCTTTGACGTTTTGCCGACTAGTCCTCAGAGTAAATCTGCACCAAACAGTTCCGGATATGCGGATATCTTCGTAATTAATCTACTGAGATGACAACTACGACCTCATCTCTCTCGCGCGAGATTAACTGAACCGACCGAGAGGTATTAATTACCAAGAGGCAAAGAGGATTTTGATCTGTTCAAAGAAATGCTGCAAGGATCGGACGACCACGGCGTGCAAGCAAAACCGTGAATTGAAGGACGAGGAACATGAACACGGCTAGTAGTTAAGCGGGATTATAGAGAGGGAGGGAGATGGAACCGAACCACTCACTATTGTACCGCTGGCGCTTGACGTCGTCGCGGGGTTGCCGAGCGCCAAGCTGGCCTCCAGGACCGCCTCGCCGCCGACCCGGCTCAGCGGCACGTCGAACGTGAGCCCGTGACCCGGCAGCTGGCCGAACTGATGCGCGGCGGCGGCGTACCCGTCGAACAACGGGTGCTGGTGCTGCTGCCGCTGCTGATGCTCGGCCTCGGTCGCCGCTACGGCCCCGTTGTTGTTTGTCCCGACCGCCGCCGCCGGGCCGCGCTGCAGGTGCGGCGCCGGGTCGTTGAACAGCCACGTGACGCTGTCGTGGTCCTCGTCGTGCCCGAAGAACTGGAACTCGTGCAGCGGCCCCGCCGCCGCGGTGCCGACGACGACGGGCCCAGGCCGCTGGTCCTCCTCCGCCGGCTGGTGGTGGTGATGCCACACCCCGGGGATGAACGCGCGGTTGAGGTCCGTGACCGCGACCCCGCACCGCGCGCCGCCGCCGACGAGCCCGTTCCCGTGGCATGCGCACTCCCCCAAGCCCACGGCACCGCACACGCGGCACGCGGCGCCCGACGACGCCGACATCGTCCTAACGTACAGCAGTACGTACGGCGAGAAGATCGAGCTCACTCTCTCTAACTATTTGATTCTTGACCCTTCCTCTCTTCTCTCCCTCCTGCTCCCCCCACCACGCTTCCCTTTTGTGTGGCCCGTGTGTGCTCTCTCTCTCTCTTAAACGATCGAGCACTAGTTTGTTTGCTTCCCCCGCTGGCGTTGCTAGCTTGCTTGGCTCCCTTCGCTCACGCGCACAGGAGCTAGCGTGCGGCGAGCAAGTGATGTGTGGGTTCGTGTGTGGAGGAGAACGAACTAACGAAGAGAGAGAGAGAGAGAGAGAGGGTGGTAGAGCTGGGAGAGCTAGGGCAGGCCGGGAATATTAGGCACGCGGGCGGCCAATGGGAGGGGAGCGAAAGATATGAGATATTGAGATGGGAGGGATTCTTACGTGGAGGATCCGGAACCACCTTTCTCAGCGCTCCAAGAGGTGGATCCTTTGGCGAACCCTGATTGGCCCACCCCCGACCCTTCAAGGCCGTAGATCTTGGAGAGGATCCTGCACAAACAAGACAGATGTTCTTTTCTTTCTCTCCTCCTCCTCCTCTCCTCCTCTTTTTTTTTTCCGTCGATTGATTGGTCTGGGTGATGCGCTGCCATCATTCAAATCTAATCTAATAATCTAATCCACTCCAGTTTTGAACTAATTCCTTTTTGCTAATGCCAACAATAATTTTTCATAGTACAATCTTAGAAATGCTTACATTTTATTAGGAACAGATAGATAGCAGTATATACTATAGCTGAGAGCAATCTCTGTCTCTACTGGCTTGCTTATTGTCCAAATCATGTGGAGAAAGAAAGCGGATTTTTTCTAATCAGTACACCTAATAGATCCTCCTCCGAACAGTTTGAACATATGCACACCTAAATCAAGTTGGTCATGGAGATACCTAGTTCGAGCTTTATTTGTCTTTGTTCAAGGTGATGACACTGCAGGAACGCTAAAAGTCAATTAGCAACTTTGTTGCTGTCGTTTTCGTTGCTCAATTTACCGCATAATTAAGAGTACACGTAATGAAATAAAGAACGTTACTGTTGGTGCGCAAAGAATAGTCATGTGAATGGTGGCGCTGCCCGGGTCGCTGTCGTGGATGTTCCCAAAAGGAAATACGGGTCCATATCATCAATCCACTCATGGCGGAAAGGATTGGACGCGGGAGATCCACGTTTGACTGCAAACGGCCGGGATATGGGCCTCCATGTGTGATCGGCATTCCTCGTGCCCGCGCTACAACAGCATCACTCAGTACTACAGGGTCCTAATCATCATATCACAAACGGATGGAGACACTGTGTTTATTATTGCTACCGTCTATAGTAACGTCTATAGTACTATTACTATAGACTAATAGAGAATACGGTATCGTTGACTATATCTATATTGGAGATATAGCCAGTTATTCATCATTGAGCAGGTACTCCCTTTGGATTTTAAATGATGTCGTTATAGGACAAAAAAAAACTAGTAAAAAAAATGACTTAGAACTTATGTCTGAACGACAACAAAAAAAATACGAAGTTAGTATCTAGTATCTAGTTGTTGTCACACTCGAGTACCAACTAATAAGCATCTTATGTAGAAGTGATGTATTCCCAGAGACGAATAAACGCCATGTGGAAGACACGTTGTATGTCACTAAATAAGTTTACCTTGTTAGCTAGTAGTAGTTCGCGCGAAGTGGTTATGTGTGGCTATAAGAAGTTGTGTGTACTAAAGTACTTCGACAGTGATTGTCAGTGGCGTCACTGACCAGTGACCACTAGCTTATCTGTGCTGTGCGTGCCAACGGATCCAACACACGCACAGGACAGGAACTTCAGGTTGGGAGGAGTGTAGCAGTAGAAGCATGTGGCTGTAAATGAACAACACAATATGTGAACGAGTACAGAGGCAAACACCATGCTTCTTCAGATTTACGGAGGCCACATGTTTGTCGGCATCTTCGACGACTGTAGAAAGAATAACTAAGTAGCAGATGTAAATGCAACACATGTGTGTAAGTCTTTGACTTGAACCGATAGATCCAGTGGGTTGTTTCTTGCGCTGCATGTGAAACCTAGCTAATCTGCTGGTCTCAGTTGTTCTCAGTTGGCTGTATTTTTGGTTTATTAAAGTTTTAATCATTTAGTAAATTGGGTTTGTCTTCACATTTTTTTTCTCTGAATTTGCTATCTTGCAAACTGAGCATTGTTTTCTTGTAGAAAGAATATTTCCCTTGTTGAAATACAACGATGAACCTTTTTTTTTTTTATTCTTCTGACTAATAGGAGGACACACATACAGTCTAAATAATTCTTCTGACTTTGGGTGTGCAGTGTGAGAACCCAAACAGAACCGATCATGCACCAATACACTGGCCATGCAGACACGTGGAAAGCTTTTGCAGCGCGCACACACTTCCTGGGTGCGGGAATGACAGGCTAGTTTCCCGCGCACCACTTGTACGTTCGTGGGCCATGGAACTTCCTTCTTCTTCGGTCCTTCTTCAGCTAGCACAAAAGGGAACAAACAGTGAAGACGGAAAGAGAGCATGAAGAAGAACTGGGAACAACAGCGCGCAAGATTATTGGATTGGCCGGCGTCTCATGCCGTGGCTGCGAATTCGCGATGTTGACGTCGGGCAACGCCCTGACAGGCATTTGGCGATCCTGTGGTAGGGAGGGAGGGAGCGAGCGAGAGAATTTCCACACTGTTGTTTCCCTGTTCTTTTCCGAGATGAGGAATGTGTTGTTAACTTTTGATGTCGTTATTAGCACGTATTACTAGTATTAGAATGTGTTTGACAAAAATTATGAAACGGATTATGCAAACGAATTATATGTTATAAGTGATTTTATATGTCCAAACATCTAAAACTCATAAATTATTATAGTCACAATCATCCATAAGATACTTTTAAATCATATAGTTTTAAAATATTTGATAGTCATAATCGCTTATAGCCTATAATATATTTACATAATTAACTTAATAATCCCTATTAAACACATCTTTAATGTATTATTTTTAAAATTAGTATGGTTTAATATAGAAAAACGTTGTCTAGACCGGCCTCATCTTTGGTCCTGGCCCATGTAACCTTCCAACAATAGTACTCCCTCTGTTCTTGTTATTTATCGCTGTTTATTTGGACCGTTAACTTTGACTATGCGTCTTATTCAAAAAAGTATAAAAAATATCATATATTTTGTTATGATTTGATTTATCACTAAAAATTTTGAAACATGACTTTTAACTTTACATGTTTGAATAAATCTTTTAAATAAGACGAATGATCAAAGTTGATGGTTAAAGTTAACGGCGGCAAGTAAAAAAAATGAAGAGTATTATTTTTGATCTACTCCAACAAAATATTGATTTGGTGGGTGAAATGTAAAATCTACACCGTCGATCAAAATGAATACTAGTATTTTTTATAAAAAAAAACTACAATTTGGTATTTTAGACGTTTTTTTTCCTTATTGTTCATCACATATATTCCCTTGCCGCTCAGGGAAATGTTAGAACAGAGATTGCTAAAGAAAAGACATAATGGACTCAGTGTCTCAGTGTCCACAGCTATGTGGTCAGCAGCACACTGCAGCAGTGATAAATATAAGCTGCATGCCCAAGTTGTCCGACGACCTGGGCGGCCTTGTGGCGTCCTCAAACAAATCTCCTACTTGGCTGGCTTCGTCGACGTCGTTTTTGCCGGCGTTCTGTGAACCACATCAAAAGAAAAAGCGAGAACGAGTGCAAAGACGGGACTACTACGGGAGCCCGTGTCGCGTCACCTACCGCCGCTCCGTGCGCCTCGCCAACACTTAACAGCTGCTAGCGTGCGGTACGGCGGTACGCACACCCCAACCCAGTTGAGATCGCGCGTGAGAGATCGTCGATCGAGTGACAGATGCTTGCTGCTGTTGGTGGCTCCTCGCCACTCATCGCCGGCGGCGGCGCACCTCTGGACTCTGGTATAGTGCGTAGGAGTCGTAGTTGATAATGCTGACACGTGTCGCGTCTCTAGAGCTGGGGCGGGATACAAAACATGCTCCTTCATTCAGCCGCTACAGTTTCTTTTTTTTTTTTCAAGCGAAAGTCGCTACAGGTTGTGTGGTTGTGTGGCACGGGCATGGATCGCCTGACGTTACTGCACTTCCCTCTGACACGTCACCACGTGCGGTCCTGGCTCCATGTGTCAGCGTCGACTGCACACGCGCAGCGACGTCAAGAGATCTCAGCCGGTGTGGCACGCTCAGGAGATGATGGCAGGCGTGGGACCCAAAGCGGGCGAGGCAAATGTTTCTCCTGCCGTGGATCGATTAGCCTCTCGATCCACTGGCGGTGGTCGAAGGACATAGCAACCAGAACGGTTTATATTAGACAAAAATCATTTTTTGCTATGGTACTGGGTTCAGTTTTTAGGGTGAACCGTTCGGAGCGGTTTTGGCTCGATGGTATCCACTTTTGTTTTCTCTTTTATTTAAAAACCAGAAAATGCACCGAGGTAATCAGGGATGGATGAATCAAACATGAATGGAGACGAATTTAAATAATACACAAGCAGTGTTACAATGTACAAGGAGGATCTGTTTACAACCCCAATCCAAAGGAACCAACACATGCACAGATACTTTTCAACGATATAATACATGCCATTTAGCTGCTGCGTGCCTTCCTTAGGGTTCATCTTCCTGTGACAATCAGAAAACAAGCTATCAGCGTCCCTGCAGCATCTGAGATAAATGTCTTTCAGGCATTTGAGCAAAGTATTAACGGTCAGTACAATCATTTGGCTATTTGAGCAAGTCTCGGAAGGTGTATAGTTAGAAATAATCCAGACATGCCGGGCGATGTGAGTTTTTTTGCGTACCTTCAGTTCACTAATCATCAGCTTGTACTGCCCAGGTCAAAGTCCATAGTGTAGTCATACTCGATAGTTGGAATGACAGACGCTATGAATTTCAGAAATATGAACAGGTACCTATTCAAAAGAGGAGCAGCAGATTAGAAGCTGGTAAAAGAGAAGGGTTTATTGTGCCTCAGCAACTTGTATCAAGATAAAGAACATCACTTGTCAACTTCCGGTTCAACTCCTCGAGACATAAGCACATCAATAATCTTCTTCATCACAGCTGCATGCTTGCAGGGGTGTACTGAAGCATGCTTTCCAGCCAATATGTGAGGATGGTCTTCAATAGTTACCTGTGCCATGCAATGTGATCCGTTAGCACTTCCACTTTCACCACCAACTATCCAAATCATTGTTCCACTGGTGTACAAGAAGACATGTGTTTGGCTCTAAATAATCACTGTCAATGACAAGGTGGAACTTGACACGCATAGCACTGTAAAAGTACACTTGTGAATTCAGATGCAGGAAGGGTACAGATGAAACCATCATGGAATAACCTATTTCCTAAGGACAAAATCAATAGGTGGAACTATATATACCCTATGACATCAGCTCCTTTTTCTGATAATGTAGCAACTAGCAACTCACAACACAAAACTAAAGAACTACTTTTACAAACATATAGAGGATGCTGAATAACTTATATGGTATAGCTTCTCTATGAATCCCTTTCGACATGTCAGATAATCAAAATCAATTGAAGGATAATCAACAATAATCGAAATAAATGAAAGGCAAAGCAATCATTTACCGTTTTTCGTGCGTGGTCTTGGCTGATATCTTCGAATACAAGCTCAGGCTTTAGTGGCATTCTTGACTACAATGGTAAAAGAAAACAAAATCAAATCCAACCACATAAGACTACAATAGTCACATCTGACAACCACTTCGTATGCACAAAAACTTACCTCATCGTATCCAGTAAGCCAAACTCGTGGAGTTTGGTAGTACTTGTCATACCTGAAACAGGAGAATTGCTTATATGCTTAGTTACATGTAAATAACACTTCTTTCACAACAAATAGAGCATAGTAATCCATCTAATTGTCCACCAACAAGAATGGCAAACACAGCATTAAAGAGTTACAGAAATGAACTCATAGAAAAACTTCAACATAAAAGATGTGTATCATGCATATTATATTTCTACCATTGTACCAGTTACTCATTTAATCTCGATGGAAATTTGAAATCATAATTTTTTTTTTTTTGAAAAAAATCAATCTATTGCAAACACTAGTTAACAAATTGCAGACAAGATAAACTGACTTACGTGATGCTAACATCATATGTTCTAGTCCGGAGGATGTTGTCATCATCAGGTTCTTCGGCAACAAAGTATGAAGGCTCAGCAACAGCCTGCAACAAGATCAACAAGGCAGAGCTAGAATCAGTTGCTTTATCATAAATGCTTAGCCCTCCCAAAGATAGAGAATTCATGCAATTCCTACCAAATTATCCCCTGTGTCCTCATAAGTGTCCATGTCAGGTATATCCTCCTCCTCCTCTTCCTCCTTACTACCGCCAAAGTAAGAAGGGATAGACTTTATCCCATCGCCTTTCCCTATGTCTAATGTATCCATGGAGGGTATGTCTTCCTCTTCTTCTGACTTTGATGCTAAGCAAATACATAAACAAAAAATGTTCAGTTCATATCAAACAGTGCAGGCAGTGCTAAAGTGATCAGTAATGAGACACAAACCTTGCACTCCATGTGTTGCAAGCCATCCTTCACCATCATCATCATCTAGAACAACCTCAGCAGCTGCTGCATCGTACTCTTCCTCGACAGAGACAGCACGTCTCAAACAAGGCACTGGGAGCAATGCAAAACTCATCAGTCTGAAGGTAATAACTTACATAGGAGTGAGTTCTTCGTAAGCTGATAGCTTTTAAACCTTAACTAAACCAGTAAATCTCTAATTCTCCCAGTTTCCCTAGTTAATGTTTCAATAACCAAGGAATTTCCCAAAAAAGTAATAGTTTGATGCCACCAGTACATGGGGATTTGAGGAAAGAAACCTATACCAGTTCTACCCATCAGTAATGCAGCACAATCGACTTGAAACAGACGGGGAAATTATAATCATGGCTTAATTCAGCAGCACGTTAATAGCATACCGTTCCTGGTGACGAGGAATTGCTTGTCGGCGGGGAGATACGGTTTTCGTTTGCTCGGATCGCCGGCCTCCCTGCACACATACGACCCATCCACCAACTAGATCAGACAATCAGCTAGCCATCCAACAACCAGCGAACCATCGGAGCGGAGAGGGGAGGACGAGGAAGGAGGCGAGCGGCGTACCAGGACCAGGTGGGGCACTTGGCGACGAGATTATCGCCGGCGAGGATGAATTCGGAGACGGAGAGGACGCCCTTCTCGAGGAACGCCGACACGGTGCGCGGGCCCGTGACCCGCTCCACGGTGCCCTTGTAGAGCTCGTACAACTTCTGCTTCGCCTGCATGGCGCCCCTCCTCTTGCTTCCTTGCCGCCGGAGACGAAGGGGAAAGCGGAGGGAAAGAAGAGCTGGTGGTCGTTTGCCCAGAACTGACGGCACCGGCGAGGCTATGTGGTACGCTACGCCATCGGAGTAGGAACACGCATCAGACTCTCGGTCTCGGGAGGAGTCCTCTTCGGTGCCGGCTGTGCCAGAATGGGCTGGATTAGGACCCGGCCCAGTAAACCTTACGAATTCTCACAGCTTCGGCCTATATAGGATTGGTACAGTCTGATTCAGCTTTTGCAAGAGTTGGATCAAATAAATGGGAGCAGCAGGTTCAAAAAGAAAAAAAAAACAAGATGTGCTTGATTTGAATTTAGCATGCCGATCTAGAGTAAAACTGGTTCTCCTCAAGGTTGGCCATGCTCAGCATTTTAAGCAAGGTAAGAGGCAAGTGGTCATAGATGTCCAAAAGATTATTCATTCGTTTCTACGAGTCCATATATGTCCGTCCATAAATATAATCATTGCTGAATTTTCTAATATCATATTACTATTCATCTTATCTAAAAAAATTTATTTAAATATTATTTATTTTTATTACATGTTTTATTATTAGATAAATTTTAAATTTTACTATTTTTTTAATTTTTACAAAAAACATTACACAATAAATAAAAGATGAATAAGATGGTGGTTTACACCACAGAGTATATGCTTGTGGTTTTGTGTAACCTTTTGCCTTGGGCTTTGAGTAACGGCGAAGTCGATGCTGGCACTTCTTATCAAGTGATTTGCTTATAAAATCAAAACACGATTGACTAAAGAGGCCACGGCATCTCAATATGAAATGCAGTACTGTATGAACAACACCGCCGTTCGCCAAAACTAACTATCCATCATCCAATCCAAATGGCCCAAATTAGTCTGGTCAAATGAAGAGGGCACAGATCAGCGAGACATCTGCACCACGGCACTCGCTTTCCCGAACCGTCTAACCAGGATCCAGGAACCATTCTTGTACCCGACAAGCCACTCCGCCGCGCGCTTCCCACGCCCGCACTTCGGACCCGCACGACAGTGAGACAAACCGGTGTTCGTCTCAAGCAGCAGAGGAGCCGTGCGCATTTGCGCAGAGCGCCACTTGGATTTGATTCGCTTTTCAAATTCTCTCCTCGCGGCGGCGAGCGATTCGAAGCCGCAAAACCAAAAGCGCCACCGTCTCCGAAGACACGCCTGCGGGCCGGCCTCGCGCTCGCACCCCCTCCCCCTGCGCTCCCAAGCCTCCCCCCCACTAAACCCTACTCCCGCCGCCGCGCGATGCCGCCGGAGTCCGACGCGGCGTCCCTCGCTGCGGCCGTCCTCGCCGCGGCCACTCCGAAGGACGCGGCGGCGGCGGTGCGCTTGGTCTCCGACTTCCTCCGCCGCCACGGTGGCGATCGCCCGCGCGCCTTTTTCGCCGACGCGCTGCCGCCACTCCTCTTCCGCCTGTTCGTCGCCTCGCCTTCGTCGCCGTCCTTCGTCGACCTCGCCGCCTGCGACGCCGCGCTCGCGGACGTCCTCGCGTCGCTCCTCTGCCCCTCGGGCCCGCTCCTGGAGGCCGCTTTTGACGCGGATCGCGGCGCGCTCCTCCGGTTCGTCTTCCCATCGGAGCGACTCCCCGGATGGCTCCGCCTCGCCCTAACGTCTGCCGAGCGCGATGAGGTGGTCTCGCCGCTCCTCGCCGGCCGCATCGGCTCCGAGCTTCACCTTTCGGTGTTCGAGTATTACCTCTTCTGGTTCGCATACTACCCCATCTCGGCGGCTGCCGCGCCAACCACCAGCGCCACGGCTCTCGCCAGCAGACCAAAAGCTTCGCCATCCACTTCAAGACCCTCGGTGAAGTCGCGTAGCCGCCTCAAGAGGTGGTTGTCCTCCTTCGCCTTCTCGGCCTTCCACAGTTCGAAACGGAAGGTGGAGAGACCGCTATACCTGAAGCTTCTGTACGCGTACCTTAAGGAGTTCGTACCTGATGCGCGCGTGTGGTCTCGTGGTGGCTGTGGCACACTGCTCCGTCGAACTTTCAGTGAGGTTGCTGATGCTGCTGAGTCTTTCAGACGGGCCGAGTTCTTCGTGCACACCCTTGTCCAGTTTTGGCTGGTCGGAGATGACTTCTCGCCCTTGCCTGTGCAGACTTGCCGTGCACACGGGCTTCCTTTACAGACTCTTCGGTCCCGCGCACAGACTGCAGTCACAGAGAGGCCTCCATCACCCGGGCTTGGCAATGCAGTGAAGCTGTTGGTGATGTATCTGAACAATAGCCATGGCACCATTGTGGATGCAAGCAATATGTTCGAGGGAATGCCTGTATGGAAGAGGTCATCCGATGTGCCTGTTGTTGGTTACTGGAACCAGTTCATACAGAGGCCGATGTACCGCTTTTTGTTGAGGACATTCTTGTTCTGCCCCATGGGGACAGATATGAAATGTGCTGCCCAGGTTTTATCTGCGTGGATGGTCTATATGGAGCCATGGAAGGTTCAGCTAGAGGATTTTGATGTATATGATCTGCCACAACCAGGCGCGCGAAATGTGCATGGAGTTGGTGAGGGAACAAGGAAATTGTGTGAAGCGGCATACACTCCAGCATGGCAGGGCTATGTTTTGTCCAACTATTTGCTCTATAGTTCATTGGTGGTGCATTTCTTGGGCTTCGCACATAAGTTTATCAATTCTGATGTTGCCCTGGTGCTGAAGATGGTCTCAAAGGTTAGTACAGAGCTCTTCCTCTATCAGCACTTAATGTGTTTGACAATTATATTGTTAGATTACATGTATATTATTTGAATCCCTGTCAGTGGTTTGCTGCTTGATAGCCATTGTTTCATTAGACCTTAGCTAGGTTGAAGGTCTGAATATGCATTACTGATTTGCTGCATTGAGTACAGGTGTTGTGAAATTCTGTTAATATGTTTCCAAACTAGGTTTCGTTCTGACACTTGCCATTTGCCATTATTATTTCACAGGATGTTTTTTCATTTTTAGTTTAGTTTAGTACTCCATGATTTTTATAATCATTTTACCAGTAGCATAACTTTTACCCAGCACTCTGTCAGGTGCTGCTTTTTTCATTATTGGCCTGACTATGGCAATATGTTGATGGCAACATGGTGACAATGCATTAGTTTCGTTCTAATTTGTGCAAACGTCATGTAGCAGTAGTGAATATGACAAGGCGAGAAAGAAAAAACTTCACAGTATTGCAGCGGCAATTGTCGCTAATAGTTTCTTCAATTGTTCGGCTTGACTAATTCCAACTGACCTTTTCAGGAGTTAGTAGTACAAAATCCGAGACTGAAATTGCTCTCTTGATTAATTTAACTGACTGTCACCTCACTAATTGGAATGAGGAACACTACATTTTTCTTGCATATCTATAACCTAATGCTCACCCAGTCAAAAAATATATAAATCTGATCCTTGCACT
This sequence comes from Oropetium thomaeum, assembly GCA_001182835.1. Taxonomy (NCBI): domain Eukaryota; kingdom Viridiplantae; phylum Streptophyta; class Magnoliopsida; order Poales; family Poaceae; genus Oropetium; species Oropetium thomaeum. The sequence goes on from LFJQ01000051.1 coordinate 146,355, forward strand.
TAAGACTACTCAAAGATGGTAATTTCTGGATCTCCAATTCACCATACGAAATTAAGAATACAAACATATAGCTTAAATATTTGCTGAATGCTCCCACCTTCCTTTCCACATCCAGCATGTTTATATAGCTGAAAGTATGAATCATTCCTTAGTTGGCCATTCCTGTGTTCATGCTTGTGTTATTCTACTTCATAATATTAGTTATTAGTCTTTATATTACAAACTTTAGATGTTATTTAGGTTTGTGTTTTTATTCTTCTGTTTCCCTGCATTAGTTTTCTTTTTGTCAACCAAGTCTATTGGTCTTATTATTCAAGTTCTCCTTAGCATTTACTTGTTTGCTTATTACCACCTCCATTTTTTTTTTTTGGTCTCTGCTCAGCACAACTTACCAGAAAAAAACGGAGGTAATATCCTATTTTTCAGTATTGCATAGTATGAGATATGTGCACATAAGCAATACTGGCTTATTATTACTTTGAAGGAATCAGAAAAAAAAAAGTGAATATCCACTACTTTCGATCTGTTGAATAGTGGTCACTGATATTTTTCTTACCACATGATTGCTCTATTCAGGTCCTAGAAGTTTTGTGTTCCTCCAGTGAATTACTGGAGCTCATCCACAACATCGACGCTGCCTACCATTCAAGACAACTTACATGCACATCGTACTCAATGGAGCATTTGCTGAAGTATGTTCCATCAATCCGTGAGCAGCTAAAGGTAGGTAAAGGAATACATGGACTATCCTTAGCTTTTCTGTGTGAAAGATATCTGCTGCTTTCAGTTTTACATGCATTGCATCATTGGAATTCTAATTCCATAAGGCCCACAAGATTACAATGATACCATAATTTGGAGGAGTTTTTATAACTTTTTATACCTTGTATTGTATGGCACATGCAGGACTGGGAGGATGGTTTGTCAGAGAGTGATGCTGATGGGTCACTTTTGCATGCGCGTAGGAATTCTGATCTGAGGCTTTTCAGTGTTGATGAGGAAGGGGCTTACAATTTGCTTCAGGTAATTAGCATCACGACTTTACCAATGGAACCAATCAAAGTCCTACAGACTGCAGTTTCTTTACATTTGGTACTGTCCATGTAATGAACAAAAGATCATATTAACATCTCTAAACATTGAGCCAAATAATTTTTGTAGTTATCAATATCAACTTTACTGATATACTTGTATTATTATTAGAACTAGTGGATTGGCCCACATTTGTGCTGCTAATATAATCAATTAATTATCTAATGGTAGACAATATTATACCATGTTGATTATCTCATTAATTCGTTCACATCTCTCTTTTGTTATCACTACTATGCCTTCCATGTGCTGATTGTTTTAATCTGCGGCTACCGTCATCATCTGTTTGCTTAATTTTCTGTACACCCAGCTCTTGTATAGTGGTGACGTTAATTTAGAAACATGTACATGGTATGTGAGGTAATTGCTTTCATAATGATAGTGTTGGATACTTCACAAAAACGTGTATTGATGTTTTATGCTTTTTTCTAACTGGAAGTAGTTTTTTTTTAGTTGCGGATGAGGGGTTTTCTCCTTTTCCCCACCAATTAATGCAGTAATATTTAGGCCTTATGAGTTGAGAGGTCATATAGAAGATAGTAATAGATTACCTTATGTGGCTATGAACTTGGTCTTGGTTGTTGTCAATATAACCATTGCTGAATACTGATGAACTGTTACTGTCCTCTTTCTCAAGCTGCTGTTGCTGCGGGCGGAGTCAGAGATTCAACGTTTTCGAGGTGACGCTGTGCAAACTCTCCAGAATTTGGATCTGATCAAATCTCAGATGAAAAAAATATTCTGCAAGCATGTTGGAACCTCACACCCAAAGAGCTTGTCAGGGCGAGAGTACAGTCAGGGTCATGTGCATACTGGGTTTTTTGCACCTATGCATCCAAGTCTGGGAAAAAGCCCATTGACGGATGCAAAAGACAAAGGTGACTGGATGACGAGGCCAATCTCAGATACTGAAGTGGGTTGGCTTGCAATTATACTGATTCGTGTTTCCGATTGGCTGAACAAGACCCTTCGGCTTAATGGTGTTGTTGCTGATGCTACCCACACGGATCCAGATTACATCAAGTTCGATAGAAATGAACTGGGCAGAGTTGTAGGCCCAAAGAATGCTGCCAGAATGATGTTTGTTAGTGCCTGGGCATTCATTGTGCTGGTGGAACAGTCCATCTTTCATTTCATGAGGACACGCGGGATCAGGATCAATCTGAGATTTCTTGCCTCAAAAAAGCTTCTCTCAGCTGCTATGTTGTACACAGCGTTCTCTGTAGTAAGAAATGTGCTGTCTTGACCTTTGCACGTCGTTCATTGTGATGCTACTGCACGTCGTTCATTGTGATGCTACTGCTGCTTTGCCAGTAATTGCTCGTTAGTAAAATGTGGACTTAAAGGACATGGTACATATGCTGTACAGTACAGGAACTCCTATTATGACCAAAGGAGGTAACAGGGATACTTTCGGTCATTCATGCAGGTCTTTGAACTTGTTCTGTTCGTTTATATATATTATCCCATGAAATTTCATAGTCCTAGTATACCGTACTTTTTTTTGTGAGCAATCGTTCTGGGGATTGCACTGTGTAACAAATGAGCACTTTGTTACTTCCATGAATTAAAATGGCCACTGTTTGTTTCAGGGTTTTTTTTTTAATGGCATTGTGGTATCCCAAATGTACTTATAATGTTTTTTTAGGGGCTCTTGCTTATGAAAGACTTACAGCGTTTGTGAATGGCGGTATGGGCATGAGTCTCGTCCTGCTACTCTACTTCTGCATTATTCTCAGTTTGAAGTCAGTTCATTATTTTCATTAGATGATATTTTTTTTGTCAGTTGATGTTAACACAGTGAACTCTAGAGTAACCTTTCTTAATTTGCTTTTTTTTTGTCAGTTTGATGTTAACATAGTGAACTCTTGTGAAGTTTCAAATTACAATATTAACTACAGAAAACAATCATCACACATGCCACCTATGCATCTCTCCCCACCAATCACTCTGTGGGCACCACCTTCTGTTAAGATGCATTTGAGCCAGCATTTAAAATATGTTTCTCTTTACAACAGAATACACGTTTCGTAATCCCGGTTATGGTGCACAGAAGAAATTGAATATCATTCCAGTGTGCTCTTAATACCTCTTTTTTTTTTTAATCTGGTGATAGATTTGAATGGCTTAAAAGATGTAGCAAAGAAAAGAAATGAGATATTGCAAGGTCGTTCAATTATTCAACGGAAAAGGAGCACCTACTTTAGTGCATAGTGTGATAGGATATTGATATCTTGATCAAGCATTAACCATTCCGTTGGTTAGGTGATGCATTCCTTTCCTCCTACACGTCGTGAGCTCCCAAGCCATTCGTGCAGAACACAACAACAACACCGAGAAAGTTTTTTGTTGTTTCTTTGTTGGTCAAGGCCGTCTACTGCGAATATGTCGTTTAACTACCGGTTATTATTAGGATTACACTGCACACAGTGGCAATGAACGAAAGAGCACGCATCAGGAAGAAGCTTCTGAACTCAGAAGATGCCAGGCTTCTTTAACTCTACCTAATTTGTGCCATTGTGCGAACAATGCAAAAGCTTCTGAATCTTAACCCCCCCCCCCCCCCCCCCCCCCCTGCCTCTCCTGCTCTCGCATCAAGCATGCGTCGGAACCTCGGAGCGTTGGACCATATGGTTGTTGCCACTACTAGGTAGGTAGGCTAGGCAGAGACTATTGTGCGAAGCAGACAACACAAAACAGAGTTTCGAGATTCTCTTGATTCTGGTAACCGCGCTTTATGTCATTGTATTGTACTAGTAGTAATGCGAGCACGAGCGCTGTAGTATATTGCTGGAGGGAATCTCGATTCTCTCCAGCTAGTTCTTTTCTTTCAGAAAACCAGAGAGACACAGAAATCTCCAGCTACTGGCATGAGCCATTCATTCTTGTCAGACATACTAGTAGTAGCTCCAAAACAGAGTAACAGTGTCTCTCCTGCGTCACATACTATACTAGAGAGAGGGCCATACCGTATTCGTATCAATCAGTTTCAGTACATAACAAACATTCCTGATCCAGGTAATACTGTAGTACATGTACCTCCTGCTGTAGGGTACAGTACGTAAGTAGAAACACTGGAGCAGTGCTCTGCTGTGTCGAATCAAAGAGAGGACGATCCTGTCTCATCCCGGTGTAGTACGGACGAGGGGACCTCGATCTCGGTCCAGACTGTCGGGCCTCCTCGTCGTGGGGCTCCCTCCATCCACTCGTTAGCTCCCCTGTCACTTCTCTGCTTACACGAATGAGAAAATATCTGTATGTTCATCAATTGGTTGATGCATTTAAGGTTCTGTTTCTTCGTGCTGTTCTGTTGTTGTGTATGTAGTATCTGTTAATCTGTACATATGCTGATTGATCTGCATCCCCCGACATGCTGTTCCCTCAATATGTTTGCATGGTCTTTCTTTTCCTCTGTTTCTTCAATATGTAAAATCCGGGCCAAGGAAATAAAGTAGAAAAGCGCGATTGGTATTGAGCGATTGTTTTTGTACTAGTACAACCCATATATATATATGCTTTTTTCATCCATGTTTCATGCGATAAAGGACGGAACGCATTAGATGCCCACGCACGCTAATTTGCTGCTGTGTTCTCTTTCCTTTCTTTCTTTTATCGAAAGAGAGGAACAAGCAAAGCGCTGATTTGATCGATGGAACATTATGCACGCATCTTTAATCTTTTTTTCCCCAAAAGATAAAATAAGAGCACATGCAGCAACGTGAACGCGATATGGTCATGTCATGCCATGATGATCTGTCTGAATAGCAATATGTAATTTCCGGTACGTGGTGCCATTCTCTTGGTTCTAGTTCCATGCAGAGTTGATCTGATCGGAGGAGTACGAGTAGTAGGAAACGGGCTGGTGGGAAAGAAAGACAGAGAAGTAAAGGGGAGCGAGAAAGAGACAAGCGCAGAGGCGAGAGAGAGAGAGAGAGAGAGAGAGAGAGAGAACGGGTTCTGCTCCGTACTAGTCTTCTGGAATAACAAGGTGGGCCTAATTAAGTGCCAGCGATGAATATCAGCATCAATCAAAGGCAAAGAAAGAAAGAAATGATGAGGTGGTAGTAGTAGTACACGTACAGTACTATACGTACGTGCTCGCCGCCACAAAATTTCTGTGGTTATTAATCAGGGGAAGAAGGAAGGCAAGGCGGCCAGTTACTAGTGTAGTACAGCGTTTTTTTTTCTAAAATAATATTAATTTAATTATTAATTTTAAAAATAGGGGTCGATTTGGAAATATTGCAAAAATAGAAGCCTGTCGGCAGCCGGAGGACCGACCAGGAGCCTATCGGTCACCGGAAAACCGATAGCCTATGTGACGATGACGAGGCGTCGACGTGGCCCGTAGGATCTGAGGAATCGGACGCAGAGGGACCCGACAGGCACCTATCGGTATACAGAGGACCGATAGGTCCCTGACCCCTAGGGTTTGTGGCCTGCTGCGGCCTGTCGGGCGAGCTGAACACCGAAAGGGGCCTGTCGGTCCTCTGATTACCGATAGGCCTATTGGTTATCAGAGAACTGACAGGTTCGCTTCTTCGGAAAAAATAATAATACGATGTTCATTTCACGTTTATACATTTTATGCGTACGTCGTGTGTATGTATTGGATAATACGATTATTTTATTACACATTATAGTGAGAAAAAAATATTATGAAATTTAAAAATATATATGAGAAGTATTAAAATTGCAAAGATACATTACTTGTTCGATAAAGAGTGCGATACAAATACAATACATTCCCTTAAACACTACGGTAAGTGCAGGGTATTGACGATTATTAGTAGCAGACGTAGAGCTAGTGGAAATGAGAAGACGAGGAAGAGCGCTGTTGCGAAGGAGGTTTAGTAGGTCCAGGCTTGTGATGTGGACATTTACAATACGGGACCTCACACCATATCATATCATCATCTTCAGCGATGGAAATGACAAGATCTTCATTGGATGGTTCAGGAGTCGGAGCATTTAGCAGCTGGGTGAGATCGAAGATTTTGTCTTCCAGGTAGGTGATGAAGTGCCGATACGGATAGATTGCCTCTGGATCAACCCATGCAGTCCATCCGCAATTGTCGTCATCATCATACGACTGTGAAAAAAGTAATATGTTCATGAAAAGGAGTGTTATTGCATAATAAAGAGAGTTAAATGTGAAAGTAAATTAGAAATTCATAGTTACCGCTCCGTATGGACAGCGAAAAAAACGACGACCACTATCCTCGCCGTAGTCCATCGTTTGCACGACAGCATCAGCACCATGTTTACACTTGGGCCATTTCTCCTTCGTAGCATCATATGGTCGCAGAGGGCTGCCTGGACTGAATTCAGACTTGAATTCTAGAGGGAACTCTGGTTTTGGTTCACTAAACCATGTTGGTCCGCCGATGGGAGGAGGGGTTGGAACGGCCCCCCGACCTCCACGACCACGACCTCTACTAGCCATTGATGAAGTTGGGTAGTTTGAAGAAGAGGGGAGGACATGATATATAGAGACGGTGTGCACCACTTTGGATTCCCTAGCGCTACGTGGGAGCACATGTCGGATATCGGAGGACCGAATAGGGTATCGGAGTGGTCATGGCCGACACGTTTCAGCGGCATTAAATAGTGTTTCAGAGACAGACTTTATTGGATTCCTCTCGGACATGTGGGAGCACATGTCGGAGATCAGAGGACCGAATAGGGTACCCGAGTGTTCATGACCGACACGTTTCAGTGGCATTAAATAGCGTTTCAGAGACAGACTTTATTGGATTCTCTAACGCTATGTGGGAGCGCATGTCGGAGATCGGAGCACCGAATAGGGTATCGGAGTGTTCATGACCGACACGTTTTAGTGCATTAAATAGCGTTTCAGAGACAGACTTTATTGGATTTCCTGACACTTTGTGGGAGCGCATGTCGGAGAAAGACGTTATAGGACAGCACATGGCGGAGATAGAAGTACTGAAATACGTAATAGATATCTGATAATGCACATAATCATAATGCAACATAAGCATTGTAGAACATAATTATAGTGACACATAAATATATTACGACAGGTATGTTAACATTCAAGCATCATGACGCCGCGTCTTCCGGTGCCTAACGTGCCCTGACGAGTAAGTGAGGTGGTCCGGTGCGTGGCGAGTCCTAGGACCCTCCAAAGGGGTCGACTCCTCCTGCTGCGTGGGCTGAGTTGGTACAGGAGCTCCGGGCATCTGTGAATAACCTTCCACGTCCACGTCGGTCCACGACGTCAACTCGTCGGAAATGGAGCCCGTGACGTTGCTTGTGTGGTGGCCTACAATAAGAGCATTATTAGTTTAACTTAATGAAGCGGTATTTAAAAATATAATATGAATGCAGTGCGGGAAAGAAAAGATGAACCTGCTGGTGCCTGGTAAACTATTTAATTTTTAGCTGCCCTTTATTTACTATTTAATTTTATTATAATTATAGCAAAATCGATACTTATTACAAAACTAAACTTATAATGTACATAAACTATTATTCTACTAAATCTAAAAAAAATATTATACTTACTTCTTATTCTTCTCGTTCTTCCTCTGTCTCTTGTTCTTCTCCCTCTTGTTCTTCTTCCTCGATCTAAATATTCATTACAAAACTAAATTTATAATGTACATAAACTATTGTTCTATTAAATCTAAAAAAATATTATACCTCCTCCTCCTCCTCCTCCTCCTTCTTCTTCTTCTTCTTCTTCTTCTTCTTCTTCTTCCTCTTCTTCTTCTTCCGGTCCTCCTCCTCCCGGCTCCCCCGCGCGCCCGGCCCGCCTGCCGCCCGCCTCCCCGCGCGCCTGCCGCCCGGCTCCCCGCGCGCCTGCCGCTCGCCTCGCGCGCCGCCGCTCGCCTCTCTTCCTCTCGCGCGCGCGCTCGCTCTGTCTCTCTCTCTCTCTGTCGGTCGGGCGCGACGCAAATGGAGAGGAGAGCGGCCAAATAGGGGGACCTATCGGTCACCCGGAAACCGACTATTTAACCTAGTCGGTTTCCGGGTGACCGATATGCCGCAGAAGTCGGGTCCGCCCGGGCCCGACTGGGCCAGGCCTGCTGTGGCCTGTCGGTAATCCAGTTACCGACAGGCCTTTGCCCACCCGATAGCCCATGTGGCACCCGATAGCCTATGTGGCATCGTACGTGACAGGTAGTCGGGCGTCGCAAAACCGATAGGGAGATATCGGTTTTCCGGTGACCGACAGGCTCCTTGTCAGTCCTCCGGCTGCCGACAGGCTTCTATTTTTGCAATATTTCCAAATCGACCCCCATTTTTGAAATTAATAATTAAATTAATATTATTTCAGAAAAAAATGCTAGTACAGCTGCTGACTCATTAAGCCACGCGCGGGGAACTTGCATTGCGTTGCATTACATTGCATGCGTGATGATGATGATGATGCCGCGCGAGGCCCCCCACAACGTCTCGTGCAACAGCAAATCACTAGCAATCGTACCACAGTGCTATGGACCGGGCCCTACTACATCATATACTTATCAGATGGTCCTACTCCTAACCGGCCCCCTCCATCCCCTAATTACTACAGTACTACTGCCTCAGATCTTCAGTGGCCATCAGCACTGTGCACGCGACACAGTTGCGAGTTTCCGATTCTGGAAACGCTACGGAGTTCCCAAAATGGCATAGTAGGCTGCTGAACGCTTTCTCCTATTTGCACGCCATTATACACAGCAGAGAGAGAGTGATACGAGTCTCGTGACACACTATTTTTTTTCCTTACGTAAAGGATTAGACAGTTTAGTTGACAAATTTGACATGATCTAGCTATAATAGAATAGGATGTTACATATTACCATCCGTCACCACCTATAAGCTCTCATGAATTCTGTGATTTCCATCGATGTGGTCGGAGAGCAACGGCGTACCGGTCAAGTCTACTACCACTACTACCAACAACAACCTGGCGTCCAGCTACCTCGCTATAGACTGCTGCTGCTGCTGCTGCTCCAGATCCTCTCTAGCTACTACACCTGAACCAGTAGTAGTAGTAGTAGTAGCAGCTAACTCATGCAACACGATCGAGTACGGAGTACTGGAAGATTTTTCACACATGAAACCATGCATTATTTCATCGATCGATGAGTTGGGTATATTCTCAAATTGGATAGGGTCTCCTCTAAGAAGGCCTGCTGGATTAACCAAATTTTACAGAGACACCCAAAAGCAGAGGATCTTCCCTTCCCAGCAGCTCGCTCACACGCTGCTGCCCTGCTGGTGTTCTCTCTGCGCGCGTCCATGGACAATCCAACTGCATTTGCGCGACTGTCTACTACTGCGTCTGCATAATAATCGATCGCATCGCGTAGTACACAGCTGGTAGGTGATGTGGCGCTGTTGCCATGGGGCGTGTGTGTGTTGTAGTGTGCCCCCATGCCAAGGGAACCGACCTGTCTTTGCGTACTCTCGCTCTCGCTCTCGCTCTCTCCCTCTCAGTCTTGATCAGTGTGCTACTCGTCATCCGCTGATACCGTCCGTCTCGTCGAAAATACAGTATCTAGTCAGATTTGGTGGGAAAATGCATTCCGAATATGAACCAGCCGTTTAATAAATGTTGCGTCGTGTGCAGGTTTGATTATTGTTGTCTTTATTTGCATATTCAAAAGGCTGAAAACTTGCTATTTGATCACAGTTAATAATTAACCTCACTGCATGCGGGTCAGCGGGGCTACCGATCGGTCTACTGAGTCCTGACGAAGTGATCCCGATGCTCCACAGGGGTACCCATATAGGTCGCCCTCATCCCTGTTTCTAGGGGTTTGCTGAAGCTACAGGATCCTACTCTTTTTATCATCCGCTGGAGAGAAATGAACTTACTAATAACTAGATACATACTAGCTATTTACTACTAGCTCTATTTTTATTGTTGACATCTTTGACTTTTAACTTTATATTTGATCATTTGTCTTATTTTTAAAAGTATGATAAATATTATATTTTTATTATTTAATTTATCACAAAAAGATATTTAAACCTGAATTTATAATTTTTATGCAGTTGAATCATTTTAAAATATGATGAGTGGTTAAAGACGATGTTAAAGTCAAAGGTATAAATAATAAAAAATGGAGGTGGTAGTAGTTAAATATTTGGAAATATTATTATTACATTTCTAATATGCCTACAATTAAAAAAAAAATATAGTATTCAAAACAAATTTACTTTACCTGTCTTTTTTTCTTAGAAACAGAACATATTTCAATATCATAGGTAATTAAATCATATTTCGTTCGTTGCTAGTTTAAAGAAAACACTGTTTGTTGTTCGTTCAATATACTGCTATACTTTTTGGCTATATATCTATATATATATATATATATATATATATATATATATATATATAATGGTATACTGAACCATTCACTATATCATAGGTAAATCATATTTTGTTTGTTGCTAGTTTAAAGAAAATTGTTTATTGTTCGTTCAATATACTACTATATGTTTCTTATAATTTTGGAAATTTAAACGTACAATGTTTGTGCCGTTCATGATTTTCTGTCAGAAGTATCTAGTTGGGCATATATATGATTAACTAAATTTATGAAGCCAGCTATCATACATGTTCTGGTCCTGCATTTTAATGCTGATTATTTGCATGTTCATGAATTTTCCAATTCTGGGGCAACAGAAGGCCCTAGAGGGATATAGATCTAGAAAAGGCACATTTCTTCCAGAGAATTAATTTGTAAATTACTGGAACCAGTGTTTCTGTGTACTGTACTTGCTTTGATACACATTTAATCCATATATGTTGCTTTGATACACATGGAACTATTATTTTATCGAAATGATCCCTACCTTTTATCTCTCCTCTTTTTGTATTACACAATGTGCGCGACATAAACAACGTTTATTTCTTCTCATTTTGATTCTTGAATATGAAATTATTATTGTGCTACGCTACTCCCCACTTCCAGCGCGCGATCTATGAATAGGTAGGTAGACTTGGATCATTGACTAAGCGCTGCTCGATTTCTGCTTGGAGATTTCGAAGAATCTGGGATATAATTATAGCAAAACTATATTCTTTCCTTCAATTGCCTGGACAGACAGGGCAGAGACAGAGTCGTTACCAATCACTTAGTCAATCAAAAGTTAAAAATCTCTTGCACAAGGCAGGAATATTCTTCTGAACGCACACATGAGTGTATCAGTAGCAAGACTATAGGGCAGTCAGAGTAACATGCTACGAAAGCAATATTCTTCTCTTCCTATTTTAGCTGTCTCCATTCAGATAATTAATTAATATGAATTGTTCAAGTTTCATGAAATAAACTATTAGTAGTTACTAGTACGTCGTCTCTTGATTTTTTTCCCCCCAAAAGCATCGCATGTGAGAGCACGCGCAGTGCCACACTGCTAATAAGCATCTAATCATCACGGCGAGTGAAAGCTATCGAGCATCACACAGCTGACTAGCTCCAATCCATATGATGCTGATGAGCGCCCTTTTTCAACACAGGCTGCTCTCTGCTGGATCAGAGTTCAGACGTCGTGTGATCCTAACCCCTGTGCCTTGCAAAGATGGTTTTCTTCAGCACTCGACAGCATTGCGAAAGCCAAGAAACACTGCTCTTCAAAGGCCAGGTCACTCGTGGCCTTGCTTTATTCCTTGCTTGTAGACGCAGCACAGTGCTTGATCTCCAGCAGAGATCGAGAGCTAATTTTTTTTTCCCCTATGAAAAGCAACCAGGTCAAGCAAAAGATTAAAAAGAAATGCGCCCTTTCGTTGCTGTCTAGTCGTTTATTAAGTCGCTTTGATTCGGGGCATGCATAGTTGCTTCTCTTTTTCCAAAGGCCCTATACGTCTTGAGTAATTGACACACAGTACTTACTGTATGTAGCTACTCATGCGCTATGTTTACGAGACATATATGCCTCGTCTTTCATGTTGTTCTTCATATCTTTGCAAGCATGTCTCCTTTCGACAAAGATATCATATTTAGCTTTCTTTTGACTGTCCAATGTTGTATACTATAGTATTTTTCCTTTTTGTACAGTAGGTACTTGGTAGCCTTCCCTGATGAGCCATGATGAGGTTGTGATCACAACGACTTTGCAACAACCAACACTGGCTCGTCCATCAGAGAGATCTATCTGCATTAGTTCGGCTTGGTTGCTCTGCTTTAATTGCAGTCATGAGCGATAAAGGGTCCCCGCGATCGATCGGTTGGACTGTGCTAAGCACACGATTTTTCTGACGAACTCGATGCGAAATGCAGGTTGATGTCACCTCGATCTCAAGTTATCTCGTGCGAAAAGGGAAAAGCAGAGGTCAGAGCGCGTCAGGTGACAAAAAAACAAAAAGAAGATGAAAATCAAAATGCAGTAGTACCACACTACTACCGGATCGCGTAGAAATAAAAATAAAATAATAATGTCCTGCATATATCAGTTCGTTAGCTCTCTGATATGATTAGTAAGCTAGGTTGATTAGTTCCTGACAAAACATGTGTTGGTTAATTTATAATTGTTGGGTTTGTTAGGTGAGCGCGCGCTTTCGGCGAACTAATTATCGCTTGCTGTACGTAGGTCCTTAACAGTGACAGTTTGTTTCAAGAGGCCTCTTCCTGCTCATGTTGCTTCATACAAAGAGGCATCAAGCACAGCAGGAGACTAACTAGATATGTTGAAGTCTCTATATATCTTCCTTGTTTTATTGAGACTTTTTTTTGACAAAGTATTTCCAGATAGAAGATGATGAAATGGTAACATAATTTGATTTAAGGTTAAAGACATTTTATCAAGTCTAGATTTAAATAGAGCAAATGTTGACAAGCCATATATAGTCTCTGCAATCCCATTGACAGGTACAGGAGGGATACATTATGGTCATGCTGTATTTCTTCCTCTTTTTGCGAGGCACGCCTGGCATGAAATCGACATCTGGTTTCCCATCTTAGCTCCTACTAGATCGCACGCTGCGTAGTAGTAATAAGTAGTAGTAATACTGTGCTCGAGTCCATGCAGTCGGCAATATTGCTAGTCTCTGCTCTTCGTAGCAGCTACGACGACCCAACAGATCGAGAGAACTGTCCTTGGTGAAGTATGCCTCGCAACAAGAGGAAACGACGACCCGTCATAACACATCAATCAACCGTCGTTTCAGTTTCACCCTTGAGTGTACTGTACAATTTAACCGTCCGTGCTCTATGAGCCAGACACGCCGGTTTACTTTTATCACTTGCTTCAGCTACCATACATCAAAACTCCAATTCCTATCGATCCTGCACATATATGTATAGCTTTGCACACAAGTTTACATGTTGTGACTTTTGGTTCTCCGCTGCATCGTTTTCGGTCGCTGATGTGGCAGCGAAAATTACGGTATGGAAATGGCTCTTTTTTACAGTGATTTTTCACCGGCCGTGATGGCGAATGCATCCTGATTATCCTCGCACCATACATCCACCGGCCCCTAATAGTAGGAGGTGCTGAAGTCCCCGAATTTCGGGTCGTTACAATACCAGATACTACAGTGAGCTGGCTACTACGTACTATGATGTCACCCCTTGAGTCCCCTGTTTTTGTTTTTGACTGCTGGCTGGCAGATTGTTGGTTAATGGTTGACAACGGCGTCCAGCGAGGCAGCCGCGCCCGCGCGATCCACATCTCGAAAACGAAACGAACTCTTCCGTGTCCGCGCGGCAGCATGGGCACTTAGTGCTGCTCTGCTGGTCGTACGCGTCCAGCACATGCGCCTGCGTATACATTTTTAATTATCATAGTAGACTTTGATTGAAACTTTAATAGCTTATTTTATTAAAAAATTAGTTTAAATATGTAACATTAAAAATTAAAATTTAAAAAATTTAATATTAAATTAAATTTTAATAGAATATTTAATATTTTTATAATTTTTAAATAAAACAAATGATTAAAAATTGTTAGTTAAAATTAGCGGTGATAAAGAAAAGAACAGAGGAGTACTGTTCTTCGACGGTTCTACATCGTAGGTACGCGTAGACCGCCCACGCAGGTCAAACCTGAGCTGGCCACTGACACTGACGATCCAAGCCGCGGTGCAGCTGGTAACACTACAGAGCTACTGTAACACTGAACTACTACTAGTAAGCACACACGCTGAGAAGCGCGGCGCGGTGCAGTGCAGCTGGCCACCATCGCTCTCTGACGCGTCAAGCGGCGGTGCGCGTCACGATCCAGCGTGGCACACGGCCAGGCTGGTCCACGTCAGCAGCCGGCTGGGCCCCTGCCCCATACCAGTCCGCCGCCGGTACTACTACAACGCTGTGGCAGGAGGCAGCGTTGGCTTTCACCGCTGCGAACAGCGGTCGCGCCTGAAATAAAGGTGGCCGCCACCCGCCACTGTGTGTGTCATCAGCTTCTCCGCGGAAAAAGAGACGGAGGAGGCTTCCAAAGCTGGCGCTGAACTGCAGATGGATGCCCACATGAGGAATGCTGCCTTTTGTCACCACTTGATCAGTCGTTGATCTCATGGTCATGACCTCATGGGAGACCGAGAAGAGAAGAGCACTACTTACTGGCCACACGAATTCCCACTTGCAGCCGCTGCAGCTGCTTACAATAACTTAAGCACAGTTCAGTTCAGAGTGGAAAACGATGGTGGACGGACGCTGGCTGAAGTAATTAGCAGTACAGTGGCAGTGTCAACATGTAACATGTGTGGTGTTAAGAGGAGCCTGTTTCGAGGTCAGCAGTAATAAGACTCTTCTTGGGGTTCCATTCGTCTGATACGGTCATTCCGTTCTTGCTTTTTTTTAATCTTCCTCTTGGAGGAGGCAGAACATGGGTAGTGGAAAAATACAGAGCAACTAGAATCTGGCAAGGTCAAACACTGCTGGAATTCACACATTAGCAGCTGATGGAGTGGGCACTTACTCTTGTACAGTACATACCTATAATATCTCTCTCGTTCATATGTTTTTATATTTTTTAACCCGATAAAAAGAGAGAAAAAAAACTGCTTTCCCAAAGGTAAAACTCTACTACTAGTAGAAGAGAAAGAAGGGGCAAAGGAGAAGAAACAAGCTAGTATTACTTCTAGTACTGGTATACTACTGTATTGTTTAGGTGCGCTTGCAATGCAAGCATCTCTGACTGCTACTCCCAAAGCAGCGGCTCCTCGAGGCGCAGCTCCGCATTGACCTCCTCCACGTCGGGCAGCGGGGCCCACATGGCCGGGAAGCAGCCGAACCCGTCCTGGATGTCGAGGAGGAGGTCCGGGAGGTCGAACAGCTGCCGCTCATCCTCGATGACGCTGGATGACGACGGCGTCGCGGACTGAGACTGAGAAGCAGGCGGCGGCGGGGGCGGCGGCACCGGTGCGGCGGCCGCCTCGGCGGCGGAGTCCACCGGCGTCGCGGCGGCGGCGTTGTTGTTGTTGTTGTTATTAGCAGCCGGGTCGTCTCGCTCTTCCTGTTCGGCGCGGCAGGGCGTCGTCGTCGTCGCGGCGGCGGCGCCGTTGGCGACCTCCGCCGCAACCGGCTCCGCGCACGACGACGAAGACGGCGACGACGGCGGCGCCGCCGCCGCAGCCGCATCCACAGTCGCGAACGCTGCGGCCAATGCGGCGGCGGCCTGGACGTCCTTGGGTGCCGCGGAGGCGGCGCGCGGGAGCACCCGGGCGAGGTCCGGGAAGTTGAGGTGCGCGGCGCGGCCCTTGATGGCGAGCGCGGCGACGTCGTGCGCGCGCGCCGCCATCTCCGCGGTGGGGAACGTCCCCAGCCAGATGCGCGACTTCTTGCGCGGCTCGCGGATCTCCGACACCCACTTGCCCCACGCCCGCATCCGCACGCCGCGGTACGTCGGGTGCTTCCCTTCGCTGCTCCGCTTCCGCTTCTTCTTCGCCGCCGTCTCCTTCCCCCCATCGCACCCTTGCTCCTCCTCCACCTCCTCGTCGTCTTCCTCCTCGACCTCGGCCTCCGGAGCCTTCCGCTTCCGTGGCGTGGGCGCGGCATTGGCCTCCGCCGCCGCCGGCGAGGAAGACGAGTCCGTGACCGTGGAGGACCACGACGCCGTGGAGCTGGTGGTACACGACGACGAAGAGGTCGCAGAGGAGGATGACGTTTCTTGGAGCTCCTGAGCCATGGCTAGCTGTGTCTGTATGCAGTATGCACAGCAGGAGGGGAGGACAAGATGACGATGACGATGCGAAGAGTAGGGATGGGTTGCGACTCCTTCGGAAGGAGCGGTGCCTCTGTTTGTATGTGCCGGGAGGCCCTTTTATCAGTGCCAAATGAGGGAGGGGCGGAAGAAAAAGTTTACCTGGGGGCTGGGGAAAAAGAATAAAAAAACCGCTATTACTCGGGATGAAGTAATGCTAGTCTAGCTAGGCACACCCCTCTGGTGTTCCCCACTGTTTCGCCATTGATCTGTTGCTTTTGCTTTGACGTGTGACGGATGGATGGCCCGTATCATGCATATGGTTTTCTCATTTGCTTGCACTGTTGAATTTCGTGTACACTTAATTGTCGTGTTAAGTAAGCTTTTGTGGTACAGCTGCGTGAGTGGTTACTGTCGCTCGCAACAATAATAAGGACCCTTCTTCGCCGCTCGCTCGATCAAGTACTCGTACGTAGTAATTAACTTGGTTTACATGTTTTGCCTAACTGCGGCGGGCGTGTGTTGTAAACGTGTGGCAAGTGATTGATCATCAGTTCGCCTTTTAAATGTGTTTGACATCATACGTGTAATGTCGTTTCACTAGCAATTTTTTTTTTTAAAAAAAAATGTAATGTCGTTTCGTATTCACCTTTTGCCTAACCAACAATGCTTGGGTAATATATTTGCGTAAGCTTTCTTTCTCTTCACATGTTAATCACCGTATCATTTTGCGATGCATAGCTTCTAGACTGACCAGCACTTTTCAGTAGTGGAGTACGTGGCGTCGCAAACAAACGATCCTTCTAATTTACCCTCTAATTAATGAATGTCGATAATTTTCTGGACCACACTATAGTTTTCAAGCAACTCAAATCCGGCCTTGTTTTGAGTCACCAGAAATCAAATTGTCTTTAACCTCTAGTTGTTTCTTCTTCTTTCTCTCATGAATAGTAGTCAAGCCCCCGCTCCTCCGCTTCCCACTCTTCTCTGTGCTAAAAGCCGATGATATTTGAAATCATTTTTTTAAAAAAAATCATATATTTGAACTAAGTTTGTGAATAATGAGTGGCTAAAGCTTATGTTAAACTTCAGTAGTATCAAATATTAGAATTAGGAAGTACTTGAGAGCATGACACCTTCTCGTTGAATGGGTTTTTGAGTGTCAAATTTGAGATAAGAAAAAAATACAAAAAAGTACTTTTGGGCATAAAAAATTAGTGGGTTTGTAAAACGATGGACACCCCAGGAAATTGTCCGTTCTTTCTGCTTGAGGTGTAGTTACATGTTTTTTTTTCTTCTAAAACTAGTGTAGTTCATGGTTTGTACAGTACTAGAAATTGAAACAGAGAATGATTAAGGGTGTTTGACTTGTTGCATTGATATTCACCGTGGTGCAATTCGATTGGTTGTACTCGCTCGTGACCTGTCTTATACTAAAAACCTCTAGACGGGTGAAATTTCCTTTCTTTACCTTATTTTATTAATGCATTGACGGAAGAGCTTTCTTGCGAGACATTTACCTTTTGGTGTGAGAGAGCTTCCGTGCGACTGTGATGTTACGTATCACAGAGATGGAGTGTGTTGCTTGGTTAACCCGACATCCATAATCACTATTGCTGATGACTTTTGTTGATGATCAAATTTATGCAACATCCATCGATCTCTTAATAGCTAGACGGTGATGGCATTTTGATTACCTATGATTTTTCTTTTTTAAAAAAAAAGAAAAGAAAAGAAAAGAAAAATCGAAGCATCATATTATGCACATGTATCGTTTGCTTGTGCGAAAACCCGCAATACCTACCTGCTGGCCACTTTGGTTATTGTGCAAAGCACCATGGGACACATATCATCAGGATGATATAGAGCATGAGCAGCACTCACTTGGTATCTGCGGTACAAGGGTGATGGGAGGATGGGCCCATGCAAAGAATAAAGAAGCCAAGACACGGTAGTACAATTATCGATCATGCCTACTCACAATTCCTTTCTTCTTCTTTTTTTATAAATTTCTTCCACGGCTGGGAATAAAAATGCCATCACCATCTAATCATCTCTGTGTGTGTCTGTATGGTACCACTAAAAAATCACTGGCTAATGAGGAAGAAAACAGCAGGGCCCCCATCTAGCAGGAGGGGGTGAACCGTATGGAGATGGGGCTGGCGATCCGACACCATGAGGGGCTCCCACGCACTGCTCCGTTCCTTTCAGCGCCCTCCTGGTGTCTTGATGGAGACGCACAAAACAACACGAGACAACCCCGCGCGCCCGGCACGCCACACGGCCCAGCAGCACGACCACCACCGGCCGGCCGGCCGGGTCGCCCGATTTTTACAACTCATCCTCTGCGCAAAAAGGAGGGAGCGCGTCGCACAAGGGTCTGATAGATGAGCTGCAAAGGCGGCGGTGGATGCGGGATGAGACCACGACTCTCTCTTGCACATTGCAGGCAGCAGCAGGTTACTACTGCCTCATGGAGATGTGAAAACAGGTGGCAAAGCAAAGCAGTGTGGCCAAGCACGTCGCCCGGGTTGGAGCACATGGATTTGCTTTGCTCACTGGACCCACTTGGAACACACGCACACCCACACACACAAGCGATTTTTGCCTTTTTGGAAAGGGATAAAAAGAAAAAAAACGGGAGACGCTGGCATGGCAGCTTCCGTTTCCTTGGATTTTTGCGCGGGGAGCGACGAAACGAACCCGTCCGTCCGTCCATGATTAGCTTAGGGCGTCATTGGATTCCCCCCGCGGAACGAACCGGCGGCGGGCGTATTCTATAGCCGGCTGGACTCCGGTCGCAGATGGCGCCACATGCGGAAAAGATCCTCCTCCATATTCCCCGGACGGACCACTACTCCCATCCCATGCAGGTTCTCTGTTTCGAATGCATGTCCTCCTCCCTCCCTCTCGGTCCCTCGGCTCCTCTGTACTACTCGATCCTTGCTGCGTGTTTGTTGTTTGCCTGATGATGAGACCAGGAACGTGCTTCGGGGCAGGCACGAGGCATGCTCAGCGCTTGGTTTCCGACAACGCCATGCCCGTTTTCACTCTGGGTAGGGACTGGGACAGCAACACTTGGCTGCGCTGTGGCGAAAACGAGACAGGACGGTATCTATCATATCAACCTGATCAGGGGGTCATGCGACGTGTTTGGTCGACGCGACGGCTGGTGCGCCGGCGGGCATGTGCAGCTCGGTTAATTCGCTCGCCTGCCCCCCGGCGCCGCGCTAGCTTACTCCTCCTCTCCTGCCCTGCCTCCCAGTCCCATCCCATGTGCGCCCGGCATGTTCCGTGTCCGCGCGCCCGCCACGACACGCACCGGAGTCCGGAGCGGAGAGCGGAGACCGGAGAGAGCGCGAGCTAAAACAAGCCACGGCCCTGCAAGGCCGTTCGTGTCGCGACATACATACATCACGCCGGCCCTGGGTGTGGGTGGATGGAAATGGAAGACACACACATACACACACGACGCGCGCCACTACCCACCGATCAGATCGATCGGTTTCCCTCTCTCTCTCTCTCTCTGCCTGTGTTACGCATACGCTAGCTGTGACCCCTTGCTTGCGTGCACGAACGCAGCCGTAGCGAAAGCGTCGTGGACGTTCGTTCGTTCGTACACGTCCGGCTCCGATCCCTTGCCATTTTTCTTCTTCGTGTGCGTGCGCGCGCGGGCGCGCAGGCGCAGCGGGTTTGTGCTCCGCGTTCCGCGACTCATCATATCAGTACCCCTGTTTGCATACAGCACGGCCTTCGCCCGGTTTGTTGTTGCGCGTTTCGTTATTCCTCGTCGTCTTTTCCTTGCTTCAATGAACACTGGCCGGACCCCGTACGTGTACAGATAGGAGTACCCTTCGGCCGTAGCACGAATAATGGCGCGCGCGCATGGATCCGTCGTCCCTGCACGACACGAGAGAGACGACGACGTTGAGGGGGCTCGCTCCTCTCGTAGAGAAGAAAAAGCGACCCCGGCGGGGCGGCCGCCGTGGAAAAAGGCTCCTCCGTCCGTTTGCCTTGCAGGTTTCGCAAGGCATATTGCGTTGCGTTGCGTTGCGGTTGCGGGCCTTTTTGCGGCTGCTGTACCTTCCCGTACCGGCCTCCTCTCATCATCGTCCTGTACACTCTCATGCCACTACTTAAAGAGAAGCTTCTTTCTTTTAATGCTTTTATTATATTCTAGAGAAACGCTAGAAAAAAAATAAACAACCCGGAAATTCTAGTCCCTATTTGCGGTTCGTGTGCTGTAAAATATATGTTAGCAAAATGTTTGTTGTTTTTCAGTCTGATTTCTGTGTTGTAACGCATCTTCAAAGAAAGATCTCAATAAAATATCTATAAAAAAGAAAATAAATAACAACATTTCAAAAGGCCACTGCAATGCCCGAAACTCTGCAGGACTTCTTAAAGGAAGCTCATGAAGGCCCAAACGAAACATTTGTTCCTTCCCTATATGGAAGGAAGGAACGGGGCCGTCTGGTTAATAGTTCTCAGGTCCAGAAGTCACGGGCCTCTCCATTTTGAAATGGAATACTCATAACGAGCCATTCTGAAATTTGTTGGTTTCGGACCGTCCAGCCCATTAAAATCTGATCTTCAGACTGGGGCTCACTTGCTACCTAGCGGTCCAACCATCAGCATCAGCTGGACGGCACGCTCCTCAGTGCAACTTGTACCTCTGGAGGACCCCACGTCGCAGTGCCCACGCCGGCCCAGTCGCTCACCTTCCTTACCAAACCGTACCTTCCCTTCCCTACCAAACCGTTTTGTACTTGCGGGCTCAGTCGCTCACCGCGCCGCTCTCTGCTCTACTACTGCGCGCGCGCGCTTCCCCGCCGCCTGTTCGACGAAATGGCGCAGTGGGACGCGCTGGTGGACGCTGCGCTCGCGAGGCTGGTGGCCAGGAGCCTTCTGCGCGCCACGCGCCCCATCGCGCTCGCGCCACCGCTCGCCGCGCCGCGGACCTTCCCGGGCCCCGGGCCCTGGGACCGCTCCGCCGTCGAGATCCGCCTCGACCGCGCCGCGCTGCAGGAATGGCTCGCCGAAGGTCAGTACCGAGCGTCCGTCTTTCCTTCCTCGCTCTCGCTGCCGGCCCACGTCAAAGTTGCGGTCTCGTTTCGTTTGGTTGGGCTCCTGTGTTCTTCGAATGGAATAGCATGGCTACCTGCGAAGTTGGTCTGTTCTGCTCATGGAATTCGATTGATTTTCTTAGGTGGTGAGGCGAGCGTCAAGGATGAAGCTTCCGACGGGAATCTGATTCTTTTCTCCGGGAATGACTACATTGGCCTCAGCTCGCATCCTGCAATCCGTGAGGCAGCAGTTAAGGTAATCCTGTGTCTCTGGTAATTGTTGTCTCTTATCTAGAAGTACCCTGCACTCTTCTGAGTTTGTGTGTGCATATAGGCAGCTCAAGAGTACGGCATGGGGCCTAGAGGCTCTGCGTTGATCTGTGGATACACTACTTATCACAAATTGGTGGAGGAATCACTGGCGGAACTGAAGAAAAAAGAGGTCCTATCTCTTGTTCAATGTTCGGATGCTCGTCACATTTCTCTAGCTTTCATCCTTACTGTATGCCAGTTCCACAGGATTGCCTTCTTTGCCCCACCGGATTTTCTGCCAATATGGCAGTGATGACCGCCCTGGGGTGTATTAGCTCTCTTTTGGCTGTTGGGAGAAAACCAGCAGCAGATGAGAGGATTGCAATTTTCTCAGATGCATTGAACCATGCCTCAATCATTGATGGGCTTCGCCTGCTGGAGCGGCAGCAAGAAGCAGTCGTGTTTGTCTATAAGCACTGTGACATGTCCCATCTTGATTTTCTACTGTAGGCTTCTTTTTTCAATTTGTAATCATAATATGCAATACATTAGTCACAGTTTTAATTTCTATATCTATGTTTTAATTGACGGGTACAGGTCCAACTGCTCACTGGATAAAAAAGTTGTCGTCACGGACAGGCAAAGTCATCACTGAACAAGTGTTTTGTTTTTTCTTTGTTTAATACTAAGACTGGTATTTGCTCGAATGTTTATATTGTCAGACTTCAAAGTGAGAACCTCTTTTCATTTATGAATTGCAGCCTGTTCAGCATGGATGGTGATTTTGCTCCATTTCCTGAACTTGTAAAATTACGTACGAAGTATGGATTTTTGTTGGTCATCGATGATGTCAGTATTTTATCTCCTCTCAAGCACATGTTTACAGATCTTGATGGTAATGAAACTTTGTTCGCAATTTACCTTTTAAGGCACACGGAACACTTGTTTGCGGTGAGAGTGGTGGTGGTGCACCCGAGCTGTTTGAGTGTGAAAATGATATTGACATTTGTGTTGGTACGTTAAGCAAGGCTGCTGGTTGCCAAGGTGGTTTTGTTGCATGCAGGTAATACTCTTATAACATAATTGTTTTGCTTTTTAAGGACATAAAAGGTAAACTCTATGCTTACTAAAGTGCAGGGGCAAAGTTACAGGGAATCATGTCTTGTCACACAATAACCAACTAAATATTATTGAATTACTATCCTTTTTGGACATTTCTTTCTGCGCTCTATGGTAATGAGCATAAGTTTGCCTTTGCTTAGCTGTACAAATGGAGCAATATGCATATCTATAAAGTAGACCATGGACATGATATTTGGCAAGTTTTATCACAATTATATGAATATGATAACGTACAGATCAAAGCAAATGGTGAACATGTCGCCATTCTGAGAACTTACTGATATAAGGGAAACAATAAACGATTCCTTTGATGTATTATTCATGTTCTTGATGTTAGTACAAAATTTGGGGATCAGATATCTTGATACTGTAGATTATGTTGTCTAAGCTTGTTGTCACAAATTCCCACTCCAGTCTCTGATGTTCATAATTCCTATAGTCATGGGAACTTTTTTTTTTCTTTTCCTGGGAACTAAGAACGTCTGTAGTCACGATAATACTAGATTTATAACTTATAGTTTGGAATTTGTTGAGCAGCACTAGATGGAAGAGGCTAATTCAATCGCGTGGTCGCTCATTCATATTCTCTACTGCTTTGCCGGTCCCAGTAGTTGCTTCTGTGCATGGTAAATCTTGATTTATTACCTGTATTACAGTTAATTTAAATGAATATTGCATGCCTTCATGACTATTCTTTCCGATTATGGAATGCTTCATCCATTACTCATTTATGCTATCAATATTTCTCATCACCATCTTGTACGAGAATATGTAACGTGCTGTTTAACGGTTTTAACATTATAGCCTGTGAATAAGTAGGAAAAAATATAATCTTTTTGCGATATTGCATTAGATTATTAAAAATTGCAACAATGACTTGTATGCCTGGCATATCCGTTAATTTTAGCGGCTCTTTATGTATCGAGAAAGGAGAGATGGCGAAGATCAATGATCTGGAGGCATGTGCAGCATTTTGCTTCTCTTAGTAACCTCAACATAAGTAGTCCCATAATTTCCATTATAGTTGGAAGCGAAGAAGCAGCACTCAAGGCTGGCAGGTTCCCCATTTATCCCTGTTTTCTAACTTTTGTTAGTCTCCTTTGTTGGTTTCATTCCTTGATGGTTCTAATATCTTTTTGTTTTGAAACTGCAGGCATTTGCTTAGATCTGGATTTCACATTACGCCGATCCGACCACCAACAGTTCCACCCAATTCTTGCAGGTTTCTTTGCTTTTTTTTTCCGTCATATCATTTTCCATTCACTTTGTGCTCTCATGAACTTAAAAGTTACAACACCAGCCTGAAATTTACATTGATCTGTTATATATCTGAGTAACTTGTTTATGATTCAATGACATTAGTACATTGCAATAGCTAGTGCAAATTACTCACCATTTTGCTTGCTATAAATAGAGTTCCTTGTAGAATTTAGGAAAGAGTTGTACTGGGATGGGTGACCTCCTCGGAAGTCCTCTGTTGCATCCCTTTTAAAACCCTACCTCAACTTGCTTGGCACTAAAAGGCTTGGTTGTTGTTGCTGCTGTAGAATTTGATGTATCTCAACTGCACATGAACTTTTGTGAATGATCTGAGGGACCAGTTCAACAATATATATACTAATTTTGGATATCTTGACAGGCTACGGATTACGCTCAGCGCTTCCCATTCTTCTGATGACATTGAAAGGCTGGTCAGTGCACTCACACCCTGGCTCCCTGTCAAACATGCTGATCAGAGCTATGCTATAGCATCGAAACTCTAAGCAATACTCCATCGAAGAGTTCAGCTCCAAGCTTGAGGGCACTAGCTGAGATGATATCCATCTCAAAAATACCGGTTAACACGATTATTTATGTCGAATTACTATATGTTTTTGGATCAAGGCACAAACGGTCCCTGGATTGATGTGGCCTCTGGCTTCGTGCGGCATGCTTTTAAACCCTTTGATGGTAGAAATGAACTTCGTTTAGTTCTCCACGACAGGGCAATCAGAGGCCATCCGTATTGTACCAAATTGTTAATTTGGCCTTGCCATGAGACACCACAGAAATGTATAGCAGCGGCTTTGTAAGTTCAAACTTGAATATGCACTGCCATACAAGTAGACCATCAACTTTTGAACATAGTAATATATAGAACTGCAAATACAGATTTATAGAGTACTGATATGGGTTTATCATATAACACTATATATGATCATTACACGAGACAAGGAAGGATCTGATCAATTGTTTATTCATTTGGATAATAGGTCATTTGGGCGATAGGTATAGCTCTGTACGTCGTTTGTGGCTTCCGAGGCATATGCTGCATCTGCATCAAGGGTAGATAGAATGCGATCAGCTTGGGATGTAGAACCTGGCCCACAGGTGCCTGCCATTTATGAGAAACTTGGCGGTCTGTTGACCCTCCAGCACCACCGGAACCATGGCCGCGCTGCGCAGCACGATCCGCCCGTACAATGGCATCTGCCCTGGCTGCACCTTCTCAAGCATCACCGACTCCACGCATGGCCCGAACGTTCTGCAAGTTCATGCACAAAATTATCATCATAGACTAGATGTACTCCCTTCCTCCTTGCAAAAAAAAAAAAAAAAGATGTACTCCCTTCCACTAGTCTGAATTTGAAGTGACTGGCGACAACAATTGAAACAAGGAGAATATAATTTTTATGTTTACACAAGACAATAACTACTTGAAATTGATTGAGCATACATGCCTACATAGGAAAATCCATGTTTAGGCCGTGTTTGGTATGGCTCCGGCCGCTCTCGCTCTTGCTCTTGCTCTCGCACTGTTCACTGTCTGAAGGAAGCTACAATTCTTGGTTCCTGCTGCTCCCCTGTTCTTTTTGCTATGCTGCTCCCATGACACAATGAAAACAGCTCTGTGGTATAGTGCAAATGTCAGGCGCTACAGTGCAATTTTCAGCCGGAGCGGAG
Organism: Oropetium thomaeum; assembly: GCA_001182835.1. NCBI lineage: Eukaryota > Viridiplantae > Streptophyta > Magnoliopsida > Poales > Poaceae > Oropetium > Oropetium thomaeum. The sequence continues at coordinate 171,935 of LFJQ01000051.1, forward strand.
CGGCAAAGAGCGGAGCCAAACAGGCCCTTAGGCTATCCGATTAAACTTGGCTCCACTGTTGTCATGGTACACGACACCTCACCCACGACACAGTATATATACTACTTATAAGGTGAAAAATTTATTACAGTAAAGATCGGGTCACTTTTCAATGGATTTTCAGGAAAAACATGTCGTGTACTTTTAATTTGGTTCACTGCAATACTACACGACACCACACGCAAACATGTTGTTTTAATGCTTCTTAAGGCGACAAATATCCTACCGTAAGCTCGGGCTAAATTTCAACAGAATTTTTAGATTCCTAGAACAGGTTGCTTGATTTGATTCACGATCACCCGGCCTATAAAAAGTTGGTGCGCTGTGCACTCATCGACCGCCGTGCGGCTTTGTGAGGAGGTCTATTGCCCAAGACCCGGCATGCACACCCACCACACACCCGGGGGCAGGGAGGAGGTGAAGAAGGAGAAAGGGCTTACGAGTTGAAGAACACCCTGATGTCATCCCTGCTGACCGGGTAGCCTTTGGAGAAGGTGATGAAGAGGGACCTGTAGTCTTCCGGCACGACGGATCTGTAGCCTTCCGGAAGGGTGTTTTGCACCTGTATCGGAGCCCACGGCGATGCCATCGGGTTGAGCATCGACGATGGCTCCGGCGAGGCGAAGTAGCCTGGCCAGTTCATCATCAGTGGGGTGGCATGGCCAGGCACACTCATCATCAGTGGGGAGGCATGGCCAGACACACTCATCATCAGCTGGTGGGCGGCACGGTTAGATGAGCTGCTTAGCATCATCACCGGCGGCGGAGATGAGCAGCTTGGGGAGCTGATTTTCAGCGGAGTGGAGCTCTCGCGAACACAGACGACAAGGCAGACGGTCTCGTACAAGTAGGTGACGCCTTTCAAGACCTTGTCACGGCGGTCGGCGAAGAAGCCCACGCCGTCGATGGGCTGGGCGAGGAAGGCGTTGGTGCAGGGCAGGCGCGTGACGCGGTCGTTTCCACCAATAGCCGTGTCTTGCTCCACCCCGGCAAGGCAGCGGAGGCATGCGACCGCCTCCTCGACGAACCTGAGCACGACGGGCCCTGGCATCGCGTAGGCGCGGCGTACAAAGTCGTGGTGGCCGACCGACTCGAGCCAGAGCCAGAACGCGATCACCCACCGCATGGTGGTGGGGTCTTGGCCGAGGTCGTGCACCAGCCGGTGGAAGAAGTCGCCTTCGAGCTTGTGGAAGTTGAGGATCAGACGCTCCTTGTTGCTCAACAGGTCGGCCATGGCGATGGAAGGACGTCGTTGAGCGAGAAAGATGAGAGAGAGATGAAGCTTCCTACAGGGCAAACGTGAACAATGCCGACGTGCACGCGACCAAAAGTCCTTGAATGGGTGACTTAAACCTCGAGCAGGAGAGCATGAAAATCGACCCTGGTGAATAACGCAAAGCACCGCCTTGCGCGGGTCTTCTTCACACACCAAAGAGAAAATGTAGCATGCGTCCATGGTTTCTGTTGCATGGTGGCTATAAGACAAAGCTTGTGCGTGTGAGAGAGCAGGCCATTGGGAGAAAAGCGCAAGGATGCACCCCATGATTTCTGTTGCATGGTGGCTACTAGACAAAGCTGATCCGTGCGGGAGAGCAAGGCGCTGAGAGAGAAGCAAGCATGCCTCGTCCATGGTTTCTGTTGCATGGTGGCTACGAGACGAAGCAAATCCGTGCAGGAGAGCAGGCCAGTGAGAGAAACAGCAAGAATCAGTCTAATATAAACCAGATAGCGTGCCAAACTCAACAGAAGAGCATGTAGAACTCCTAGCGAAAAGGGCCCTGTTTATTTACGCTTTTAAGCCACTTATGGGCCAAAAAACGCAACAAACGGACCCAAACGGCCCGATTAAAATCGGCTCACCCGAAACGCATGCGGCCAGCGATCAGGACATTGCACGCGAGGCTCGTGTTTCTCGTACGCCGCCTCCAGTCTGCGTTTCAGCACAGGGGCTCGTGTTTCCTCCTCCTCCTCCCCACCTCTTCGCCCGTGAACCCACAACGGCGCCTCCCCTGGCCGGCGCTACCCCAGACGGCGCGGCCCCCCCCCTCCCCGGCGGCGCCTCCCTTGGCCGGCCCCCCATCCCAGCCACCCGCGACGGCGCCTCCCCTGGCCGCCGCGCCCAGCCCCAACCAGGTGGCCCCTCCCGTGGCCGCCCCCCCCCCCCCCCGCCCCGCCACCCGCGACGGCGCCTCCCCTGGCCGGCGCACCCCCCCCTCCCCCCCCCCCCCCCCCCCCCCGACGACGCCTCCCCTGCCCGGCGCTACCCCCAAACGGCGCAGCCGTCCCTGCTCCGCTCCCCCGAACGATACCGGATTTGTTGTTTCTTGCTCAGTCTTAAATTGAACAAAAACAATCAGCTTGGTGAAGCAATATGAAGAAAGAAAAAACAGACTAGTATCTGATCTTCTTCACGTTGCAGTAGTTACAGCTTCTTCAGCTGCCTCTAATTACTGTAGACTGTAAAATTATAACGGATTAGTTACATGGTTTTCTATCATGAGTATTGTGGTAGACTATTCCAAAAAACAGACTAGTACCTCATCTTCTTCAGCTTGTCGTAGTCTGAATTTAATTACTGTAGACTGTAAAATTGCAACGGATTAGTTACATGGTTTTCTATCATGAGTATTGTGGTAGACTATTCCAAAAAAAAAAAAGTATTGCGGTAGAAGGTAATAACGCAGAAAAGCCTGCTTGTCAGTTCAGCTGCCTCTAATGTTCATCAATATTTTCTAAGCACGTCAGCTCAAATTCATTATAGACTAGTCTCTTTGGCTCTTAATTAGTAGTATATCGTTGTCATCATTCATCAAGACAGCAACAACTCTAGTTCAAATTTTAACTAGAATTATTTTCCAGGCAGCTGGTTGGTGCGTACGACTGCAGTTTGGCAACAAAGGCGTGAGCGTGATTACCCTTGTTCTCAAGCTGAACACACCATACCAGAGTCACGCAAAGCATCTGCACCTCTTATACTAGTAGATCACACTCCCCGCTCGTGTGTAGATGAAGTAGATGCAATCCTCGTGAAAAGTCATACCCACAATCGTCCACAACAACGTTTGAATAGCGTGTGATATGCAAGCCTTGTAAAAAATTAGGATATTTGAGTTACCTATTAATCTTCATTACTATTGTAATATTATTTTTATTTATCAAACTCAAATATTTTTAGTATTGCTGGATTCTTCTTCAATTACTAAAAAAAATGAGGTATTACAGTCGAATTAGTAAGCGAAATTAAAATAAGCGTATCCAAACACCCTGCTTATTCAGAATCTTGCTTATCTAAAAAGCAAGATAATCGAGAAACAGACTTTTTAAATAAGCGAAGTCCAGAAAAACATAAACAAACAGGGCCAAGACCACTGAGAGAAAGCAAGCGTATGAACCAAAAGGATGATGCTGTTGTTGCGTGGCAAAACTACAGGACAGACACACCAAAAAGCGTACATGGTTGTTGTTTTGTGGCGACTACGTAACGAGACATATGCTGTGCTGCACAGCACCAGAGAACTGGCGTGCATGGCGCTTGAGGGAAACCCATGACATGAGAGAGAGCGTGCACACATAGTTATGTGCACGTCAATGTACTTATCCCCTGGTGTCCCACATGAAAGGCCCAGCAGAACCTCTGAGTTGGGAGTGACGTGGGGCGTTTTAACCTCTTATGTGTACCCCTATTAGGCGTACTTCATTTTCTTCCTTGAAGGGTCTGGCGTTTTTTAGTTATATGCATATTGCACAGTCGTAATTTTATAGGGGTTTGTTGTTTTCGTTGGGGTAATTCCAAAGCTTAACTTTCACTATTAACTCTGTTGATGTCTGAGTAAAGTCACAATCATTGGAAATAATTTCACATACCATGGAGGAGAGTTCACCCTGACGACAGGGAATAATAATTAAATGAGTGGTAATTTCAAATTTCAAACTGCATGTATTACAATTCGCCACCTAAATTAAGCTTGTTATTAACGAATGGCTACTGTAACAAGGACCGCGCATGCTAACTCGTACCATATGTTTTCATCATTTTATAATTTGATTAATATATAGTAATCAGTAGGTGATGCCTTTTGCCTCCTCCTGTTTCTTCCTCAAAAAAAACTCGCCACCTATTTTCACGATTTGTGACCAGCAATGGCACACTTTAAATGTCGCAACAAGTAATAATATAGTTGGAGTGTTGTGAGTGACAGTGTACTAATAACACTCTAGTTGCACCACCTTGGATTCTAGTTCATCTCTGTCTCCAGGCTCGCCGAAAGTGCCAAGATGCTCCTGAACAATGCCGATTCATGCTTTCCACACAGCTTCAGGTTCTATAAATCCAGGCTCTCTCTCGTTTTGCCAGGCATCCATCCGATCCATCGGTATCGGTTCAACAGCAACACCATGGTCATTCAGGTGTGGCAAGTCCTTGACGCCTTCAAGCCTGCGCGCACGGCGTACGAGCGCGTTTGCTCCCTGGTGACGACGCAGAGGGACGTGGAGATCGCCAGGAACGTTACCTGCATCTTGCTTTGGCTGGAGACGATCGAGGGGTTCAGCACCGTCCTCGAACGCGTGGGGGCGATGCCGGGGAACAGCGTCGCCCTGTCGCGAGTCATCGTCGAGGCGGACGCGGTGCACAGCTACGTCATGGAAGGGACGTACTGGCTGCCTCCGGAGCTGGAGCACCTCCCGACCATCGTGGCCCTCACCGGCGCCGACCGGCTCATCGACTTGCGGTTCTTTAAGTTCCACAGGGATCTCGTCACGCGCGGCCTCGCCATGATACGGAGCACCTTCGCGCCACTCATCTTCAGCGACAACCTGAACCGGATGCTGTGGTGGTTCGAGGAGCAGGTCCGGACGCTAAACCGCGCCAGGCCGGCGCCGGAGCTGATGGAGCCGTTCGCCATGGGGAGGAGGACGCCAGCGGCGGACTCCCGGACGGCGTTCATCTCCTTCCCTGAAGAAGGCCAACCTCCGAGCGCACAAGAAATCAAGGGCTACTTCGAGCGGTAATATATATATGTCTCTCATGGTGGTATGCAGTTAGGATTTCATGGTATATATGCCTTTGCCTTGCGCGCAGGTATCTTGGGTTTCCGGATTGCATCGAGCGCGTTGCGGTGGAGCAGCTGCGTCCGTTGGAGGCGCACATCAGGCAGAAACACGGCGTCATCGTGTTCAGGAGCGAACAGCAGAGGAACCAGGTGATGTGCAACCAGATTGCAATCTTCTACAGGGTCGGGAACGACTGCTACATGTGGATGCAGCGCTACCAGCCTCTGTGCTAAAATAAGCTGTTTTGCTCCTCGATCGTGATCGGATATCGTCAGTCGGCCGGGGCGGCTCTCAGTTTCAGTATACAGTTGTTCTAGTTGCGCGTCGGCCAGCCCCCTGTGACATCTATGTAGTAGTAGTAGACAATGAATTTGCTATGCCCGGTTCTTGGTATCAAGTTTCTCTTGGTAATGTACTATTATATATATATATATATATATATATATATATATATTGAAGTTTTTGCGGTGTGAACTTTTTCATGATGGGCTGGTCTCTTCTGTTGGAATCCTAATGAGTGATGTGCTGCCGTAGAGGCTGGAGAACAACACTCAGAGTGAAGGGCTAAGGTCAGAAATATACTATGTCCAGATTTCAACTGTTGATATGGGTAGGGGATAAAATGTTTGAAGGGAGTATAGGGTTCCATATCGAAACCAACGAGACGTGTTATACCATCTGGATTAGCCAATCCATGCATGCACAACCTTACAATTCCAACTACAAAAACGGTAAATCTCAATTTTCCTTTGTCGCACATGATCCGGATTGGGAAAACGACAGACCTTGTCACGTTTTCCCTATCGGGATCATTGTCGTTTTCCCAATCGGGATCATGTACGCCTTTCCTTTGATTGGCACAAACATGCGGTCAAGACATAAACGGTAACTTGTTTGAAATGTTTGAAAAAAGAATTTAAAATTAATAGAAAACAAAATAGTGAAGGAATGTTTTTTTTGGAAGATTTAGAAAGAAAATGGAGTAAAGTTCTTGGACGAAATATGGTCGCGTGCATGTCAGCATTATTGGCCCAAAAGAACAAAACTTTTGGTAAAAGAATTTTTAAATAATAAAGTCTTATGTTGCCCCATTTGTACTCATGAAACTTCGATATAATTGTTTTGCTCACAAATTGTCTGCGGCAGCACCAGAGGTTTTGGCTTAAATATGCGTGCCAATATTTTGCAATTATAGTGTAAACTATTCAACGTGATGCTTCAAAGGATCATCATGTGTTATATATTAGTCTATTTTAATAAACTGGTGCATCGGCGTTTCATTACAAAATTACAAATGAAATCATATTTCAATTGCATTCAGATTCAGAGTACAAAAAACAAGGAACAAGTAGCGTCCAACTTTCAGACGTGTTACAGAAGCACCATAGATACTTGCGCATTCACATACAGAATAAATAAAGCATCAACTTTAATAGTTCGAGCTTGCAAACTTATACTCCTGAACGAGCAGAGTAATTTCAAAACGGATCACACATGCGCATCGAATATCTAACGTGCAGAGCCGTTGCCGCCAATACACGAGCAATAAAACGATTAGATTGCTGTTTCAACTCTTCATTGAGCTTAGAGGGGCAACGTGGGAAATAAAAGAAAGCAGGTGGAAGGGAAGTTAGGGAGAGATAACTTGAAAATTTGATGCTCGGACGACCCCATGATCCACTTTGACATCCATGCATGACTTCTTAAAAAAAATACATCTGTTCATGTACTTTGTTCAAACAAATACATGTGGCAACCATCGATCCCGTCGGTTAGACCACCCCTATGGCATTTAATTAATGAGAAGTTCAATCTCCTATCTTAGATCCACAAAACCCTCAAACCCCCTCCCACTTTTACATAGGAACACAACATTACGAGAGGCGACCAACTTGGCCAGTCCACAGCCACAACCTCCTGTTTGGGCAGCACCGTTGTTGTCATAACACGACCAGGCAATTAAGGTTTTAACCAAAATGCTTTTAGTATGGAAATGAGCCAGGGGTTTTCTTACCTAGCCCGAAATTTTGTCCTCACTGAGATCGAACATAGGACCTAAGAGGTGCTACTCGGTAGTCTTGACCACTCATACATTCAGTTTCCTAACAACAAATACAAATGCATACACTATAACACCATGTTAGTGGAATTACACTAAACATCCAAAACACACCTTGAGCATCATGAGTGTATGCGTGTGTGTGGGTGTGTGTGTGCGTGCGCGTTTGTGTAAAAGGCCCTACTAGAGGGTCTGGAAGGGTCGTGGCACAGATGTCTGATAGTGAGAATAGCCCTTGATATATAGTCTTCACACTTGACTTCGATGCGCTCCTAGCCACGGGATGAAACTCTCTAGCTGTTGACATCAAACACTCAACTCTTGTGACTCTCACTTGAAATGTTACACTGTCATTTATAAATTTATGTAGATGAGCGCCTTTAGATAAAATTTTAAACTATCTAGTTGTATTTGCACCTTATATGAAATGCTCAACTCTAACTTTTATCCATTGTGTTGGGACTAACATAGAACGCTCCGCTCCAACTTATCTAGCCTTTGTGTGTCACGACTTGCATAAAACACTCAACTCCAACTTATCTAGCCTTGCGTCTTGCATGAATTGAAATGCAAACTCCATCTCTGATCATAGCCATTGTGTGTCTGTGTTGCACCATACATGAAACACTCAAATCCAACTTATGTAACCACTATGTCTTATAAGAAACCCTCAACTATACCATGTTTCATGTGAAAGTGTATGTTGATTCCTTAAAAATATATAAATTTAATTTTTGGTAATTATATTCCATTATATGTATAACATAAAGTATGATGTTTTCTTTGTTCTATGCATATTTATAGAGCAAAGTCTCCCTCATTTTGCCAAGCACCGCATCCCTTTCTCTAGATCATCTCCATCATGATTTTCCACAGGGTTGATAGGATATGGAAGGTCCTCAACCTCTTCGATGTCGCCCGTCGGGCATACAAGTGCTCCTTGGCCAACTAGGTAGAGGACGTCATCAAGAATGTTATATGCCTTCTCATCTGGCTAGAGACCATCACGGGCATGAAGGTCCTCCACAAAGTGTCGAGGATGGCATGTGCTGCTGCTTATATGAATCACTCAAACTCCAACGACTTATCTAGTTGGGTGTGTCAGCGCCTATCACTCAAATCCAATTTATCTATCTTTTATTTCTTGTGCATTACAATGAAACACTCGACTCAAACTTATCTAGGCTTTGTGTGTTTCGCTTTACATGTAATACTCAACTTCAACATATCTAGCCTTTGTGTGTTGCGCCTTGCATGAAATGCAAATTCTATCTCTTATAGTTAATGTGTGTTGCGTGTTACATTTAACACTAAACTCCAACTTATGTAACCATTATGTCTCATAAGAAACCCTCAACTGTAACTTTTGTTTGGTTATGATGTACGTTGATTCCTTAGAAAATACAAATTTAATTTCTCGTTATTATATTCCACTGTCCATAACATAAGTATGGCATTTTCTTCTTTCCATATTCTGTAGACCTAAAGCCTCTCTCATTTTGCCAAGCACTGGATCCCCACCATGAATTTTCACTGGGTTGATAGGGTATGGAAGGTCCTCAGACCACTTCAATGTCGTCCGTCGGGCATACGAGTGCACTGCCTCGACCGGCAAGGAAGGGGAAGGATGTTGCCAAAAGAATGTTATTTGCCTCCTCATTTGGCTGGAGACCATCGCGGGTGTGAAGGTCCTCCACAAAGTGTCGAGGATGGCATTGCAGCTTAACATGAAACACTCAACTCCAGCTTATCTATTTTTTGTGTGTCAGCGCCTTATAATGAATCCCTTAACTCCAACTTATCTATCTATTGTTTGTTACACCTTTGCTCAGCTCTAACTTAACTAGGCTTTGTGTGTTCTGTTTTACATTGAACCGTGCTTCAGCTTATCTCTAGCCATTGTGTGTTGCACCTTGCATGAAATGCAAACTCCATCTCTCATAGCCACTGCACGTTGAGCGTTACATGAAACACTTTAAGTCCAACATATGTAACCAAATGTCTCATAAGAAACCCTCAACTCTAGCTTTTATAGTGGTTGTGTGTCTCTCGTGGATGTGTGTAGTTTATGGTGTATATGTTGATTCATCTTTTAAAAAAAGGTTAATTTAATTTCTTATAATTATATTCCACTGTGTGTCCGTGACAAGAAGATAACAATCATAAGGAAATACTTACATTCATATGTCACGATACTATAGGAGGAGAGTTCACACTTGATACCCGTCAAAAGAAGAAAAAAAAATGGGATATTTCAAATTTGGTGCCATAGGCAACGGTTCTTTCAATTTCAAATATGGAAGCAGTAACGCCCAAAATGTGTAAACGCCAAACGGTTCGTCCTCGCTACCCATCGCATTCCAGGTTAGCCGAACCAGCTGTGAGCTTGCTGTTGCTGGCAGCACACTAATTCGTCTCTAGACTCTACACGGCCAGCGTCTTCTTCCTTTCCCCCTATTTATAGACCCAAAGATGGCCTCTATCATTTGCCAAGCACAGTGCATCCACCATGAATAATCACAGCGTTGAGAGAGTTTGGAAGGTCATGGACCGCTTCGACATCGCTCGTCAGGCATACGAGCGCGTCCGCGCTCTGCCGAGGATGCAGGCGGAGGAGCTCGCCAGGAGGGCTATCTGCCTCCTCATCTGGCTGGAGAGCATCACGGGTATGAAGGTGCTCGAGAAGGTCTCGATGATGGCGATCGACAGCCTCTGGCTGTCGCAGGGCACCGCTGAGGCAGCCGCCGTCTACAGGTACGTCGTCCACGGAGGCGATAGGCTGCCGGCGAATGTCGATGAGGACATCCCGGCCCTCGTAGCCATCTGCGGCGGCCGCCATGGGCGGCGGCTGATCGACTTCGGTTTCTTCCAGTTCCACAGGGCCCTCGTCCGACGCGGGCTCGCCGTGGTCTGGAACACCGTCGCGGAGGTCGTCTTCAACGACGACCTGCACGCGGCGATGCAACAGTTCGAAGAGGACATGGACACGGTGGAAAACCCCATGCCGGCGGCGGAGCTGTTGGAGCCGTTCGTCCCTCACTGGAGGACGCCACCCGAGGACTCCCGAACCGTGTTCGTCTCCTTCCCCGAACGCCCCCCTCTGAGCTCAGAACGGATTAAGGACTACTTCGAAAGGTACGTGTTAATCTACATGTGTCTTTCTTTCATCTATCTCTGTGTGTTTTTTGCACAAGATCTCTATCTATGTGTGTTGTACGTCAGGATTTACATAAAAGTCTTGTGCACTTGCAGGCATCTCTTGTTTGGAGCTTGCATCGAGCGAATCGAGATTGAGCAGCAGCCGCGTGCCGGGCAGCCGCCGAAGCACGGCATCATTGTGTTTAGGACTGAGGAGCTGAGGGACAAGGTGACGTGCGGCGAGACCGCAATCTTCTTCAGGGTGGCGCACGGCCACGACATGTGGGTGCAGCACTACCAGCCTCATTACTAGATGAAGTTCATCTTGGTGAAATGTTGGATGGGATCTATGTAATCTGCGCATCTGTTGCGTGTTCGAGAGATCAGGAGTGACCAGAGGGTTGTCTCTGTCACTGAAATAAAACAAATTGTCGACCAATTAGACTGCTGAAATAATATAATTTGCTCATTGTTTTGGGTTATGTGCAAGGTCGATATACAAAAAACGGTTGTGTAGATTGTTTTTACTTTCAAGTTTAGGCATGTTGGCCTATTGCAAATTGATTTTATTTTCAAATTTAAACTTGGATGATGGCGCGAAAGAAGAAAAGCGCGGGTGATTTGAAAGCAGTAATGCCATATTCGTGCGTGGGAACATCGATTTTCGGATGATTAGGAAGTATGTATCAAAATGGCAAGTTTGACTATAGAGAATCGCGGCATTATTCATCGGAAGTAAAATTCAGGAAAGTATTTATACATATAATTGGTGTTTTTTTTAAAAAAAAAACTCCCTAAATAACGGTTTGGGGAGTTAAGTTTAGATATCTGCTCGAGATGTGCTCTAAAAACCATAGTTATCCAAAAAAAAAAACAGCCGTTTACAAAAGCACAATTATAGATTTTCGTACTCCAAAGTCCAGGCAAAATTACCCTTCCGGTTGAGCAGACCTTAATATTACACACAAATAGCTCCCTTGTCAGGGTGGATGAAGCAAAATAACGTACCTTTTAATTCCTTTCCATTTTTGTTGATGGGAGTATCGTTAGGAAAATATATATTTTCAGGTTGAAAAATTAACTAAGAAATTCCCTATAATCATCCATTACATAATGGAGTGCGATCGAGTACAAGCTAGCTACTAGCACATTGTAGTCGAGCCGTGTTTCGAAGGAGAATGAGGGCAAGAGCAAACCTGGCAGGAAGACAGAAAGAAACCACCACCTAACATACTAGTATACTTTAGCTGGTATACTTTAGCTGGTCTTTAATTAAAATGTCCAACAATTAGCTGGTCATAATCAAAGCACCAGAGAAAACGCACTAATAAAGTATTAGTATCGACTGAATTGGGGCCCACATGGCATTGGCAAGTTGAAATGTTTAATTCCCTTTTCACATAGAAACATGCAAAATGGTATCAAGCTTTGTTTCAATAATCTCAAAATTGTGGTAAATTTGTCGATTCGTATTGCACATTCAGCATGTCAAATTATATTGTGTTCAAACTAATCCATTCATACACGCGCGCACACGACCCCTTCCTGTAAATAGAAAATTATACCTTATCATTCCTAGCTAATTCCAATTAGTTGCATTCACACACGTTTTATATCGAGCCGGGCTAGCCTAATATTGGCGCCGTAGCCAAGCAAGGCCACCGTATTTACTTTCCGTGTGTATATGGGTCAAATGGAAGCCCACGACATTTTTCACCGTACAACACGAGCAGTGGAACACGGCCCTGATCTTTTGCAGAACAGAAAAAAAAAGAGAGAGAGATAGTCTTCCTATTAAGGCACTGGATAAGGTTATGTGTGCGGGTGTAGTGTACGTGTGTGTGTGCACACACACACACACACACACACACACACACACACTTTGACTTGCAGCGGCTGAGTCGATTTCGGAGACGACAGCAGGCTGCCGGCCAGCCGCCGGCGCACGTCGTTGACGATCGAGACCATCCCGACCATCGCAGACCTCCGCGGCTGTCGCGGGCAGCGGCTGGTCGACTTCGGGTTCTTCCATTTCCACAAGGCCCTTGCCTTGTCGCGCTTGGCCTCACCGTGATCTGGAACACCATCGCGGCGCTCTCGTCTTTGACGACGGCTTGCACAGTTGTATGCTCGACGCTGCGCCAGTTCGAAGAGGACGTGGACACCGTGTGTAGGGAACCCGAAACCGGCAGCGAAGCTGTTGGAGAGCCGTTCGTCTCGCTCACTGGTGGGACGCCGCCCGAGGACTCCCGAACCGTGTTCAATTCATCTCCTTCCCTGAATGTCCCCCTCCGTGCGAGCAACAGATTACTGACTACTTCGAATATGCAGTCTGGTGTGTGTGTGTGTGTGTTTTTCTTACACGAGGTTTTTCGTTTAACAGTTTATATTCTCAAATAAGATAAATCTGTTTAGCCCCCTCAACAATGGATCGTCTACTTCAACGTACCAAACTATGAAACCGGATTTCAGCACCCCACACCCTCCAAAGTATTGCCAAAGTGGTTTCCAATGTGATGCGACACTCATAAGATGGAATTGGTGTGTTCTGACCACCCCACGGCCGACCTTGACATGCATGCATGTTCTCCTCTTAAAAAATTATACGACTAAAATATTATAAACACACCTTGGATATATTTGTATGTGTAGTGAGTGTGTCATCAGTGTATACTGCGTAAAAAAGCCCAACTAGGGGGTGTGGAGACCGTCATGAGATACATGCGAAGGAAAATACTAAAAGAACACCAAATGAAAGTGAGATGATGGGGCCAGTGGGAAGGGATAGTCGGGATTGTTAACAGAAGTTTGTAACAATCCTGAGATCATATCTAAATGAACTGTAGAGTCTTATAGATTCTAACCAAGTACAGATAACAATCGTGTTGTGATCTATCTCTTGTAGATAGACTAATATGGTTCAATTTAGATATCATTCCAGGTTTATCTCTTGTAAGCCACGCACGGGGCTATTTCTTGCTATATAAACAAAGGTGCGGCCCTTAACGGGATTCAACGCTTCCATCATTTTTACCTGATAATCAGAGCCATCCTCTAAACACATCTACTATGGTGAGCTCTTCCTATTCTCTCCCGTCTGGCCGTCTCTGTTAGGAGTTGCGGGACAGAGAAGCTTACCAAATCCAATTTCGCCCTATGGAAGCTCCAGGTCCTACCTCCTATCCATGAGGCTCAGTTGATGGATTTTATCTAAGGCAAAACTGTCATCCCGCCTGAACAAGAGTCTAGCGGCAAGGATGACAAGGAGAAAGTGCCCAACCCGGAGTACGCGACATGGCTGGGTCGTGACCAGCAGGTCTTCAGTTTTCTCATCGGCTCCCTGTCGCGTGACATCCTCGCGCAGGTTTCAACCTGCGTCACGGCTTCTAATCTATGGAAGGCCGTCCAAGAGAAGTTTGCCTCGCAAACACGGGCGCGTACCGTCAACACTCGTATTGCGCTCACCACGACCAAGAAGGGCTCCATGACCATCTCTGAGTACGTCGCAAAGATGCGTGCTCTTGGCGATGAGATGGCATCTAATGGAAAGCCCATTGATGACGAAGAGCTGGTCTCGTACATCTTGACTGGCCTCGACATGGATTTTAATCCGGTCGTTTCTGCTGTTCTTGCCCGAGTGGAACCTATTACCGTCTCAGAACTTTACTCGCAGCTGTTTTCTTTCAAACAACGCATGGACCTACTCCAAGGCACTGCCGGTAGCTCATTTGTCAACCTCACCTCACGAGGGCGTGGAGGTGGTCGTGACCCTCGTGGCCATGGCCAATCTGGACGCGGATGCAACAACGGCGGTCGTGGACGTGGCAACTACAACAACCTCGGCAAGACAAAGATCAAGTGCCAGCTTTGCAAGAAGGATGGGCACGCTGTCGTCGACTGCTGGTACAGGTATAATGAGAATTTTGTTGTTCCAGAAGAAAAAAACGCCAATCTGGTGAACCATGGCGGTGCCGGTGGCTATGGCGCGGACTCCAACTGGTACACCGACTCCGGCGCGACTGATCATATCACGGGCGAGCTAGACAAGCTGATGATCCGAGATCGGTACACAGGAGGAAATCAAGTCCACACTGCAAGCGGATTTGGTATGAACATCGCTCATATTGGTCATGTTGTTTGTCATACCCCTAACGTAAAATCCTCTTGAATAGAGATCTACATGTTCCCAAAACAGCAAAGAATTTAGTTTCTGTTCATAGATTGACATATGATAATAATGCTTTCATGGAATATCATCATGATTTTTCTTTATCAAGGACCGGGCAACGAAGAAAGTCCTTCGCGGACCATGTAGAGGAGGATTATATCCTTTACCAGCAGGCGCTCTCCACTTCAAGAATAAGCATGTCTTTAGTGCTGCTAGTGCTGCTATGCCTTCGCTGGAAAGGTGGCATCTTCGCTTGGGACATCCGTCGTATCAAGTAGTTCATGAAATAGTTAACAATAATAGTCTGCCTTGTTCCCTAGAGCCTAGCCAAAACTCAGTTTGTGATTCGTGTCAAATGGTCAAGAGCCATCAGTTACCTTACTCAAGGTCTTCTAGTCGGTCAAGTTCTCCTTTATATTTAATCTATTCAGATGTTTGGGGCCCAGCTTGTGAGTCTTTTGAAAATTTCAAGTACTACGTGAGCTATATTGATGACCATAGCAAATTCGTTTGGATTTATCTTCTGAAACATAAATTTGAAGTTTTCCAAAGATTTCAGGTTTATCTCTTGTAAGCCACGCAAGGGGCTATTCCTTGCTATATAAACAAAGATGCGGCCCTTAACGGGGTTCAACGCTTCCATCAATTTTATAGGGATGATTCATGTCATCATGTGGATCATCACGGGGCTCAGCTCGTATAGACACAGGATAAAAAGCTTCTTGTTATAGAATGCACGGTACACGTGCATATGTTACTATTCCCTCTGTCCTATTAAAAGTGTCCGTTTGGGATATGTGTTAGTCAAACGTTCTTAACTTTGACTAAGTTTATAGAAAATATTAATAAATTTTTAATCTTCTAATAAATTTTTATAAAAATATGTTAAAAAATAAATCTAGTGATGTATAATACTCATCGATATTAATAAATTTATATATATAGTTAGTTAAAGTTGATTAAGTTTGAATCCTCAAAAAATGTGATTGACACTTTCAGCAGTAGTACTATATATCTATTGTTGCTTCTCATGAAACTCCAACATACCAGGTCGTTGATGAAAGAAGGGTATCTATCTTAATTAGTCGTTAGCTCACATGAAATACTCAACTCTAGTTTATCTCTAGTCTGACATGAAACGCCCAATCATCCTGTTGCGCCTGACATGAAATGCTCAACGCTCGCATGAAAGGTTTCTAACTTATCTAGCAATTGTGACCAAGGTTTTACCATGGATACTGACCCGAGTTGGTTTAACAAAAACCATGGTAACCACTCCGAAAACCGTCCAAATTTCAAATTCCAAATTTCAAACGTCTTTGAACCGAAAACCATGGTTTTGCGATGAAACCCGTCTGATCAGACTAGAAACAGCGGCTTCGGCAGAGGACATGTAAATGGTTGGAATTAATGAAAACTTTGGCATGACCTTTCCTAAGAGTTGATATTCCAATACACAACACGTAGGCATATAAAAGTATGTAACACATGCATGCATAAATGATCGTGTAGTTCACATAGTCCAATAATATGGAAACATAAAGTCAAACTCATGTAGTTCATCGAGAAAAGCTTAACATGACATGATATTGAAAATATGTTTTGCCTTCACACCGGTGAGATGGAATTTCAAACATGTTACGCTACGTAGCATTCCTGGATTGACATAATACCACGAGTAGCCATTAATTGCGCCTTGTACTCATTCCAAGATAGATCCGTCCACGGGGCAGTTGTCTCTCATTCATCTTGTAACATATTATAGAAATCTAGCTCTTGACACTGATAGACCCATCTTATAGGTGGTTGACTATAAATTTTAGGACAATTGTAGCCAGAGTAGTCATTACCTGTGTTAATTGAGGCCTCGTTTTGTTAGGGAAACATGTATGCACGTGTTGTAATAAAACCATTATTCGTACAATACAACATTGATTATTTTTTGATACAAGGAAATAATCAAGATTTGGAGGATATACAGCGAGCAATGGTCAAAATCGAGGTTTGTAGCAGTAGCTACGGCGGCCGCCAGAAGACACGGTTTCCGCATCTACCGCTTGGCTTACCGCTCCACGGTTTCCGCTCCCGTATCACGCGCGGGGCTAAGCTGCGGTTTCCAGCAAAACCGCTCGGGTAGCCGTTGCTCCTCCTCAGTTTCTGCTGCTTTCGAGGCGGTTCCACCGGTGGATCCGTGGCCGGCAGTTCAGCGAGGGCTACGGACGGGGTGTTGGGGAGGAAGAGAAAGAATGGAGAAGGGAAGGATAAGGTTGGGAGGTGAGATTTAGTAAACAAGGTGAGTTTTTTTTTTTGCCTTTTCATCTTCTTTGGTTTGTTTGACCCATCTAAACAGTCTCATTTGTCATCTAGTTTTTTTTATAGTTTTTAAAATTTTCATCGAATTTGAATCTTGAAAACCGGTAAATATAGAAACTGAGCTAGAGCGGTTTAGTCAAAAAACCACAAAAACCGCATGGTCACAAACTCTACTTTTTTTAGTGATCGTGTCTCACGTGAAAAGTGTAGTTTCATGTAAAGTAAAGTGCGTAGCAGGTACCTAAACTTGTTGAGGTGTGTCATCTAGGTCTCTCAATTCACAAAACGCGGATCTGACATTCTAAACTTGTCAAGGTGTGTCATCTAGGTCGTCAAACTTGCTATATAATTTATAACCATCTATTTAGGTCTCCAAACTTGTTCTAGCATGTCATCTAGATCCTCTAACTTACTAATAAGTGTACTTACGATCCAAATAATTTTACTTAGCATTAATATGCCTACTTGATGTCTCTATCATTACCATATATCTCTCTTAATCATATATTATTAAAGTTAAACACTAGGTCAAAAATAAAAATATATTACTGAGATTTTTTTCTATTTTTCTATGGTGTTTACTTTTAAGAATCTTAATTTTTCTTTTTTAAAGATGGTGTTAACTTCGATAACATGGTAAAAATATAAAGGAAAATCCTCTTTATCAATCGACTGAAATCCGACCGGGTTTCAGACGACGACGAAGCATAGAGGGTAACAGCTAAGCACGGGCAGTGCGCAGTGGATGCCCGTGCGGCAGCAAAGGCACTGCCGTGTCGTGAAAGGCGGTTATCACTTGTGGTGACAGCGGTCGCCGACTCAGAGGGTTGGGGGTGTGTTCGGTGCTCCATTGCTTACGGACATAGCTTCGTGACATCGGCGGCACGCGACGACTGGTGGTCGGAGGTAGCAGTTGATTGAAACTTCAAAGAGCCCCTAATACAAATGATGAGTTTCTACACTTAATAGTGATTTAGAGTGATATACTGTCATGATAAAGACATTAGGTAGTCAAATTATTGCTAATTTAAATTATTTAGATCGTAAATAAATTAATTAGCAAGTTAGATGACCTAGATGACATATTCAGATAAGTTTGGAGATCTAAATAGATTATGATAAACCGTATAGTAAGTTTGAGGACCTAAATGACACACCTTGATAAGTTTAGGTTGCTAGATCCGTGTTTTGGGAGTTGAGAGAGTTAGGTGATACACCTCAACAAGTTTAGGTAGTGGTTGTGCATTTCACTCTTTCGTGTCCATATGTGTTGGTTCCTTAAAAAATACAAATTTATTTCTCTTAATTATCTTCTATATTGTGACAACATTCATATAGGAAAATATATTACAAATTTCGAACCACCCTTTGACAACGGCTTTTTCGATTTCATATATGGAAAGCAGTAACGCCCTGCCGAAATGTGCAAACGGTTCCTTATTTTGTTTTTGTTTTTTTGTGCCATGTGCAAACGGTTCCGGCTACCCGGCCATCGCACTCCAGGTTAGCTGCCTTGCTGTGTTGCTGCCAGCACTGATTCGTCTCTACACTCTCTACACGGCCTGCGCGTTTCCCCTCCTTGCAATATTTATAGACCCAACAAGCTAGCCTCCCTCCATCATTCTGCCAAGCCCTGCATATCCCCCCATCATGAATTTCAACAGGGTTGACAGGGTTTGGAGTGTCCTAGGCCGCTTCGATGTCGCCCGTAGGGCATACGAGCGCGTCCGCGCTCGGCCGATCATGCACGCGGAGAACATTGCCAGGAACGTCATCTGCCTCCTCCTCTTGTTGGAGACCATCAACGGCGTGAAGGTCCTCCACAAGGTGTCGAGGATGGCGCCCGACGGCATCTGGCTGTCTCAGGTCGCCACCGAGGCGGACGCCCTCTACATGTACGTCATCCACGGAGACGACAGCAGGCTGCCGCCGGCGCACGTCGTAGTTGACGACGAGGCCATCCCGGCCATCGCGGACCTCTGCGGAGGCCGCCGGCGGCGGCTGGTCGACTTCGGGTTTTTCCAATTCCACAAGGCCCTCGTCGCGCGCGGCATGGCCGTGATCCAGAACACCGTCGCGACGCTCGTCTTCAACGACGACCTGCACGCCGCGCTGCGCCAGTTCGAGGAGGACGTGGACACGGTGGGGAACCCCAAACCACCAGCGGAGCTGCTGGCACTGTTCGTCCCTCGCTGGAGGACGCCGCCCGAGGACTCCAGAACGGTGTTCGTCTCCTTCCCCGAATGCCCCCCTCTGAGCGCGGAACAGATCGTCGACTACTTCGAAAGGTACGTAGTGTGCTAATAAGGTACATATGTGAATAATAACCTATATAGAGATGCTTCTTTCGCCGTCTGTCTACTATGTACCGTAGGGATTTCATGAAGTCTTGTCCGCATGCAGGCATCTGAGGTTTGGGGTTTGCATCGAGCGAATCGAGATTGAGCAGCATCCGCGTGCCGGGCAGCCGCCGAAGCACGGTATCATTGTGTTCATGACCGGGGAGCTGAGGGACGAGGTGGCGTGCGGCGAGACCGCAGTCGTCTTCAGGGTGGCGCACGGCCACGACATGTGGGTGCAGCACTACCAGCCTGATTACTAGATGAAGTTCATCTCGCTGAGATGTTGGATCGCATCTATGTAATCTGCGCATCTGTTTGCGCGTTCTCGAGTGATCAGGAGAGGATCATCTCCATCACTGAAATAAAATAAACTGTCAACCTGTTAGACCGTGCTGAAATAATTTTGCTCATTTGGTTTTGGGTTCTATGCAAGATCGATTTACAGAAAGACAAGGCAATAGGAAAACAATCATACCGTGGATAAAAAGGGCTTTTCTATGTGTTATGCCCTACGTTACATTCACCCTATTTATCTTCATTCTCTTCCGCAGCGAGCTAGTATGCCCAAAGCCGGCAGTGCGTAGGAGGTCACTGATCGAGCACTCTTGCGCCGACGAATCCGATCTTAGATAGACTAGGCGAAGAAAGGACAACCTGCTAATAAGAAGGTTTCTTTCTGACTTATGGAAAGCCTTACCTCTTTCTTGGACATGTTTTTGCTGCGCGCCTCTATGATAAACGAAATGGCAGACATGAACAAAGCATATAGTTGGTATGATGAGATATTCTTCTTTCTCGACGGAACTACCTTTCGGCTTCGCTAAAAATACCTACTGTTGCAGATTGTTTTACTTTCAGGTTTAGGCATATGTCGTTGCCTGTTGTAGTATTTGTTGTAAGCTTCGATGATGGCGCGAAAGGAGAGTGGGGGTGATTTAATTTGCAATCAGGAACGCCAGATTCACTCGCGCGGGAACATTGATTTTCGGATGATTGGGAGTGCGTATCGAGATGGCAAGTTTGGCTACCGAGAATCGCGGTATTATTCATCGAACGTAAAATATCAGGGTAGCATTTATACCCTATCCGTTGGAGAGGGGTTTTTTCTTTTTGAAAACTACCTAAATAAACATGTGGAGGGTGAATTTTGATATTTGTTGGAGATGCTCTATACTATAGTTGTCGAAAAGTAACCATTTAAAAGGGCAGAATCATATATTTACGTCCTCCAAAAGGTCCAGGCAAAATTCCTCTTCCATTTGAGCAGACCTTAGAAGAGAATAGCTTGCAAGGAGTCAGGGTGGATGAAGCAATAATGTACCATTAATGCCCTTCCATTTCTGTCGATGGTGACACGTTAGGAAAATATTGTCAGATTAAACTATTAACTAAGAAATTTCCTAACATCATCCATTTCAGAACGGAGGATTACCAGCTACCGCCATTCGTGATGGCAGCTCACTAGCTACTATAGCACATACTCCGTAGTAGCCAAGCCGTGTTTTGAAGGAGAACAGCAGGGGAGACAGAAGAGCATGAAGGCAAGAGCAACCTGGCAGGAAAAGATACAGAAAGAAATCACCACGATCGTAGCCGGATGATCTTTAGTTTTTAATGTAGCATAGCTGGTTTTTTATTGAGGGGAGTTAGCTTCATATATTAAGACACTACAGATGACATAAAGGCTCATTACGATCATACATAAACAAAGCACAAGAGATAAAGGCACTACCAAAGCATCGACTTAGGGCCTACGTGGCATTGGCAAATTAAATGTTTCCCTTTCTACTTAGAAAGAGGCAAAGTGTTATCAAGCTTTGTTTCAATTTTAAATTAGGGTGAATTTGTGGATTGTATTGCACATTCGGCATGTCGAAATACGTTCAAAAGAATCCATTCACACACGCGCGCACGTTCCAATTATAGTTGCATTCGCACATACTCCTCCATTTTTCTTTTCTTAACGTTAAGACAAAGGAATTAGTATTATTCTTAGTTCTTTTTCTTTGTTCTAAATGTCAGTAAAAAAAAGAACGGAGGAGTATGTGTTTAATCGTACCAGGCCAGCCCAATTGGCCCGGTTAGCCAAGCAAGCCCACCATATTTACTTGAGTCAAATGAAAGCCCACGAATTTTATCACTTCAAGTTCAAGAGTATCCGGATGAAGGCCGTAGGTACAGAGTTCTCTCTTTGTAGAACAATAAGCAAGTAGATATCAGATAAAAAAAAATGATCTTTCATTGAAGGTACTGATAAGTTCACAACTTGTATGAAAAATTAACACAGCTCAACCAAAATGCAGAAAACTATACAGAGTAACAAGACGTTTGATCTATCAATGAATAACGCTCATGTCATGACCTTACTTGCACACCTTGCTCTTGGCTTAGAACATCAAAGATTACACCATTATTGAGTCACTGATTGTTTCCATCCACACCTCTACTCTCCATCTATAGCACCATCTTGTCTCTGACACTCTTAGGACCAGGCCCCACAGGTCATTCGCTAGGATGGTGGTATTGATGAAAAAACCCCATAAGGTGATGGTATGGATGAAAATAGCCCTTAAACATGAGAGAAGGAGAAGTGAACCAATGCTCATCAACAGCCATTTCATCCATTCTGATGGACCAATAATACCCTACGGCATACAAGACAATAGATCAGCAGAAGTGCAGAACCACAGAGAATCCAGCCAACCATTCAGAAAATCTGCTATACATAGGGCCACTACAAGAAGCATCCCTAATGCAATCATTAGTAAAACAGGCAACAACAACATGGCACTGGAACAGAATTTGATGAAAGAATTGGGAACACGAAAAACATGAAGTTATGAAAGTTTGCCTCACAGAAATGCTGATCGTCATCGCACCTTAGACTTAAATGAATCCTGCCTCTATACCCAAAAAAGCAATTAACACAATGATCTACTCGAGAATATTCCTGTATTCTCTAAACTTTAAACTTTATTTTATCCTCCTCATGAGCCGATTACCTTGCTACAGTCTTAAGCACTGTGACTTTCACATTTCAACCTGCCCAAATGGCCAGCTGAACTGCATTTGCTAGGTATCCCAAAAACTGCCTTCATCTGTATCCTCATAGGGCTTTGCTGCGTCCAAACATATGTCCGAGATGCTGAGTTACTTCAGTATTAATTGCACCACGCAGACTAAGATTCCCAAAGTCCAAGAAACCCCGTGATCGGTGCATTACTCTAATCAATCATTTCCCTTATGACTCATGACAGTGTGCAGGATTCTGGATACACTATGAACAGGGAAAAGATGTAAAAGAAAATTATGGTTCAAAGAAAAGGAACAAACATTTGGGCACAGAAAATGAATCAATCTTTCAACACAATATGGAAGAGAAAAGGAGTCTCTCTGCACAATATACCGTAATTTCCAATGAGATGCTCAACCCACAGTGTCAACTGAACTGGACCATGAAACTGGTTTGTAAGTCGTGTCTGCAGTAATGGGACAAAACGTGCCATGATTCAGACTTTTGTAGTGTAATGTTTTCTGCACTACTTTTGATATGTTAGGTAGCCAGTTAGGTACTTAAGTCGTAAGGTAGGTTGGTCTAATACTCTAATGATGAGTTCTACAATTTGCAGGCATTGCTATTCCTCATTGCTCCTATGATTCCTGCTATGGTTGATCCAGCAGTGCCCACAAATCCTAGTGATGCACAGCTACAAACAGATTGTTCAACGTATAACAAAATTTCTGGTGGCTGAACGGGGCTACAATCCTTCTTAGTGTTCGTAATTGTTTTTGGAAGCAATCCTGACCTTACACCATGTTCAGCAGCCATAAGCCTTTCTGCAGTCCGCTGCACTAGTTCATCATTTTCCTTCAGGGTGTACAATTTGTATCGCTCATCTTTCACAACATCAGCAAGATAGGTATTGGTCCAATTCACTGGGGGAAGATCAGTCATGATGAACATGTGAACAGGACCACTAGCCTTCCTTCCCTTCATATCCAACTCAATAGCTTTCAACTTCTCCTTGAGGGCAGAAAATGTACTTTTCCAATGGTTCTTGAATTGGCCATCAAGCAGTCGTAGTTGCGCACATAGAAACGGCTCCTTGATCATGTTTTGAGCAAATTTCTTCCCTGCCGCCATGATCTCTGGAGCAAAAGGAAGAAACTCAATCCTCTCCAGTACAGTTTTTATTCTTTGATCCTTTGGTGATTCATGGATATCAAAATAAGATTCTGATCCCTTGTACCTTCCTGAGAAGAGTGTCCCAAATGCCAACAAGGTAGCACCTTCAGCTTCCGAACCAGGCCCTAAAGCCTTGTGTATATCTCTGCGCCTCCTAACATATGAGATCTTCTTCCTCCGTTTCAACTCTTCATCTGGTTGAAACAGATCCAATGCCCCATCATGATTCTCTTGATATGTCCAGACTGTTGTTCTGCAGTCGTCCTGTACGGGATACACACAGCCCTTTTCACTGCCTCCCAAACCAGACAGCATTGATCGGCATCTATTGTAGTCATCTAACAAAGAGCTACCACCAGAAACAGAACAGCACAACCCAGAAAAGCAGGCCTTCCTCATGTCTACACCACACCACAGAGAGACAAAAACCCTGAAGTCAATCGTCCTAACCACATATTTTATTGGGGATAGATCAACTACGTCACCCATTGAAACATACCTGAATGTTTAAAAAATGAGTGTCAGCAAAAGTTATTTTGATTATCATCTCTTTATTCGAAATTGGCCTCTATGAGGCGCAGCATTAAAATAATATAGTATCTCCAATTCAATAGAGTGGAGGGTTATTTCCGACTACAAAATCTGAAGGAGTATAGGTTTCCACTTTCCAAGAAAAACAGATACTGAGTGTGAAACAAAAATATTATCTATCTTCCAACGGAAAGTAATTTCATCACAGTTTTTATCGATGATTGAGTCAAGAGTGCTGATCTGCGGTCCCAGAAATGGCTAAGCGCTCATAAAGAAGATGCTACGGCCGTTTCATTTTGCAAGTGCAAAATGCCACAGTTTTCTGAACAACAATCGGTTCACAGGTGGTAAGCACTAAGCAGCAATCACCATCCTCCCAATTAATTGAACGCAAATGGCGTATGTTTACCTCTGCTCCCGGAGGAGCTGCATTACGTGGTCCCAGAAAGCGGCTCGGAGCGCAGCTGGTTCGGATACCCTGAACTTTGGGCAGCTCCCCAGGACGACGGCGTGGTGATCGAGCACCGGGGGCACGACAAGGGTGCGGTTGAGCAGCGCGGCGGCCACGGCGGCGTTGCGGAGCTCCCCGACCTGGTTGCTGAACCCGCTGTGCGGCGCGTACAACAGGAACCTCTCGGCCTCGAGTTCCTGCGAGGCTCCGCACCGGGCCTGCCCGCCGCCTCCAGAGGCGGTAAAGGGAAGGAGGGAGCGCCGCACGGAGGAGTAGGCGGAGGAGAAGAGGAGAGAAGCCGGGAGGAGGAGCACGAGTGCAGCCACGACGAGAGGCAGATTCGACCGCGCGCTCCGCCTGCGCCACCGGCCGCGGCTCGCCGGTAAGTCCATGTCGGCGGCGGCGCCGGGGTTCGGATCTGACGGTTGGAAACTTGGAACGGTACCTCTTCCAGTACCAATATCCGGCCCACCTTTCCAATGGGTTAGAGGCCAGGGCCCAGGTAATTAGATTATCATTACAGGATCTGAAGAGGTTCATGAGATTTCCCACGGTCCATAGAGATGTTTGCTCTTTTTATTAGACTAGGTGTTTTTTTTTTTAAGAAACAATTTGACACCACTATCGCGACTTTGTCAAAATGACTCAAATAAAATGGTGTCATGGTTCGAGCGGCTATCGGTATCAATAAAGTTTTAGGAGAAAGATAACAGGTGGGTTCCATTTCATGTACAAAATAGTCAAATCAAGCGGGATAAATTTCCTCTCAGATCAAATATAATATGAACGAATCAACCAAACTTTTCGAAGTTTTATCGCTGAAGTCTTCAAGTTTTATATAAGCTGCAGCCTGCACCGTGCTGCCTAAGTGGAGTGGAGGGTTGGATCTGCTGGGGGGCTCGGTGATGGCGATAGAGGCGGGTGCAGCTCCGGGTCCGGCCGCCCGAGAGGCGGAGTACAGCGGCCGCGTGACGCCGTGCGTGGTGCTGTCGTGCGTCGTCGCTGGCAGCGGCGGCCTCCTCTTCGGCTACGACCTCGGCATCTCCGGTTCGTCGATCTCCCGGCTAACACAACACCGTGCTTTTCAGTTGCAGAACTCGCGAACCCGACCATAATTATTTGTGAACCCGACAATAATCCTTGCGTGGCAGGCGGTGTTACCTCAGTGAACTCCTTTCTGAAGAGGTTCTTCCCGGAGGTGTACCGCCGGAAGCAGGAAAGCAAGGTCAGCAACTACTGCCAGTTCAACAGCGAGCTGCTCACCCTGTTCACGTCGTCGCTCTACATCGCTGGCCTCGTCGCGACGCTGGTCGCGTCGTCAGTCACGAGGAGGTTCGGCCGACGAGCGTCGATGCTGGTAGGCGGCGGGGTCTTCATTGTTAATTGGGTTAATTGCACAATAATATTATACCACAATGAGGGGTTATATATATAGGTTGCCGGCACAGGCGCACGGCAGCCTGGCGCACGGAGTCCTAGGGTTGCACGGCTAGGAGTCCTAGGGTTGCACGGCTAGGCCCTGTGCGTGGCTCGCGGTCGCAGCCCGTCCACGCACAGCCCAATAATCTTTCTACTCTAACAGCCCCCCGCAGTCGGAACGTCGTAGCTAGCCACTAGGACGGACGTTCAGACTGGACCGAAACTCAGTGAAGATTGACGACGGGAGACCTTTAGTGAAGATATCAGCATACTGCGACGACGTGGGTACATGGAGTACGCGAATAGCTCCAGTGGCAACCTTGTCCCGAACAAAGTGCAGATCGATTTCGATATGCTTGGTACGCTGATGCTGTACCGGGTTGGAAGAGAGATAGATGGCACTGATGTTGTCGCAGTACACAACTGTGGCGCGTTGGACAGGACGGAGGAGCTCACCCAGAAGCTGGCGCAGCCATGTGACCTCGGCAACAGTGTTGGCGACAGCCCGATACTCTGCCTCTGCACTTGATCGAGAAACCGTGGCCTGTCGCTTGGAGGACCAAGAAATCAAATTGTCACCCAGAAAGACAGCATAACCAGAAGTAGACCGCCTGGTCTCAGGACATCCAGCCCAGTCAGCATCAGAATAAGCCACTAAGTCAGCAGAGGAGGAGCGGTGAATCTGGAGTCCATGCTCAAGGGTACCTTTAATATACCGAAGAATCCGTTTGAGCAGAGCGAGGTGAGGCTCCCGAGGATCATGCATAAAGAGACATATCTGCTGAACTGCATAGGCGATGTCGGGTCTGGTGAAGGTGAGATACTGCAGGGCACCAGCAAGAGCTCGAAAGTGGGTGGCATCAGCAACAGGCGCACCATCAGGAGACAACTTAGCACTGGTGTCAACCGGCGTATTGCAAGGTTTGCAATCCGCCATACCAGCCCGATCTAAAATCTCAACCATGTAGTGGCGCTGGGAGAGAAAAAGTCCAGAAGAACTACGGTGCACAGTCATACCCAGAAAATGATGCAGTGACCCGAGATCCTTCATGGCAAATTCTGAAGTGAACACCCCAATAATCTGCTGAAGAACTGTACTAGAGGAGCCTGTGAGCACAATGTCATCCACATAGAGCAGCAGATAGACCACATCGGAACCATGATGGTAAACAAATAGAGAAGTATCTGACTGAGCACCAATAAATCCATGTGACTGAATAAAAGAGGTGAATGTGCTATACCAGGCACGCGGAGCTTGCTTCAGGCCATAGAGAGATTTATTCAATTTGCAGACATAGTCTGGGTGAGCAGTATCTGCAAAACCTGAAGGCTGAGAGCAGTACACAGTCTCAGAGAGTGTCCCGTGAAGAAAAGCATTCTTCACATCGAGCTGACGGATGGGCCAATCCTGAGAAACTGCGAGAGACAAAACAGTGCGAATAGTGGCTGGTTTCACAACAGGACTGAAAGTCTCACCGAAATCAATGCCGGGACGCTGAGTGAAGCCCCGAAGTACCCAGCGTGCCTTGTACCGGTCGAGCGAACCATCAGGATGAAGCTTGTGCCGATACACCCATTTACCAGTAACAACGTTAACACCCGGGGGAGGCGGAACAAGGTCCCAGGTGTTATTAGCCTGAAGTGCTGAATACTCCTCAATCATGGCCTCTCGCCAATTAGGATCAGCGAGAGCCCCTCTGTACGTCTTCGGGATCGGCGACAGAGAGGTGGCCTGAAGATCCAACACCTGCTTGGGCTGCCGAAAACCAAGCTTGCCCCTGGTCGTCATGACATGGTCATTACGCGTAGCAGGAGCAGGGACAGCGTTCTTCGGCAGCCAATCAGGGAACCCCGGCGGAGGGCCGCGACTGGGCGTGCCGGGAGACGGGGTCGTGCCAGGGGCCGCGGCAGGGAAGGACGCGCCAGAGGCCCCAGCGCCAGGGGAGGCCACCGTAGCCGCCGCGCCCGAGGCCCCTGCGCTAGAGGCCCCAGCGCCAGGAGAGGATGCCGGTGAGGCCGACGGGCTTGGCGCAGACGGGGAGGCCGGTTCGGGCGCCGGTGAGGTCGCCGGTGAGGCCGGCGAGCCCGGCGCGGACGGGGAGGCCGGTTCGGGCGCCGGTGAGGGAGGCCCGTGTGTGGTGGGGTCCCGGCGACTGGCAGCAACCTGAGGCGAGAAGCCAGCAGGGGCAGCCGCCCAGGACGCCGTCGGTGGTATACCTGCAATAAAAGGGGTGCCAACTGGAGTTGGCATATTAGTATAAAAATAATCCAGGAAATCAAAGTTGGATGAAGGCTGTGCCGAGCCGAGTTCGGCAAAAGGAAAGGAGGACTCATCAAATGAGACATGACGAGAAATAATAATGCGGTTTGTGGAAATATCGAGACAACGATAGCCTTTGTGTTCGGGAGGATATCCCAGAAAAACACATAAGGTGGAGCGTGGAGAGAGTTTATTCGGAGCTGTGGCGGAGAGATTAGGATAACACTTACACCCGAAAACACGCAAGTGGGAATATGATGGTTGGGTTTTATAGAGAGCGAAGAACGGGGTGGAGCCATTCAGCGTGGTGGTGGGGTGTAAGTTGACGAGATATGTGGCGGTCTGCAGAGCCTCAACCCAGTACACAGGAGGTAGACTGGCCTGAAACATAAGAGAACGCACAATATTATTAGTGGTACGAATAGCGCGCTCAGCTCTACCGTTTTGGGGGGAGGTGTGAGGACACGACATGCGCATGGTAATGCCCTTTGCCGAAAAAAGGGAGCGAGCTGTGGAATTATCAAATTCGCGGCCGTTGTCACATTGGATAGTTTTAACAGTAGTGCCAAACTGGGTAGCAACATAAGCAAGAAAATGTGACAAAGCGGCGAACGTGTCAGATTTGAGGCGCAAAGGAAAAGTCCAAATAAAATGCGAGCAATCATCAAGAATAATTAAATAATATTTGTAACCAGAGACACTAATAACTGGAGATGTCCAAAGATCACAATGTATTAAATCGAAATTGCTAACTGCTCGAGAATTGGACTGTAAAAATGGGTGTCGAGAATGACGACCCAACTGACACGCATGACAAATAGACTCTAGCTCACTCCTAATGCAAGGAACAGAAGGACCAATTTTAGATAAAGCAGAAGCGCCTAAATGACCAAGACGACGGTGCCATAAGGTACTGCTGGTGGCAATGTGGGCGAGCGCATGAGGCGGTACGGTGAAGGAATAGAGACCTCCGGGACTATCACATCGGGCGAGAGGGATCCTGGTGGCTAGATCCTTCACAGAGAAACCAAAGGGGTCAAATTCCACAGAACAGGAATTATCAGTAGTGAAACGACGGACAGAAATAAGATTTTTAATAATGTTAGGAGAAACAAGGACATTACGCAGATACAAAGGACGCTCGGCAGAAAAGGAAGTGTGACCGGTGGCGGTGACGGGCAGCAGTGACCCATTACCCACAATGATACTAGATGGACTAGTAGATGAAGGAGGGGAGAAGGAAGTCAGATTACCAGAAGTGGAGGTCATGTGAGCGTCGGCGCCGGAATCCATAGTCCACTCGCCCGTCGGAGGAGGGGTGAGGGTGGTGGTGTGGAACGAGTTGGCGAGAGCCGTCGGATCCCAGAAGCCGAGTGGAGGTGACCAGCCGGGGGGGCCGTACCCGGCTACGCCCTGACCAGCAGGGAAGCCAGGGAACCCGACGCTAGGAGCAGGGGCGCCGTAACCCTGGAAACCGACTGCCGGAGGGAGGCCCGCAGCTGTGAGCGCGTGCCCCGGCGAGTACTGCTGCTGCGGTGCACGACCGAGGACGCCTGGCGTGTATCCGGGCCAGACCTGGAACGTGCCCGTCATGGGGTTGAAGGTGGGCGGGAATTGCGGTTGCCCCCCGCGACCGCTACCCCCGCCACGACCCCCGCCGCCCCCGTTGTTGCCGCGGCCGCCACCACCGCCGCGTCCACCACCGTTGCCACGGCTGCCACCACGACCACGGCTGCTAGAGTTGTTGTGGGAGCGCGTGTTGGAGCCGTTGTTGCCGGAGGAAGGAGGCGCAGACCCGCGCTCGGACGTCGGCGTCGAGGAGGAGGTGCCGATGAGGGCCTGCGGTGGCGCCTTGGTGTTCATGGTGATCTCCTCCACCTGGAGATCATCACGAACCTGAGCAAGGTTAGGGAGCGGGCGCTGCCGCTTGATCAGGGCCGCCATGTAGGAGAAGCGCTCGTTAAGTCCCCGGAGAACGGAGAGAACGAGGGTGCGCTCGCTGACGGGCTCGCCGAGGTCAGCGAGGGCGGCGGCCATGTTCTGCAGCTTGCGGCAATAATCCGCAATGGAGAGGTCGCCCTGCTGAAGCGTGCGGAACTCGGCGTCGATGATGAGCGCACGAGTTTCGCGATTGCCTAGAAACTGCTGTTCGATGGCCAGCCACATCGAACGACAGGTCGGGCGCGAGGCAGATAGAGTCGCGATGTCCATGAGGTCGGGCGAGACGGTGCTGTAGAGCCACGACTTCACGGTACATTCCATGCGAGCCCAGGAGGACTCGACGTGTAGAGCCGGATCATCGGAGAGGACGTGATCCGTGAGCTCGTACTTGCCAAGGGTGTTGAGGAAGAGGTCTTTCCACCGAGCGTAGAACGTAGACGTGAGCTCGAGGACGAGGGGAATATAGACCTTGATGTTGGCGACGGCGATGGCTTGTGCATGGAGGTTGGCGCGGGTGAGGGCGTCCTGCGCGACCATGTAGGCGCGCAGATCGTCGTCGCGCGGCTCAGGCTCCGGCTTGTCCTGAACGCGCAGCTCACCGATCAAACGCCGGACTTCGTCTTCCAGCGCGGTGAGGCGCTGAAGTTTGGCCTCGCGATCATCCTTCTGGCGCGCGGCCTCGGCCTCGACAGCGCGTTGGCGCTCGGCCTCGACAGCGCGAAGACGATCGGCCTCGGTGTTGGCCGTGGCGGTGTCATTCGGAGACGACGCCATGGAGGAGGAGGGAGGTCGTTGGAGGAGCAGCGGCGACGACGGCTTGGAGGTGGGGGGCGCGCCCTAGATGGAAAGGAGCGGAAGCGAGGAAGAGGATCGACCTCTAAGATACCATGTTAATTGGGTTAATTGCACAATAATATTATACCACAATGAGGGGTTATATATATAGGTTGCCGGCACAGACGCACGGCAGCCTGGCGCACGGAGTCCTAGGGTTGCACGGCTAGGAGTCCTAGGGTTGCACGGCTAGGCCCTGTGCGTGGCTCGCGGTCGCAGCCCGTCCACGCACAGCCCAATAATCTTTCTACTCTAACATTCATCGCAGGCTCCGTGTTTGGTGGCGCGGCCGTCAATGTACCCATGCTGCTCCTTAACCGGATTCTACTGGGAGTTGGTCTCGGATTCACTAACCAGGTAAACAGTAGTACTAGATACTAGAATCGACTGTTGTTGTAAGTGCACATCTTCTTTCTCAAAACTGGCACGTTTTCTCCCCCAAATTATTCTGGGGAATGTACTAATACATCAGTCTGCAAAATTACGTTTGCAGTCAATTCCACTGTACCTGTCAGAAATGGCGCCGCCGCAATACCGTGGGGCAATCAGCAACGGCTTTGAGCTTGCCATCAGCCTGGGCATTCTCTCTGCCAACATCCTCAACTACTTCGTCGTGAGAATCACAGCGGGTTGGGGGTGGAGGATATCCCTGTCCGTTGCAGCAGTCCCTGCCACACTCTTAACCGTCGGCGCGACCTTCCTCCCCGAGACGCCGAGTTTCATAATCCACCGTCACGGCGACGACGTCGACAAGGCGAGGATCCTGCTCCAGAAGCTGCGCGGGACAGCGTCAGTCCAGACAGAGCTCGACGACTTGGTCGCAGCTGCTAGTACTAGCAACCTCTCAAAGGCTTCTTCGCAGTACCCGTTCAGAACCATATTGAAGAGGAAGTACAGGCCACAGCTCGTGATAGCGCTGCTGATCCCGTTCTTCACTCAGGTCACCGGGATCAACGTCATGAACTTCTACGCCCCGCTCATGTTCCGGTCGATCGGGCTCAGGGAGAGGGCGTCGCTCCTCTCCGCGGTGGTCACGCGCCTCTGCGCGACGCTCGCGAACGTCGTGGCCATGTTCGCCGTCGACAGGTTCGGCCGCAGAAAGCTCTTCCTCGCCGGCGGCGTCCAGATGATCCTGTCGCAGCTCACCGTCGGCGCGATCCTGGCCGCCAAGTTGGAGGACCACGGGAGCATGGACAGGGACTACGCGTACCTCGTGTTGATCATGGTGTGCGTGTTTGTTGCCGGGTTCGGATGGTCTTGGGGCCCTCTCACGTTCTTGGTCCCTACTGAGGTCTGTCCGCTCGAGATCAGATCGGCAGGGCAGAGCATCGTGGTTGCCGTGACTTTCTTGATGCAATTTGTGATCGGCCAGACGTTTCTCGCGATCCTGTGTCGCGTCAAGTCTGCGGTGTTCTTCGTCTTCGGTGGGTGGATTTGCTTGATGACGCTGTTTGTTTACTTGTTCCTGCCGGAGACGAAGAAGCTGCCCATGGAGCAGATGGTGGTCTGGAGGAGGCACTGGTTCTGGAAGAAGATTCTAAGAGATCATGAAGAAAAGATGTAATAAGCAGGGAAAATAGCTAGCCCAGGCTCGCTCCTGTTATCTGGAGATGTGTATAAGTACCAAAAGATTAAACCCTCACTGTCCATTACAAATTAGTATGATCCCATTTATACCTTCTAAAATCATAAAAAATTTGTGAGATAGAACTTCCTCCTATATTCTCTCTTTCAATTCCTAAGACAAACCAAACAACAGATAGAGATTAAATAAAAGGTTAAGATTTGTTTATTCTCAAGTGGTTGAGATTTTATATATCTCTTTATCACATTTTCAAAACAAATAAAATGCACGTGTGGAACGTTTTAGAGGCTGGAAGACTTATTACCGAAGCCATAACATTTCATTCTTAAAATCTTACTTATAGTGGGTGAGGTCGAGGCTTTAGCTTTCCAGAAGGGGCGACAGTTATAACACGCGGTGTGGAAAATAAAATAGTTGAGTACCAAATTCACTATTTTCTTTGTACTGGTTCACAACAAACAGACGGTTCTAAATTAATTCAAGCACTATAATAAATCACACTTATGCTATTTGTTCTGTTCAGCTTTTTGTTTACTCCCTCCGCTCTTTTTTACTTGTCGTTGTTGACTTCAATTAAAAACTTAGATTGCTCGTTTTATTTAAAAAATTAGTTTAAATATGTAAAATTAAAAATTAGGATTCAAAAACTTTTAGTAACAATTTAAATTTTAACAAAATATTTGATATATCTCATATTATTTTTAAATAAAAAACATAATTAAAATTATTCATCAAAGTCAAAAACAATAGATAAAAAAGAATGGAGAGGGTATTGCTTTTTTTGTTTTCCTTTTTATCTTTCTCTATCCTTTCCTTTAGCTTTCATCTCACAGCCGTCACGGTGGCAGTGGCAGTGGTAAACAGTGTCTCCATCCGTTTGTATGATATGATTATGAGTTATGACCTTATAGTTTTTTTTTTTATGAAACAGGATGGTTATGACCCTATAGTGAGCAAGGTTTCAAAATCGTTGAAACTCGTACAGGTTTATGTTTTTTATCAAATTGTTTCGTTCGGTTTTTAAAATTAAACGGTTTTCTCTAAAAACTGTCTTTAATATTGTAGTAAAAATAATTTTTTCTTGATTTTATAATAAACTATTTGATTTTTATGCATTCAATGTTTATAGTTTGAAGTGGTGGGGTAGCGTGGACATAAGGAACGCCCATCACACATGGAGCCCCACGTCCCTTTGCAGTCAAACGTGGGGCTCCTGTCTCCTGCGTCCAAGCCTTTCCGCCGTGAGTGATTCCGATCTGGACTCGTATCCATATTTTTTTCCTTTTGGGAACACATCGACATGGACCCCGGCAGCGGCCAGCGCCACCATTCACATGATTATTCTTTGCGAACCAGAAACAACAAATAGCCCCCACCTTCATTTTTAAATTGATGTAAAATAGTACTAGTACTGTATGAACGGAAGGTGGAAGCCCAGATTATATAGTTTAAAAAAGAGCTAAGCAGCGAGTGGATCCGCCGATGGCGATAGGGGCCGCGCTGGCGGAGAGCGCCGCCGCCGGAGGGGCGGGGTACAGCGGCCGCTTGACGCCATTCCTGGTGCTATCCTGCGTCGTCGCCGGCAGCGGCGGCCTCCTCTTCGGCTACGATCTCGGAATCTCCGGTGCGTCCTGGCTACTCCCATGCACTCGATCTGCACGCAGTTCGGTAGAGTTAGAGAAGCATTATGTAGGCATTCATGAGCCTGAAAGATGCATGAACGGAAGTTTGGGAGATGCATATGCTTGCAAATCGTGTTTTTTTTTTTTTCCTTTTTGTTTCGCCTCAGGCTCTCTGCTTCTTGCTTCTTCTGCTAGCTTGTGTCAACATGCTGGTTGCTCTTTCAGACCAATAATGCCAAACTTGTAGGTTGAAAAGAAGAGTTCATGGTGGAAGAAGTGCTAGTACAGATAAGTGTCATAGCAGGATTAGGAGCTGTGTGGAATCTCATGAAGTCGAATAACAATATGGCTTGCCGAAAAATGCAAACTGCCGAGTTGAATTATCCATACACATACGGCTGATTTAAAACTAATTTACAGGGATATACCTATCAGTTTAAAGTGTACCGGAGGAATTGTATCCTTTTGTGACTGGAAGAAACTAGCGATATTTAGGTATCCTGTTTAGCAGGGAAATAACAGAGCAAAAGGAAACCACATCTCTTACTGAATTTTTCGAGTCATGAACTTCCAATCTTTCCCCCAAAACAAAAACATGTTATTAATCTTTTGTTTGTGTTTATGATAGGTGGTGTTACCTCGATGGACTCCTTTCTGATGAGGTTCTTCCCGGAGGCATACCGCCAGAAGCAGGACAGCAAAGTGAGCAACTACTGCCAGTTCAACAGTGACCGCCTCATCCTGTTCACGTCTTCCCTCTACATCGCTGGCCTCGTCGCATCTTTTGCCGCATCGACCGTCACAAGGAGGTACGGCCGCCGCACGTCCATTCTGATCGGCGGCGCTGTCTTCGTTGTTGGCTCGATCTTCGGAGGCGCGGCCACCAATGTGGCCATGCTGCTCCTTAACCGAATTCTACTGGGAATAGGTTTGGGATTTACTAGCCAGGTAAACATTAATTTGGAATTTGTATGCAACATTGCATATACAATATACAGTGTTAGATAGACATGCACAAGTACTTGTACTTTCGCTCTGAAACAGACGCAAGGGATTCTTAATCAGCCACACACATTTTAGGTAACAAACCTTGTGTAAATAATGGGATGACATATGTACGTTTCAGAAAATCTGTAGCACAAATAGCTCGTGATAAGCATTGATATTACATTAGAGGTTACAGATATATCATTACACATAAATTTTACATGTATATCTGGAATAACAAAACTGAAGTTGCATACCTATGAAACCAGTACCAAATTTGACTAGTACTTGCTATGAATCACAATCGCAGTCAATCCCATTGTACCTGTCAGAAATGGCGCCATCGGCATACCGTGGGGCGTTCAACAACTTCTTTCAGCTCTCCGTCAGCCTTGGTGTTCTCTTTGCAAACATCCTTAACTATTTCGTGGCGGAAATTTCAACTGGGTGGGGTTGGAGGATATCCCTATCCATCGGTGCAGTTCCTGCTGTATTCCTGACCACCGGTGCAATTTTCCTCCCTGAAACACCAGGCTTCATAATCCAGCGTGATGGCGATATCGATGAGGCAAGGATCCTGCTCCAAAAGCTGCGTGGAATAACCTCAATTGATGAAGAACTTGATGATTTGGTATCTGCTAGCAAACTCTCAAGGACAACCGGAAATCAATTCAGAAACATATCCAAGAGGAAGTACCGGCCACAGCTTGTGATAGCGCTGCTGATCCCTTTCTTCAGTCAGGTCACCGGGATCAATGCCATAAACTTCTATGCTCCGATCATGTTCAGGACAATCGGCCTCAAGGAGAGTGCATCCCTTCTTTCCGCGGTGGCCACACGCCTCTGCGCAACATTTGCCTACATCATGGCAATTATAATGGTTGACAGTCTTGGGCGTAGGAAGCTTTTCATTGGAGGAGGTATCCTGATGATCTTGTCTCAGATGACCGTGGGTGTGATCTTGGCTGTAAAGTTCAGTGACCAAGGGGACATGGACAAGGAATATGCGTACCTAATGTTGACTACAATATGTGTATTTGTTGCAGGCTATGGATGGTCCTGGGGCTCTCTTACATTCTTGGTCCCTGCCGAGGTCTGCCCACTGGAGATCAGATCAGCAGGCCAGGGCATCGTGGTTGCTGTGACTTTCTTGATGCAATTTGCTATCGGCCAGACATTTCTCCCGCTGCTTTGTTGCATCAAGTCAGCGACGTTCATCTTCTTCGGAGGTTGGATTTGCTTGATGACGCTCTTTGTATATCTGTTCGTACCTGAGACAAAGAAGCTACCCATGGAGCAGATGGATCATATCTGGAGGAAGCATTGGTTCTGGAAGTTCGTAGTAGGGGTGAAAGAGAAGGAACAAGAAGATGCAGATAGCTATCCCAACTTGCTAAGCTCCTATTAGTGCCTTTGCGAATTGAAGTTTCAAACATGCAAGGAATACACAATGTATAGTTGTACTCTCCCTTGTTTTTCAATTAGTTTCAACTTTGACCATTCATTTTATTCAAAATTTTATGTCAAATGTGAAAATTGTGTTGTAAATACCTTTAATGATAGTATAATAAAATGTATGATATTTATGATACATTGTTTAATAAGACAAATAATCAACGCTAAGCATGTGTATCAGGATATGGATATGACAGTTTCATCATACAGTGAAATGTTTTAGTACAAGTGACTATAGGGAAAACATCAAAGCAAAGCAAAATATTCCCCTTGACAGCCAGTTCCTCGGCAGACACTATGGAATAGCACAGCTCAAGGTTCCGAAATTAACTACGTATGTGTATTATGAACCAAACGAAGCTCAAAATGAATTAGAGATATTGTCACAACAATTTGAGAATAACGAGAATATTACCGATAAAATTATTATGATGGTTACAGAAAAAAAAGAATTTTGTATACCTGATAGGCGGAAGATAAGAATCCACGGTATATGACAAACTTGTTGCAGCCAGCAACGCGCATAAAGCAAAAGACTTTCGATAAAGATAATATTGAAGTGAGATGGCGTCGTGTGCCTGGATGACCAAAATGATCTGAAAGAGACTGGCCACTTGGCACTATTGACGCTAACCACATGCAACACTTGGTGCAGAATGCAAGTAAGGGCACGCTGGGATGGAAAAGTCCTACCCAAACGAATCTCCGAGAATATACTGCACCATATTGCTCATAAAAAAGTGTTAACTAAGTTTCATATTGTTAAAGCGTGTAAATGTAAATAATGTATGAAAATTATCCAAATATGCAAATTTGTGAGACACCATTTTAATTCTAAGAGGTATTCTTTTACAAAAACTTCTAAAAGTACTCTGTTCACCCATTCGGATGTTCCCGACCAACGAAATGTACTAAAACTCATCTGCTCAGCGCTGTCGAAACGGACAAAAAAGGGTCCAGGAGTATGAAGATTATTCTCTCAAACTTCTGTAAATTTGACAAGGACACCACCAGCTAAGGTCGAATCAAATGAACAAAAACAGGTCAAATCAATTAAACGTGTGAGTTGAGGTCACTTTTGCAACAAAACCCAGTATGCAAGTGCTTATTTGCAACAAGTAATACTAAGTTTTAATCTTAAACTTAAGTGACATGTGGGGTGGCTTATGTAACCATCCCCAAAAAAATTACAGTACTCATAGAATTTTGCACGAGAAAAATCAAGTGGTATGTGTTGGGTACAGATACATAAACCAAATTGAGGTAGCAAGAAACAAATAACTGCAAATGCAATGCACCCAAGCATTAACTATAATGTTGATTAGAAAACTGATTATGAAACATGCTGCCGCATAATTAATTCTATCAGCTTGCATACCCACTTTACCCAGCGATTTATCAAAGGTGTCTCAGAAACCTCAAGAAGAGAACTGAGCGCACCTGAACAAACAACTACTGCTTCTTTTTTTACAAAATGTTTACAACATTACAACCATGAAGATCAGCACGAACATTAATGACTTTGTTAACATAGTGTCATATCATGCGTGCTAGACAAACAACAGATACATTCATACATAGCATAAATTACAGCACATGATACAATCTAGAGCACGGTTAAAACTTTCAAATAAAGAGGCAAAGCTTATTTTGCCAGTAACTAAACACAGTTGGTTTGTTGAAGGGGGTCATGCCTGAGCCCTCGTTTGGGGATTTGCATGAAATGCAGACTGTCTATTCTGACCTCCTAGCAAATTTAATGAAAGAGAAGTAGATACTGCCTCTTGATTCGATTCCCCAATGCTTAGCTTCGACATGCCTACAAGCTCATCAACATTTATCGGTTCCTTAGAATGAACTGGGATGGGCTTGACAATCTCATGTGTTTCTTGTGGCAGATCCTCTCCATCTTTCTGATTTGGCCAGAATGGAACTGAGAATTGCATGAATGGTGAGAAATATGCTGGAAGAATCACCGGATAGCTTGGCTGCAAATTCTCTTGCATGACTGTAGAAGCTGCAGAACTCTCTGCAATGGCAGAAGTATCGGATTCCATAGATTCTACTTCCTCCTCCCTAGGTGGTGGCAACAGTGGTTGATTTGATACTCGGGCCTCAGATTCTTGATTCCCAGGAAGTGGTGGAAGATCCATGGACTGTGAAACAAACAGAACACACAGTTCAGCTCACAATAATACACAAAGCATGAAACATCTAAAGAGATTCAGGATACAGCAACTGTTTCTGCTATAAATAAGTTGAGAGATTAATAGATTATGTCCAAAAAATTGTGCTAGCATAAGTCTATGATATCTATTAGCTCAAAAAATGATGCATCATGCAGATACAATATTGTTACAAGTACGAAAAAAAGGCTGTCTTAACAAACTTTAACGTAGTACTAGGTGACAAGATAAGCAAGTTACCTCATCAGGCACCATGTCAAAAAGGCTAGACCTCCTCTTCCTTCTGCTCATATTTGATTGGCGGATAAAATATTTTTGAGCATGACTTGCTACTTGAGTAGGTGTTCTGGAAACCACAAAGTTACGAGAGATTCCCCGCCAATCACCTTTTCCAAGCTTTTGTAATCCAAGCAAAAACCTCCGGTGTTCTTCTTCAGTCCACGGAACGCCTGTCAAAGCAATCCTAATCAGCAACACGCAGTCAACATGACACATAAAGGCACAGCATGCAGCCACAAGAAGCTCGTGAACAAAAAACAACAGAAAGTATCATATTAACAGAAGGAATGAGTTAGCAACTTAGCACACCATTATGTTACAAAACACAGCATCTAGGAAGTGTGGCATCACTAGATGCAGGAGTACCAGAAACATTCTGAAACCAGAATAATTACAAAGATTTGCATGATCATAAAACAACTGTCTCGGATTCAAATGTAAAACTCCTATACCAATCACCAAATTTGAGTAAAAACCTAGCTATGGAGAAAATTTCAGAAAACAAATAGCGGCCCAAATGGACAAATAAGTATAAAGATGACTAAGCTTTTATCATGCCTCTAATCTCTTAACCAGCTTGTTTGCTCATCACGTATGGGTAGCAGCAGTCTAGCACATTCACACAACACATTGTCCGAAATAACTCCTGGCATATAGGAGATGTAAAGACAGGTTTCTCCTGGCATCCTTTTCAGAAAACGTACTAGCACTTTTACAGCCATCCATATGCAGGGATCAAGGCCTGAGTTTGTCCCAGATAAACTGACGTCCCCTTATCATAAAGAATATAGCTGAGCTTCTCAAATCATCGCCCTTACTAACCAATTAAACAGTATGGGTCTTCCATGGGAGTATGGGACATTAGGTCGTCCATTTACCAATTACTGATCAAATGAAGTTGAATTCGAGTATCAAATCCAGTAGTACCATAGTACCATCAATGCTTTACAAGCTCTCACAGATCCATTCAATGTTCTCCCAAATTAGCTGACGTTGTCACCTGAACAGACTTCAGAAAAGGGAGAAAAAAACTAAGCTGAGCTTCTCCCAACATCCAAATGATCCAATCAAACACTAGGTAGTCCTTGTACCAGCTACTTATGGAAATGGAGAGTGGTGGACTCAAGTACTGTCCGAAATCCGTGCATTTGTTAGAAACTACACAAATAGCCCATGAATTGAATGTTTATCGTAGGTGAACAACTATCGCAAGGAACAGGTATCACCTACCCATTTCCCGCATCCATCTACTAAGCACTAAAAAGTGAGGAAGCTTACGAAGAGATAAAGCTGGGAGGATCTGCTCTCTAGAGCCGCGCATCAACTCAGAGCGGGACGGATCATCGATCAGAGTAAGAGACGAGAGCAGGGGAGGACGGGAGAGATCGATCGAGCGGTAGCTCACCTTTCTTGCGCTCGCGGCTGGAGGACGAAGACCCCTGCACGAAGTCGTCGGAGGCGTAGCCGGCGGGGTCGGCGAGG
Organism: Oropetium thomaeum; assembly: GCA_001182835.1. Lineage (NCBI taxonomy): Eukaryota > Viridiplantae > Streptophyta > Magnoliopsida > Poales > Poaceae > Oropetium > Oropetium thomaeum. The sequence continues at coordinate 212,264 of LFJQ01000051.1, forward strand.
CCGTCGGGCCCGTCGGCCGGGGACGCGCCGCCGCTGGTGGATCCGGCGGAGAGGAGCGAGAGGTTGCCCATGCTGGCGCTCTTGCGGATGGCGGCGCCATCGGTGAGGCGCACCCCGAAGATCTTGACCCCGCGGTTGGGGCACGTCCGCGAGTTGTGCCCGTTGTGGCTGCAGTGCGAGCACCGCCGCGTCATCCTGCCCGCCGCCGCGCCACCGGTAGTATAGAGGGGTAAGGGCTCCGCTGCTGGCTGGCTGGCTGGCTGGATGCGCGTGTCGGGAGAGAGAGCAGTGGTGGTGCGCGGAGAGGTGATGGTGGTGGTGACTGGTGAGGTGAGAAGACGGGGAGGGGGGAGCGTAGGTGGGAGGGAGGAGAGGAGAGGTGGAGAGCAGGCAAGAGGGTTTACTCAACTGTTGAGTGGTGATTGGTTAAGGTGGTCGGTGATCGTGGGCCGTCCACGTGGCGGATATTCCCGCGGCGCGATACGTGGGCGGCGGGGTTCCGGCTTGTGGGGCACGCCGTCGTCTCTCTCCCTCCCGCTGCTGCTTTTATCCGTGGACGCGGTTGCCGCCCGGCTTCACTCTCGTTTCGTTTTCTTCACGCCGGGTCCTCGGATCTTTCCGTCTACAGTTCCATGGCGCCTGACCGACCAGCGACCATGCCAGGCGGCCACTCACTCGTACGTAGTGAGTGTGTTCCTTGTGAAACATGTGTGCGTGTTCCAGGGGCAGGGATTACCCCAACTTTTTTTTATGGTGCCAATAAGCATATAACTTAAGATTTTGATACAGATTATGAAACTGATAATATAAATAAATTATAATTTATAAATAATTTTATTTATTTAAATATTTAAAACTAATAAATAATTATGTTCATATTTATTTATAAATTATTTTTAAAACATATAATATTTAGATATTTAATAGTCATAATATTTATAATTATAATTTATTTATATAATCAATTTTATAATCTCTAACGTACAAGTCCTTAATCAAAATAAAAGAGGAACCTTGCTAAACTCGAAAGTACTTCTTTCAGATTCGAGGACGGCCTTATGAAACGATGACTTTTGTTTTATTGAGGTATTATGAAATGATGAGATAAAACATGGCTCAAGAATATTTTAGGCACGTCATGCTGTGCCAGTGGCCAGACAAGTGGCCCGGGCGCGTGAGATTGGGAATCTTGGGGCGGATGGATGGGCGTGACCCGTGTGGCCGTGTATCAAACTACTACTGCTAGTACTAGTAGTACATAAACCGGATATCGGGCGGCGGATCAAATCTTCGACGTGGCACGTACCGACAAAACTCTGGCCGTTGAGGGAGACTAGTCAAAATCAAAACCCCTGCTACACACTTGCAATTGCAAGGAAGCACCGAAACAGCGGGCTATCGCGGGATGACCTGCGGCAACGCAGCGTATGGACTCCCCTGTGTTGTGTTGTGTGTGGATGCACCACACATCAAATTTTCAGTGGAGAAGACCAGCGTCCCACTCCCACAGACGACAAGGATCAGGATGGAACTGGAACATACATCACGTATGCGGTCCATAAAAAAAAAAAACTAAGTTAACGTAACAAACTCGCGATCGCAGCTATGGTTCACAAGTATTATCTCTGTTTTTTATTATAAATTTGTATAAAAAATATTAATAATTAAAAAACAGGGCTAGTAGTTTATGAGCAGTCGTACGGTTAGGTCCGACGTAGTGCTATATTTCCCGGAGCAGATAATGATCAAAGTGACTCAAATCCTCAAGTAACCTGGACCTTCGGTTTTTGTATTGCTCAGTAACCTGAAAAAGTCAAAGGGGATCCACTTCCACCCATATGATGAGACTTCACAGATATTTATATATAAGAAATGTTTTCGGAACCTCTGATACTAGATGACAGCCCGCACCAATACTCATGTCCAACAGCGTGATATTTTAACATCAACCAACAGCTTATCTAAACTAACAGTGTTATCAGCTGAGAGTTGTTAAATTAAAATAATCCATCCTCTTGGAGTAGAGCCGACCAACTAGATAACTTACCATATCCTTTTATCTTAAAAATTTTGTACTACTAGTACTTGGATAAACACCAGGTCGGCATGGACTTTTTTTTTTCTTGCTGCAACTGCAAGATAAACCATTGTCCTAAACACCACTGAATGCAACGCGTGACTACACAAGGAACATGGTGGGGTAAGAAACTGAATAACATTTTTAACTGACACCCTCAACTTATCTACGAGATGTAATTAGAATCTTTTTTTTTCCTTTCACTAGAGGAAATAAGTTTTCATGGTGGTTCAAAATCTACAAAATTTTCATTTAGGCAACAGCCAAGTCTTTTACTCCCAAATAAATTAAGATAAGCCGGAAATAAAACTTTTGAGAACCAACAGAAACAAGATCAAAATAAAATAGAGAGAACCAACGTAACTAGATGCATATCTTCAGTTTTTCACACTATTTAAAAATGTTATAATACCAATCTTCCAACGTTACTAAGGTGAGGCGCAAAGTCACATGCCACACCAGATTAAGGTCATCCCTTTCTACTTATCAAAGAAAAGAAAAACTCATCCATTTCTTTTTTCTTCGAAAGGACAGGTCACCCATTTCTATTTAGTATAATACACGCTACTCCCTCCGTTAATTTTTAGCATCATATTTGTTTATTTGTCATTTTTTAAAAAGAATAGTCCAAATACATAACATTTTAAGTCATGGTTCAAATATCATTCATGATAAATCAAATCATAAAAAATATATAATATATATGAATGGTAAAGACTAACACTAAAGTCAACAACATGGATAATTTGTGAATGGAGAGAGTACAGAATGGCCTGGTTGAAGCCTTACTTAGCACGCCAACCATTTACACCTCCTTGTGACGAACTCTAGAGATGATAATATCTAGAAAATTTTATATGTTCAACATTAGTACTCTATTATTCATTTAAGTATTTAAATGTTGCACCATATTTTTACAAGAAAAATATTGCACAATTCAGTCGCCCTTTTAACAGACAAATTCAAAGGCATGAGGATTACCAACTGCATTTTTCAATGAGTTGGGCCAGATGTAATGGCGCTTTTTAAGTGGGCCACGGACCAGCACCACCGTGAAGTCCATCGCTAAACCATTCTTTTACAAAGAGGCGGTAAATGATTTTGGGCTGTGGTCCGTCTCTCTCTTTTTTCACTTTTTTGGAGTGAGTTTGGGCCCATGTGGGCTGTAGGTTGTGCGCGGCCATTCTGATGAATCGATGAAATCCAGTTCCGAACTTAAACCTTCGCAAACCCTCTCTCTCCTCTGCTCCTTCCCCATTCCAGTTCTTCTCGGAGTTGGCTCTGGATTCGTCCGCCTTCTGGGACACCGCAGACCAGCGCCTCCTACTCCAGGTGAGAGCCGTGCTCTCTCCCCAATCCTCTAGAGAATCCCTCCTCCTTCCTTTTGTAGCTGACGCCTGGATGTAGAGGTGATGGCCTGATGGGTCGATCCCTGCGCGAGGGCGAGGACGGGGACGGGAACGGCAACGGGGAGATTTCATCCTAATCGGGTATGGGTATTGAAAGGGGAGTTTTCATTTATCTGAGGGAGAGGTGTCTCTCCGCTTGCGTTAGGTAGGGCAGGGCGGCTTGCCGACCTCGCCGTTCTCCTCAATGTGTGAGAGGGTTGGGGCGTGTATCAGTTCGGCCGCCCTACCTCGCCATCCGCCTCAATGTTTGAGACGGTTGGGGCGTGTGTCAGTATGCATTCTCCTGGTTAAGTTCATTTCCGGGACGTTCCTCCTGATGTGATTCTGATGTTCTCTGATTCTCTACAGTACTAACTCCGCCATCGTATTTTGTTGTAATGAGTGGTAGTAGTTGCAGATGATATGACATTTTCCTCTGAATCCCTAAGTATATACAATGCAGCAATTCGTTTTTGGTGATTTAATGCCGTGGGAAACTTAAAGGGTTGATACAATTACTGGACTCACGTTCCAACTGCTAAAGCTTTTGGACTTTTGGTTATGCTACGTTAGACAGGGCTCTTTTGCAAGGTACATGCAAACAAATCGTGAGGCATGGCCACCCATGAAGAAGCTGAGGTCACTGAATCATCACCATCTGGTCATCCTGCTATTACCATTGGTTTGGCTGTGAGTAGCTCCAAGTCCAGCAAGTATGCAGTGAAATGGGCGCTGGAAAACGTTGTGTATGGAGATAGGACAAGGTTCATGATTATTCACGTCCGGCAAAAGGTCAATCTTATCCCGACCCCAAGTAAGTAGGCATCTTTTCTATGCAAATGTTCATGTTTTTTTTCTGGCACTACATTGTGTTGTTTCTATAATACTAATATAGCTCTTGGTTCTTTGCAGTGGGGAACTATGTCCCAATTGATCAAATCAGGGATGACGTTGCCGCTGCACATGAAACTGATGTTGAATGTCAGGCCCAGAATATGCTCCTTATGTACAAGAATATGTGTGATGAAAAGGTATGATGATGCTAATACAGCTCTTATTGTTATCTAGGAAATTGAAGGCTGTAAAGTACAAACTAGAGTGCAAGAAAATTTTATAAATTAAATAAGTAGAATGGCCAATTATATTTAGTCATGCCATTTCCAAAATGTATTTGGTTACTATTTACTACTTCTGGATGTGTAAATGATAAACTTACTGAAGCAGGAAAGAGATGTAGCCTGTAATGATAATATGCATTTTGTAAAGCTTTACCACTACCCACTTTTGCCCCCTAGTAGAATATAAAGTGTAAATTGTTTGATGTCCTGTTATTCAGGTTGAAACTGAAGTATTGGTTGTCAAGGGTGACGATGTGGCAGGCACCATTTCAGGCGTTGTCTCAGCATGCCAAATCAACAAGCTTGTTATCGGTGTCTCTTCTCAAGGCAAACTTGTGAGGTATTAGAAATTGCTATATTTAATTAATTATAAACAACATGCATGAAAATGATGATGGTTTAGTGAAATGTATTAGGAAGTCCAGGGGGGCTAGGACCTCTTCTCGAATATGCAAGAGTGTTCCAAGCTTTTGTACAGTGTATGCTATTTCAAAAGTTGGCTTGTCTATGGTTTATTCTCCTGGATCAGAAGGTGGCAATAGTTCTGAGATACTGCAGTTCAATGGGAGTACTAGTGGGCTTCATTCAGATGATAGATCTTCAGTATCAGGTAAAGTTCTCTGACTGTATAATTGGCATTGGAAATTTTCATGGCATTACCAGCATGATTAATTGTTCAAACTTCAATGTTCTTGTTTGTTCCCACTTTGATATTCTTTGTCCTATTTGACAACCAGAGTAGTTGTGTGGACCCTCCTTGTACTCGCGAAGTTTGGAGCATCTAGTTTCATTTTCATGACCAATAAATGGTGTATAATTGGCCGTTTGGATTTAAGGGAGAAAAGAATGGAAATCATTTGATTTGAGCAAAAATCAGTCCAGGAAATTTATCCTTTCCATCCATGCAGATAATACACCTTCCAGAACTTCCGGATCCAACTTGTCTGGTAACAATCTGGACAATTTGTCTCCTGCAGATCATAATTGTTTGCCTGAATATCTCACTGGAAGCACTTTAGCATCAACTATTCTTGAGAAGAATTCAAGTATCAGTCCTTACGTCAGAGATCTGGATGCTGAATCTAGTAGTGTTCCCATCGCAGAGAAAACTCCAACACTGAGCAGTGACCTTCAGGAATTGATGCTCTCAGAGGACAAGGTTTGGTCATGCAATTTGCTTCAGTGTACCTTTATAACTTATAAATCCTTCATCTCACTGAATTATGATATTGAACCATGAGACCTTACAGTTCATGTCTATCTCCTGTAAACAGCCTGTAATAAAGCATCGCCACAATCACATTTCTCAAACCTATACTATAATTACCTATTTTTGTGGCTTCTCAAATTATTTTTGTAATTCTTATTATTTGACTAATATGTATCTCTTGGACTGCTTAAGATTTTCTGACATTCAATTTTTCTTATCCAGGCAAACATTCTTTTTGCTAGTGGTCAAATACCTGGAACCTGTAATTTTTCCATCGCCAAAGCTCCAACTGCACGCACCGCTTTGCGAGATTTGATGCGCTTAGAAGACAAGGTTAATCCCACACTTTTATTGAAAGTGCGCTTTTTATAGTTTTATAGAGAATATCTTACGGAATGTGAAGTTACTATTTATACATGAAAATCTGTGTCAGACCTCTATATCTCCTGTATTAATTATCTGCATTAAGGACTCTTTGCAATCACATATTGTCACTTTTCATACACTATCGATATTTTCTGGTTTCCCCCATCGGGCTTTGTGGTTCCATTTAGTTGAATTAATACTTGGTAACTGATTAATATAATGGTTTGTATGTTGAAACATGAACCGCATCACTTATCTAACCTGGTGAAGTTTCTTAAATAGGCAAGCAAGGGCCTCTGGGCCTGTTTTGCTAATATGCATTTGAAGTTCTAATATTGTGTTTGTGTTTGTTTCCAACTCAGGATGATGTCGATGCTGAACTTGAAAAGCTCAGGCTTAAACTAGTGCATATGAAAGGAATAAACAAACTTGTCCATGATGAGTCTACCAGTGCTGCTCAGCAAGTAAGTTTTGAAATAATCTTTTTAAATATAAGCTGATAATTATTTACTTCCCATGTCACATCATCATACATGCCTTCCACATATGTTAGATAAGTGAATTGGTTGAAAGACGTGCTGGAGAGGAAGCGCGGCTGAAGGAGGTCCACTCCAGGATCAACAATGCCATTGAGGAAGCACGACATGCGAGGGAGCAGCGACAAGCTCTAGAGGAGCAAGCCAAGCATTTGAGAGACCTTACACAAAAAGAAGCTTTGAAAAAGAAGAATTTGGAGCTGAAGGCTTTAAGGGAGGCTGCTAGTTTGCGAGAACTGGAGAATCTTCTTGAATGGGGGAGCAAGTCACACTCAATATTGACATGGGAAGACATCGAGTCTGCTACATCTTCATTTTCTGAAGCACTTAAGATTGGATCAGGATCTGTGGGGACAGTGTACAAGGGCAAGATCCACCAGACAACTGTTGCCATAAAAGTACTCAATTGTAGCGACAGCCATATTACTGAACATTTTAAACAGGAGGTATCCTTCGCATCATTACAAAGTTTGCATGAGTGCTGAGACCGGAATAGTACCAGCAATTAAATTAAATCATTATATCTCAAATTGAACTGTCGTCTGCAACATTGCTCTTATCAATGACCTAACATGTTAGTTCACTGTCTATTCATACAACCAAGTACACATGTATAGTGTGCCATAAGGCTTGTTTGCTACCATGCTGTTTCATCATATATTTAGGAAATGCTTATGGGATATGCTCGCTTATGCAGCTTGAAGTGTTGGGTAAGATCCATCACCAGCATTTGTTGCTGCTTCTAGGTGCTTGTCTGGACAGACCCTGCTTGGTATACGAGTACATGGAGAATGGCAGTCTTGAGGATCGGCTTCAGTGCAAAGGAGGCACAGCCCCACTTCCATGGTACCACCGTTTCCGCATTGCATATGAAGTAGCATTGGCACTTGTCTTCCTCCACAGATCAAAACCAAAGCCGATCATCCATCGTGACCTCAAGCCTGCAAATATACTCCTTGATAGGAATTTTACTAGCAAAATCGGTGATGCGGGTCTTGCAACATTGCTTCCGTCAAGGGATTTCTCCTCAACACGCACAATTTACAAGGACACAGATTTAGTTGGTACGATGTTTTACATCGATCCAGAGTATCAGAGGACGGGGCGAGTTTCATCAAAGTCCGACACATACGCCTTGGGCATGGTGCTCTTGCAGCTCCTAACTGCAAAGCCACCAATGGGGCTTGCAGACATTGTGGAGCGAGCAGTGGAAGAGGATCGCCTTTTTGGCATCCTGGACCAGCGTGCAGGAATGTGGCCTGTGCAAGAAGCACATGACCTAGCTCAACTTGGCCTAAATTGTTTGGAAATGCGAAGTAGGGATCGGCCTGACTTGGAGGTCACTGTTCTCGTAGAGTTGGAGAGGCTCAATGCCAGGACAGCCTTTAACCCAATGCAGCCAGTTCCAACTCAACCACCTGTCCATTTCATGTGCCCTATATTAAAGGTACCTGATGCATCGCAACACTTTAATCATATCTAATTGTATCAAAGGCCATTAATCTATTTTATACCAAAGAATGTTACGGTGTTACTGATTCCGAATTTGAACTATATAGTAAGACTGTAGGGTTATCTGATGATACTTCCTAACGTCATATAAATGAGAATGAATTGATTATAGTGTTAATCATATTTTGTTATCGAGTAAATTTCAGAATGCTACAACTATTTGTACCATTGTAACACAAAACTAACCTGTTTCACAAAACTGCAACTTTTGTTTTGGCACATGTAGCACTTGTGCAAAAGATATCTGGGAATCATATCATAACAGTTATTGGTTCTTAATACTTATGGTTGAAATAGTTGTAGTTTTGTGAAATGGACAGCAGAAGCTATAGTGTGTTACAATAGCAGAAAAAGCTGTTGGTTTGTGAAATTTACTCTTCATTATCTGCATTATTTTACTTGAAGGATTTGAGGTGAAACTTCTTCTGTTTTAAACTGACTGCAGAGGGTAATGGAGGATCCATGCATTGCATCTGATGGGTACTCATATGACCGAGCTGGGATTGAGAGGTGGCTGTGCGAGAAGGAGGTGTCTCCATTGACAAAAATGCGGCTTCCTAACAAAGACTTGATACCCAACTATGCTCTGCTAAATGCAATTAATAGTTGGAAGGAAGCAGCTGGAGATGATGGGGCTCACTGACTGACCTAGCTGCACATGGATACAGCACTGGATGCTAATGTTACATAGTTTTATCTTGATAACCTTGACGTTCTGATACCTAGGTAACAAGTGTTCTCTGTAAGTAGCAATTTTGCGGCATCTCTTAGATCATAGTTGTGTTAAAATTTGAAGCTTCTCCAAAATGATGGTTTTGACTCTGGTGATTTTGACTCTGGCGATTGTCGACCAGAAACTCTTTCTCCCATTTAACTAGCTAGTGGGTACTTTTCGCAATGTCATAGTCGAATATTTCCCTTCCTGTGATGGTTTACATGACCTTGCACACATGGTGTAACATCCCTCGATAACTTTGCATTTGCTATCTTTTAATGTTTGTGATTAGAGATCCATTTCTGAACTGTGCAACTTTGTAATTCTTCTGTTTTGGGTAATTCGGCTGTGCGACTTGGAGCATACTGCGCCGTTTGTATATTGTTGTTGTTCAGGCAGCACGAACTAGTACTAGTTTCTTAGTATACCTCCCCTGTCCAGCGACAGGAATTTGTGATTGGAGTACTAAAATTTTAAATTTGATGGAGTACTAAAATTTTAAATTTGAATTTTTTTAACTAAGACTAATAGTCTGATTCTGGCACTGCCAAATTATAACTTATATAAAGAATACGTGCGCATGTATTCATTTCAGCTATGGCATTTCCCTTAATTAATCAAGCCCAGTACTTGACGTGGTCGCTGTACTTGCTTCGCTCGTCGTAGTAGCTGTCCCAGAGCACGACGCCGCCGTAGCTGGGCGCCCGGTACACCACCGGCATGACGCCGTAGTAGAGGTCCTTGGGGAAGAACATCCAGGAGCCCTTCTCCGACGAGGAAGAGATCCGGCTGCCTGGGTACGCCGCCGTCCACCACCTGTCCCAGTGCCGCTCCCAATGGGCGCCGCGGTACGAGACGGGCTCTTGATCAAGAAGAAGCACAGCAGCTTCTTGAGCGGAGTGAATGGATGAAAAGATGGCGCGCGCAGTGCCTTCCAGCTAGAGCCTAAGGTCGTAAACCAGTGTCTGTTCCACACGCGGCATTTATGCAGTTGGAAGCCGAGAAATTTAAAGTGGTCCAATCTTTCAAGGCCAAAACCACAAGCACATTTGAATTCAACAGTATGACACGAACAATTGACGAAGCTACGTGCCATGCTACTGTTCACTCACATCAACATCTATCTTGTAGGGTATATCTGAAAGACGTATGCTGTAGATCCCTTTTGCGGTCCGAACCCGTGGACTGGTGTGGGACAGCATATAAAAAGGTCTTGCAGTCAACATTCCTTCCCCACTTGCTCAAAGCTTATTCGTCGCAGGAGGATCGGCCATGCATATGCATTTGTGTGCTGCATATCTATGCCATGCACGCACCGAAATATACCCAGATAGTACGCTGTGTGCCTGCATGGGTTACTAATTAAAGTATATTCTTTTTTGTTTTGATATTAATCAAATATTTATTAATTAATATCGGCTAAAGAGCAATATTAGAGGTAGCATTTTTTTCCTTTAAATTCACAGAAAAACATAGTAGATAATTAAGTCACTAGTTAGGGAATTAATGTGGCATTAGTTAGGGAATTAATCCAAAAAATAATGTGCTATTCTTAAAATTGGAAGCATATATACTTTCCTCGAAAACAATATGCTTTTGTTAAACTCATGGTAAGATATATACGATTATATATTTATCTAGCTACGTACTAGTGGTAATATGCTCGATCGTTGACCCACATGGAGGGAAGCTAGCTGCAGCTACTAGGCAAAACGAACCTCATAAGCTACATGCACAGGTAGCTTTTCGTTCGCGAAACACGTACGTCCTGATACCTAACACACATAACCAGTTGGGCGAAGCCGTTCTGTAATCTACAGGCCGTTTTTGTTCACATCACTAGATCTACGTGGGACAATTGGCATTATTCCATGTATTTCCATGTCCTTCACTGCTTTTCAGGCCCGCTAGAGCGGCATGCATACGGATGCGGGCGGCACACAAGAAATGACTCGCTTGAACATTATAGTATTCCATAGTTTTACCTTGAGAGAGAGAGAGAGAGAGAGAGCTATCCCCATCACCTTCCTACAGCTATATATAGGCTTGTGTGTGCACCCCAATCTTCACACAGCACATCCATCGACATCAACGATCACACATCACGCTCACGCACTGACCGATAATCTTTCTACTAGTCGCAACTAGCAAGAAGGAGGTGGTTATTAGTTAACTAAGAAGCTCCATCGTCGACACGATGGCGCTGTCCCGACGGGCTCTCATGTCGGTAGTACTAGCCAGCTGCTGGTTGGTCGCCCTCTCCGCCGCCGCCGCCACGGCGGCCAAGAAGACCGGCGAGCTGACCGTGTTCTGGGGCCGCAACAAGGCCGAGGGCACCCTCCGCGAGGCCTGCGACACCGGCAGGTACACCACCGTCATCATCTCCTTCTACGACGTGTTCGGGCACGGCCGCTACTGGGGCGACCTCTCCGGCCACCCGCTCGCTGGCGTCGGCGACGACATCAAGTACTGCCAGTCCGTCAAGCGCGTCCTCGTGCTCCTCTCCATCGGCGGCAACGGCGCCGGCGGCGACTACTCGCTGCCGACGTCGCAGTCGGCGGACGACGTCGCCGATAACCTCTGGTACGCGCACCTCGGCGGGTCCCGCAGGGGCGTGTTCCGCCCCTTCGGCGACGCCGTGCTTGACGGCATCGACTTCTTCGTCGACCGCGACGCGCCCGGCGAGGGCGAGCAGCAGCGCTACGACGAGCTCGCGTGGCGTCTCCGCTGGTACGGCCGCTACGGCGGCGGGAAGAAGGCGCTGCACCTGACGGCCACGCCGCGGTGCGGGTACCCGGACGCGCGCGTGGAGAAGGCGCTGGCGACGGGGCTGTTCGAGCGCCTGCACGTCCGGTTCTACGACGACCCGACTTGCTCGTACAACCACGCCGGGCTGAAAGGGGTGATGGCGCAGTGGAGCAAGTGGACGGCAGCGTACCCGAGGAGCAAGGTCTACCTCGGCCTCGCGGCGGCCAACGTGCCCGGGAAGAACGACATGGTGCCCCTCAAGCAGCTCTACTACGACCTGCTGCCAAACGTGCAGGCGGCCAACTACGGCGGGATCATGCTCTGGGACAGGTTCTACGACAAGCAGACCGGATACAGCACGACCGTCAAGTACTGGGCTTAATTAAGCAGTTATTCACACAATATGCATATCTATATAATTACTTTATTATTGTGTGCGTGTAAGTGATCTTCTAATAGTAATATCTCTGCAATGTGCGAATAAAATGAGATCCATAATGAGATCTCTTGTTGTTGTTTGTTAATTCCTGACCAAAAGGTGACGAACAATAAAAGGAAAGTTGTTTATGATGTTCCTTTTTTTTTTTGCTTTCAATTTCCTCACTATAGTAGATTATACGACTTATTGCCACCAGCAACCCAGTAGAAACGCGTTCGTTCTATGGGCCGGTTCGCATCCTGGGCAAAGGTTGATCTGTCGGCCGTAATAACCCATCATGCCCAAACGGCCAAGATATCAGAAAACACATCGTATAGCCTTACCAGACGACAATATCTCTACAACACAACATATGAGCGTTAGCGACGTCAATGCACCAAAAAAAAAAAATAATGCAGGGTGACATGCAATTTACCTCAAAGCCAGATAAATCTGGAAGGCATGGTCTGAATGCAAATCAGAACTAAACAATATCAGGAATCACTTGTGAGGAGTCAGAATGTCAGAGATTCTGTCAACAAGCATCCTTATATTATATTAATCAGCAATGGAAATTAACTGTTCAGTTACGACTATGAAGAAGGTTATTCATGCCGTAACGAAAAATCCGATAAAAGGAAACAGATCGGAGAGTTTGATGCAAGCCTGTTCTTCTGAACCATGATGCCTAACTAAAATACCAACTGACAATTGTAACTGAAGCAAAAATATTACTCTGTATAGCCTTCTTCTATTATATCACTGACGATGTTCATTCATCTACAAAGGAGAATAGCAGTGTATAAATTAGTTGGTGACCAATACAACATTATTATACTGTTATTTTTTAGTGCGGAAAGGTGCAAATTAAACAAGTCCATTTACATTTCAAGTAAAAATGTGTTCGATAGCAGACCTAAAGAGAGGGATGCTGAACATTTAAGTGCAACAGAATTATCAAGAGAATCTGTTAAGATTAAATTATGTCTAAGACACATTGTTCTGGCTTCGGCTTTGTCACTAGTTCAGACCATCTTTCTTCCCTTAATCTTAAGCATTAGTATTTAGTACCATGTGTTTAAGAACCCCAAGCTCATATGCTTACCTGCAACATATAAAAACATGATATTATCTTCCAAGAAACATCAGTGACAGTGAACACTAGGAACCTATTACTCAGATGCAAACCGCTAAGTATACTTTATTCTTAGTACGAAGAAAGCAAAAGCAAGCGCAATCTACAATAAAAGGTCTGGACAGGCATCTTGCTATGATTGTGTAGTGTTGAAGTACGACTGAAGGCAACAAAGTTTGCTGCTCTCTTATAACACAAAATTAGTTCATATGAAGATGAATCGTTACTTAACAAAGTTCAATCCAAAATCCAGGATCATACATGAGACTTGACAGTAAAAACGGACAGTTTGTGTTTGTGCCCCCCCCCCCCCCCCCCCCCCCCCCCCCCATCTTTCCAAGAGTCACTCTGTAGAAAAATGCTATGGTGCGTGCTTGGAAATAATGGGATTCATCTAAACACTGCTTCAGGATTTGATTTGGCTCAACTGGGTTGATTTTCCTTCGCTGCAATATTAGTGCTCTGCAAGCAGTAGGTGATTGTGTACTGGAGTTGCCAATTATTCTTCACATGGACGAATGGCACCTGTGCTGATTTGGTGCTTCATGAGCGAATGGTGCTTGCTCCGGAGCAAATCGACATCCAGGCAGTTAGGGCGATGACGAACATGGATCAAAATGAAGCATTAAATCCACCAGAGGCGGACCGAGCAATAGGGTGAGGGAGGGCGACAGACAACAGCGAGACCCAATCCCCTAATCATCCACGTCTAGGATTACCTTCCAGCCGTCGCCCCTGCCCTCGCGCAGGCGCAGGCGGAGGATTCTCCAGAAGATTGGGGAGGAGGCCTCGGCTCCGGCTCCTACCTGGAGCAGGCGGCGCTGCACTCACGAGACGAAGCCGATGACCGCTGTCGACTGCCTCCCTCCGCTTCCCTTGCTTCACTGCACTGCGTAGTGCATAGGAGTGCCGAGAGCCGAGAGCGACGGAGCAGGATTAGTTTGGGAGTTGGACGGGGAGGGAGCTCTGACGGATACGTTGTAGAATGGCCTGATTTGGGCCGTATGCAGGGTGTCCATCTTTTGGGCCACACCTGTGCCGCCTGCCTGCCGGCCTACGGCACTTGGGCCGACAAAGTTGAGACCTGACTCTCACAGTCACACTGCTGAAATTGGGCGCTATTTTGTGTGCTTGTTCTAGAGTGTCCCACAGGGTCAGAACTAAAAAAAGAGTGCTAAAAACTAAAACTAAAAAAAAACGAAAAACGGAAATAAAATACAGCGAGATGGCGCTACGAGGCCAGCGAAGCTTCAGAATCCAGCAAACTTGGCCCACGAGATCTCGTGACGCCACGCACTCGATTGATTTGTTCTTCTTAATGTGGTTTGATGATTTGCGTGGCCTGTCTCAGATTTAGAAGCAGGTCACGTCACGTGGTTGAAAGATTTGTTATTATGAGTTGACCAAGAACAGTAGTGCTAACTGTTTCAGTAGTATTATGTTAGTATTTTATTAGCCGATAGGGACAGGTTTTAAATCAAAGGAACATGATCGCTTGATTTGTGCCTGGAATCATTCCTTCTTGTTTCTCGTCGCTAAATAGTAGTTACTACTAATAATTTGCATTGATATATCGATCTGCGTGTCCCACTCGAACCACAACCACCTGATTAATTGTTTAAACACTGGGAGCGAGTGTTCTTATTTCGTTAGGAGGAAAAAAAAATCCTGGGCTAGAAAATGTGTCCAGACCGCAAGGTCGTCGTGGTCTTGGAAGGCGCGTACGCGTCCACGTTTTTGAGCGAAAATAAAAGGCATATAAAAAAGATTTCTGAGGACTTTGTCCATCTCTCAAGATAATTAAACTATATCAAACTGATGAAACTGATGACTGAGTACTGACGAAGCGAATCCCTCTGCATGTCGCCACGTACTCCCCGGCAGCGAATTATTAGTGTGCGTACGTGGCTTGTGTTATCCAGTTAGCTAACTAAACCATCGATGTGAACTAATAATAAACGACGAGACGAAGCCTAATTAACGTGATTTTCTGCCAATGATGTAATACGCAAGCCTACTCATGGATCTCGACGTAACCAACGACGATCGTACGACGTCGCAGCTGATTATTCGAATCGAACGGCGCCACAAACCCGCCCGCGCTGCCAGCATCCGGTTCGCGCGAAGGTGACGTGGAGTAGTTGCCACATGATTGCACGTGGGATGGGATGGGGCCATGCCATGGGGGAGTCAGCACGTAACACCTAAGCCGAGCAAAGCAACAGCTAGAGAGAACGCGCGGGCTGGCATGCGTGCATGCGCGCACGTGCACGTGCATGGGGCTATACCAAGCTGGCCTACTCTCAGCACCCCAGCTGTTCACGACCACGTCGCCATGGATACAGTATCTTGGCTTCGTCTGACCGGTAGCGGTAGTCCAGCCACCAGCTGGGGCTAGCTCTGGTCTGGGCTCTGGCGTCCAGGCCAAGCTAATTCAGCGCCTCGTGAAGCTTGACTCCCTGTAACCCTCTTTCGGAACGTTCAATGACGAGGCGAGAGTGATAGGTTGATGAGCGGGGATTTTTCGATTATTCGAGCGTGCATGGCTGCATTCGCGCCAACGTGGCGGCGTCCGGGCTCCCCATCGCATGCACACGCAGGTGACGCGCTCGCGCCACGGTTGTGCGGTACGTGTCGGGCTGGGAGGAGTCCGGAAGTTGTTAATAGTAAATCAATCAGCTGGTAGGAGTAACGTGCATAGATAGTCTCTATACATTTATAATTTTTTTCTGTAACAAATCCATGATTTTATGAACATAGAAAAAATATAAGTAAAAAACTTGTAGCCACTAGACGTTAGATCAAAGTGCCACAGGAGCGTTCAATTGTCGTGGACTTGAAAATTATAATTCATGTTCATGATAACACAATTGGGCAATTCCACTGCTGAGAGTGAACCTGTTTATACTTATACAGGCTGGGCTGAAAATGGTTGTAAAAAAAACTTGATCCTGATATATGGACTGGGATGAGGCTGAGTCCTCATTCTCGAACTCTCATGAAACAGTTGCAATCAGCGACGACAGATCGATATACTGCAGCATGTGCATGTATGAGTACTTGTTGACACCTGGTTCATCCCGCGGGTGTACGTACACCCCTACGCGTCCCACTAATCTAGCAATAAGGCACTGTGTTTTCGCCGCCTTACCTTAACCACCAGTGCTCACGACGTACTAATCTTTTACACGTCGCCTGCGAGTAAATGATACACCTGTTGCACCCCACATGGGGGCAGTCTGCTGACTCGTTGTCCTTTGTACTATACGTATACTACTCTTTAAAAAGCACATTGCCAACGAAGAAACCCTTTGTGATCTCAAGTGAAAGAAAAAGAAAATACGATAACCTTTTGAGAGTAACCCAGGAACGTGAATCAGATTTCATTCTGCCATGACGTGGTTTCGCACTCGCTCTCTCCGTCTCTAAGGAAAATCCCTTGCACGAAAAGGCACAGTAGTAGTACAACTACAATTAGGAGCCTTATAAAAGGCAAGAAGAAAAAAAGGTGAAAGCCCAGTTCATTCGGACGGGAGCGAGCGAGTGGATGAGGCTCTCGTCGGGAATGTCAATGATTGGGGAAGGCGGACGCTGTCGGGGCCGCGCCGGGCAGCCGGCAGCCGCGCGTGCCTCCCTCCCCTGCGTGCTCACCCTCCTCCTGGGCCCGCCCCGCCCCGCGGTGCGCTCCGACGTGGCGTGCGCCGGGGGGGCCACGACGAGGGCCCAGCTTTCCCGCGTCCCTCTCCACGTGACGCTGTCTGCCTGCCTACCACCGCACCGGCGGCGTAGCCTCTCCTTTACAGTTTCCTGGGCTCTGGCCTACCACCGCACCTGTAGAGTAGGAGTAACTTTTCCACGGGAGTTGTACTGTCTATGCCATCCTAGTGGAGCCGATCCCACTCCGGAGTCCGGACCCGATCAAGATCAAACGACGCTAGTAGGTTCGGCTGGCTCGTACTAGTATGAAAAGCACGAGGCGCAGCTTCAGTCGATTAATGTTGAATCAAGAAAATTGCAAACAAGCAATCAATAAAGGGTGTGGGCCGTGCCGTGCCGAGACCCAATCATAAGAACGTTCATCATCATGATCGGTGACGACCGTGATAGTACTGTTACTACTAGCAGCGAGCAGGCAACACCATTCCCAATCCTGTTTACCACCACGGGCACCAAATAGTGCAAAAACAGAAAACGCAAAAGTTGATCAGTACCTGCCGGGTCCCAAACCCCTCGCCCCGGCATGGCATCTCATCGCACAGAACAGCGAAATACTCCTATACCAGCCAGTAGTCGGCAATTCGGTATGCTACGCCCACGCCCGGCACCTATAATTGCCGTCCCGCAGCACACGGCCCGAGCCACACCGGCCATGCCGTCGACGCCGTGGGGTTCCACAGTAGTACTGCAGCAGTAGTACTATCAATTCACGGCTCCAAGGGGGGGGGGGGGGGGGGGGGGGCAGGAAAAACGAAAGAAATCAGGGTGGACCGAATCCGGCAATACAAACGGTCACCAGAAATTCCAGATTTTGCTGGAAGGAAAAAAAAAACATGTGCTCGGGTCAGCAAGTTCCCAATTTCCAACCCCCAGCCGTACGTGCCAGGGCTCGTCACACACGACTCAACTCGGGACACGGTACCAGAGGCTTTTCGTTCGACACGGTCCTCGGATACTTTCGGGATGGATGGATCCTTTTCTACGTCCGCGCGCAATTATTTCCGGGGCGAAATTGCGTGGCCGAGGTTCGTTTGGACTTTTTCCGGGGCAAAAAAACGCTTGTTGGACTTGGGTGAAACGGTGGCCAATGCCCATCCCGCACCGGCGAAGCGAACCGGAGTTTCGGCGACACCTCCTCCTCTCTTTCACCGAGACTCGGTCCGCCCAACGGGCAGCAGGGGGACGACGATGCCCGGTTTGGACGGGCACGACGACACGGGCCCTCGCCACTTGCGCGTGCGACAGACAGGACCAGGAAGCCGAGAGCAGTGGAGGGAGGAGGCAGGCATCGCCATCACGGCCTCATGATTCGCGATCCCCGGTGGAGCAGGAGCAGGGAGGGGGGACAAGTCAAAAGAGCACGCGAGCGCGCAGCCTGACCCCACGCCCCAGTTAAGCTCATGATTGGGGCTGTCTTGCGAGAGTGACGCGCCCTTCGTCCATCCGTCCCAGCCCCCAGGTGAAATTAAGAATTTCTAGTACTAATTGATTATAATAAATCTTTTAAAATTCGACTAAAGTTAGTAGTAGAAAATATTGGAAACATTGATTTCTCTAAATAAATTCAGTATAAAATGTATACTACTCAATAAACATTTTAATTGTAGTAGTAGTACTATTTTATTGAACATCATAAATAGTAGCAGTATTGAAGTAGTAATCAAAAGATATTTACTTTATCCTAGAAATGATATTACTTTTTAATGACAGATGGAGTAGTAAATCATGACAGTTTTGACCTTTCCTCCACCGCACAGAAATATCCTTTCCTTTCCTGCTCTCATGCTCTGTCCTCTTCTTCTTCTTCTTCTTTAAAACCAGCACCCTCTCTGCCCTTCTTCCTCTCACTGCCATCATACCAAGAGAAGAGGTTGGACCATCAAAGTTTCCTTTCCCTCTTCCTCCTCTGGAAGCACACCGGCCCGTTTGTTTCGCCTGGAGATAGAAAAGCCAGGTTCGAAGCAGAGATCCCCACCCCCTCGCCTCGATCGATATGGAGATGATGGTTAATGCGAGAGGCGATGAGCAGTACGGCGGCGGTCACCACCACAACCTCGGCCTCGGACTCAGCCTCAGCCTCGGAATCGCCACCGCGGCGGCGGCCCCGGTCGGGCCATCATCGTCGCCGACACCTCCGCAGCAGCAGCAGCAGAAACGCGCGCTCAGCGTCGCGCCCGTCTCCTCCCTCCCCGCGTCGCCGCCGCAGTGTTGGAACGGATTCTTCTTCTTCGCGACATCCTCCGGTGAGTAACGACGACGACCGCTCTAACTCTAATATAGGCCGGCACGCTTGCGTGCATGCATGTCGATCGTTTTGAGATCGATGGCGTGGCGTGGTCTCTTATTTTTGACTGACCGATTCGAGATCGATCGCGACTGATACATGCAGGTGTGGATCGGTCTTCGGAGAGGAAGCAGCAACAGCATACGGCGGCGGCGTGCCACGGCCACGAGATGCCGTTCCTGCGGGGGATCGACGTGAACCGCGCGCCGCTCGGGGAGACCCGGAGGGGCATCAGCTGCAGCGAGGACGAGGAGCCCGGCGCGTCGTCGCCCAACAGCACGCTGTCCAGCCTCAGCGGGAAGCGCGGCGCGCCGACCAGGAGCGGCGGCGGCGGCGGAGAGGGCGATCTGACACCGCGGGCCGGCGGGGGCAGCGACGACGAGGACAGCGGCGCCGCCGGCGGCGGGTCGCGCAAGAAGCTCCGCCTGTCCAAGGACCAGGCCGCCGTCCTCGAGGAGAGCTTCAAGGAACACAACACCCTCAACCCCGTACGTATTTTTCCACTCCTTGTTCTGGCCGCATCAGGGGTCGTCGTAAAAATCTCGAGTGAAAAAGGGGAAGAGAAAAAAACTGATCCTAAAAAAATCTTCTTTTCTGCTCAGAAGCAGAAGGCGGCGTTGGCGAAGCAGCTGAACCTGAAGCCGCGTCAGGTGGAGGTCTGGTTCCAGAACCGCAGAGCAAGGTAAATAATAAATAGTTACTACCAAAAATCATTTCGTCTCGTTAATACAGTACTAAGTGACCTGTAGAGCAGTAAGTTGTAGGTTCTGATGAACCCTTTCCCGTCCGTGTCATATTGTTCAGGACGAAGTTGAAGCAGACCGAGGTGGACTGCGAGTTCCTGAAGCGCTGCTGCGAGTCCCTGACGGAGGAGAACCGGCGGCTGCAGCGGGAGGTGGCGGAGCTGCGCGCGCTCAAGCTCGTCGCGCCGCACCACTACGCGCGCATGCCGCCGCCCACCACGCTCACCATGTGCCCCTCCTGCGAGCGCGTCGCCGCCGACGAGCCCGGCCGCGCCGTGAGGCCCGCGCCCGCCGGGCCCTGGGGCCCCGTGCCCGTGCGCCCCGTGTTCGTCGACGGCCCGGCCCGGAGGTCGTGATGACTGATGACTTGGTTTTACTACTATTAATTAGCGCAGTGCTTCCAGTATAACCGCCGTAGCCCGTAGCTGCCGGGTTGTACAGTACTGTATACTACTGATTAGGGTTGGGTTTCTTCTAATCTTTGTTGATACCAGCAGTTTAGTTACATAATCTTGATGTTTTTTTTTTCCAAAATAGTTCGTTTGCTATAAAAAAAACAAATACTGGAGTACATGTTTCCTGTAGTACTAGGTTTCAGTTTCATGTTTCCTGATGTACTCAAAATCTCCAACGAGTGATGCAATGAATTTTATCACTAGTTTGCATACACATGCGGCATGATGTGCCTCTGCGTGTTTGTCTGTCTACTTCTGGTGTACCATCCCTAATTTTGCGGCATTCCTGTCTGTCTACGTACCGCCTCTCTGCGGCATCGAGACGGGTTGATTGATTTTGTTCTGTTCGTGTGCTTAAAGTGGGGTTTACCAGTCTTGTATACAATCATACTGTAACAAGGAATTGGAATTCCAACGTCTAATCAATCATTGGGTTAGCGCAATGATTATTATGCACATACTACACGCTCACAAGAATTGTCATGACGACAGGACAGGCACGGACGGTGGAGGCCTTGATTAGTCAGTCAGTCGTCCTTTTGTTATGTGTGTGCCGGTATAAAGGCAGGTCTGACGTCGACGTTGCATCCGATCGAAGACGAGGAAAATCTGCTGCTGCTGCTGCGTCCTTTTTCTTCCCCGTGACGTTAGTACCTTTGAAGCATTCTCGACAGGTACTACTAACAGGCATCCATCCACGCCACACGAGAGACAAAAGGCCCCTGTTTATTTGTTGAATTCACTGGCTGGTGCTGCTTCTGGTCCGGTTTCATTCCCACGCAAGCGGGCACGTACGGCAGAAATACACAGGCATTTTTTCGTCCGAAAGTTTTGCACCAGCTTCGGGTCAAGTGTTTCAGCACCAAGGAAATTCTCTTCTCTGATCTCGCTTTCTCGATCCATATTATTGGCGTGTGGTACGGTTTGGGGGGGGGTTGAATATCTCTTGCCGGATCTGGATGAAAATAACGTGGGGGGTAAAACTAGTCATTTAAGTTGAATTTGAAACCAGTCCTCTGTTTCAAAGATCTTGATCTTGTTCCATCGAGCCACGCCGCTACTATCTTGAATAACCAAGTTCTGCCCGGGAATAGATTACTTATTATCCACGTGAAACCCCTACACGTACGCACCAAACAGGGCATGATTGCGCATAGATTAAGAGGCAAACAGAGATTAAGTATATACACTATACCGAGAGCACTGCTAATTCCCGCCCGCATCAGTACACCCATCGCCAGGACCCAGGAGTATTAGTAATAAACTAAGCTTAGGAGGAAGTAGTAGTAGGCGCGTGCAACAGGTGGTGCGAGCATGATGATGATGATGACCCCGGCTGGCTGCTCGACTCGTACGTCGTCGGTGAGGCAACGCAATCTTGGTTAGATTCGGGCGTGCGCCCGGCGGTCACTAGCTAGCTAGCCCCTGATGGCCTAATAATTAACACTAATGACAGCGCTAACCTAATCAAGCAGTACTAGTAATCATCGGCCAACATGCCATGTGCTGGTGAGCAGTAAACTAATAACGCACCCCTGCACACGCGTACCCCCCAGTCGCGTGTCCCGGTCCCGGCGTGTTCGCTAATCATTCGTGGTCCCCGGGGTCCGGGGACAGGATCCCGTCGGTGTTTGACCCGGGCAGCGCCCACGCGGACCGCCTCAGCTTGAACTCCGGGGGGCGAGGCAGGTGGTGGGCCACCGAGCTCTGACTAAAAGAAATGTGGTGCCGGGGGACAGCTGCTCCCTGCCCCCCTGCTTTCGCGCTACTACTCTGCTAGTAATAGACGTTTTCCGCGCCGAAGGGCTTCTGGGAGCGCTAGTTTAATGATTCAGCTGTTGTGATGTGTGGTGTTGGTGCCTGCACAACGTCCTTGATTAGAAAGACTGCCGACTGGTGGTGGCGGTGGTTACAGTTAAACTAAATCTCGTTGTTGATTGTTACTTATCAGACAGGTGGGACCAGTCCTTTGCCTTCTTAGTTCCCTCCCTCCCTCTTTTTTAAACTTTTCTTAGCAAAAGCCTAAGCTGAGCAGCGAAAAAGTGTCAGTGTTGAGGTTTCCTAAGCTAGATACAGTACTAGCTAATTCTGGTACTGTAGTAGTACACCAGTTTGTTCCCAAGTCCTTAGTACTTTCGCTAGTGTTATCTCCATAAAATCAACAACACCTTAGACACAATGCGTGATTGTGGTACTGCCCACCATCAACTGTCCCGGCTCACCTTATATCGCATACACAGGGCGTTGCGGTGGCTATCGTGATGATGATCAAGTCAGGAGTGCAACGAGTTAAGCCTTGTCTCGTGTAAACGGAAGTTCGTAGTGTCTAGTGATAACTGAGAAGTTCACGGAGACCCTATCCATCTAAGCTTCACAGGCGTAAGTCCGGTGTGAGATGTGGTTTCCAGAGAAGGCTACGATGCCATGAGTCATGACTAATAAAAGATTAAATGAGTAGACGAGATTATACAGAGCACTATATAGTACACAAAGTTTTAGGGCCATTGCAATCACGGAATTGCAAGTTACGAGGCCCTTTTAGGTATATCAACAGAAACATTTCCCAGTCATATGTACTCACGGTCTCAAGACTCTGAACTCGTCGGGGTACACAAATCGATGATGGGCGTCTGCTCCACATTCTCTTTTACCTTCACAGGCCTTGTGTCATCACACAGGATCAGGGTAGAACTAGACGGCTTTCCTCCACCCTGCAGTTGACTTTTGGTAGACCGAACCACCGTCGTCTTCTCCACACCTACAGTTTTCTGCCGAGTGCTCCTTTCATGTGATGCACGCCCAACAACAACGGGCGACACTCGTTTCACAAGATTTGCATGTGGTTTAGTGCATCGATTTCCTTTTTCTTGATTATCATCTGGTATGTGGTCTAAGCTTTTGCTGGCGCCTTGTTCAAATTTGGTTGTTGGTCCATTACCAAGTTCAGTTTCGCCATGTTTCTGCCTGCTGCTATTGAGCTCTTCTTCTTCCCAGTCAGGATTTATCTTCAGAGTCATCAGTGCTACTGCTGCTACCTCCTCCATCCACTAAAGTTTCATCTTCGTACTCGTCGGTGGATGTGTTTTCAGCGCCCTCAGCTGGCAGCTCAGAACTATCTTCGGGCAAAGTGCCGTCTTGCTCACCCCTCTGGTCACAATTCTTCTCTACATTTTTACCTCCTAACAAGGTGGGTCTGCTATCTCTGCTGGCTTCTGCACTGCTGCCTTCAAGTCCAGAGATCTCGTGCATGAATTTCGAGAGAGCGTTTGTGATTGTTGCACAGAGCTTGCTTCCTTCTTCTGCAGGCCATGAGAATGGTCAATGCGTACAAAATCAGAAGAGAAAATATTAGGTGCCGAAATGTCGGTAAAGGTAAGGTTATAAGGGCATTTTCCAAGAGAATAAAATTATTATATTACTTGTGGACTGTATCCTGGCGACACATTTGATGTCACAAAATTTGCTATTTCTGGGGAGATTTGCTCCGGTGGAGCCTTTCTAAAATTTAGCATGCATCTTAAAGCAGCCACTAATTTAATTAATCATTTTCCAAATTAATCTAGTCGGCTCAAGTGAGTCCAGTCAAGCTGTACACATTAAGTTTAAAAGGAGAGGTACCAAAAGGGACCTCCCAAGCACCATAACAAAACTCTCGTGATAATGGAAAGAAAAGGAAAGATGCGTAGGAAGAAATGCGGGTCACGAAAACCAGGGGGCAGAAAGAAGCAGCAGTGCGCAACCCCACAAGGTGATGAAAGTCGCTACTACCTTTTATTGAATCACACGCACAATATTGTTTTGTTTGCCCCTTTTTCATGCCATTTGTGTTAAGCTCTTGTGTTAAGGAGTATGTTGAAGGGTATGACTCATACTTAAGGACATGACAGTGTAAAAAGTAAAGTTAAGAAAACTAAGACTATTTGTACTGAAGTAATACAAAACTATAACGTTTCAGATAAATTTCAGAAAATAATGACTATTTGCACCATTTTTTTCTCTCCATTTTTGGATGAAATAGGAGGGGAGGGGTAACTCCCCTATTGATGAAAACCTAAAGTTTATAGAGAAGACAAATAAAGATCCAAAGAAATGAAGAAACAAAAAAGCTAAAACATCTACAAGATTGACTGTAGCGGTGTAGCCATTGCTCATTGGATGGAAAATATTTCTTTTTTGCGTGATGAAGCATCAATGCAGTCTTGAAGTTTGAAACAGATGGATCAATACCATGGAATATCTGGTTATTGCGTTCAACCCGTATACTCAAGCACATTAGAATGATGAATTCCATAGAAAAAGGGACATTTAGTTTTCTCCCGCATTGCTTATGATTTTTGAGGCATAGTCAATCCAATTGATGCCCAATAAGAGTTACAAAATTGCACCAAAGGAACAGATGCTGCAAAGTTTCATCAAGCTGCCAAATGCATAATTCACATGCATAGGGTCTGATATCCATTTTTTCTTTCTGAGAAGATGCCTTGTGTTCAATCTGTTCTGTCGCAGAAGCCAAAAGAAAACCTTGTGTTTCACTGACAGGAGAACTTCCATAGCCATTTCAAAATGGAATCTATCGGGATGTGCCCAATTAACTGTTTGTATGCATTTGAGGAGGAGTGAACAAAAAACTATGAACTTTTTGGCAATATTTATTTATTTGTTAAACTGGTGCAAATATTTGTAGGTTTCTGAAATTTATTAAAATAAAAATTAAGTGCATAATATATTGCCGTTCATTTTTGTTCTACAGGAGCCAAGGTACCGTGCATCACCTACAAGAATAATGGAACTGTACCCACGCCTAACCCCGGAGCAATGCAAACTGATGGAGGATGCGGGCTTTGGAGGCCTCCTGCACATCAGCTGCCCTACTCTCCCCATGGGGCTGTGCGGTTGGCTCCTTCAGCGCTTTGACACTGACTACAGTGAGCTGGTAATCGACGGCCGAGGGAAGAATCCCCGTCACTAGTGACAGCGTGCACAGAGTGCTAGGTATCCCAAATAGTGGGGGAGCTGTTAAGTACTGCATGGATGGAGAGGCCATTACCTTCATGTCCAACAAGTATCGTTATCAGGCGGATGGAAACTCGCCAACCATCAAGAGCATTGCGATTTCCCTCAAAAAGATGAAGTCAGCCGATGAGGATTTTCTCAGGACTTTTATGGTGCTTGTGGTTTCAAGCTTCCTTTTCCCGACTACTAGTCTAACAATCAGCCCCCGGTGCTTCCCATCACTGGTGGACATTGGGTCTATCAGGGAACTGAACTGGTGCAAATTTGTTGTGGAACAGCTCAAGAAGTTTAGTAGTGCGTATGGCAAAAGGACCAGTGTGCCAGGCTGTCTTTTCTATCTTGTTGTTAGTACTCTTACTAACTGTCCATTGGAAAAAAAAAATAGACTTCTTTACCATCTTCTCATCTCTGACTTGGTTTGTCCATTTTGGTGCAGATTCTGTATCTTGATTCACTTGATACTCGTGATACACAAATTCCTGGCGAAATACCACGGGTTGCTGCATGGAGCAAAAACTTGCAAGCAAAGTCGTTAGCATGGACATGAAAAATAGCGGCTGTTTTGGAAAATGTCTTGTAAGTTATTGTACACCGCCTTAATGATAGTGTATTTTTCTGTCTGCTATATACTTATGATACACTAATGTGCTTCAAATGTTACATGCAGTTGAAGAACAAACTTGCTGCTAATATCAACTGTATGGGTGCTTCAAGTGCATCGGCCATGTTCGGAGGGGTCCCAGAAATGAGATGTGCTTCGGTGGAGCTTTTTTAAAATTTAGCACATATCTTAAAGCAGTCATTAATCAATTAATTATTTTCCAAATTAATCTAGCCGAATAGGCTCTCCAATTAGGACGAGCTGAGCCGTAAGTCTGAGCCCGCCTGCTTTCCTCGATGCGGCCGAGTCCCGATCCAGACCATCACAATTCATTTTCTAGTGCTTCCTTCCTCCTTCCCTTCCTCCCGATGGCGGCGGCGGCAGCGTCGTCGAGCGCCCGGTGGGCAGCGGTGGTGAGGAAACCCCGCCCCTCTTCGATCCCCCGTCCCCCAAACCCCGCGTGGTTGGCTTGACTCGTTGCTCCACCCCGGGAGGGGCGGCAAGATCCAAGGCCCCTCGACGTGCCCTGATCTGGAGTTCATTGTGCGCTACGAGGTGTCCAGGAAGATCAACTAGACGGTGGTCACCATCCCGGTGACGCTCCGGGTCGTCTTCCACGACTGCTACGTTGGGATAAGAAAAAGCAATGCTCCTCTTGCCTTCACCATCCCTTGAGAAACGATGATCGATCGAGCCGTCCTTTGCTCGTTCCTGACATCTGCTCTCGGATGCAGAAGATGCATGTGGGGAACTGAACATGGTGGGTGCATGGTGAACCTATTTAGCTGCATTCCATCCCAATCCCATCATTTGCCGAGCATGGATCAGTTTGTTCTTGCTTGTAGAGCAGCAATAGAGTTTTCTCACTTTCCGTGCAGGATGGGAGCAGCGAGAGACCAGCTGGGCTTAAGAGAAACATACGTATTTTTAAACTGGAAGTGTTCTAGATCCTCTGATGGAGAACTATCAATCTTTGTAGCTAGGCCAGTTCCTGTATTACCTGTTGCTTTTCAGCCTTCTGTTTTTAGTTAATCAACATTGTAATGGTCGGCTGCCAGCCTGAAATCATTATTGATGGTTGTGGTTGCTGGAATCAAACAGTGAATCTTCACTGAAACTGATGCTCTTTTGAAAAAAAATAGCTGAAATCAAATTGTGAATCTTCATTGCCGTAATGTTTATTGTACTAGTCTTTTGCAGTTCAAGTATCCCCCAATTGTCGGAAAGAATATACTGTACAACAATTTAATTCGTGCAGACATACAAACAAGGAAGGATCCAAAATAAACAATGGAACCTGATAATAACTGCACAAAATAATCATGTGTTCCAAGTACAAACACTGACACAAATCACAAAATCATAGACCCTTGACTGAATAAAACGTGCCTCAATTCATCCTTATTGCAAATGCAATACCTTTGTCTATGTGAATTTGATCGATAATATGAAAGATTTCATAATAGCAGTGTTTCATTGGAGTTATATAACAGCAATTGACTCTTTAATATCTAATTAGTTAAAGTAAAATAGAGTTCTCTAATTTCCAACGCTATATTCACCAAAAATCCTGGAAGAATATAGCTCTAGTCTTGTTATACGAAAGATCTGTAATAATGTCTATTTCAAGAGAGAAATGGGGCAGTTAATTAATTCGTTTTTGCATGAACTATTAAAGCTATTTACATGCTTTTACTATTCAAAGCTTATACATTCACATCTACTCATCCACTCATACGTGTTTGAACACGAGTGCAACTCAAGTATGTTAGAAACCTGCCTGAGTGAACGACGTCGCCGCGTCGCAGGCAAGTTCACGCCCAGTTCACGATCACACGAACGCACACACGAATGCTTGGAACACGAGAGAGTTTGCGCTGCAATCTAGACAGCTTTTCCGGATTACCTTACTCCTATATAAACAGAACAAAATGCGGATCGTGGCCTAAATTTTAGCCTGTCCGTTGTGCAGGACGTGCAATCCTGCATGCCGCGCGACGCGCTCCCGGGTGGACGACGCACCTCGTCAGAGCTCCTACACTCGCGCTTGACCAGACAGACCCAGCCAGCGCCTAACTGAATAGATAAAAACGTGTATAAGACTAAGCACGCAAGGATTTATTCAACAATTCTCCTCCTAAACCTTGTGTGCTTGCTAACACTCAATTAACCCAATCTTGGCACGAAGTTCACAAAACCTTGATCTTCCCAGCGGCTTGGTCAGAATGTCACCAAGCTGATCTTCACTCCTAATGAACTCCACACCAATCTTGCCCTGTTCTGCTGATTCCCGGACGAAATGATACTTCACCTCGATGTGCTTACTATGTCCGTGCAACACTGGGTTCTTGATCAGAGCGATGGTTGACTTGTTGTCCACTATGAGTGTCTGAGCCTCCGGTCTCCTTCCCTGAACTTCTTCCAACACTCGAACAAGCTAGATCGCCCTGACAAGCTGCATTAGCAGCAGCTATATATTTTGCCTCACAACTAGATTGAGCAACAACTTTCTGCTTCATAGATTGCCATGTGATAGGATTCTGAGCCAAGAAGAAAATTACCCCTGTTGTGTTTTTCCTTGCATCTACATCACCTGCATAATCACTATCACTGAGCCCAGTAAGCTGTGCTCCCTTCATCTTCTTCCTGCGATACCAAACTCCCCAATTTCTTGTTCCTGCCACATAACGCAGTATATGCTTGACTGCTGCCATGTGATCTTCTCGAGGATCCTCCAAGAATCGACTTACATAACCAACCGAGAACGAGAGATCAGGGC
This sequence comes from Oropetium thomaeum, assembly GCA_001182835.1. Taxonomy (NCBI): domain Eukaryota; kingdom Viridiplantae; phylum Streptophyta; class Magnoliopsida; order Poales; family Poaceae; genus Oropetium; species Oropetium thomaeum. The sequence continues at coordinate 241,079 of LFJQ01000051.1, forward strand.
GGGTGTTGCACAAATACCTGAGGCTGCCCACTATACTTCTGTACAGAGTAGCATCCATCTTCGGCCTTTCACTGAATTTGCTCAATTTCAGACGAGGTTCCATAGGAACTTTGCAAGGATTGCAGCCTGGCAAACCACATTTCTCTAGCACCTTGTCAGCATAAGTTCCCTGGCTGAGTGAGATCCCTTCAGCTCCCTGCTTCACTTCTATGCCAAGGTAATACCTGAGCAGTCCGAGGTCGCTCATTTTGAATGCCTTGGCCATTCGCTGCTTAAAACTTGCAATCTCCTTGCTGCTGCCCCTTGTGATTACAAGGTCATCGACATAGACGCCAACGACCAGCTGTTCACCGCCACATAGGTTGACGTAGATGGCATGCTCCGCCAAACTCCTCTTGAAACCGAACGACAACAGAGTGTCATCTAGCTTCGCGTTCCAGGCACGCGGCGCCTGGTGCAGCCCATACAGTGCTTTGTGCAGCTTGTAAACTTTGTTCTCGTTGCCTTGATTGACGAATCCCACCGGCTGCTCCACGTAGACCTCCTCTTGAAGATCGCCATTTAGGAATGTCGATTTGACATCCATATGGTGCACTTCCCAGCCCTCGTGCGCCGCGAGAGCCAGGAGCAGCCGGACCGTGTCCAGCCTCGCCACCGGGGCAAAAACCTCGTCATAGTCGATGCCCTGCCTCTGTGCATATCCCTTCACCACTAGCCGCGCTTTGTGCTTCGCCACGGCTCCGTCTTGATCCCTCTTCACTTTGTACACCCATTTCAAACCAATAGCCTTTCGGCCGGGTGGGAGATCAACAAGCGACCAGGTGCGATTGTCTTCGATAGAGTCCATCTCCTCGAGCATGGCTTTCCTCCAACTTGCGTGCTGCTCTGCTTCAGTAAATGAAATCGGTTCATCAGCACTTACAGCATGAAGCTCCTCCGCCACCAGCGCCCTCGGTGCAGAACTGCGTAGCGATGCCTGCTGAAGGATGTTGTCCAGCCGCCGGTAGCGCAGCGGCACCTCCTCGCCGTGTTCAGCATCGAGTTGATCGCCGCCGTTACTAGGCGGCGTGGCAAACTCTACTTGTCCGCCGTCAACTTCTGGTCCACCCGCGTCCGCGCCGGAACACGCCGCCTGTGATGTCGCCGCCACACTATCACCAGGACGCGCCGACTGTGGCGTCGCGGGCTCCTCCTCAGCATCAAGTACCTCGACGGCGTCCTCGACAGCTGGAGGCACCTGAACACGGTAGTGAATGGTGAAAACATCGCCATCGCTGGGCTCGCCGCCTACCGCCTCCTCTGCTCTAGCCCCCCACTTCCATTGAGCTTGTTCGTCGAACACCACGTCCCGCATGATGTGCACGCGTTTCATGGTTGGATCATAAGCACGGTACGCCTTCGTTCCGCGCTCATAACCCACAAAGATCATCTTGCGACCTCTGTCCTCCAGCTTGTGCAGATGCGGCTTCGTGTTCTTGGCATACACAATGCACCCGAAAGTTTTCAGATGGTGTACGCCAGGCTTTCTCCTGTGCCAAGCTTCGAACGGCGTCATGGCGTCCACGTTCTTCATCGAGCACCGGTTCAAGAGGTAGACAGCCGTCATCACAGCTTCCCCCAAAACCAGCCCGGCAAACCTTTCGCCTTCAGCATGGACCTCGCCGTCGCCACCACCATGCCATTTCGCCGCTCCACGACGCCATTTTGCTGCGGACTATAGGGAGCAGTGTGTTGGCGAAGCACTCCCTCAGTCATGCAGTAGTCCGCGAATCTGCCGAGGTGATTTCGCCGCCCCGATCAGTGCGGAGTGCCCCCAACTTGAGCCCTGTTTCCGCCTCAGCTTTGGCCTTGATGTCCCTAATGGCCGCAGCTGCACGATCCTTCGACGGGAGCAAAGCCGCCCACATATAACGGCTCTTATCATCAACAAGCAACAGAAAATATTTGTTACCGCTCGGTGTCGCCGGTGTGATTGGTCCGCACAGATCGCCGTGCATCAGTTCCAGCACGCAATCCGCACGGTACTGAGCTTGATCCGAGAACGATGTTCGTCGCTGTTTCCCGGCCAGACAAGTGTCGCACAGACTGTTCACCGCTCCGATCACCGGTAGGCCGCGCACCAGCTCCTCCCTAGCCAGTTTCCGTAATGCCGCCATGTTGACATGCCCAAAGCGAGCATGCCACCTCCACGCATCGTGTCGCAACCCCGTCCGATAAAATCGTACGGTTGCTCATCCAGGATCATTTGGGGTGTCACTTGACGAAGCAAACGACCATACAGTACAATAATTAACAAGGACACGCAAAATATAATTTAAAAGGGTACATAAATTCTTAATATTACATCATTGGTTCAAATCATTTAAGTGCGGAAGTGTAGTTCGAAAACAAGCGGAAGACAGCGGAAGCTAATAATTATAACTCTATGATACAATTAAGTACGTCAGCCCGGGGGTGATTAATCCTCATGGGTCGGAGAAGCGGGAACCCACTCGAAGGTCCACTCCGAGGGTGCTTCCCCTTCCCAACCACCACAACCAGACGAAGCAAAGTTAGAAGCATCACCTGCAAAACATTAATCCACAAAGCCTGAGCAACTAATACTCAGCAAGACTTACCTGTCAACGTGGCCATCTAATGACCAACTCCTAGAATGCACGGAGTATGGGTGAAAGTTGGTCGGGTATTGCGAAAACAGCGCTAGTAGTCTATTCCAATTTTAGCCAAGTTAACAGAAGTCGCTATGAATTTACTAAGTATGCCGCTACTCTAAACAATCAAGAGTTCAACATAACCAATCAGGGTGAAAACAACCACGTTCATCATAAATCCACTAATTGCATATCGTTGCGACAGAAAGGAGCAAGTGTTACTCTTAATCATGAGAAACGACAATTATAATTGATTTATATCCTGCAGGAGAAACCCGAATGACACGACACGTGCACACTCGACTGAGTCACACGTGGCTACCTTTCGCAACATCGTGATAGAGTTGGCCCAACATCCATCTCTCCAAGGACATGGTCCTCCAGACGATGTCCTGCATCCCTGTACGGCCCCAAGCTTTTCCCACTAGCACGAGCGCAAGAAAAACAAAGTGCGAATTCATCCACCCTGACGGTCCATTCATCCGGAGAAAAAGATGGCCAATTGTCCAACAAAGCACGATAAGCTACGTCGGTTTCCTGGTCCCATTTTCCAGTATGCACTCGGTACACAACTCAAACTTGACCAATGCAACCGCACCCGATAAGGTTCCAGGTTTTTATTCACATTAAGATCAAACCTATTCTTTGAATTTTTCCTTCTTTGATTAAACAGAAGTAGTCTCCATACTACTCGGATGCTACCGGATTCCTGTCCTTTAAGCATAGCATTCTATCGATGGCTCTACCAAAATAACCCATAGGAAAACCTACCAAGTCATGCAACTAGGTTTTCACGGTAATTTCCTTGAAACTTAATGCACAAGCAACCCTACACACATAGTGGTAAACAGAAAATTTGTAAAACATAGGTGTGCACCGTGGCTTGTCTTGGTCTGCAGAAAAGTCAGCACACTCAAGAGAGAAGTTAGCTCCTGCGGGTGCCTCCTCCGGATTCACGTTCTCTGTCGGAAACTCCGGGTCGGTTCCTATATGATGAAAATGCAATTTGTAAGGCAAATGGTGGTTCAAATGAAACTTCTCAATTTCTTTGCAGGAGATGTCTTTTAGTTGGCATGTCCTCAATTAAAACTTTCAACCCTGAGTTAATATTGATTCGACATTTTTTTCTAGGTTAATAATTATTAAATAACTACGGCTATTAACTTAGGATTAAAAATAAAACTTTTAATTATACCTCAAGATAATTTGTAGTTGATAGTACTCTCTCAAATATGCATTTTAAACTTTGGTTGAGGCCTAGATAAATTTTCTAGATTTTATAAAAATTCATCAAAAGTTTCTGTCATTAGATCTTATAAAATCAGAAACTATAAGTGAACCTTGGAATCTCTACTACTATTAATTTCGTAACTATCGTCTGTGCACCTTTGGCAAGCGGAATAGCCGTTGTGCGTCCACCTTGACAGCCGTTGCCGAAGAGTTCTGGCACAGTTTCGGCTGTTCTGGTACTCCAGAAGTAAAGCAAAAGCAGAATAAGGGGTTCTGCATGCCATGACATACTTCTGGCACAGTTACGGCTGTTCTGGTATTACAGAAGTAAAGCAAAAGCAGAACAAGGGGTTCTGCATGCCATGACATACTTCTGACACAGTTCTGGCTGTTCTGGTACTCCAAAAGTAAAGCAAAAGCAGAATAAGGGGTTCTGCATGCCATGACATACCTCTAACACAGTTCTGGATCCAGAAGAGTCCTGGAACTCCAGAAGTAAGGCAAAAGCAGAACAGAGGATGCTGCCTGCCATGACATACGTCTGACACAGTTCCAACACCAGAAGATTTCTGGAACTCCAGAAGTAAAGCCAAATTAGAACAATGAGTCTAATATTTTTGATGACTTCTACAATGCAATTTAGAAAATGGTATTTTACTAGACAGATTGGAGTATTGTTAAAGTGTTATATGTAACTTTGTGGTCCTAAAATCCCCTTAAAATTCCAAAAGGTGTTTACCGTCATGATGCACTTGTAGGTCAAATATTAGCCTTAGCACTGTTCTAGAATCTAAATTAAAATTCAAAAATAGAAAATAGTATTCTAATTGTTTCTGAAAATTTTTGGTCGTTTTCTAAAAAGTGCTTTAACAGAAGTTTAGTCCTTTTCATGAGGTTTGTAACAAATTTCAGTTTGTTATTTTTGAAGCAGTATTCTATTTTTGGCGGATTTTACAAGTTCTAGGGCATTCTCTTGAATTTGAATAAATAGAGAAGGAACCGGGCCCGCTTGTTAGCCGCACAGAACAGGGGAGCGGCGCTAGGGAAGCATCCCAACGGCGTTCCTCGGCGGTTCTCGCCGGAGGATCACCGGTGGTGACCGTCGTGGTGTCTAGCGTGCTCAGCGTGCCACGGGGAATGACCTCGACCAAGAAGGAGCGGCGGGGCTCACCGGAGCTATGCCGGTGACGGAGGAACACTTTCGACGATGGCGGCGGCGGTGTCCCGAGAACTTGGTGATCGGGGAGGATCAATGGCGGGCACCGTGAGCTGCAGCAGAGGCCGGTGGTGCCGCCAGGCACGGCGAGGGGGCGGGAAATCGGCCGGAAGGGGGTTGCCGACGGCGAGGTGGTGGCGCGGGCGAGCTCCGGCAATGGCGCGGCGGTTCCGTCGTCCCTGCTCCATCAAAGTCGCCACGGTCAATTGAAACGGGAAACGGACCTCACGAGGGTCTCGTCGGCGAAAGGAATCGAAGAAGGACCCACCGGCGACGAGGAATTGACGGGAGGCGGCGATGGCGGCTCATCGGTGGCGATGGTGGCGTGTCGGTGCTCCGGGAGGAAAGGAGTAAGAGAAATGGAGCGGAAAACGGAGAAAGGGAGCAGTGAGGGGAGAAATAGGAGGGTGGGAGGCGCACGGGGGTGGTCTTGGCGTGCGCGTGCTCCGGTGATGATGGTGGCCGGACGACGCCCGTACAAGGAGTGGGCCGCCGGACGGGGCAGCAGCGGCGCGCGCGGAATTCATTCATAGCGCACGTCACGCAGCGCTGCTCTGTCCTGTCACTCGGCTCGGTGAATGGGCGGCTCTGCACTTCGGTAGGAAGGACGGCGCGGCAGGGAGCAGTGTCCGGCCGGCGCCAGCAGAGAGCAGGGAGGGAAAAGGAAAGGGAGGAAGGAAAAATTAATTCGGTGAATTTGGAAATTAGTTACTCAAAGCAAAGTGATTAAATTCGAATTTCAATTGCTTTAGCAACTTCACTAGAAAGAGGGAATGGCTAGAAGGATAAAGAGATTTAAAATTGAAATTTGAACTGTTACTTGAAATTTTTATTTCTCTTGTACATTCCTAGCCTCATTATTCATTCATCCTTCGACAATTAGGGTTTTAATTAGGGCTAGTGATGAAGGTTCGACCCGATTCACCCATTAATTTGCTTTCGTCCATTTTACAAGAAGGGTTTCCGTGCTCTTCTTCCACTTAATTTCAATTAATAGATTTGCAAGTTTAAAACGACAAGAAGTCTTAATGACTCATTTTAATGTGGCGAATTAGAGGTCATTCATTAATATCTTCTATTTTCGTTAAATAGGTGAAATTCTCTAATTCTTTATTTTACACCATGGACTTTTTATTAATTTGATTAGCTAGGGTTAAGGCGGGGTGTCACACATCCTCGTCGCCGCGAGTCGCCAGGCACTGCTGCCCGGTCGTCTTGATCTTGAGAATGTATAGCCGATCCAGACCGCGCCGGATCTTTTCAGCAGCCTGCCGTCCCGCTGCCGCACCGTCATGAGCCCATCATCGATGTGAACCTTGTACCTGGTTTCATCCAGCTGCCCTACACTCACAATATTGGTCGCCAGTCGTGGAATGAAGTAGACACCGGAGAGCGATCTGAGCTCGCCGTTCTTGCAGACGAACTCCACCGTTCCCCTCCCTCCGATCCGCGCCACTGATTCGTCCCCGAACCGCACTGTGCCAAGCACTGCCTGGTCTAGTTGTTTGAACGCGGCCCGGGATCCCGACATGTGGTTAGTGGCGCCAATGTCCATCACCCACGTCGACGCATCATGCTCCTCCTTATCGTCGAGATGGGCCAGCACCTTCTGCCCCCGGATCTCGACGTGAACCCGCCCCGGCTTGACCAGAAGCAGAGTTGCTTCTTCTTCTTCCTGGGTGACATGGGCCTGCTCCTTCTTCGGCTTGGAGCGGCACTCACGTGCCCAGTGCCCCATCTTCCCGCAGCGCCGGCACTCGTCACCTGGTTTGCCTGCGCCGTGGGGTGGCGGTCCGCGCGACGTGCCGCCACGCTCGCCGCCGCCTCTGCCGCGACCGCGACCACCCCGGCCGCCTCCGCGACGCCCACCGCCGCTACGACCGCCGCTGGAGTGGTGCTGCTCGTCTTGCTTCTTCCGCCTCGCGTCCCATTCTTCCTCTGTGAGGTACAATTTTCCCTCGTGCACCATGGTCGCCGCCGGCTCCTGCATCGCCTCCTCGACCGCCCTTAGACGCCCTGTGAGATCAGTGACCGTTAGTGTCGACACGTCAAGCAGAGTCGTGATTGCCACCACGATCTGCTTGAAGCGCGCCGGCATGTTGTGGATCATCTTCTCGACAATCTTGGTCTCCTCCACCACCTCGCTGAGTGTTGCCAGGTGCGCCACCATGCTGTTTAGGCGTAACGCGAAATCTTCCACCGTTTCGTCCTCCTTGAACACTGCTTGGTCGAACTGCTTGCACAGCGCCACGGCAGCCGATTTCTTCACGCGATCGTTGCCCACGCGCATGGCTTTGATGGCGTCCCACATCTCCTTGGCCGAATCCTTCTCCGCGAGCAACGGTACCATCTCCAATGGCACCGCCCCGCAGATGGCGTCCACCGCCGCTGCCTCGTCCACCGGGTCGACGTTCCCGACACTGACGGCGTTCCAGAGCTGACCTGCGCGCAGCTTCACCTTCATGAGGATAGCCCAGTCGGAGTAATTGGTCTTGGTGAGGACAGGTTACGCCGATCCGCCGCCCACCTCACGCACTACTCGCTGGACCACGACATCTCCCTTGATGCCGCTCCAGCTGCTCTTCTCGTCCTTGGTCTTCTTGCCGTTGGTCTTGCCGTCACCCGCCATCAATGCAACGCGAATTGCGCAGTCTCGATTCCACTGGCGATACCGCGCCGCGATCGAGCCCCTGCCCACAACCGCCGGCTCTGATACCACTTGTTAGAAACCTGCCTGAGTGAACAATGTCGCCGCGTCGCAAGCAAGTTCACGCCCAGTTCACGATAACACGAACACACACACGAACGCTTGGAACACGAGAGAGTTTGCGCTGCAATCTGGGCAGCTTTTCTGGATTATCTTGACTCCTATATAAACAGAACAAAATGCGGATCGTGGCCTAAATTTTAGCCCATCCGTTGTGCGCGACGTGCAATCCTGCATGCCGCGCGACGCGCTCCCGGGTGGACGACGCACCTCATCAGAGCTCCTACACTCGCGCTCGACCGGACAGACCCAGCCAGCGCCTAACTGAATAGCTAAAAACATGTATAAGGCTAAGCACGCAAGGATTTATTCAACAAAGTAGAAATCAATGGTTCCTTTCTGAATATTAGCAACACAAATTTGAATAATAGTAGTAATAGATGGAAGTCTTTTCTTGTTATATTGAATAAAAAGTTCGATTGTCTTCTCACATACTTTTCGTTTTGAAATGCTGAAGTGTATAACAGATAAATAAATAAACCAAGCAAAGATGTTCAATTACTAAGGAGCTTCTGATTCTCAATATGAAATGAATCTCAGAAATGAAGACAGTAGGTAAACGATTGCATCTCTCCAGGTAGGTGCTACAAGAATCAAAGATTAGACCTTTTTTTGCGAAGGATCAAAGATTAGACCATTGGATAAGTAGCAGCAAAAATCTGTTGTTCATCCTCATAGGCACTTTGGGTTACAAGTTTTACTCATTAGTTTAGAAAAACACACGTTATCATTTCTAACGGTAGAGTACAGATAACAGAGAGAAATTAAACAAACCAAAGCTACATGTTTATGACACCTTGCCGAAGGGACTTTGTTTGCAGAAGGCAAAAAAGGGAGAAGAGTGTTTCACAGCTGCAAAAAGGAAGGGGAAAGCAACATTGTAGAAGAATCTCAGCCCGCACTACAATATCCAGCTTGATCAGGTAGTTACTAGTAGGAAATAATCTGGTTGGCACCCAGATTCGTAAATTGGCACCATGATCATTCAGTTTTTGGAGCATTTTAACAGGTTGAATACTTGATCAGCTCCACGATCGAACACAAAACCAGGCCAGTTCAAAACACACCTCTGCTGAGCGCATCACCTCGGTGACGCATTATGTCAAGCACCGCTCGTGTTTACCTGCCCTGTGTTGCTTCTGATGACATGTCCCGGCACCTTCATTCAGTAGGACTCTTCCCTGTAACTGCTCGCTAGAGTTGTCGGCAATCCGAGAGCAACAATCCGCACAACCGATGAAGGTCACCTGCGTATCGCCGCCGGTGGCCTTCAGCCAGTGCGGGATGGCGCTCTCACTGTTGTCCCAGCATAGCATAGAAGAGACGGAAGGCGATGAGTTTAGTGAATGGAGAATGAGCGAACGGAGGAAGCCATGCCGGCGTGATACGCAGCAGGTGGAGTGGTATTGGAAGGGATTGAACGCGGAGACGGTGACCTATCGGGGAAGACGCGGCGGCGCTCCGCCATGGAGTTTGTAAAAATAGGTTAAGGTGATGCAGTGTGCTCTCACGGTTCCGCGTTAAATAGACAGAGAACAGTCCTCTGCATGGCGATTACAACAACCAATGTTTAAACTAGTGGATCAGATTAGAGCTAACTAACCTTATCTCTAACAGCCCCCCTCAATCGCAACTTAACAAGTTAAGATTGTGCCTAAAATCAGTAAGTTGTCGAACTGAAAGGGGCTTAGTAAATCCATCTGCTAGTTGATCTCTAGACGGTATAAACCGAATATCTAGCAACTTCCTAGCAACACGCTCTCTAACAAAATGATAATCCACCTCTACATGTTTAGTTCTACCATGAAAAACAGGATTAGCTGAGAGATATGTTGCTCCAATGTTATCACACCATAAGCTTGCTGCGGTGGACAAGCGATATGCAATTCCTTGAGTAACGATTGAATCCACATTACCTCTGCCGTCACATTTGCTAACGCCTTGTACTCTGCTTCAGTACTGCACCGTGAGACAGTTGCCTGTTTTCGAGCACCCCATGAGATGAGATTTGATCCCAAGAACACAGCAAATCCACCTGTAGACCTCCTATCATCCAAACAGCCTGCCCAATCTGCATCAGAGAATGCACTGACCAACATAGAATTAGACTTGCCAATTTTAAGTCCAAGACTTGTGGTTGCTTTTAAGTATCTTAAAATTCTCTTGACTGCACTCCAATGTTCTAATGTAGGACAATGAAGAAACTGACAAACTTTATTCACAGAAAAGGATATATCAGGACATGTGAGAGTCAAATATTGGAGAGCTCCAACAATACTTCTATATCTTGTGGCATCTTCTACTCCAAGTGGTTGTCCTTCTGTAGCTCTTAGCTTTTCTGAAGTACTCATAGGTGTATTTACGGGTTTGCAATCTACCATCCCAACTCTCTTCAAGATATTCGTAGCATACCCTTCTTGTGTCATCACAATCCCGTCCTTGACTTTCTTCACGTCTATACCCAAAAAATAGTGAAGCTCCCCCAAGTCTTTCAAGGCAAAATCTTTCTCTAGATTTTTCAGTAGTGCCATGGTAGCTTCTTGAGATGAACTAGCAACAATGATATCATCAACATATACAAGAATGAACACTGTCAAATTATCTTTGCAAAAATAGAATAATGACGTGTCGGCTTTAGAAGGAAGAAATCCCAATTCTTGTAATCTAGAGCTTAGCCTAGAGTACCATGCTCTAGGAGCCTGTTTTAGACCATACAATGCTTTATCTACACATGAGACGGCAAGGATTTATTCTCATACCCAGGTGGTTGCCTCATATAAACTTCCTTTTCAAGAAGCCATGAAGAAATGCATTCTGTACATCCAATTGACGAAGACTCCATCCAATATGAGACTGCAAGAGATAAAATAAGACGTATAGTAGCAGCCTTAACCACTGGACTAAATGTATCTTCATAATCTATACCGTATCGCTGTTTAAATCCCTTTGCCACAAGACGAGCTTTATATCTATCAATTGTGGCATCTGCCTTCCTTTTCACCTTGTATACCCACTTACAATCTATTATATTGCTACCAGGTTTAGGACGAACCAAACTCCAAGTCTTATTTTTCATTAGTGCTTGATACTCACTATCCATGGCCAATTTCCAATTTCTATCATGCAATGCGTCTGAAACAGTAAGTGGTTCTTCACTTACAACTAAACAACCGTACCCATACCTTACTGTCCCATCAGTGTACTGCTTGGGTCTCCGTATACCTGCCTGTAGCCGAGTGCCATGACGAGCAACTTCTGAACCAGTTTCAGCAGGCAATACAGCAACAGGTTGCACCAGATCAGACACAGTGTCTGCAGCCAGAGTACCAGTCACTTCTGACCCCGGCGTGGGCGGCACTGGAGAAACGTCCGACGCATCAAGAGAGATGCGCGTGCTTGTTGTCGAGGGCGAAGACGATCCCACCCCTGGTTCCACTTGATTGCGTGCCTCGCCGGGTTGTGACGATAAACCAGTTTCATTTTCAGTGCTGCTTGAAGCTGTCGAATTGTCCTGCACCGCTGCTGCTTGCTGCTGCACAGATTTAACAACTTCAACACCAGATGCGTTAGCAGGATTAGTAGTAGTAGTAGTCATAGATTGATCAATACCAGATTCACCCCTATGATCAATATGTGACGGGTTCAAGAGAGATACGGGCAACAAATTAATCTCCTGCCTAAGACGAGCTCCAGCGTTGTCATGCAGTTTGGAGAAGGGGAAAGTAGACTCATCAAAGATGACATCTCTTGAAATATAAATCCGGCCACTAGAGATATCAAGGCATTTAAAACCTTTATGTAAACTGCTATAACCCAAGAATGCACATTGTTTTGAGCGGAAAGCAAGCTTTTGAGAATTATAAGGACGTAAATTAGGCCAACAAGCACACCCAAAAATACGAAAACTAGAGTAGTCTGGTTTTTCAAGGAACAGATGTTCCAAGGGAGTAGAATTATCGATGACCTTGCTGGGGAGGCGATTAATCAAGTAGGTGGCAGTGGCAAAGGCTTCGTCCCAGAATTTGAGTGGCATGGATGCATGGGCAAGAAGGGAGAGAAACTTCTACTATGTGCCTATGTTTTCTCGCGGCGGAGCCATTTTGTTGATGAGCATGAGGACAAGAAACATGGTGCTCAATGCCAATGCGCTGGAAAAAGGAGTTAAGCTTTTGATATTCACCACCCCAATCCGTTTGCATGGCAATAATCTTACGATTAAAGCGTCGCTCAACCAAAGTTTGAAAATCATGGAATTTCTGAAACACCTCAGATTTAAACTTAATCATGTAGATCCACGTAAATTTGCTATAATCATTGATAAAGGTGACATAATATTTCTTGCCACCGACTGAGGTAGGTGCTGGCCCCAGACATCGGAAAACACAAGTTCCAAAGGAGCATTAGAAACACTAGAAGATTTTGGATAAGGCAATTGGTGGCTCTTGGCCATTTGACAAGCATCACAGGCCGGCTCTTTATTCCTTTCACTATCACAAGGAAGTTTATTTTTGCTAAGAATCTGATTAACAACAAAAGATTATGGGTGGCCTAATCGACTATGCCATCGTATAGCGGAAGGCTTGACGGCAGAGCACACATATCTACTTGAGCCGGCTGGAGAAATCGTGAGGGGATTCAAGCCACCCCTACACCTGCCTCGAAGAAGAACCCTCCTTGTTGCCTGATCCTTCATGGAGAAATAGTCAGGATGATATTCAAGAAAGGCTCTATTATCACGTGCAAGTTTGTGAACAGAAACAAGGTTCTTGCTTGCCTTTGGGACATGTAAAATATTATTTAGATGAAGGACACGACTAGGGGTGTTAATCATAGTATGGCCAATATGACTAATACTCATACCTGCTCCACTCGCCGTGTGGATTTGATCATTGCCGGTGTACTTCTCTCGGACAGTAAGCTTGTCAAGCTCGTTGGTGATGTGATCGGTGGCCCCGTGTCGGTGTACCAGTTTGTGTCAACTCCATAGGAGTTAACAGCAGCAGCAGCAGTCTTGCCTTCTCCTGTGAAAGAGGCATCGAACCTCTTCCAGCATTTAACAACAGTGTGGCCGATCTTGCCACACAGTTGGCACTTTGGGCGACTCATGTTGTTGCCGCCGCTGTTGCTGTTGTAGTTGCCGCCGTTGTTGTAGTTGCCGCCACCACGACGCGACCACAGCCAGGAACGCCGCCGCGGCCACGATCACCACGGCCACCGCCGCGGCCTCGCGACGCGGTGTTCACAGACGGCTGGCCTCCCTGTAGCAGATCCATGCGATTTTCAAATGCTAGAATCTGTGCAAATAGCTCACCTAGAGTAATTGGCTCCACACGTGCAGCAACAGCTGGCAAGGGTGTAGGACGCCAGCTCTTCATCATCGAGAGCCTTCCACGCCGTAGCCATCTCATCAGCAAGCATCCTTGCCTTGCCGAAGTAGTCCCCGACCGTCATCGATCCTTTCTGGAGAGCAGTGAGCGCCATGCGCGTGTTTATCGCGCGCGCTCGAGACTGAGAAGAAAATATCCCCTAGATCATCACCCAGACTTCAGTCGGGCTGGTTAGAGTCGCGACTTGACTCAGTATCTCACGAGAAAGCGAGTTCAGCAAGTAGCTCAGAACTTGCTGTTCTTGGGCGTACCAGATTGCATAGTCTGGATTCACCATTACTTCCTTCTTGTCACCTTTAGTGGCTTCAATGGTGATCGGCGGTGACACCATCTTCCCGGTCAGATAGTGCTCCACCTGCGCGCCACGGATGGCTGAAAACACTTGGGCCTTCCAGAGCGCATGATTGCTTTTCGTGAGCTTCTCTGTAACAGGCTGGCTGAGAAGAGTTGAGAGCGCCGTCGTCGTAGCGGAGGAAGACGACGACATAGCAGATGCGTTTGAGGAGGTGGTTGGCTCTGATTACCGTGTAAAAATAGGTTAACGTGATGCCGTTGGGCTCTCATGGTTCCGTGTTAAATAGACAGAGAACAGCCCTCTGTATGGCGATTACAACAACCAATGTTTAAACTAGTGGATCAGACTAGAGCTAACTAATCTTATCTCTACCAGAGTTAGCACCAGAATGCCGGAGAGAGGTAGATGGGAGGGAGAAATAAGAGGAACGGAGAGGCCGCCTCTCTCACTCGGCCAGGAATAAAAGGAAGACGAAAACACACGCCAGGTAAGTTGGGCCGACTACACCCATTCCGGTCCATACACCAGCACATTGGGCTTCTTGACGTGCAAGTTCACACGAAGCAGAGGATCGCATCCCGCCACTGCGGCGTTGGGCCTTGGCGCTCTTGCCACCGTCCCGCCTGTTACACGCTGTAACTGATGATGAACTTGTGTTCAAAAAGAAAAAAAAAAACAGATGATGCACTGGACACAAAATACGACCCGATCCATATCTACAACAACAGCTGCAAAGGGAGAAGACGCTTTAAGTGACGGGGATGCGCGGGTAACCCACGAACGCGACCGCGTTGCTCACCGTCATTGTCTGATAATGATGATTAGTTCAACTTCTCTCCCTGTGGTAGTGTAGTAGTACATGCGAGGCAAGACTCTCTTGTAGCTGAACTCTCATATTATGATTTCCCATTAGAACCATACCAGTGGGAACTGATAACTGCTCATCATAGAGCATGCAGTTAAGGCGCCAGTATATGGGAGCTGGCCGGCCAGAGATGGATCTTTGCTCTCACCAAGACCTGCATACGAGGCTGGTTCCAAATGATACTATTTCTGTTTTTCTAATTGTTGATACTTTATAGTATAAATTTATATTAAAAATATTAATAATAAAAAATAGAGATAATATTTTTAAGAGAAAAACATAGAGAGAAAAAACAATCAGAGAATAACCTTGCGTCTCCTTTGCCAGCAGGGAGAAGAATCTCTGATGGAAAGTGGCTACCCTTTGCTTTTCACCCAAATATATTATTGTTTTGTTTCCCCTGCTACCAGATCGTCCGCGTTCATCGTACGCGATCGGCACCATTTGGTCACCCATCCAGCGGCTAAGAATAACCCTGCGAATCACGAGGCCAAAAACCTACTCTACTCTCACACTCGGAATCGCACTGAAGCGTTAGTACATTACCTCTTCTCTTCACGAGTAAGAGGATTAGCACTTGGCGCCCTCGAGGAGTGTGTGTTGCTGACGCGGACTGAGATTCTTAATTAAGAGATTGGTTAAGAAACCTACTACAGTACTCTTTATTGTAATTGTTTATGCAGTTGGATAAGGCTTCTGTCGGCTCCCATGGTGCCCGGCCGTCTTCTGGTTTTTCTTTGGTCGTTTATTCAGCTGCATGCTTACGCTTTAGGCAAGGATTCGCTGACTAAGGTACGCCGTGGCAAATCTGATTCGGATGCGATAAGCGATAAGAAGCTGAAAGTTGGAGCTTAAACAACACACTGTCAGTACAAACTTGAGCTATACGACTTTTGGTTATAATCAGCAGCTCTGTTTTTACATCTCTTACAATACTGTATGGTCATGAGCGACGGTATGATATCAGACTCGTGAAGAAACCAAAGTCTTCCTTTTTTTCCCTTTTTGACAGGGAAGCAAGTGATCAGCGTTGGTGTGCTGGTCTGTGGAGGCCTGAGCTGCCAGAGAGCAGATCGAATTTTCAGTTCAAACCGTTGGAAAAAGGAGGGAGGGGAGAGGCTGTAACAAACATCGAATCTCGTATGTGCTCACCCCCAACAACGGGATCGACAAACAACGGAGGGGGAAAGCTGGTGCACGCCAAGGAGCGCAGAGCTACTAGGACTAGCTTTCTGGACGGCAGGCGGCATCCAGTCATCCATGCGTGCTGCTCGCCATGCCACATGCGACGCAACATGAGCGCCAGCCAGCCAAATAAAGCTCTTTTTCACCTAGCGTACGCAGACCAAAAGACGGGATCTTTTGGTCCCGCCACGTACGTCCTCTAATCCGCTCTGATGTCTCTGATGTGGGGCATGTCCTCTTGATCTCACTCTATCGTCGTCTGTTTGTAGTCTGTACCTGCTGCTGCAGTGAGTTGGTAGAATTTGCTGCGTATTGAAGATTTTTTTTTTTTGACTCACGTCAGTGGAGCTTATAGTGTTTATTAAGCATTGTTGGTTGTTTTACAATGATTAGTGCGTCAAGAGAGACTATCAATGATCTAGAGGTGGTAGTTATTTTTTTTCTATTTTTTTAGATTTAATTATGTAATCAGGGAGATGTACTACACTTTATATATCTATGAATCCTCTCTTTCAAAAAAAAAAACAACTGATCCGGTCGGATGGTTAGTGCCACGGCAACCATCTCTGTTTTCTGGTTATTACTTGTAGTATTGCGTAGTGGAGTGCAAATGCTATTACGTTGTCTGACTTGGAGATTAGACATCTTTTCCGGATGACTTGATGTGTGTTGCTGTTTTAGTCAATTTTGTGTAATGTTATCCATGAACATTTTCAACAAATGATCCAAATTCCCTTGAAAAAAAAAAGAAAAAGAAAACACAATGATCCAAATTTGAAGAGGATGTAGACATTTAGATTCTGTATAAACAGTTAACTCGCTCTAGGGTTATTTAGAGAGATCAGGGATAGAGAAACGTCCTATGAGTTAAGGGACTCAGCAGCTGGTGACACGGCAGGGCAAGCACGTTCTCGTAACATCCACGAACAAACTAAAGCAAGCGCAAAAGTTTCGGAACTGATGCTCTCTGCTCTGGTAGCATAAGGCGACAAGGGCGAAGTACGTACATCCTCACATCCATGGTGCTGTTGATCAGCTCCGCCGTCCGAGTCCGACCTCGGAGTAGTATAAATGTCCCCCTTGCCCGGCTTCCGAAATTCCTCTCTTCCCCGCTAAGGAATTCTCCCCTCCCATCATCTCCTTCCCACGACTAGCTAGCGAAATCAACGCAACAAAGATTCGACGCACCCCACTCCCACGATCGCCGAGTCCACACTCCACACGGCGAGCGCGTCGCGTCGCGTCGGCGGGCCAAAAGCAAGAGAGAGAGAGAGAGAGAGAGAGAGAGAGAGAGAGAGAGAGAGAGAGAGAGAAGAGAGAGAGCCAGAGGAGGAATCGATGCACCGCCGCAAACAAGTCGACCGACTTTTATTTGGCACCACAGCAGCGCTTCAGCCGTAGCAGAGCACAGAGCAGAGCAGACCGACCGCCGCGCGCCCATACCGACCGCCACACCAGTACACCACCTCCGTCTGTCTCGTGCTAAAGCGATCGTCGGCGCCGGCAAAGAGAAAAGCTTAAAAGAGCGCGCCGGTCACGCTGCGTGCCTCCCTTCTTTTTCTGTTTTCCATTTCTTTCTGCTTCCCCGCACGCCTGCCCATGGCAGCGCAGCAGCAGCAGAAACAGGCGGCCGCCTCGGTGCTGCAGAGCTTCCCGTTCCGGGCGGCCGTGCTGGCGCTCTGCGTGGCGCTGCTGCCGCTCCTCCCGGGGCAGGCGCCCGAGGCCGCGGGTGCCGGGCAGGCGTTCCTCGCCAAGGCGTGGGAGCTGCTCCACCTGCTCGTCGTCGGCATCGCCTTCTCCTACGGCCTCTTCAGCCGCCGGAACAGCGCCGACGATGGCCGCGTCGTCGCCGCGACCGAGAAGGACGACGACGCCAAGCCGTCGGCCGACGCGAGGTACGTGTCCCGGATGTTCCGAGACTCGCTCGCGCCGTTCGACGATGACGACGACGAGGTGCTCCCTGGTGGCCGGGAGGACGACGACGGCGGCGGTGGCGGCAAGGTGCGGTCCTGGAGCGCGCAGCACCGTCCAGACGAACCCGTGGTCGTGGTGACCAACAGCGGCCGCGCGCCGCTGTCGCTGCCCGTGCGGATGCTCAAGACGCAGCCGGTGCAGGACGCGGCAGCCCGCGGCCGCGACGACGAGACCGTGCTCCCTTCGCCGATCCCGTGGCGATCGCGGTCCGGGAGGTTCGACGCTGGCCAGCCCACGTCGCCGAGCCCCTCGTCGCGCTCGCCGAAGCGGCTCTCCCCCGCGTCGTCCTCGTCCAGGGAGACCCTGGCCAAGGCCACCGAAGAGTACTACAGCAAGCGTAAGAGCCCGCACCAAAAGCCTTCTTCGGCCAACATCTCTTCCACGCCGCCGACGCCGCCTCCGCCTCCGCGCCCGTTCCACGTCCACGGTTACCACCTGCCTCGGCCCGCGGCGGGGCCCAAGAGCTTCAAGGAAGAGCTGCAGGACCACAGCATGAGAGGTCGAGGCGGAGACCGTCATTACTCCTTGAATACGAACAGCTTCGACGTCTCTGCTTACGATACCACCAACTCCTCCTCGCCGGCGGCGAAGCCAAGAAGCTCTGTTGACAGCGGCGGCTCCTCTTCCTCGTCGACGACATCGACCGCAGTCGGCAAGTCGGTGAGGACGTTCAGGGTGAGCAGGGAACCTCCGGTTCTCCAAGGCCAAAGCCAACAACAAGTACCAGAAGACGTCGGTGGCGACGGCCGCGATCTTCCACAGGAGGAGGTGCACGGGACAGAGGAGGAGCCGTACGGGTACAGAGCTTACCAGTCAATTCCCAGGTTCCAGTACGAGAGGTCGGTGGTGAGCGATCCTATCCTCGGCGGAGTCGCGGTCTCCTCGGACGAAACGGAGAGCAGCGACGACGACGAGGGCATCAGCGGCGGGGGCTACTCCACGAGGGAGTCGACGCCGGAGGTGGACGAGAACGAGGTGGACAAAAAGGCGGAGGAGTTCATTGCCAGGTTCAGGGAGCAGATCAGGCGGCAGAGGATCGAGTCGATCAAGAGATCGGCAGGGCCGCGCGGCGTCAAGCACGGCAAGTAGTAGATCGTGCCGCATGCCGCCTGCTCTTCTCATCTTTTTTTGTTTTCGTTTTGGTAAGTAGCAGTCGGTGTCATCTGGACGCGGCCGGAGATAAAGAAGCTGCAGATCATAGTTGCCAAGAACCACTTGTAAACAAACATTCATATAGGTGATGAATGGGAATGTATGTGTAGAAGTATGCTCATGCAAAGCCATGACTGTATTTACCCAGCCAAGGGATCGATCGACTTTTCCAATTGATCTCTCTTGGTTGTTCTTCAGTACAGTAGTCATTTGTTCTGCCTCAAGCGACTACCAATGTATCTTCGTCTTCAATTGCTATTGAATTGCTACGGAACAAATTCAGCTCATCACATCCCCTTCAGCTAGTGTGGAATCTGATCCTGCTAGTATACCTTTTTATTTGCCCGGTTGATTCGAATCACTTGTTTGGATGACTGGTCCCTCTAGTTGTCAGGTTCTAGCTTCGTTCTTTCTTTTGGTCTGTCTACCTCGCATTAAGCCAAATAGCCACCAGCACACACATCACATTAAGAAAAAAAAGTGGACGCAGACACCTCATTAAAGGTACGGACATTCACTCTAATGCCAAATAGCCACAGGTATACATCACATCTTATTTATTCTTCGTTATGATGTACTCCTCCATTCCATTCTTATTTGTGTGACGTTTCAGACACACACACAAAAAAAAAACTCAACAATGAAATAAAAGTCCATGGCCTAACAACAGATATTAAAAAATGGAGTAGTAGTATATAAACAGTCACCCCTATGACCATTAGTGAAAACCGTCGCCTCCTCTATCGGGCGGGTCTCTCTCCCTCGAAGCCTCATTCTAAGCTCGGAGTCCATGGAAGCTTGTCCGAAGGGTGAAGCCTCTCAAAGTATAGTATGAGTTGAACCGATTGTGATTTTCTTAGATTTCAATCATTTGGAGACTGTTAAATCCTTTGAAATCTAAACAACATCACCCTTTCAGACATATTCAAAAACTAAGTTGTGGTTTAGGAGAAACTGTGTTTAAAGTTTTGAAACAGGTTCTTTTTCTCCCATCTCACACATGTTCTAATCGTAATGTGATATGTGGTATCGTTTGATCCATTCATCGATGTTCCATGGATCTCAAACACTTGAAAACTGCTTAAAAAGTAGCTTTGGTAGTACTAAGAACTTTCAATCTCTTTTTCTCCTCTGTCGTTCAGATAAACAAGTGCTATATTATTAGTCCTGGTGTTTAGATGTCATTGTAAAATACTAAATATAAACTAATTACATAAGCCGTAGCTAATTATTGAGTACAGCCCATTAATCCTAATTAGTTTAGGTTTACGATTATCCAAAAATGTGAAACAATAAATATTAGCTAATCATGCAATAATTAGGATCAATGGATTCTCTCGTCAATTAGTCAGGATTACTGTAATTAGTTTTGTAATTAGTTTTTTTTGTAGTTATTCTAATTAGTTGTATGGATCAAACAAGCTCTAAAACGTTAGGAAAAGAAAAGGATAAGGATGAGTAGAACGGCCAATTGCGAAGCAGCGGCCCAACTGTCCAGGAAAATCCACGAGGATACGGTAGCCAATAGCCCACAATACGCACAGGCAGCCCAATACTTCCTGCCAACACAAGCACTCTGCTCTACTACGGTGTAATATGTGGCGTGCGGGCGGTTGCTTGGCTGAGCTGTTTGGTCTTTTTGGTGGGGCGAGGGGGGAGGGGAACTGGGGAAGGGTGGGCTGGAGTGGAGGCGTGAGCTCGAGGAAAGGGGAATAGTACAGAGAGAAAGAAGCATCCATCTCGATTTCCTTCGGTTACCCAGTTCCGTGTCCAATTCGATTCCCTTCAGATCTGATCCCAAACCGTCCAATTTCCCCCAAACCGATCGTTCTTTTTTTTTTTGTTTCTTTTTGGTGGTTGCGGTTCTCTTGGGGGTCCGGATTGAAATCGAATAAGGTTGAAGTTGGGGAGCGATGCGAATCGAGGAGTTTCCGAGCGAATTGGAGGGAGGAGGAGACGGCGGGGTGGAGCTGCTGCCGCTGCGTAGCGAAGGCGATGGCGTGTTGGCAGTGAAGGGCGAGGAAGAAGAGGGTGGTGTGGTGCTGCGGGTGGCCGTCGACGCCAAGCGCGCGGCGGTGGGCGTCGGCGCGCGGATGTTGTTCTACCCCACGCTGATGTACAACATCGTGAGGAACAGGCTCGAGGCGCGATTCAACTGGTGGGATCAGGTGGACGAGGCAAGAACTAAGAACCCTCCCCCTTTGCTAGTTTTCCAAACGTAATTCTGGTCGTGGCTTTGTTTTTGCTACTTTTGCTGTGCTTTTTTTTTTCTCAATTCGTTACGAAATCATGCCGTGGTTTGGTTGGATCAGCATATTTTGCTTGGAGCTGTTCCATTCCCCAGCGATGTTCTGCGGCTGAAGGAGCTTGGAGTTTGCGGGGTTGTTACTATGAACGAATCATATGAAAGGCTTGTTCCTAAATCACTATATGAGGTAAGTGATCAAGTGTATACAAATTAGTTTTGCAGTCCTTCGCAAATTACTCAGTTTACTGCATGAATTTGGCATTTTGGTCGTTGTCTGATCTGCCATCTGATTGCAGGCTTTAGCTGTTACTAATATCTAACGAAATTGAACTTCAGATGTCTGATCGTTTATCTGCAGTGGATCTTGTGCTCAAGTTTGAATGAAGAAAAATAATTGGTTTAGTTAGTCAGTTTTTAAATTTTTTCCCACTACTCCTCCATTCACAAATTCTGTCGTTTTGGACGGGGGAGGTAAACTAAAAAAGAGCTAGTTGGTGCTGTCTGAACGACAGCAATATACGAACGGAGGGGTATAATTGTAGAGCACAACACTAGACTGATAAATTTTGGGATTTCTGGTTCCTGTTAGAAGTATCAGCAATGCCTAGGATAACTTAGTGGTAGATTTACATCAAATATTGAGTGCAGAATTGTTTGTAATGATGCCTGCACATCAGATACTGGGTTCAGGCGATGCTTTGTTCAGTCCCCCCTCCCCCTGATGACATGATGAATAGGTTTTGTTTGGTCGATCGGTCCTGAGATATAGTAATTACGGTGGATTGAAGGTGCGACATGGTCAACTAAATGCAGTGATAACTATCCCTGGAAACAAAAAATGTAGTCCAACAGTGTTTTTTCTTCTTGACGGTGAAGAAATTATTATGTTCTGCCATTTTTATGATTCTTACTAGGGATTTACTGTCTACATTTCAAATTGAATCACCAACTGCTGATTTGATGCTTGTGTTAGGTCTGATGCTTTTTCTTATTTTGCAATGTCATGCCATGCAATGCTGACTCCTGTCCAAAGATTAATTCATTTAATCTTGTTGATTATTTTATTTCGTCCAATCAATTTGTAGTGCATATCTTTTATAGTTATAGATTCCCTTTTGTCGGAAGTGGTAAGTAACTAAAATGATGTGTTTGATTTTAGGCTCATGGAATTGAAAACCTTTTGCTACCAACAAGAGATTACCTTTATGCACCTTCGTTGGAGAATCTGTGCAAGGCTGCTGACTTCATTCACAGTAAGAATCTACTTGAGTATGGTCAAAGTCTTTTTATCAAATGAAATTGGTATCTTACCAATGTGAATTGATTTATAAGATATCAGAACTGTGCATGTTAATGTCGAGTCATAAACTGCACAGTATGCTCTTACATTCACAGTTCTTTTTATCCAAAAATCTTCTATTGCATTATTTGCTGATGGCAGAACCATGATGTTTGCTTTAGAAATGTTCTATACAGTACATACTCCTCAGTACACTTAATTTCCCTGTTATCAATTCAGTATTTTTCTAACATGTGTTATGATGTGAAACATTATCACGTAAAATTTTAACTTGTAATTCCACTTATACATGGGGAAACAAAAAAGACAAATTTTGTGAGGGGCTAAATTAAACCGAATGACATAAGTTTGGGAGTAAAGTAAACTAAAATATAGTTTAGGGGGTTATCCAGACTTTGGCCATACTTGAAGGGAGTAAATTAGACTTTATCCTTCGAAGAAAGATGTTAATGTTACCAAATCTTTTCTTTCTTATCATGCTCTATGAAAGTGATTAGGTGCCTGGATTATAAATGTGTGTACAGGTTACACTTCGTGTGGAAAATCGATTTATGTTCACTGCAAAGCTGGACGTGGACGAAGCACTACAGTCGTTATTTGCTACTTGGTATGCCAGATATTATTTGTTCAGATCGGTTTCAGTTATTAATTTTCTGGATCCAGACGAGTTAATGTCTATGTTTTGATAGGTGCAATATAAACAAATGACACCTGTTGAAGCTTACGAACATGTACGATTACATAGACCTAGGGTGTTATTAGCTTCTGCACAATGGCAGGTAAGTTATTGCAAGGATTTCTAGCTTCTTCTGTGTGTTGTAAATAAGGGAAGATAAGGATGTTATTCAAAATGAAATGCGGACCTGCTAGGTGTTAGTAAGTTCATTTTGTTTTGACGAGTTTTGTGTTTTACACTTTATGAGATGCCAATTTAGATCCTCATACAGATGTCTACCTAGTAGTTAAGCAGACAAGATTTTTTTTGTCTTTCTGTTTGTTTGAAATATGATTTGAAAGTACATGATATAATTAACAATGGATTGGAATGAATTATTGTTGAACCAAAAGAAATATACACCACTTACATGATAGATTTTCATTATATGCTAACCTAGGATTATCAGTCCTGATCCTGGATATTGAACTTCTGCTTTTTACCTTGAACTCATGCTGGACTGCTTGGTTGCTAGCATCACCATTGTTAATTCTATCTTTGTTGCAGGCTGTCCAAGAATTCTACCATCATAGAGTGAAGAATACTGAGAGGCCTAGTTGCCTAGACAAACCCATGAAACCACCATTGTTCCTCACGCACAATGTTATCGCTCTTGATGACAGCACGTTTGTAATGGTCTCAGAATCAGACCTTGAAGGATACAATGCGGGTGCTTTGGCTGGATTGTGGGAGATAAGTCTTTTGTACCGTGTCCAGTTTGCCAGTAAGGCAGCATTCGCAGGCGTTTCATACTTATGGGTTCGGTGTCATGCTAGCAACAAGGAGGCTCTTCCTGAAAATGTGGGAAGGGAGAACTGCTCCCTTGAGGCAGAGCAATCTTCAGCCAGTCATCCCTACTTGTTTCAAGGTGTCATGGTTAATCCATGATCCTTCGAGTTGGGTTTTTTTTTTTCTGTTTTAAATATGGAGGAGTCCTTAACTCCTTTGTGTGTATATATGTATGTATATATGTCTTGTAAATAAAAATTGCAACTGAGATAAATGGAACATATTTTAACTTGCTGGTCGATCCATTTATTTTGCACAAGCTAAGGTACCAGTTGCCAGAAGTATATTTAGACCTCTCTTGGCCCTTATGTTATGTGAATGGGCACATTAGGACTGTTGTGCTCATTGTAAGATATATAGGCTTCGCTATGAACCTAGTAATGACTTTAATCACTTTTATATTATATTTGGAATCTAAAAAACTTAACCCTTTGAGCATTGGCATAAACATCAATTTGCCATCTCAAAAAGTTGTGATCTTTAAATGTCATTGGTTTAATATTTAACCCTTTGAATGCAACTGAAAATGGCATGTAAAAGATTATAATTTTATGTATTAATCCTCCCATGTGTCAGCATCCATGCCATTTAAGAGCATCCAATGAAGAGCTTAAAACACTTTCTAAATCAAATTATTAAGAATTTGAGTAAAAAAATCATATTCAATGGATATCTCAAAACTACTCATATGTTTTTACTCTCCGTGATTTTTTTCTATTTGTACCTAAAAATAAAAAAAATATAGTCAATGTCAATTCCATAGTTCGTTTGACGGACTCGTTTTTTAAACCACCGACTAAAGGTAGGATCGGAGAGAGGAATCGGACTCTTTTTTTAAACCACTGACTATGACTAGGATTGGAGAGAGGATATCGACACCAGACTTTTGATTAAAAAATTGCTGACATGCATAATTTACATTTTAAGGGTCTATTTTAGAAGAGAGGATAAAATTTAAATCTAAATTTTTTTTGTTGCTCCTAAATTAATATTTTTTAGGACTCATAAAGTAGGTCATTGGAGATGCTCTAAGAAAAAATACCTTATATAGTTGGTGAATTTTTAGAGTAAGAGGGCAAAAGGCTCGATCCATTATAACTTTGGCAACAGACAACTATTCAATGCACACCAACTCAACGCAATTGGTTTCAAAGAGCCACGCTGCTCCAGGTTACAGGTCCCTAAATACGTTTATATTAGTCCAAAACCTTTTTAAATGGTACACTGTCCAGACTCAGTAACTTTCTTTAGGATTTAACATGACATGTTGACTAAAAACGATACAACGGGCTTATTACGCGTGCTATCTATCTCTCTATTTTTCTCACCTGCCATCGGGTTTCTTCGTCAATGAGTGATATGACTCATAGGTGATGTACGAAGAGGTATGGACCTACGGTACAAGACTTTAAAAGATTAAAGACCTAGATGATCACTTCAAAGTTCATGAACCCACATGACCGTATGTTGATAGTTTAGTGACCTAGACAATTACTTTGAGAGTTTATAAACCTAAATGATTGCTTGCAAAAGAGTTTAGAGATCTGAGGTGCATTTTTACTCAACAGAAATATTGCATCAAACAGAACCTTTCTTTCCAATGCACACGACTCTAGTAAAAATATCAATGATGTGGTTCTTTCAATCAATGCATTGAAATCAAGGGTACAGTAAACTCGCTGGTATATTTTTGTTGACTGAAGATTCAATCGGGTGAAAAATAATATTCCCGATACTAAAAGTGTTTTGTATTCTTCAGGGTCCTTCCTTTTTGCTTTATGCTTTCATCTTTTCCCACTTCTTGTGCTTGGCAAAAAATAAAATTCAAAGGTTCAAACGTGTTACGAACAATTCTTGCGACAGGTAACTAGCATTCGGTACTGACTACTACTATTGAGATTTTTCCTTGCAAGTGACTTTTTTTTCTCTTTTCCCTCTCTTCGTTGCCTTGCGCTTGTTATCAAGCCAAGTTTCTTTTTCGCCTTAAACCTGGTGGGAGAACATTTTTTCTCCTTCTTTAGGCTTGCATTGCCCAATAAGTCATCAGGAAAAAAAATTTGAGCACAAGCTGATTTTGTCATCAATCTGTTGACTTAACAAATCAGGGAGGAATTTTTTTAGCGAAGTTGAGTTTTGATCTGAAAACTGCAAAAACCGGTTTGGAATGGTTTTGTTAACCTTACTAGTACTGATAATTAGAACTTTGCTTGAGTTTAATGGAATTTGTTTCCATCTAAAAAAAAAGTCTCTCCGCAGTCCACCCCCACGACAGATTCAAATTCCCAATACGAACCCTCCCAAAATTCTGAACCGGTGAACCCCCACCTCGCCGGAGCACGCAGCCGGCATTGACCAGCGAGAGCCCTCGCCTCATTTCCCCTTGTCTCGGAGGCTCCGAGCTAAGGATGAGCTTTCTCTTCTCGGAGCCGTACAAGCAGACGGGCCCTATCTGCTTCTCCCCCGACGCGCGCTTCCTCGCCGTCGCCGTCGACTACCGCCTCGTCATCAGAGACGCCGTCTCCCTCAAGGTGCCCGCGTCCGTTCCCCCAATCTTCTCTCTTCTTCTCATCGGTCTCTCAGCGCTAGGAACCGGGAATGCGGGTTTAGGGTGGATATCTCCAGTTCCCGAGTAGTCGCCGAATCTGGATTTAGGGTCATGTGACCCAGTGGCCAAACTGCTCGACCATGGCGGTTAACGAATCGCGCGTCTGTTTGTTCGATCCGAAGCCTTAGTGACCAGGATTAGGCCTTTGCTTTGTTAGTTCGCGGCACATTTTGGATGGAGTGGGGGCGTGGATAAAACTAATACTTTTTTTAGAAAAAAGGGTTAATACTATCTTGATTTTTTCTCGCAAAAAAAATCTTGATTTAGTTGTCTGCGTGAGATGTAGATCCGTGCCAATTTTGAAGTTTGTATATTCGTTAGCCTTCAGCAATATTATGCTTGCAAACCATGTAGTTTAAATATCACTTCAGTCACCCCTAAAAAGAGAAACTTAAATGTTAGTATTTTGTTCTGGAAGTTCCATGATCACTAAATGTTTCATATTCGTCTATGGAAATGATGAGCATTGTATTACGTTTTAAAATTTCAAGAGTTGTTGTGATGTGCATCCTGCAAGTTTCTTGTTTGCCATATAGGTGAATTTCAGTTTTTACATGAGGTTTATAGAAATGTACTTGCATTATGACATTACATTAAGATGTATGCTTGTATTTGCTTGTTTATATATGTTTGAACTCGCTTATGCAGGTGGTACAGTTATTTTCGTGTGTCGACAAGATAAGCTCTGTGGAGTGGGCACCAGATTCCGAATATATCCTATGTGTACTTTACAAGCGGCCCATGGTGCAGGCTTGGTCATTGAGCCAGACTGACTGGACCTGCAAGATCGATGAAGGCCATGCTGGGATTGCATATGCTCGTTGGAGCCCTGACAGTCGTCATATACTTACTACATCAGAGTTTCAGCTCCGTCTGACCGTGTGGTCTCTTGTAAATACAGCATGTGTACATGTTCAGTGGCCAAAGCATGCAGCAAGAGGTATCTCTTTTACCAAGGATGGGAAGTTTGCTGCAATCTGCACTCGGCGCGACTGCAAGGATTATATAAATTTGCTCTCATGTCAGTCCTGGGAGATAATGGGTGCCTTTGCTGTTGACACGGTAGACTTAACTGGTGTTGAGTGGTCACCGGATGATAGTGCTATTGTCGTCTGGGATTCACTTCTTGAATACAAGGTGCATGGGCCTTCGTGTTGGATACTCGTTGTTTACATTAAAAACCATTCTTGTTTTTAGTATTTCATCATCTTACAATAGCAACTTTCTCGTTTTTAATATTGATTGTGCACAAGTCTATTAATAATAATGTGATGCCTATAACTTGTGAGGTGCTACCTTGTTTGCCTTGTACTACTAACTCTTCTGTTATTGGGAAAGCATACAATTTCTGTAAGTGTAGAATCCCGAATACTCGTGACATTGTTAGATCTGATTATTGTATGCACATGATTAATTTAGATTTTGGTCAGCCTTTTGAAATTATTCTGCATAGTTTAATCACTAATGTCTTGCCAACTCTTAGAGTTCTAGATTGTATCTGATCTCTTGAGGAACATAACTGTTACAGGTTCTCATTTATTCACCAGATGGAAGGTGCCTTTTCAAGTATTTAGCTTATGAAAGTGGGTTAGGCGTGAAAACTGTTGCTTGGTCGCCATGTGGGCAGTTTTTAGCAGTGGGCAGCTATGATCAAGCAGTTCGGACTTTGAACCACCTCACATGGAAAACTTTTGCAGAGTTCACACATACAGCCACTATTCGAAGTCCCTGTAATGCTCATGTACTTAAGGTAATTCTGTTAATTTCTTTCATTAACTGTCATGTTATGGTCCAGATCTATTTCTGCAATCCGAGTCATGTTACTAAATTTTATATACTGTTTTGTCCACAGGAAGTCGATAACCCATGGCAGCTTGATATGTCAGAGTTATGTCTAAATGATGGGTTCGCTTGTAACATGCAAGACAATGGCACTGGTAAGAATATGAATGATCATTTTGTACTACTTCTCATGACATTGTTTTTGTACTAGTTCTCTTGATGGGTTCCCTTATTATCAACTGAGGTCAGTCATTTGTATGAAAGTAAAAGTTGTCCTCAAAGATATTACCCATGCAACAGAAATGGAAACACACACTGGAGGCATCCTGAGGCTTTCCTATGTTTCTTTGGTCTGAAATAAACCTGTGCGACCTTAGATCTCCCACACGCCGTTGCTGATTTTTGCATGTACTGCTGTTTTTGTCAAAATACAACTTTTCTATATAACCTTTTTTCTTTGAGGTATATTTAACCTTTTTCTTTATGTTGGTACATGATACTAGATTAGAAATTTAGAACTGATGCTGTCCCATTTTGATGGAAATAAGAGAAATAGATATTTGTTCCTTAGAATATGATAGTGCGATGGAGGTAAAAGCATATTTATCATGATGCCATATTTCAGTAGAAACAATATACCTCAAGACATTGTTGGCATTATGATTTGCAGTTCACATGGTATTTAGTCCTCCTGTCCAATTACACTGTTTCAGTGAACATTCTTTCCAAATTGATATGATGTAATGCCTTTATGTGATGTTATAAGCTGGTTTTAACATACATTTTAAATTTTCTGATGATTTCCATGCATTTTATTTCCAGAAAATGGCACAGAGGCAGGGGGTTCTAGAGTAAAATATAGTGTGATGGATGTCCCAATCACCTTACCTTCACAGAAACCAGTCACCGATAAGCCCAACCCAAAGCAAGGAATTGGTTAGTAACTCTTTTCTTTTGCTACTTCAGCTTATGCTCGTCGCTTAGTCCTATTCGTGCATATGGATTATCAGTTGTTTCTTTTTTCTTTTTATGAGATGACTACTACACAGAGTGTCTAATATAAAGAACATGAAATTTATTTACATTCTTACAGATTACTTCTAGAGAAAATTCCATGTATACCATTGAACAATAACTTGGTTCTTCATCTTCCGTTGAAAATTTTGAAGTTCCTAATTTGCCATCAATCTTATTTTCCATGCCTTCAATGCCATTAGTATTAGTTTCTCCGTCGAACACTGTTAAATGACACATGATAACAAAAGAAAAACGAATAGAAAAAGAAATATCAAAAAGAAGAAAAAGCGTGAGCACACCATAAACAAGAAACAAGGAAAATGGAAATAAAAGAAGCAAAAAAAGGAAAGTAAAATAAATAAAACATACTCACCGTAGTAACTAAAAAAAATATTTCCCCGAAAGGGCAAGACAACCCAAAAATAGTATTTCAGGGCCAGATTTGTAGGGGGTGGGGTTTGCAAACAGAGCATCCGCTCTAGGCGCACAAATCTGAGGGAGCCCTCCCAGGTCATAGCTTAAAATGTTTTACTGGTTTTTTGTACGTTGCTTAATTGAGTGGAGCAAACAAAGCCCATAGAATTGGTTTTTTTGTCATTTAACCCTATATTATATTGTGTTCGTGACTGTGGCATCAGATGAAAGAAGCTTTTCAAAACTGAAATTGTTGAACAATTATTTAAGGTCTACAATGTCT
Source organism: Oropetium thomaeum (assembly GCA_001182835.1). Classification (NCBI taxonomy): domain Eukaryota; kingdom Viridiplantae; phylum Streptophyta; class Magnoliopsida; order Poales; family Poaceae; genus Oropetium; species Oropetium thomaeum. The sequence continues at coordinate 270,954 of LFJQ01000051.1, forward strand.
CAAGAATGACTCATTGATTTGGCCGCTATAGGTATCAAGAAAAAAAAATTATTGAATGAGATTGATACCAACATTTGTTACCGATGACTTCATATGAAAAAAATGTTACAAGAAACTTATAACGTAATGCACAAATCATTCGTATGATTGTTTTAATGTGCTATTAGTTTTTGTGAGTAAAATATTGTGTCTCAATGTGTATATTAAGTATCCTTTTAGTATATATAGAGGGAATATACAAAGGGCTCTATTTTTTTAAATTCACCCCGGTCCTCGGGCAACCAAAATCTCAGCTCTGGCCCTGAGGTCTTTTTGTCTTTTCATGTGTTATTTGACAGAGAAAGTAACGGCAATGTCATTGGAGATATAAAAAATAAGATTGAGGCAAATAAAGAACTTCAAGATTTTAAATGGCATCTAAGGAACCTAGTTATTATTCAATGGGCATATATGTAATTCTCTCTATTTCTTACCTGATCACTATTGTGCACTTGCCCTGCCCTTGATTTACCTTTTTAACCTTTTCCACCCTTTTTACCTTCCGTTCCTTTTGTCAATCATTTGTGTTGGGTGCTTCACCCATTTGTCTTCTCTGTTTTACTTTGTGTTTTTTTTTTGTGTGTTGGATATTATGGTTTCACCTCTAGCCTACCCTAACTTGTTTTGGACTAAAAAGCTTGGTTGTTGTTGTGTTGTTGTTTGTTGTTGATGATGATTAGCTATACTTAAATTTATCTGTATAGAGTTATCTGATTATTTTCAAACATGAACGATTTGTCTTGCTCATTCTTGAATAACGAGCAGAAAAGTATTAGGTCGTGATTCTTGATGTTTCAAAGCATCGACAAGTCTGTTGTACTAACCTGCAGTTCTTATATTGCATTCTGCTTTGAAAGACCCTTTTCTCACCTTACAATATGATGCAGGTATGCTCTCGTGGAGTAGTGACAGTCACTATCTATTCACTCGGAACGACAATACGCCAACTGCTCTTTGGATATGGGATATCTGGCGCCTTGAGCTTGCTACTGTTCTTGTGCAGAAAGATCCGATCCGTGCTGCTGCTTGGGACCCTACTTGTCCGCGCCTTGCTTTGTGCACGGAAAGCCCCCACCTGTACATTTGGACACCATCCGGTTCATTCTGCATCAACATTCCCTGGCCAAATCTCCGTATTGTCGACTTGAAATGGAGTTCAGATGGAAGCCGCCTCCTCCTGAAGGACCGCGAGAGCTTTTGCTGTGCTGAAATTGTATCTGCTCTGCCAGATGAAGAACCTGATCAATCTGATGATAGCTCTGAAGATGAATGATCTTATTATGTCTTTGGTTTTGTAGAATGGGACTGTAGCGACTAGAACTAAGTATGTTGTAATATAGCAGTAGCATCAATTTGTTCTTGTGGTAGTTAACATGAATGCTTCTTTCTGCTTCAAACAGCTGGAGATGATGCTACTGCCGTTCTAGGCTCAGTGTCATACATTCTCTCAAATAGTCCTTATAACCGGTTAGTTTCCATGTATGATTGTATGAAGCAACTGTGAAGCCGTACACTTTGTATTAAAGACACTCTTGTGCTGAGCCCGTATCTTTTCTGAAGCGACAAGCTGACTATCACGCTCCGTGTATAAATAAAGAACAAATTCCCATTATTAAATTCTCTATATTTTTGCTATTATAGAAAGCCACGTGCTCTCAGTGCCGTTGGAACTGATCGCGCGGTGATCTAATCTCACGGCGTGCTGCTAGTAGCTACTTCTAACTTCTTCACTCAATTTTTATCTAGCGATCTCTTCACTTCTCCAGATACGGCAAAAATTAGGCAAAGTTTACGAACTACCCTCAGAATTCCAACGCAAATAGACGAGGATGCTATATGGAAATTATCATGACACTTTTCTATTACTACCTCTAATTTTTCATTGTTGACACTCTTTAATATAAAATTTTTACTAAAAGTATAAAAATAGAGGTAGTAATAATTAGATTAAAAATTATACTACACAACTAGTACTACCTTCCATTCTTAAATTATCATCGTGAGGACTGTGCTCGGAGAATTTCAGCTCTGGAGCCACATTGGCGCGTCCACTATTCTTCTCCCTTACCTCAGTACCTCACGTTTGCCATTGCCGGTCGGCGTATTTCGACTGCAGCTCGGAATACGCCTACACAGCTGCGTACGCACGCGCGTACCCGCATACGCAATATATATATACACTCCCCGCCTTCCCCTCCACCTCTCTCCACCCCCCTTCCGGCAGGAGGTGAGCAAAAGGGGCGGGGAGCTGAGACGGAGCCGGTCGGATCCAACCACCTGCCGGAACGGATCGAAGCCGCCGGCCTCCTAGTCTCGTCTCGGTTAGCCACGCCGCTGCCGAATCGGACTCCTGAACTGGCGTTGCCGCCCGCGCCCTTACTCGACAAACGGCGAGGGGGTGTCGGCCTCTCGATCCACGGTGGGAGCTGGTTAACTACCTGCCGATTTAGGGATTTGGTGTTTCTGGTCTCTCTGTGTGTGTGGGGGTTCGCGTGCGCTTGCCGGCGTCGGGTGGCGCTAGGGTTTGGGTGTGCGGGATGACTCGCCGCGTGCGGCGACGGACGTGTAGGGAAAAGGCGGGCAAGGGGGAGGAGGAGGCGGTGCGGAGCTCGCCGCGCGCGGGCTGGGCGGAGCCGGAGGATGCGGTGGCGGTGGAAGTGGACTGGACGGCCCTTCCGGACGACGCGGTGCTGCAGCTGTTCGCACGGCTGAACTACCGCGACCGCGCCAGCATGGCGGGGGCGTGCCGGGCGTGGCGGGCGCTGGGCTCATCGCCGTGCCTGTGGAGCTCGCTCGACCTCCGCGCTCACCGATGCGACCTGGAGGTGGCATCGTCACTCGCCTCGCGGTGCGCGAGCCTGCGGCGTCTGCGACTGCGCGGCCACGAGGCAGCTGCCGCCGCTCCCGGCCTCCGCGCGCGGCGCCTCCGGGAGGTGGTGGCCGATGGCTGCCGCGCCCTCACGGACGCCACCCTTGCCGTCCTCGCCGCACGGCATGAGGACCTTGAGAGCCTCCAGATCGGGCCCGAACCTCTTGAGCGCATCTCCAGCGACGCCCTCCGCCACGTCGCGCTCTGCTGTTCAAACCTCCGGCGCCTGCGCCTCTCGGGCCTCCGTGAAGCTGACGCAGATGCTGTCGGAGCGCTCGCCCGCTACTGCCCCTTCCTCCAGGACCTTGCTCTTCTTGATTGTGGTGCCGTTGATGAGTCAGCCCTCGCCAGCATCAAATCGCTCCGGTTCCTCTCTGTCGCTGGATGCCACAACCTGAAATGGGCTACAGCATCTGCATTCTGGGCCCAGCTTCCTTCCCTTCTCGCCATTGACATCTCTCGCACCGATGTCTCACCAAGTGCTGTCTCTCGACTCATTTCACACTCCAAAACCCTCAAGGTTATATGCACATTGCACTGCACTTCTGTTGAGGATGAACAGGCTCACAATCCTGATGCATTTAGCAACTCCAAGGGCAAGCTCGTTTTGACCATTACGAGTAATATTGTGAAATCGATCGCCTCATTGTTTCACGATGTGGATGTGAAGGAGCATGGGGTGTTCAATCCTTGCAACTGGAGCCACAGAGACAAGATATTTGACGATATCATGAGCTGGTTTGAATGGAACTTGTCACATTCACTTCTGCGGATTGCAGAGTGCAACCCACCAGGTTTGGATGACTTCTGGCTGCAGCAGGGCACTGCACTGCTGCTTAGCCTGGTGAAGAGTTCACAGGAGGACGTGCAGGAGCGAGCGGCTGGCACTCTTGCTACATTTGTAGTTATTGATGATGAGAGCGCAAATGTGGATCCTGCAAGGTCGGAGGCTGTGATGCAGAATGGAGGCATTAGGATGCTGCTAGACCTTGCAAGATGCTCAAGGGAGAGTGCACAGTCTGAAGCAGCAAAGGTATTAGTGCTTTTATTTTACTTTTTTTGCTTGCTGAGCCCCATGGTTCTTGGTGCTTTTTTTTGGTCGTATTAGTGCTTGTATTCTTGCTTTTATCATTTTCTTACTTCAGTTGATATCAACATGCAGGCCATTGCCAACTTATCAGTGAACGCCAAAGTTGCGAAGGCAGTTGCAGATGAAGGTGGTATCACAATACTCACCAATTTGGCTAAGTCGATGAATCGGCTTGTCGCTGAAGAGGCTGCCGGTGGCCTTTGGAATCTCTCTGTTGGTGAGGACCACAAGGTTGTTGTTCTTCGGATGCTTACTTATATTTCATAACCACTGCTTACGGCACTTATGGTAATAACACATTAATTGTTTTGTTTTTCAGACAGCGATTGCAGCTTCTGGTGGTGTAAAGGCCTTGGTCGATCTAATATTTCGTTGGCCTGCTGGAACAGATGGAGTTCTTGTATGGATTCTTTAGAGTCTGAATCTCCGCTTGCGGCACTTATCTAACATTAATTTACTGAGTCTTTGTTACTATTCATTTTCAATAGGAACGTGCTGCTGGTGCACTCGCAAATCTGGCTGCTGATGACAAGTGTAGCTTGGAAGTTGCAAAGGCTGGTGGTGTCCATGCTTTAGTTACACTTGCTCGGTCGTGTAACCTTGAGGGTGTCCTAGAACAGGTACAGTGGTTATCAGCCTTTATTTTTTTCTATATTAATAACTACCACGTGTCTATAATAGCTGTCCTATTACAGCAAGAAATACATGTTCTGCAAAACCAGCATGATATGATAAATACTAAGCACAACCCAGGGCATGCAAGCTCCTAGATGCTTTAGTTCTAATCTGCATTGCTACTTTACGTGACTGTACACGTGGACATTTGTGTGACAGCTTCATCTTTATTGCTTGAGTATCAAAAACTCAATTAGTGGGAGAGATGTCCCACTAATATTGTATTAAAAAGGGACCCACCGAAGCCTAACCGGGAGGTGGGCACAAATTCCACAATATTTGGTGCGGCACCCAGGATTCGATCCTGGGTGGGCAGCCTCCCAGCTGTGGCCCTTTGCCACCAGGCTGTGACGGCCTTCACGTTATTGCTTGAGTATCAAACTTTTTCCTGCCATATGAAGAATCTTGTGGCCATGCAGTAGATAGACCATGATAAAGAAGGAACACTAGAAAGTAGGGGGTAGTTATCATCTTCAAGTTTTGATAGCTGTAGGTCTGCCTGCATGCCATCTGCCATAGAAATATCTTGAGCCGGGGCTTTTAACTTTTCGACACCTTACCAAAGTGGACATTCCCAAAAACCATCCAACCGAAACGTCACTCTCAAATGCAACTATAAGGCCGTGGAGCTCCATGGACGCGTCACGGAGCGGAAAGGGGGCGGCATGCTCGCCGAAAACCACCACCATCTCGTCCTCACCACCTCCCTCGCCGAGCTCGTCAGTCGCGCCGCCGGCGTTACACTGCTTGTCCGCTGCACCTCCGGCGAATCGTGACTCAGCAAGCACCTCGGACTGGCTTCATTGACACGACGCAAACAAGCGCACGCTCATCGCTCCTGCCTCAGGTCCGTTGGGGCCTGCCTGTTGGCGGCGACGAGCGTGAGGGACGCGGCCAACGACAGTGAGGACGATTCCCAGCACCGCCTGCAGTCGAACGTGGCGAATTTCGCCGGAGCTGAAGCTCTAGGAAGAAGAAAGTTAGGGGTATTATTGACCTTTTAGTAATATGAGTAGCATTTGAGAGTGACATTTCAGTTGGATGGCTTTTGGGAACATTCACTATGGTAGGATGTCAAATAGGTAAAATTCCATCTCGAGCCATACATAGTGCATCTATTGGGATTTGGTGAAGGTGGGCACTGAAAATTTACTGGAAACAGGGGGCATGAGATTTCCGTATCCCTCCAACGAGTTGCTCGCATGCATATTCTGTAAAAGCTTTTGGAACTTGCATCTTATTAGAGTATATGGCACGGATCTGGAAAAGTCATACAACCCGACCCGACAGCTGGCAAAGTGGAACTGTTACCGACAAGGATTGATGAAGGATAAGTAGCGGTAGAGTACCCATGTAGGGGGCCCTGTCATATTGCACCTGACTATCACAGCCGAGGCGCAACGACAGCTCATCCTCGGGAGGGCCGACGATCGGATGTCAACGACTGGTAGAGCAATGCAACCCGGTTAGTGATCGGAAAAAGATTAGAGAAGGCGGTGGAAAACTCTACTAGTTGCTGCCCCTAGGAGGGTTTCCTTGGGGCGCGCTGCGGAAGCTATGTAGATGGCGGCTCAGGAATGACGCCGGCTTGAATATTGTGTAACTGGATGAATTGTATTGTGCCTCATGGGTTGTTTATATAGAGTACATGATGCTTGGATCTTAAGCAATCCTAGAGATAAGATGAAACTAATCCTACCCTACCATAATAGATATATTATTCCAGATCCTTGCCATATGTTCTAACACATCCTCATCTTAAAAATGGAACTGTCTGACCTAATGTATTTACCTTGAATAGCTTGCTGGGCTGCTCACTTGAATCTTGCTACATTCTCCTTTCTTTCTTAAATTAATGTCATGAGGATAAGAAATCTGGTTCAACATTGAACAAAATTTATGTTCCCAATGACAACATTTTAAAACGGAGGGAGTACTTCATAGATGTGACTTAGCTTTATTTTTTCGTTTTTAATGTCTGGTTCAACTTTTCTGATCTGCTACCTAGATATTTAGAAGTGCTGTTTGCATGTAGACGCTCCCCATCTCATTTTATGCCACTTAAATAAATTCTTTCTCATATCAGTTCCTGATTCCTTGTTTCTTTAATCTCCTTGTCTCCTCTCCTTTTTTTTCTATGGTGTTACTTTCTACTTTCTAATGCTTCTTTTTCTTATATACAGGCTGCAAGAGCTTTAGCTAACTTAGCTGCACATGGGGACAACAATGATAACAATGCTGCTGTAGGTCAGGAAGCAGGCGCTCTGGAGGCATTAGTGCAACTAACAAGTTCTCAAAATGAGGGTGTAAGGTATACTTCAGTTGAGTCGATATGTGCACTTTCATAGTTTGAGTTTTGCTAGCTGCATTATGCCTGGATTATCTATATGAACCTACATAATTGTTCATTTGTTTATGTACGCACTCAGACAAGAAGCTGCTGGTGCTTTGTGGAATCTGTCCTTTGATGACAGAAATCGTGAAGCTATTGCAGCTGCTGGTGGCGTTGAAGCTTTGGTAAACTCTTTCTTCCTCGTTACTTTTCCTGCACACTTCGGCCTTTTGGTGACTACTAACTGTTCTGTGGTGTTATGGACCTTTGGGCCCATTGGATGGCGCATGGCAGGCAGCAGGCAATTAGATTAGGATGGCCTCTGTTCGTCAGTTGCTTAGCTTACTGAGCTGTCAAGTTAGGAGATTTCCACTGGTCCAAAATATAAGTTCTTTGGAACAGTGACGTGATCCTCAGGCTCGATATTGCGATAAATATATGAATGATGCTTTATGTAAAATCTAAAAAGAACTACATATTATGAAAGAACATGGTGAATCCAACAGCATTGATCTTAAATTGTTGAACTGCACTTCTATTTATATTGTTTGTCAATCAAATTTGCAAAAGTTTGACCAACAGAAATTCGGAAATAATTTATAGCTTGGATCAGAGGGAGTATGAGAAGAGTGGTATCTCTGAAGAGGAGTGCAATATTTGACTCGATTTGCAAATCTAATTTAAAAGTAGGCTCAACTTATTTGGGCGTGGTTTGAGTAGATCTTAATATTTTACGATTTATTATGATAGCCATGAGATTTAACCATACAGCCGATCTAGCCTTTAGAGCATGAGAAAATAATTGATAGTGTTGCTAGGAGATCAATTTGTTTCTAGGAATATTCCTTGCATCTATTATCAAGTCTGTTTAAATGGGGGAAACATGCCAGGTAGTAACTTCTACTTTTTAGGTTAATCTCGTGCAAGAATGTTTAAATGGTTCAGAAGGCCTTCAGGAGAGAGCTGCTGGTGCGTTATGGGGTCTGTCTGTTTCAGAAGCTAACAGGTAATGAAAATGTTACCACTAATTCATGTTCCTTATATCTTGATTTGGTGTTGCATTTATCTGTTCATACTTTACATTTTACCTTCATGAATTTGCTGAAAGGTACAAGCACTTTTTCTGTTCTGTCTCTTTGTTAGTCCTTGTGGGTTTCATCTCTAGCCTACCCAACTCTCTTGGGATTATTAAAGTTTAGTTGCTGTTGTTGATGTACAAACGTGGAACGCCTGTAATATTTATTTGCTATTAAAAATTAGTCTCACAGATCTCCTTAACTTTACCTGAGGCTGCATAGCTGACGAACCATATTTTCACCTATAGCTAAATTTTCCTGTTTTATGATATTCTATTACTAAAATTTCATATTCATGATATCCTTATGCTCTTTTGCCAATCACATGAAGAGAAGGAAACTGGAATAAATATCAACTGCTTACCTGTTTTTATAAAGTGGTCAAAGTTAGATTGTGGTTAGTAAGAAAAAAGGAAATATGGTAAATTGAAGTTAATTATTCTATACAAAGGCTAGGTTATTTAATGAGTTATTTGAAACTTGTTCTATCCTCAAATTGTTTATTTATTGGTTGATCCAGCATTATTTGTGATAACATCAATTTTTGGGTTGGTCAGCATTGCAATTGGCCAGGGTGGCGGTGTTCCTCCTTTGCTCACATTGGCACGCTCGGAGATTGAAGTAAGTTCCATATGCTTCATATAAGCTCTACAAATATCATGTTCATGTCTGGATATATTTTGTTAGTCAAACTTTCTGTGTCAAAAGCCTTATTGTTGCTAGAAGGTACTAATGGTACCCATAGCATTCTGTATACTTGATGCATGAGTTAGAGTAATCCCTAGATGTACTGGCTGATTAGTTAATTGGTTACTTTTTCATTTTGATGTTGCCCAACCCCACCCCCCCCCCCCCCCCCCCCCTCCTCCTTCACTTAGTTGCTTAAATTGTTCATGTCTGTTAGCTCGTCACTAGTGCAACCAGCTGCTCTCAAAAGCAGCTGCGAATTAATAAGTCTGGGACTGGGACAATATAGCCATGTTAGGTACTGTGATTTGTGGCAGCAATGCAGAATTATTTTACCCTTTTTTTTTGCGAAATAGATTTGCTTTACCTAATCTCCTGGTTCTCTAAATGTGCCTCACAGAAGTATTAGACGTTAGATGTAAATGCGCAAACTCATCTTTGTGGGCAAATGACTTCGCTGTGAAATATGATCATATACATCAAGTTCAAATTTTTCAGTATCCAAGTTGAATTGCTTTGGTTTCTTTTTGTTGTTACAATGTGTTAAGTTTGCTTGCTTGAGAGCTCATTTTCCGTTGTCACTTTTTCTTGTTTCTATCCCTCCAGTCTTGATTGAGACTTCTTTGCCCAGTAGATTTTTTTAGTAAACGGTGGGTGCACATAATTCTCTTTCAGGGTAGATTCTCCTTTGCCATGCCAAGTGATTTTGTAGTCCTAAGTTTTTGTACACTGTTATATCCGGTAGATTGTCCTTTGCCATGCTAAATGATGTGGTAGTCTAAGTTCTTGTACACTGGTATATCCATTTTTAGAATTCTAAATAAATTCTGTCCAGACAAAATGACTTCCTTTTTTTACAGGATGTTCACGAGACAGCTGCAGGGGCACTATGGAATCTTGCTTTCTATTCGGGTAATGCTCTCCGCATAGTTGAAGAAGGTGGGGTGCCTGTTCTTGTACACATTTGCACGACATCTGGGTCGAAAATGGCTCGCTTCATGTCTGCGCTAGCCCTCGCCTATATGTTTGATGGAAGGTATTCTACGCATTGTTTTCTGAAATCAAGTTGCTTATTGTATTTTCTGTTTGATACTAATAACTGGCTTTTAATTCTTTGTTGACCAAGTAATACCAGGAGGTCAACCCGTAGAACTTGTGTTAGAGCATCGATTCATCTTTTAGGGTTCCAAATTAATAGCTCTCAATCGATTTATGATGTTCTAGCTACACTGTGATGCACATATTTCCTTTTAGACTTGAAAATGATATGTTGTCTTACACAATAACTAGATGGCGTCGATCGAATTATGTAGTCGATCATCTGGTCCTGAAATCTTATTTCATGTTGGAAAGATTAGCCACGTAAGGCTTAATTGATTGATGGGTAATGGGAACACACATATATAGCCACTGTGGGGATGTCTCAACTGATGATTTATAGAGACAGGATCAAGGGAGATATGCTGGCACCTTGGTGGTGTGCCTCGTTCATTGGGGCCATGATCAATCCTAGAGGAGCATGAGCGTGGGGACCAAAACAAGGGCCAGGACAAAGCACAATCAAGCAATAATAAAAGGCTATATAACATAAAGTCTCTATTCTAAGGCCCCCTCCGGGCAGCTGGGGTGGTGTCGGTGCAGGGAGCTGCAGAGGTGCTGACGCCATGGGTGGAGGCGGGAGTGGGAGCAGCACCAATGGTGGAGTGAAGGATGCAGTTTGGGTGCTTGATACTGGTGTGTTGCTGGGAACAGGAGCTGTGGCGCCAAGGTGAAGCCCAAGGGTGCCTCATTAGGGCATGAGGTGCACCTGGGAACGCTGCTGCAGGGTGGAGCCACCTGCTGAGGACTGTGGCTGCTGGCATGACCAGAGCTGGGTTTGTCCCGTTCTAAGGGTCGTAGAAGGAGGGCCAGCTGCCCTCGTTGGAGTTGTGGTTCAGTGGCCGCATCGGCTGCCGCTGCGGTGTGGCTGGTGCAATAGCGCCATGCTCAACCCTAGAGAGCATGGGCCAAAACAAGGAGGGTGGACAAGCCCAATTAAGCACTAATAAAAGGCTATATAAACTCTATATTCTAACATTTTAACATTGAAACCCCAATTATGTTTGGCAAGTTCATTTGTGACCAGGGTTCTGGCACCCCCACTAGACATTCTCAGGGAAATCAGTTGGTGAAAATGGATTCCAGTGCACCCACTAGCCGATATGCGATGCTGCATGTTCCTTCTTCTTATAATCTTATATGTTTCATCGATTACTTTCCATTTCATTCGTACAGATACTAATACTGGTTCTCTGTAAAATTGCTCTAGACGCTGTTTTGTAAGAACTTATATGCTGCTATCTCTTATGCTCTTAGTGAGGTATTTATATGGTCACATGATCTAAATCTGAAGTGTTTGAACCTACAGAATGGATGAAGTTGCATTAGTTGGGACATCCTCTGATAGCAATTCCAAGGGCTTTAATGTTGAGGGGGCTAGAAGAATAGCTTTGAAGCACATAGAGACGTTTGTGTTGACATTTTCAGATCCACATGTGTTCTCTATGGCTGCTGCATCCTCAGCCCCGGCTGCGCTATCTCAGGTTGCTGAGGCAGTATTTATACACGAAGCTGGACACCTGAGATGCAGGTTTGGCTTGACACTTGAGTTTTAATGACTTGTTGTGAAGTATAGCTGGTCTTTTTTTTTTTTTGTTAGCGATAATGTCCACTTTACTCCTTCCTAATTTGGCCTAATTTAGATAATCTGCTGAACAAAGTTTGGTTTACTTATGGGAACCCCCTACATTTGGTAAACGGGTTCACTTTCACCTTCTCTCTCCAATTCAAAGGGGTTTTGGTGACGTAGACTCAGGTCGTGGCAGTTCTGCCGATTCTGCTCAACACACGTGTCTTCAAACATGGCTCCTAGCTCATAATACAGCAGGTGGTGAATGAGGAGAGGAAGAGAGGAAGTACTAGTGCAAGAGGGGGAGCAGTGAGGTGCTCAGGTGGGAGTACTGTCACCTAGGAGGGCACACTTGTCTGACTCAGCAAACCATAAACCAAATCAGTGATGATGCACCCCACCCCCACCCCAACCCCCCCCCCCCCCACACACACACACACATACACGCACACCCCCCCACCCCACCACGCACACACACACAGCAGATTGCCATTGTGGCATACTATTTGGATTTAATTGACATTGGCCAGCATCAAGGTGATGCCACAAGATCATGGTTTCAGAAGTTATCTGGACCAGGGTCAAATCTAGAGGGAGTAAAATGGACTTCATCCTTTGTTTATAGTACATCAAAGTTTTTTGTAGGATTTATGGTTGTTTCATGCATCTCATTTTGGCATAGTACTGATAGTATTTTACTTTTTGCAGTGGTGCTGAGATTGGCAGATTTGTTGCCATGCTTCGGAATCCCTCATCAATTCTTCGTGCTTGTGCTGCCTTTGCCCTTCTTCAGGTTGGTCTTCTTTTATTCGCTTTCTTAATATTTGACACTATTAATCTTAAAATGTGGCAAGTCATCATGAGTTGAGGCATGGGGCTTTACTATGAAGACCCTTTTGTGCTGCTTAGTTTTAGACATTGTTGTCACTATTTTCTTTTACTCATCCTAACGGATTTAAACCATCAAGTTTAAGTCTGTAGTGTATAGTCCGCTCCCCTCCACTCCCAAATATCCCAAAGATTCTGCATTACCTCTATTTCACGACACCCTGCCTAGTATTCTCAGCGTTGTGAACCATAATTCCTATGGCAACTAGAATATTGTTCTTCCACATCACGAGTGCTTTGTACTATGCTATAAATTGTTGCTTGTTCGTTTCAACCTTCAACCTTGTTCTATCCACCAATTATGAGAATTTCTGTTTCCTTTGGCTGCATGTAAAAGATTGATCGGTTGATGCATTCATGTCTGTGCTTGCCTTGACAATTGTATGCAGACTTCATTATAAACCTTTGTAGTGTATGTCCTTTTGTTTTGTAAAATATACTTACCATCCAACAATACTGCAGTTCACGATCCCTGGAGGACGTCATGCATTGCACCACGCAGGTCTCTTGCAGAAAGCAGGAGCAGGTCGAGTCTTGCGTGCAGCGGCAGCTGCAACAACAGCTTCTATCGAAGCAAAAATTTTTGCAAAAATTGTTCTCAGGAACCTGGAGCACCATCAGTCTGGGGCATCAACATGATAGGAGAGGTGCATCCTCTAATAAGGCATCACTTCCAAGGGATGCCTGGCCAGTGCAGCACAACGCAAAATCAGTGCTGCCCCTGCTGGGTTCTCCGAAGCTCTTGCTTGCACTATAACAGCTTAGAGACTGAAGCTGAAGGACTCCCCATATAGTGAGGTCGTGGTCTTTGCCTCCACGGCCACTTGCCGACATTTGAAGTTTAGTGTACAACTTTCTCGATATTTTGGTGTGTAAAATTAAGGACATGGAAGATTTAGATTTAGCGTCTGATAGAATCATGGGCCGGCGTATACCTTTAAGTTATGGATATTAATTATTTGTTGGTTAGTATTGAGGTGTGTGCCAGCGTCAGTCGGACTGAAGCTGCTGCTCACCCTGTTGCAAAATACATGTAACTCCTCTGTAAATGTACTGAATTTTAAATTATATATGATTCGCTTAAATCTTTCTGTACGTTTGAGGTACAATTTGGTGTACTGTATTATGACGAGACGAGAGTTTATCCTTGAAACGTTGTACGAGTAAGTCGCAACTCGCAACCGCTTACGTCCGTGTCTGTCTAAACATGGCCTCCAAACAACGGTTAACTGGAAGTTCACTCCAGCGGCTCTGGTTTAGACGCGCTCGGATAGCAGTGCGTTGTTGCTAATTCTTTAGTAGTCCGAAGCCTTTGGCCCATATCAAAAATCGTCACAATGCTAAGGAAGCTGAACCAGTAAACTACGGCCAAAAAAAATAAAGAAAAAAAATGTTAACCTGCTGCCACTCACCATCCAGCCGATTCCTTTTTTTTCTCCTCCGTTTCAGCATTTCAGAGTATCTACAATCATCAATAATGCATGGCTACATGGCCCGGCTGTACAGACACCTCATACAGTAGCACTGTAAAACAGCACACGGGTTTCACCCATAGAAACAAGCAACAGCGTGGCTTACGCAGTCAATGTGACAGAATACGTCGTGTGCTTTGCATGGATGATCCACCCGGTTTCAAATAGGGGACGATGTATTTCTTCATGTCACTTCTGGAGATACTGAGGTGACCTCCTGGCACAGACACGAATCTAACACGCCCAGACTCGTCCAGAGTCTTCAAGCCAATCCAGTCTTCCTTGTAAAGCTTAGTCTGTGGAACACATTTTCTTAGTATTACCGCCAAAAACCCTTTTGGTTTTTTGCGACGGATTAAAGCTTAGTCCGGACTGAGTAATAAAGAAACAGGAAAAACGCAAGCCAATTTATGTAGGAACCAGCATTGATATGCAAACAAAGATGTTTTGATGATACAAGTACTCTAATACGAATTACCTCTTGATGAGGCAGCACTGTGTTAAAGGTGCCGTCAGGGTAATAACCAAACCATGCTGTTTCCCGAGGTATTAATATCGCATCATCCTCAAACTATACCAGTAAAATGTGACAAGTTAGCAATCCTTAGTGGAAGAGGCATGGATATGGAAAAATTGAGTGCCATAAAGAAAACATATATGCCATACTAAATTATTTCATGCCATAAAAGTAAAATGTGTTACATGATCATGCAAGACAAGCACGAGACGATATATACACACAGGAATTATTTTTTCCTGCAGTATATGAATTTGCTTCTGATACTAAAAAAACTTGACCACCGCATGGAGCCGGAGTCGAACAAGGGGATTTTTTTTAACCCCAACCCGAATTGCACTCCCATGGGGAATCGAACCCAGGACCTCAAAGTGCCACTTGAATTCCTAACTGGTACGCTAGGAGCCCTTTGGTTGCTTCTGATACTATACCATTATACTAGTAAAGCAACTATTTATTATGAGGGAAACATAAAACGATGCCTCCAGTAAGGTAGCAACATATTTTGCACGTGCTTGAACTTATTTTCTTATGCTAAGCTTATTTATTGTGTCTAAAGGTTAACATAAACATTTACTAATTTTTCCTCTGTTCACTACATTAGCTCAAGTAACATGGGAAAAGTTGTACTTACCATGATCAATACCAAGTTTTCCAAGCTGCTGAATCTTGATTTATAGGTACCATTTCTTTCACTTGGTATCTCATTGTTAAGCTTTGGAAGAAATCTGCACCCCCTCATATAATCATCCATGTCCTAAACAAGGGAGGAAAATTCAACTGACCACCACAAAGTATGCATATATAAGTCGAACATGGCTACAATTTTACTTCAAAGAATTATGATAAAGACAGATAATTTTGCATTTCTAAGTCTCCTGAGAGGTGATATAGAAATTTTATAAAATCAAACCAGCATTCTTAACAACTTGGGTAACCAGATTAATAAAGTCAAGTAGTCTGGAGTAAAATGATTATAAGAAGTGTTCTGTCGATTTTACTACTCAACTCATTATCACGCATAATTTTGGAAGCAGCCCAACCAAATAAAATAGACTGGACTGGAATCTAGAACATACTATAGAGTATAGACCATATAAAGCCAAGCCTACCGGGCAAGAATTGTTTGTCACAATGCTAACAGATGATTGCCAAGAATGAAATCAAAATTAATTCCGCAAAGAGAGAGAGAGAGAGAGAGAGAGAGAGAGAGAGAGAGAGAGAGAGAGAGAGAGAGAGAGAGAGAGAGAGAGAATGAAATGAAATGAAATGTGGAACGGATCGTTAATAGGATACTCACAGTAGGTATCTTTAGGTAACCACTAGGGGCAAGATGTGCCTGCAATTTCAAAACCCTCAAATCAGTTACTGTACAGAACAGTTATGTAACATGATTTGATGTATAAACCAACCTGGACGTAGTCTGAATATATCCCCAATCTAATCAGATCATCGATAAGAATACAAAGAATCTCGGACTGTGAATACATAGAAATAGAAGTTCAGTATCATGTAAAGAACGGTATTCAAGAAAATAATGTTATGTAACTCAATATAACTAGGAAATAATTTGGTTATATACTACCGAAACATATACAAACTAATACCGCTCAACTTTATAGGTTCAGTTCAACACAAGTCAGTATATTCTTCTTGGACTGATGGATCTAAATTTACCTATAAACCATTGTCATGCCTTGACACAATCACCAAACAGAGTGAGTATATCAGCTCATCAGAACTAAACAGGAGAGAAGCGCCAGTAAGGATAGGAATAACAACAACAACCAAGCCTTTTAGCTGTGGCCATGTGGGGTGTGGCAAATAAAAGCATAGTAGAACTCTGTAGCAATCGCCCGGACAAAGTTGCAGTATAACGGTAAAAGATTTGTCAGGGGTACATGTGCTAAAGTTACCCTTGACACTAACATTGAGAAATATGGCTACGCACTTTCTAGCTTCAAATATTGGTATTCAGTTCACAATATTTTCATTTATGTGTAAAAGTGTGAGTCTCTCCACATGTGTCCTGGAGGGCCTGGGTTTGAATCAGCCTCCTTGCAAAATAAGCAAGGGAAGGCTGCCTAGAAATTCCCTTCCCGTGACTCACAATGTGTGGAAACTTTCAACACTGGGTACGCGATTTTTTTCTTTTTCCAGTACTATGTTTCTTCTTAGCATTTTTTGGTCCCCATATGTCACTTTCACTTCATTTGTCCAAGGCATCAATTTATATGTTTGTATGGATGTTGCATTCAATTTTATAGGAATGGAGGTGTTGTATCTGGTTGTAGTGAAGAAATGGCTACGCTGTTGCAGTGGTTAGGGTTGGCATCGGCCTCTAGACTCTACAATATAGCCAAGGGAAATGAGGGCAATTCACCATGATTACAAGATTGTTCAAATCGTATATATAACTAACAAGAAATCAAATTCTGAAGTATGCAATTTGTTAGTATTTGATTGACTGATATACATAATTACATAGTCATGGGGAAATATTGTTTGCAAAAGAACAATTCCCTGCAATGGTGCAAACAGACACCTAAATCCGTCCGATTAACATCCGATGCCTGGCCTTGCTCCCACCACTCAGCTGATGCGATCTTACACAAAACCCCCCAATAAGGATCCAAAATATGATGAAATCTATCGCCTTATCAACATCGATTCCCCAATCTGCCGGTCAAGGATTGATGCGTCGCCACCTCATTTGGATCATCAGAATTCTTTTGATGCACCCCACTCGGCTCCCTCATATGCTGCTATCAATCTCACCCTTGGCCCTAACCCATTCATGACTGTTACCTGTCCGGGTCAGCTACCGATGTGGAGGTCCTTCAAATTCATACAATGTGGCAACAACACAGAAAGACAGAGAATCAGCAGAGGACTGACGCTGCATTGCGGAGCCATACCCAACATCAAAATCTTAGCTACGGCATACATGTCACCATGTATTATTGTGGCTGCAGTTTTGCCGTAGCATTAGGATGCCACATCCATCTGAATTTAGTGGTTGCAAAACACAATACAAAACTTTCATTGTTTTGTGAACCAATCAATTGGATACAATATAATAGTACAGATTAAAAAGATTTCTATAATGAAGACAAGCTACAATACAGTCTAACACACTAATTTAATTTGTGTCGCATAGCCTTCCATTGAATCCCAGATGGGAGAAATTGGGGAACGATGGCGTGGCGACAAATCAATGAGTTTACGACCGGAGACTGAAGACAGAGTAATTGGTCTATTTGACAATATGTAAGCCTTGGCAAGGGGTTTCGTGTAAAGCTGTCTGCCGAGTTGGCGGGAGCAAGGTCAGGCATCGGATGGTGATTGGACGGATTTAGATGTCTGTTTGCACCATTGTAGGTAATTGTTCTTTTGCACACAACACAATATTTCCCCCATAGTCATTAGGAGGCAGGAGCAAACCATTGAACTACTGCATGAATGATCAATGTTCTTTAGAATAGGGCAAAACGTGTATCTTGACTAGAGCGGCTACTGTTTCGAGAATTGCAAAATGAGGCGCCTAGCAAGTAGCAAGCAACCATCAAGTACTCACTCTTAATTACTATCTCATTGGTTTACAAATTCAAATACTTTGCATGCATAGTGTATATGGAAGTATCTCAATGGTTTCTATCTGATGGTATTTCAAACTTAGTTTTATTTGAAACAATAAATTTTCAAAATAATAATAAATTGAGAAGAATGTAATAAGCTTACACCACAAAACGGCACTGAAGCCGTACCAGCATGAGGACCCCCAATCGAGATGAAATTCTTTACCTATTCCAAAAAGGAGGTTACACAACTATGTACTGGACAAGAAATGACATTAATATCGAACAACAAAAGCCTTGGCAATGGAATACAAGTAGCAATGAGTAGTAGACAGCGAGAGGAAAAAAAAAAAACATTCAGCTCACCGGTGGCCCATAGTCACAGTACTCAATAACAGCTCGCCCAATTAAGTTCCCCTGCAACAAGAAATAGATGGGTCAGGGTCAGAAATTCTTTAATTTGGAATCAGCATTATAAATTCAAAATCTAGTGCAAGTACTTGATAGCACTCAATGAAACTTCCTGCTCAAGCAAAATGACAACTTCCCAAAGCATACTCCAAATGTATATCTACATCTACTACCCGGGGGCAATAGTAAGGTATGCCAAGATTACCAAACAGCTATGAGAAGTATACAGTCAGCAGTACCACAAGTCAGTTTACTGGCAGCACTACCACAAATCAGTTTACAGGCAGCACTACCACAAGCCAGTTTACAGGCAGCACTACCAAAAGTCAGTTATGGTTCCAAACATCATACTGTAATGGATACTTGTGAGTTGCAACATCTAGTAATGCTTTCATCATCTAAGTTTTATATCAATTTGCTAACATAAAGGAAGTAAATGTATTATCAAAAACAGAACTAGTAAGCACAAAAGTTTTCCCAGAACAAATACGAACATTTAAACTTATAATGTCATGAGCAACAAATATCACAGGAGCAAGAGCATACCTGGGACAGGCCAACTATGTTGTAACCTTTGCTGAGCTCTTTCATTTTCTTGACCTGGAAATCAAATTCCAGCAAACATACAGACCTTGATAACTCAGAGTACAATTCAGAAAAGCAGAAGATGCTGCATCACCTTCTTGCAAACTGTATTTGCCTGCAGATTGATGTATAATATGAAAAAACTTGTATGAGAAGAAAACTGTCCAAGCAAGTTTGAGTAAGAAACCAACCTGCTCTTGAAGTGGCATTAACCAAGAATCAAATGCTCCTCTTCCAATTTCACTGGGAAGGAGCATAATATAATTTCCATTAGTTAAGTCATGAATAAGCATCACATAATATAAGTTAATTTCTTTCTAAATATAAGTCCACCAATGTAATGGATGGAAGTCCATATATCAACCAGTAGTGAGATCACTTGATAGTGATGGCAAAGAAAACCAAATGGGATTGTTCAAATATCATCGGATATTAGGTAACTCATATTTTCATCATGCATTCATACAAGACAGAGTTCATATATAGGATTTGTTAATGTTTGTTAATGTTCAAAATAACTGATCACTGATCAGCCATTAACGCATGACATTTGCTAAAAAACTACAGTCTTCAATTTCAGAGTTTGGAGTGATATGTTCATTATTGAATTTTAACGAATAGTTGAATACATAAACCTAAGAGTAGAGCAGCCTCAACAGATAAGTAATATCTTTTATGGAAGCTCTAATAGGCAAATGAGTGGTTGAATTGCCATTCTACTAAAATTTTCATCATATAATTACACTTATTTTCATTAGCTTCTACTATGAGAAAAGATCCAATCTATAGAATAGAGAGCTGCACACAACAAGAGTACCTGGCAAATGTGTAGCACCACCGTGTATTAACTTATAATTGTCAGAGAAAATTCGAACAAAAAATGTAGTACATATCACTGATTTTCACGACAAAATTAGCAAGGAAAAAATAGCACATAATCCACACAGCACGCACAGGTAAGCATATTCTTTTTCATCTATTTAAGGAAATCTGTGTATCTATGTTTTGAAACCTCTATTAATTGGTGCTCATATGGACACAAAAGCAGTAATTTACATATATGACAGAGTGCCACCGAATAAAGATATTTTGTCCTGCACGACCCCAAATGAACCACAGAAACTAAACGATTCCAATAAACAATTCCAATATCTTCTCAAGCAAGGAACATGACGACTAAATTATACCCAAAGCACCAAATCAGAAAGCCCAACGTGGTTCCATACCACCATTTAGAACAGACATATCAACTAAGGCCAGTGCGTAGGTCACGAGTTCATAGAATATACCCCCCAATGGGATCGACATAATTGTAAATGTATACAAACAACGCAGCAATCTTATTAATGAAGGAAGGGAAGGGGGTATTTACATGCAGTAGCCCTTGGAGCCGGACCATACACCGAGCAACTCGGTGAAGGACGCCAACCCATCGTTCCCGCACTCGTCTCCGATCCCTGTCTCCAAGCGCCAGAACAAAACAACAACCACTTCAGCACCAATCACCCTCGCACACACAGAGCAGTAGCGAATGGAAAGGGACGAGGGAAACCGAGAAACCCTAACCGTGCAGGACGATGAAGGGCACGGCGGAGGCCACGGGCGCGAGCGCAGCGACGGTGGTTAGGAGGCCGAGGACGGGCAGGCTGGCGCTGGCGCGGGTCAAGGCCATCGGCGTGGGCGATAGAGGCCCGGAATCAGGGCTAGCGCTTCGCTTCCGCCTCCCTCACTGGCACCCGCCGCCTGCCGCCTCTCCCGTGCGGGAAGCAGAGGAAAGGATTTGGGCGCAGCGAGAGCGGAGTAGCCGAGCCCCGAGCAGGGGAAGAAGAAGAAGAAGCAGCCAACGAGGGCGTTGAACATAGTTTTCGTTGGGGCCCGCACGTCAGTGGAATCTGATAAAGGTTCGGTGAATGGGCCCGCGAGAGGAACATGTCATCATTTTTTTTATTTTTTGAGAATAAGAACCTGTCATCTGGTAGTGGGCGTGTTTTGCGTTCGACAGCGGCTACGAGAACTGTGTCCGTTGGCAGGCGGGCGCCGCACTGTATGCAGGACTTTTTTTTTTTTCGCGAAAAACTGTATGCAGGACTTGCTTGTAGCAAACTAGAATTCCATTCAAATCCTCTCATTCTAACCACATTGCTTGTAAAAAATGGAGGCCGCATCCTATGCCTTTCCTGTAAGGTTAAGCGTTTTTTTCTCTGAAATAATATTATTTTAATTATTAATTTCAAAAGTAGGTGTCGGTTTGGAAAAATTGCAGAAGTAGAAGACAGTCGGTAATCGGACGACCGATAAGGCGCCTATCGGTCATCTGGAAACCGATAGCCCTTGTGGCGCTGACAAGGCGTCGACGTGGCATCCAGGAGCTGAGTAGTCGGGGGAAGATACGCCCGACAGCACCTATCGATATTCTGGAGACCGATAGGTTCCCGGGTCCCCCCGACAGGAGCCTATCGGTAATCGGATTACCGATAGGCCTATTGGTAAGCGGAAAATCGATAGGCCTATCGGTAACCGGAAAACCGATAGGTCCTATGTTAAGAAAAAAATTTCGTTATGTATTTTATGTGTACGTTGTATATGATTATTTTATTGCATATTGTAGTTTGGACGTTTTAGAGAAAAAAAATATTGTTAAATTAAAAAAGTATACATGCGGATTGTTAAAATTGCGAAAATACAATACTTGATCGTTTGCACGACGGCATCAGTGTCATGTTTACATTTGGGCCATTTCTGCTTCGTATCATCATATGGACGCAGAGGACTACCTGGACTGAATTCAGACTTGAACTCTAGGGGGAACTCTGATTTTGGTTTGGGAAACCATGTTGGTCGCCGACCAGAGGACGGGTTGGAACGGTTAGCGAAGCCTATCGGTCACCCGTAAACCGACTAGCGACACAAATCGGGGCCCGTTCGGCCCAGCTTTGCAGCCTATCGGTAATCGGATTGTATCTTCGCAATTTTAACAATCCGCATGTATACTTTTTTAATTTAACAAAATTTTTCCCCAAAACGTCCAAATTACAATGTGCAACAAAATAATCATACATAATGTACACATAAAATATATAACGAAATTTTTTTCTTAACATGGGGCCTATCGGTTTTCCGGTTACCGATAGGCCTATCGTTAATCGGATTACCGACAGGTCTCCTCCTCGCCTGACAGCCCATTCGCGCGTCCCATTGGCAACGTGGCAGCACACGTGGCGACTAGTCGGGTTTCCGAAGACCGATAGCCTCATATCGGTTTTCAGATGGCCGATAGACCACTTATCGGTCGTCCGATTACCGACTGGCTTCTACTTCTACAATTTTCTCCAACCGACGCCTACTTTTAAAATTAATAATTAAAATAATATTATTTCAAAAAAAAAAACAGGTTAAGCTGGATCAGATCATGCTAACATTGCTAGGAAAGGAAGCAGATCCCCAAGAAAATCATGTTTGTAGATGATAGAGCTTATCCGGAAATGGAGTGGGCTGCAATACATAAACAACTCCATTAAGGTTGAAGCATTGAAGTTGAAGTTTGTAAGGGCCACCTTGGAGCCGACAATTTGGCATCATGCGTGCGTTTATTTAAATTTAGGGTTTAAAAAAGATATGTGCAAAAATAAACAACAATAGTATAATATTACATATGTACTCCCTACAAATGGGGAGTATAAAATATTTAGTGCGGATTATAAAGTACCATGTTGTTTTGTCTTAGTATGTACATACTGAAAGGGTCGCGACCCCTCGAAAAAAAAAAGCCACGACCTTGCAGATCTGTTTGGAAACAAAGTGAAGAACTACTTGTTCGACTATGTTCATTGATTAAAAAAAATGACGGTTTTGATTAAACTAACATGTCTTGTCCTGTACGCCACCTGGAGTCATGAACAATACTGCTTCTACTAATGCTACCACGGTTTCCAACATCTCAGGCAACTGCTTGATTCCTCTTCCGCAACTTGAGCACCAAACATTTCTAAGAAGTCAGGCAAATAGTCCACTGAAGTCGAATTCCTTTTCTATCGGATCCTCCATATGCAATCGAAGGGACCCAACAATGTCATATATGACCTCCAACTTAGGGTGACCCCTGTCCCCAGAAACAAACTCCCAAACATGGCTCCCAATCTCGATTAGACTGCATCCAGCCTCATTCTTACCACCCAGCTTATTTATCTCACCTTTCATACCCAGTGCTGCACGCCACATTTTCTTTGCAGCATATAGATTCCTCATGATAATGTAATTCCCAATGTTCCCTGGATCGACCTCAACCGCACTCTTCATCACTCTCTCTGCCATATCAACATCACCATGGCATGCACAAGCAAAGAGCAATGAGCTTAAGATTATCCCATTTGGTCCAGAGGGTATTTTGTGCATCAACTCCAAGGCTTCATCCAAATACCCACAGCGTCCTAGAAGGTTTACCATGCATCCATAATGCTCTACCTTTTTGCTGATCCCTAGCGCCTCCATTTCATGAAACCAATGTCTCCCCTGTTTCGCAAGCCTCCCGTGGCTGCAAGCTGATAGAACTCCAATCATGGTAACACTATTGGGAGAAATTCCACTTCTTCGCATCTCCTCAAACAAAAGAATAGCCTCCCTAGAATGGCCATTCAATGCAGTGCCATATATTATAGCATTCCAGCACGTCACATCCTTGCAATTTGATTGATTAAACAGTCTCCTAGCTTCTTCTACATTTCCACACTTTGCGTGCATGTCGATTAGTGCTGTGGTGACACTAACCTTCCTGTCAAATCCCTTCCTCCTAACGAACTCATGTACCCACCGTCCAAGGTCCATAGCACCAGTAGCAGTGATTGCTGGGATCACATTTACAACTGTCACTTCATTTGGATCAAATGGACTCGACTGAGACTGCAATTCCCTGAAAAGACTCAGTGCCTTCTTATGCTCCTTGTTCCAACAGTATCCACTGATCATCACATTCCACGAGTACAGATTCCTTTGTGGCATTGCATCAAACAAATCCCTAGCAGCCTCCATTTTCCCAGCGAGGCAGTATCCATGCATCAAGCAAGTCCAGGAAACAACGTTCCTCTCCGGCATTACATCGAACACCCTTCGTGCTGACTGGACATCCCCTGCCTTGACAAACCCATCCATCATGGCGTTGTAAACCGCGGTATCCTTCTCCGGCATCAACGAAAACACCTCCATCGCCGACCTCATATCTCCGCACCTCGC
Source organism: Oropetium thomaeum (assembly GCA_001182835.1). Lineage (NCBI taxonomy): Eukaryota > Viridiplantae > Streptophyta > Magnoliopsida > Poales > Poaceae > Oropetium > Oropetium thomaeum. The sequence continues at coordinate 295,067 of LFJQ01000051.1, forward strand.
GTGCCCGACCATGATAGCCGTCCAGGAAGGCAGAGTCCTGCGCGGCATTGCATCGAACAGCTCCCGCGCAGAGGCCAAGTCACCAGCCTTCGTGTAAAAGTCTATGAGCGCGGTAGAGGCGTAGGCGCAGGAGTAGAAGCCAAACTTGATGATTAGGGCGTGAAGCTTCCGGCCTTCGAGCTGGTTCCCGCCGGCGGAGGCCGCGGCGTCCTTGAGAAGCAAAGGGAAGGTGTACGCGTCAGGGGAGAACCGCGAGACTGTGCTGCCACGGGACTGGACGGAGGGCGCGGCAGCGTAGGGGCGGCGACCGTGGCGGAAAAGAGCGGCCAGGTTGGAGCTGGAACTGTAGGGATAGGGAAGCTTCAAACACGCCACTCGGGGCATGCTGCTATGGCGCGCCGGGAGAGGAGAGCGACAAAATGTGGGAGGACCATGCGAATTCTGAACCTGCGTCATGGGCTGAATTGTTTTGGTCAGACATCGAAGGGATCACTCAGCCTTTGGAGCGTTTGGGCCCGCTACAGGCTGTTGTTCACTGGAATTATTCTTGCTTTCGAGTTTATCTTATTTTAGTTTAAGTTAATATATACGCATATATAAGTGTATGTCAAGAACGAAAAGAAAGGATAAAAAATAAAAATTTCATGATTAAATTTTATGCTCATTGATCTGATTCCATATTTTGCAAGTTTGATGTTAAATCACTAGGCATGACACTATAATTGATATGCACTCCTTTGGGTTTTGTTTGAACGTTCAACGCACCTCAGATAGGTGCTAGGTACGTACTGTATACTACGACAAAAAAGGCGCATACATGCATGCCACTAATGGAATAGGGTTCGTGGAAAAGTATTGTCCCTAGTAGATAGGTTGCCATTAAATTATTCTCTTTATTTTTTTTTATTTTTATCAACTTTGATCAATAACTTTGATCATTCGTCTTATTCAAAAAATATAAAAAATATTAATTATTTTATTAGAATTTAATTTATTATTAAAAATTCTTAAATCTTAATTTTTAATTTTATATATTTGAACGAATTTTTTTAATAAAACGAATGATCAAAGTTTTTTTTAAAAAAATGAACAGTAAAAGAACGAATGTTGTAACAGTCAACTGTGCAAACAATAGTTTTGCACAATCCACCTGTGCGGACAATACTACGACCGTTGACTATTTCCTCGCCATGCATATATATTTTTATATATAGTATACTAGTATGGTTGGAGCTGACCAAGGCCAGATCATGATACATTTGACCTTAATTTGATCTTAAGGAATGACAAAGTGATAAATATAGTAACAGGAGCTTTAGACCTCGTTCAAGATCCTCAAATATAATTGGAACGGATAATCATGGAGTGGTCAAACTAGCTACTACTAGTATTGATCCTCAATTATCTCTGTGGTCAAAAGGTGGCCTTCATCTTATCTTATAGTAATAATATCACGAACGAGATGCCAAAAAGGGGAATTCGCAAATGATGGACGAGAAGGCGAGTCATTGGATGCATGAACAAGCACGTTTCGGTGGTAATAAAGCAGTCTCCATCGAAAGTTCGAAACGTGTGAGAAGCATCTTCGACCGATCAAAAGCACCTGATTTGATTGTAACTTCCAATGCACGGAAATCATCTTTGCATCCATTTATATTTGTCTCAGACTTTTTCTTTTATTTTGTATTAAAAAACTTAAACGTCAGTTTGATAAGTTATTCCTGCTTTTTTCAACCCTATAATCTCCAATGACTGGATGGACAGTCGAATCCAAGGTCGCAGGATGTTATTTAGAACAGTTTTAAGGTTCAAAATATCAGATATTTTTTAAAAGTATCTATAGATACTGAAGATCTAACGGTGAAGATATATATGATCTTACATAACAATATTAGGTAGTATTTTATTTCATTAAAGATAATATTAGAATCAAAAATATCATATTAATTAATTAGATTAATTTATGTTTTTATATTAATCATTATTGTCAATAATTTTCTCATTTATGGCTTATATTTTTTGCCCATAAAATTATTAATAAAATAAAATTAGTTAAAATATTTAATTAAATAAAAAATAAAAGTATTAAATTACCCTTAAAATACTGATTATTATTTTATTGAAAATACTATATAGTATTTTGGACATTAAAACTGCTCGTTATTAAAGTCTCTTTGAATAACAATTGTGCAACAGCTCCTTTCGCTTTTACAACCTCAATATAAGTTATGATATAAGCTATGTTTGACACGCCTTTAACTTATCTAATATCAGTTTTAGCTTTAGATTATATAACAAAACGGTTTATCTGGCCTATTTGATTTATTTGACTTATCCAATCAAATTGTTTGATAAAATAGCTTTTTTTTTTACAAAAAATGAGATCAACAAGATGAGAGGATAAATTGTGAAAACATACGTTGATCGAGCTTAGACTCGTACTATAAAAATGGAAACAGTCCTCACAAGAGTCCGTGTACTAGTGAATCTTAGACCTTGTCGCGAAATGAAAGCGTACTGATTGTTGTCATGGGTCCTCAAAACAGTTTTTTGACAGCAAGTCCTCAAAACAGTTAATGGAGGTGATCCATATAGTATAAATCTTTTACATGCTTTGGGAATTTTGAAAATTTGAATAAAATAGCTTCAATGGAAGAACGAAAGAATTGTAGTTTCAGTTATATTATTATTAGTACGTACTACAATATTAACAAATCAACGGATCTTTCTTCAGTTAAGTAAGACCGCGCTTTGCCATGCTCATGCAGAAGCAGAAGCTCTCTGCAGCTCTGTTCCTTGTCCGGCCGCGCACAGCACACCACACAGGCACACACAGATGCATGATGCATCGATCAGCTCACGGAGAGCTGCGGGAAGGCCATGTGCGGGTGCGGTGACATCGGCGAGAGCGGCGGCAGGATGCAGAGCGTCCCCTTCAGCTCCTCCACTTCCTCCCAGAAGTCTCCGCTCGCCGGCGCCGGTGGTGCCACGGTGGCCATGCCAGCAGCAGCAGCAGCAGCCCAATCGCAGGAGCTCGTGTCGGGCTCTTCGACGCGCTCCCTCTTCACCTCCCCCCATTGAAGAAACTGAAGAGACGATGGCTCCGGCGTCCTCGTTCTCTTCTTGTTGCTGTTGTTGAGAGGAGCAGCAGCAGTACAGGTGGGAGCCCAGCGTGCGGCGGTGCCGAAGGCGACGTCGTTGGGAAAGTTAAGGATGGCCTTGGACCCGCGGAGCCGGAACGCGGCGCGGTCGTACGCGCGCGCGGCCTCGACGGCGGTGTCGTAGGTGCCGAGCCACACGCGCGCGCCCTTCCGCGCCGGGTCCCGGATCTCCGCCGCGAACTTGCCCCACGGCCGCTGCCGCACGCCCCGGTACCGCCGGAAATCGTCCTCCCCCTCCGACGGCGGCTCATAGCCTGCGCCAGAACACTGCTGTGTCGCCGCCGCAGCCCAGTACTGCTGCTGCTGCGGCGGCAGCCTCGGGGGCAGAGAGACGGAGAGCGGCGCGGGCGCCTGCCTCCGCCCCGGCGGCGGCGAACCGTCGCAGTCAGAGGACGAGCTTACGGCGCCAACGTCGTGGTCGTCGAGGAGGTGTGCGCGGATGAGGTCGAGGTGATCTTGGAACAACGCCATTGGTGATGCGCTCGAGCTACGGTTAATTACTTTGTTTTGAGGACTGAGGAATTGAAGGACACGATGAGATTTTGAGACCTGCACGGCCGGAGCGGATTGGAGCTGAGCTGTGGTGCTCGTTGCGTGCGTCTGCGGTGTGCGGTGAGCGTGGTCGTGGACTCGTGGTGCAAGACCGCACGGCAGCTATATATGAAGGAGAAGCCGAGGCGACGAGACAAGGAGGAGGTGACATGACATCACGGTGCTTCGAGGCGGCTTCCCGGTGCGACGAACGAAAGCAGGGAAAGTAGTAGTCGTTGTTTGTTTTGTCAGTTGCGAGAGGACCGGACATCGCGGTCCGGCACCCGAGGCAGACCGAGATGGGCGAGCTCTATGAATTTGCTTTGATTTCGACAATTTCTGGAAAGAGGGAAAAAATCTTATATTTTACAAAAATTAGGGAAAGAACATTTGTGAGAGAGAATGCTACCGCTAGTAGTATGAAAATTTGAAAAAAAAAAATAGGTGATGTACACACACGCGACGTGACGCGACACTTCCCGAGCCTTTGCAACTTGCTGTGCTGCACCCGTCTGGATTTATTGAAAGACAGCAGCAGCATCTTCAAGTGGGCAACTTGCTTGCCGCTAGCTAGCTTAACGGCACGACCGCACGAGCATAGCCGCCACAGCTTCCTGGTTCCTTCGCTCTCCCCTCTCCCCACACGCGTGCTGGCGGTACTCAGTGGTTCCCACAAAGCACTGGCGCAAGTAGCCGCGAGTCTTGTGCTCGTTACGATGCATTCTCTCTATCCACTGTAGATACATCGTGCCAATTAAGCTCTTTCCCTGCAGGTCGCCATTAGTACATCGATGTTTTAGTACTATAGCAACCAGCACGCCGATTTTTTTCTGCGACGTGCATCCACACAGGTTTGATTGTTTCGCATCTTGAATTATACTACTTGAGTAGTATGTACCGCCTGCTTCTGTTTCTTTTAGTAAGTGATTTTAACAGATAACTTTGGTCATTTGTTTTACTAAAAAATATAAAAATATTAGTATATGGTTTATTATGATTTGATTTACCACTAAAAAATTTTGAAACATAGCTTTTAAATGTATATTTGAATTAATTTTTTAAAATAAGTTAAAAATTGATGGTTAAAATCAACGACGATAACTAAAAATAACGCAAAGAGCGTGTGTGAACAGACTAAACTGAATCATAGTGGACAAACTAATGGGTTGAGTCAGTCATACTACTACATTATGCATCTTTTATAACACACATGTTTCACTGTTCTCTAATACTAAAAGTCCGTTTGGATGAATTAGAGGTATCTCTTAGTAGCTCATTTAGTTTGAACTAAAAATTAGGTTAAAGTTAGCTTACTAATGTTTACTTCTAGTCCTATTCAAAACCAAGATTAATTGCTAGCTAAAGATGGACTAAATGTATATTATACACTTGGCTAAATTTAATTGGGGTGTGTTTGGCTCCCCCAGACTAATTTAGGTACGTAGCTAATAAAGGGACACTAAGTTAAATTCATTCTAGTCTTGATTAACTTAGTTCCTTTAACTTTTAGTCCATAGGTATGACGAAAATTCGTTGACCTTTAGCTAGGCCTCGATTAGAGAGATTTATAAAGAGTCTACTTATTCATCCATGGCGGTGTCCAAACAAATCCTAAGCCCTAAGGGCTTGGCTGCCAAAAAAAAAAAAAACACTTAAGGGCTAAGGTTTATTCTCCAATATAATACATTGTATCATATTTTAAAATTCAAGAGTGCCATGTCAAACAAAATCTCTCCAATAATTAATTTCAATTTCGTATTAACCTTCTAACATTTAACTTCTTTATGTATACTGTGAGCCATTATGGGTACTTTTATAGCGAAAAATCATACATAATTTGTATCACGTAGATGCTAATGTGTTGTTCTCACTTTACTGTTCAATTTATATCATAAATAAATAAGGCCTTGTTTGTTTGGAATTGAGCTTTTGTGAAATTTTGTGAGTCAACGTTGAAATTGATTACTTCAACGTTGACTCACAAAATTTTGTTGCGGTGTGACCGGCCAACCAATGACGGATGACGGCCGAGTCAACCGCACCATGACCCGAGGTCACGTTTCAATACCGTCCTTTGTTTATTATATTCCCATGCAGGCAACGGCGCAATACGCACATTCTCTCTTGCCGTCGTCTATGGATAATGCCCGAGCAGGCTAACACACGGTCAAAAGTGAAAGAGAAAAATGGTTTGTAAAAAGCAGGAGCGAGCTGACAACGACGAGTGACGGAAGATCGATCAAATTTTAATAAGTAGAAATTAAAGCTCGATCGGCTCCCGTCTAACTGAGATTGACGTTTAATAAATTAATAACTGAGTGATTTTGTTAAGAAAAAGTAAAAGTTATACCTTCCTCCATTTGAAAATATTTAATGTTTGAACATTAATCTAATTCAAAAAGAATATTGCTGTATATTGTATATTTTGTTGTGACTTTTTTTATCACTAAATTTATTAAACACTTTTTATGATTTACACATTTAAACTATCCTTTTGAATAAGATTACGTTAAAAGTCAATGGTATGGTGCTGTTAAATATTATAAGGCGCCACATAGCTAAATCTAATGACATGGCATTACAATTTTAAAAAGAGAGGAAATGGATTTGTATCTGGTTGCAATTGATATGCACAATTATCAAATTTGAACACAATTATTCATGTACTAGAGTGAGAAGAGTTTCACATCAACTGCCAACGGTTCTCACTCCAAATGTCATAGCATCTCAAAGACGCCACCAGCGACCAAGTAACGTAATTGTTGCTGAGAGCAATTTTCAATCCATACCCGAGGTTATACAGGGAGCGGGCGAAACAACACTTTTCTTTAACATCGCTCCCCGGGAGTGAGTCGCTCTGACAAGTTATGTACAAGAGCTCGAGCAGTAGCGCAAGGAGGTCAGCCATACTGTCCCATAGAATGGGCGCAGTGGTAGTGCACCGTGCACCACCCACACCGTGCTTTCTTCGCCATCGTTTTCTTTTTTCTTTTTTTTTGGAAAAATAACAGGTGCTCTGTCTTTTTTTATAGAAGAAATAAAAAAGTCTTAGAGTATAAAAATAAAGAAAGAGGTTTGTCTGGCAACTCTCGTTACTAATGCTGAAAAAAGAGGAAAAAAACTTAAAACACTTTTACAAATCAGACTACGGTGGTTTGGTTTTTCATGGAAAAAAGTACTACGGTGGTTTGAAGACCTTGCTTCACCACTATAACTTTCCTTCAAGCGCAGGGTCATGTTCAACAGCCACAGAGTAGTAAACCGTTAAATTTCACTAGTACGGTACGGTGTAAACAAAAGAGAATGTAATAATACTCTAGTCAATATTGATGTATCAGAAGTAAACTTCTTTTTATGCGAGGAATGTATTAGAGAAGTAAACTCTACCCGGTGAAACTTCAAATAAGATCTAGTAGATGTAATCATTTTTAGCATGTGTAATTAGTAATGCAAACCTAATATTCGTTCTACCGGGGTGACTTTCCTCACTCTGGCGCGTGCAAAGACGATGTACTACGTACGTAATATACTCTACGCGCCGAGAGAGAAGGGGTCGTACTCATACGTTGCAGATGCGCATGGATCTGTCATACGTACCCACTGTGCTAATAAATCACGTGTGTGGAATAGTCCTGCGCCGTGCCCTCGTGATTAACACACAGCGAAAAATGTCTTCCCTTGCCTTGCGTCCCACGGAAGTTAAAAAACCTCGCGTAAGACGCGTGGGAAGTCACCCTAAATAAATAATAATAATAATAATAATAATAATAATAATAACACGCGTGGGAAGTCTAACGATCGAGCGCGCAGAAATGTTGTGTATGCGACATTCTGCGCTACTGCCAGCTACCTTTCGGGCCATTTCCGAACAACAACAGATATGCTGCTATATTTGGGTGGGTTTGTTGGTCTCATACCGAAAGAAAGGGCCGCCGGGCCGACTAAAGTGCTAACGAATCAGGCCTTATCTCTTCTTCTTCCTCTTCGGCCCACATAATCTCATCAAATCCATCTAAGAAAACAAACAAAAATGAAAGAAACCTTCACGAACGAAAGGAAGCATATTGCACTTTCGGGATAAGCGGCAGGAGCACAGGACAGCAGCTACCCTGCAACCACCGGCGTAGCTTCCGTCTCATCTGCGATGCCCTCTTTATACTACCGTAGTACCTTTGAAGTAGTAGTAGTACCATACAAAGCATCACCGCTTTTCGAACGTGGCGTAGTCGATCGATGCATGGATGGATACACGCGAACTAAAAAAAGTTGTGACCAGGAAAGGGGGGAAAGTAAAGGTCGTTTCCGGGACAAAAGCAAAAAGAGGAGAAGACTGCATGCAGATGAAACGAGGCGTGAGTCCGCGCATCCGGGCCATATAGCTGTACATACGAGGCGCACATACCGGCACGAGGTACGCTACTTTTACCTCGACACAAGCACGGAACGGCCCGGTCGTCGGGTCGTGCATGGACCGAGGATGCGTGAGTACAACTGTATATGCTATTTTTTAGAAAACTTCAGAGATTATGTGTTTTGGTGGTTAGTATGATTTTTATAATATAAGAGATCTCTGAGTCAAGCCTCACATGATGCATATTTTTATTTTTATTTTTTAAAAAAGATACACGTACTTGTATAGGCAGCTAGACTATCGGATCGAAATGGCTTGTTTAGCTTCACCGGACCGTGCCATGGGCTACCGGCTAGGCCCGTGAGCCAGGTAAGCATGGCCCGATGAAGACACGGGTACGACCGAGGCCTGAATCACACCTTTACCGGCCCAGCCCGGCCGGCGCGGCGCCACGGGTCTCTGAACGTCCGATCTCCGATGGAGGGTCAAGCGAAGCGAACGGGGAGAAGAGACGTGGACGGTGGCCGATCGGTCGAGTTGGTACGGCGCGTCCACCACCACGCCCACGCGCGAAGCGATGGCACACGTGAGCTGTCTGCCCGCGCCTCCTGTGTTCTGTGCCTCCCTTGTTCCCACGGCGAGCCAGTGTCCTCGCGCTTTGACGTTGACGACGTCGCCGTGGTGGGCTGGGCATGCGGTAGCTGCGCTGCGCGGTGCGTGCAGGTGCAGCCACCATGCAGCGTGCTCTGCCTCCGTCCGGGCGCAGGACGGCAGGAGATGAGTACACGGGAAATGCTGTCCATATCCATATGATACGAGCCAAGGCACGGAAGGATGATATGGAAACGGAAGGCGTGGTGATGCTGGCTTCGAACACACGCACGCCTCATGTACAGCATAGCGTGGCTCGTCCGTGTCACTGTTGTCTCTTCTCTCCAAGCCTTCTTTTTTTCCACCGTTCCGGGAGCACAGTAACAGAGATGGATGGATCATGGAAGGAAGGAAGAAGGAACAGCGAAAGACGCCGACCAAGATCGTGTTTCCGAGCTAGTGAGCCCATCCACCAGTCGTACGTCCACACTCCCTTGCTCCCTCCCCAGTTCAAAGGCCGTCGTCGCGGACAATTGCTCCGGATCCTCTGATGCGGGATGCGGCCAGATGCCAGAAGGGGGATACAAAATTACATATCACACTACCGGTACTCTAACCGAAAGAGAACAAGAAGCTGCAGCTGGTTTAGGTACCGCGATGCCCGCCGTACGCTGTCCCGTGCACAGGTTCTTAGTATTACTGTATTAGTGTTATCTTACTATACAACAAATTAGGGCAGGCTTTTGGTCGGGTCAGATGGATAGTGAGGTACTCTTTTGTTTTTTTTACTTATCGTTATTGATTTTATCAAAAATTTTGATCGTTCGTCTTATTTAAAAATTAATTTAAATATATAAAATTAAAAATTAAGATTAAAAAATTTTAATAATAAATTAAATCTTAACAAAATATTTAATATTTTTTAATAAAATAAATAATTAAAATTATTTATCAAACTCAACGGCAAAACATAAAAAAAAACGGAGGACAATATAATGCTGGTAACAGTTCAGCGAAGTTTCCTGTTAAAACTACACGTAACCTCCAACGTTCACGGTTGTTCTGTGAAAATATTCCAGAATCCGATCCATATTTGACGATATCTATATGACTGATCTGATTTAACACTTTTGTTATATGATATGGATGTTCTTAATAAAATGTTTGCACAATTGCAATATAATTCGTACCGGGTTAAAGTTTATCAAAACTATAGAAAAAATAGTGGTGAAATATAGATGAACATTCTGTCACCAATACCAGAGTGACTTTTCTTTTTTCGTGACAGATGGAGGGAGTATAACCTTTTCTTTTTGTTTCGATGAGGCAGCTTGCTCTAGGAAAAAAAATAGAATTACTGGCCTCTATTTTTATTAGAAGAACCAGAGTTTTTAATCACGCTCTGTGGCCCACCCCACACGGCTAGTCGGACCAGGAAGCAGAAAGCACCGAGAAATAAAATCACAAATAAAAATGTGCCGAGTGGAGAACTGAGAAGCAGGGCCAAGGCAGCTCACTCCCACTTTAAGCACACTCCTCTCACTCGAGTAGAGTGGGGGAAGAAGCAAGGCGAAGGAGAGAGCCGACCAGCGAGAGAGAGAGAGAGAGAGAGAGAGAGAGAGAGAGGTCGCCGCAGGCAGTGCGGTGCCGCCGATCTGGTGAGGAGATGGGGTGCGCGGCCTCCAAGGTGGAGCATGAGGACACGGTGCGGCGCTGCAAGGAGCGCCGCCGCCACATGAAGGACGCCGTGGCGGCGCGGCAGCTGCTGGCCTCCGCGCACGCAGACTACCTCCGCTCCCTCCGCGTCACCGCCGCCGCGCTCTCCCGCTTCGCGCAGGAACACCCCTCGCTCGCCGTCTCCCACCACACCGCCCCCGTCCTCCTCTCGGCCGCCGCGCCGCCGCCCGCCACCGCCCACGCCCTCCCCACCCCAGCGCCGTCCACTGCTGCGTCCTCCTCGCTCCCGCCACCGACGCCCCTCTCCCAGCACCCGCACGCGCCACCGCCACCGCCGCCGGCGCAGGCTGCAGCAGCGCTGGCACGGCCGACGCCGGTGAGGGCTCCGCGCCCGCGGCGGCTCAGGGTTCCGCACATCCTGTCGGACTCCAGCGTGGCGAGCCCCGCGCAGTCGTCATTCCGCAAGCAGCCGGTGGTGGGGACGCCGTCCTCCTCGTCCGCGTGGGACTGGGAGAACTTCTACCCGCCGTCGCCTCCGGACTCCGAGTTCTTTGAGCGCCGCAAGGCCGACATCGAAGAGGCCAACCGCCTCCGCGAGCTGGAGGAGGAGGAGAAGGCGCGCGCCTACCTCCACCATTTCCATCCCCACAACCTCAAAGAAGAAGATGAGGTCGACGACGGCGACGAGGAGGAAGAGGAGGATGAAAAGGAGGGGATGCCTCGCGGATGGGAGGACGACGAGGAGCACTACGCATCCACGACGACGTCAGAGACCAGATCGGAGGAGGATGGGGAAATGGGGAATAGATCGGAGTGCGGGTTTGCCGCCAGATCGGAGTGCGGGTACGTGGCCAGATCGGAGTACGGCGGGACAGCGCCGTCAGAGTATGCCGCCGTACAGCTGCCGCTAAGGAGGGACGAGAGGTCAGAGGCTGGGGATTCCTCCTCTACGGTCACGGCCGCGACTGAGATGCGGATGGTGGTGCGCCACCGTACTCTCGCAGAGATTGTGGCAGCCATAGAGGAGTACTTCGTCAAAGCAGCCGACGCCGGCAATGGGGTGTCCGAGCTCCTGGAAGCCAGCCGCGCACAGCTCGACCGTAATTTCCGGCAGCTTAAAAGTATGAAAATGTACAAATTGTGCTTCAAAAATCGAAGTTCAATTCAAGTTGTTGTGCTTTACCATGTCAAACGTGGCTGTTTTGCTCAATTCAGCTTTTTTTTTTCTTTTGCAGAGACGGTGTACCACTCGAACAGCGTACTCTCAGCATTGTCATCGACATGGTCATCAAAGCCTCCATTGGCTGTACGCTACAAGCTGGACGCGAATGCATTGGAGATGGAATCAATGGAAGGGAAGAGCCATGGATCCACGCTGGAACAGCTATTGGCTTGGGAGAAGAAGCTCTATGAGGAGGTCAAGGTAAGTTATGTTCTTCTGTTGATGGTTACTTAACATTAGTGATTGTCATTGTTCATTGATGTTGAGTGCTGGCACAACACTCATCCATGAAAACTGGTGAAACTTATTTAGTTTGGCTGCAGTTCAAGCTGATCAGTGCAATCTTTTACTACCAAGTCCTCACATTCTAGTAGTATCTACCATTGTAGTGCATCTAAAAATTGAAATACATCTGTTGCTAGAATGAAATGCATATGTGCATCAGTACTAGTAAGATATAATATAGAGCTGAAGCAAACTTGCATTTTTAGCGCTGAAGATAGCTCAATTACTTGATTATGAATTTGACAGAAATCAACAATATTAAGGGAAAGTAGAGGTTGTATTTTCTACATAAATCAACCTTGTATGTTAAGAATAATGTGATTGGTCCTGTTTATTCAGTATATGTGGGAGAAGAATCTGATTCCCTGGCATAAAGCTATCTTTTAAGGGGCCCTGCACTTTCCTACTTCGGAACAGCTGGAGCATTTGGTCGATAATTTTCACTACTTTCAGAAAAAGGAGCCTGCACCATATAAATGAAATTGGACTTTAGCAAGCAAGATACATGGAAATCGTTTTCTTAATCACATTCTCTTCCTTTCTCTTATACTGTTGTTTTATGCTACTTTTTTCATTGAGAATCTTGGTCTAGGTCATCATGAAATTGTGTCTAGTATACATAATATAATGTAGTGTCAAAGCTGGATTTAGCATGTCCTTTGCATCATAAATTTGTTGGTGGAATACCCTTTTCAAGTTTTAAACATCTTGGGTTTATACTACACTCTCTGTTCAAATTGTCATCGCTAGGAAAGCAACTTTAGTTCGTTTTGGATTGGATGAACCCTAGATATGTGCATTTCATATCTGTGATTTAGATGAAAAATGATTTGCTTTAATATTGCTGTATCCACTAAGGAGTTTTTGGGCCACTTATTCTGGACGTCTAACATATGTATTAATTATACTCCTGCAGGCACGAGAGAGTGTGAAGATCGAGCATGAGAAAAAGCTCTCTACCCTTCAGAGCCTGGAATATCGAGGGAGGGATAGTGCAAAGCTGGACAAGACCAAGGCCTCTATAAACAAGCTGCAATCACTGATTATTGTTACTTCACAGGCTGCTACCACTACATCATCGGCCATTGTTAGAGTCCGTGACAATGAACTTGCACCGCAGCTTGTTGAGCTTTGTTTTGCGTAAGTCTTGTTCCTGTTTCCCTCATTTCTAATTCCAGATCTTGTGGTTCTGCTCATAAGTGCTTAATCTGGTTCTGGGTATTAACATGCAGGCTACTGGGTATGTGGAGGTCGATGAATCATTTCCATGAGATCCAAAATGAGATTGTTCAGCAAGTCCGTGGTCTGGTCGACAACTCCATGGCTGAATCAACATCTGACCTTCACAGGCTTGCAACCCGTGATCTTGAGGCTGCTGTTTCGGCATGGCACTCAAACTTCAACCGCCTCATCAAGTATCAGCGTGAGTACATCCGCTCTCTATATGGGTGGCTGAAGCTCACGCTCTTTCAAGTGGACAGCAGTGCCCCACAGGAAGCCCATGCCTCACTGATCTCGCGTGAACTGACCACCTTCTGTGACGAGTGGAAGCAAGCACTTGACCGACTTCCAGATGCTGTGGCTTCAGAGGCTATCAAGAGCTTTGTAAACGTCGTTCATGTCATCTACACTAAGCAGGCAGAGGAGATGAAGATCAAGAAGCGGGCGGAGACATATTCAAAGGAGCTGGAAAAGAAAACCAACTCGCTTAGGTCCATTGAGAAGAAGTACTACCAGTCCTACTCAGTGGTTGGCCTTGGCCTTCCTGGCAGCGGGCGTGATGGCATTGAAAGTGTTGCGTATGACGCCCGTGATCCGCTTGCAGAGAAGAAGTCTGAGATTGCCCTATGCCGCAGGAAGGTGGAGGATGAGATGACAAGGCATGCTAAGGCTGTTGAGGTCACAAGATCAATGACATTGAACAACATACAAACAGGTCTTCCAGGAATGTTCCAAGCCATAACTGGTTTCTCAGGGACAGTTGTCGAAGCTCTTGATGCAGTGTGCCGGAAGGCTGGGTCGGTGCGGTAGAAGCTCGTGCCATCAGAATTGCCAAGAAATGCTTTTCTACCGTTTTTTTTTTTGGGTGATTCAGTAGTTTATTATATAGGGAAAATTGCAATATATAGCTCAAATTAGTATGGGGATATAGGAGAAGGCTCTCTGGATGTTTCGGTGTTGGGATCATTTTGATTGTAGATAATGATTTTGTCCAGAATTGTTTGGCTCGTGTCGCCCTTTCCGGGAAGAGTGCGAGGGGAGATAAATATAATGTACAGACATTCTGGCGTCGGCACTTGCGTTGAATTGAATCAAGCGTGTGCTTCTCTATTTAACATGAGCCCAGCACCTGTTCTCTCATTTGAATCATTGTTCCTGTGGGGTAGTAAATTTTACTGGAACTCTGAATTGAAAGTCGGCGCTGCGGCCTTTGCATCTCCCTGCTATCTGCCTTGTCCGAAAGGATGGCATTTTGTGTTGGTAGCTGTCGTGTCGGTACCCCCATTTTGGACCACTGCCTCTTGCCGTGGTACATGTTGCACGAACATGGCTCGTCACGATCCAGCTGTGTAAAACCTCTCCGTCTTCCCGTAGTCTTTACACACCGATTCACGGCAGAAAAAAAGCTTGGAGTTTATGCCATATCCGTGGTGCGTGCCTTTTGGGCGTTCTTTAGCGCTAATACAGCCAAGTTTTCATGCCTTTGCAGGGGATCAAGGGGCAAATCAACTGCAGCACCACCCCACAGGCTGTTTGCTGCCGTGCCCGTGCCCCACTTTGTCCGCCACAGCGCACGACCTTTCCGATTTTACTCTGCTCGCCCGCCTTTGACAACATGGTGGCCTCCGTTTTCCGGATGCAAGCAAAGAAAGCATGGCTGGCATTTCAGCATTTGGACCTATCCCGGTTGTTGGGCCAGGGCAAAGCGGAGCGACCATTCCTTTCCTTGGAAGGCTCTGTGGCATGAAAAAGTAGCTGGCATTCATTAGTATCCCAAGACATGGATGATACGGTATCACATTGCCTGGGTTTGATTACAGGGATGGAGCCATAGAGGGAGGGAGAAATACCAGGGCATGGGTCCAACATGTTTGCTTGACCCCTTCCTGCTCCAACAAGTTGCCCAGTGCTTCTTTCGAGAGAAATATACTACGTGCTCTCCCCGTACCGAAATACTCAATAATTTAGTCATCTTAATTTTTTCTAAAATAATTGATACTCGTTTTTTGATGCATATTTTCTCGTTCTCAATATATTTATATCTCTATTTCTCATCCTCCTTTTTTTAGCACCTACCTCTATCAACTTTTCTTAATTTTCGTGCCAACCTTAAAATTGTCAAGTACTATGGGAGTAGAAAGTTTGTTCAGTGATTGTTTCCCCAAAAAACAAAAAAAGTTTGTTCAGTGATCGGGAATGATCTGCAATGGGCTGGCTGTGCGAGTGCAATAAGGTTCCAAAAATACAATCATGGTGGATGGAGAATCTGGGAATAAAGCGCGATCTAGTACCACTACGGAGATTACCTTTCTCCCGAGAAACGAACTACTCGTACTACGCTTGCAAGCTCACCACCTTGTGTGGGAGCTTCTGTTTCATTTTCTTTTCTCCGGAGATCAGGAGATGGGAGCAAACTCTTTAGTAAGATAATAATATAGTTAGAATACATGGCAAGCTCTGAGGCAGGCTTGTTCTTCAGACAAACGAACTCAAGGAATGAAGGGTTCCCAGAGAGGAGACCACGCGGCATGGAGAGGGAGAGGGAGCTTTCGTGTTTGAGCAAAACAGCAGAAGTAGTAGATGAGCAGGGGATGCTGGATTAGAATCTGACGGATGGTTTGCACCTTTGCACCCAAAAATTCCCCTGTTATTTGTGGTGGCCGGACCGGATTTGAATGGGGACATTTGGTGGGCCGGTTCGTGCGGTCCATTGACCATCTAACACTACATAACTAATGAATGGGCTAAAAATACTAGGGCTACTCAATTTTATCTTGGGCTTCCAATGGAGGCAGGCTGGGACTTCAATCCGTCCAAACATGGTTACGACCTTGCAGCCAGATTATCGATATCCATTTAGCCTGCAGCATCGTTGGCACTCACGGGCATGTACGGTCCATTTCAGTCTGAGAAATGCAAGAACGGCGCCGGCCCATCTCCAGTCTGATCGGGGAGCCAGTATGTTTTCCCTTCTCGTGAGTCGTGAGCATGTAGCATGAAGGCCCACACACAGGCTCACAGGTTTCAGTACTGCAAGGACCATTTACGTATACGTTTTTTTTTTCCTGAGAAAAAGCATGACCATTTACTGGTATCACGGTGTACGGGTGATACTACCTGATATTCCACCAGTCCCAGTCTCAGTTACGGTGCCAGTGTTGTGTTGCTGTCCCGTGTTTAGGAGTGCATTTAGTACGGACATAACATTACTGCGACTGCGGAGCACGACTGATGGCACTGGCACGGAGGGAGTAAGTTGGAAGCTACGCGACGCAGGGCAATTGTACCATTTTCCAGTCCATATCAATTGCGAACAGTGTTCATGGCTGATGAAGGACAGTGCCGTGTTCTTCAGCTGTACACCTTCAGAAAAGGGGCGGATTACGATGGATGGACCCAACGGAAAGTAGGCGTCAACGCAAGAAAAGTTGTGATCTAGCCATCTAGGAACAACTAGCAGTCACGCGTTTAAGAAAAAAAAAATTGCTTAGCTAGTTGGCGTCGGCGAAGAGCACAACTAAACATGTCAACTGAAAACAAGGATTTCATCACGCTCATTGCGTGTGTTTGCTACTCCTTAGCTGTTTCAGAATTCGTATGCATCTTGGCACCACCATTGATGACGCACGCACTGAGGGCAGGCAGTGCCAAGCGAGTGTTCCCGGCACAAAGATTATAGCCTGGGCGAGTCGTGTGTGAGCATCGAGTGGTAGTAGTACTAGAATTTTTTTTGCGGCGATGCGACGCGACGCGACTGCGTGGCATGCGCGCTTCACCGTAAAGCGAATGGCGCGCACATGATCCGTAGACCAGAGACCACCACCCACCAGCGAGCAATGACAACTAGCGTGCGTCATCAGCATGCCAACCGAGAGATGAGAGGCCGAATGATAAACACCAGCGCATGAGAAAGGGGCAGGGCAGCAACGAGGGGCATGAGGGAGCGCCATGATGGCGGCGTCGAACTCGGGATCTATCCATGTGAGACGTGACCATCTTCTTCTTCCCGGCTTCCCTTTTTACAGCTCACAAAGATAAGGCTCGGGCGAGGTCTCGTCCGAGCGCCAACGGGGCCATGCACTTTCTTCCCTCCGAAGTCCGAACCCCACTCGCGATCCGGAGTAGTAAAATATTGGATCCCGAGCTACTACTAGCTCGGAAAGATGGCGTCGGTGCAAGTGGAGATCAATCATGGCGAGGCTTCGCGACGTTGCGCCCCTCTGCTGCTGCCTTGGAAGCTTTATCACAACCCCCACTACCGCTTCTTCCACGAGGGCCATTCTCTAGGGGTCTCCTCTTCCTCCTCCTCCTCCTCGCGACCTTCTTCTTGTCAGGGCAGGGGCACACAGTTCCCTATGATCGTCGCGTTCGACGACGACGACGACGACAACGACGGCGTGGAGCTCGATCAGGGATACGGCGCCATGTCGTCGGAGCTGGAGCTCTGCGTGGACCGCATCAGGGAGCTCCGGGCCGAGCTGGAGTTCGAGCGGCGGATGCGGCGCAAGGCGGAGGCGCTGGGCGAGGCGCTGGCGGCGGAGCTCGCGGAGGAGCGGCGGCGCAGCGAGGCCGCGGAGGCCGAGTGCCGGGCCCTCAGGGAGGAAGCCGGCGCCGCGCGCGCGGAGGTGGAGCGCGCGCTGGAGGCCGTCGACGAGGAGCGGCGGATGCTGCGCGTGGCGGAGCTCTGGCGCGAGGAGCGCGTGCAGATGAAGCTCGCCGACGCGCGGGCGGCCATGGAGGAGAAGCTGAGGGAGATCGACGACGCCGTCGCTGAGATCCGCGTCAGCGGTGGTGGTGGCAACAGTAGGAGCAGCTGCTGCAGCAACAGTAGCCCCGTCGGTAAGTCGAGTCCGAGCCGGAGCCAACACGGTCAGCACAGCCCGAGCCGGAGCCACCACCACCACCACGGTCAGATGCACCGGCGAGACGGCGAGAACCCGCACATCCGGCGAGGGATCAAGGGGTTCGTGGAGTTCCCCAAGGCGGTCAGGGTGGTGAGGCCGCGCGAGGAGAGGGTGGATCTCGTGTCCAACCTCGAGTGCCAGCGAGCGCAGCTGCGCGTCCTCATGCGGCACCGGAGTCCAGCCGGCGGCGGCATGGGGCTCATTGCCGCATCAGAGAACCTGGTCGTGTAGTATAGTATACTGTACTAACGGTGGATCTCTGTTTTTCCTCTGTTTCTTTTGCAGTTTTTCAATGGCTCAGCCCTTCTGTTCTAGTTCTAGTTGGCCAATATTGATCATGTATTCTATTTCGATAACTCTGTACAAAAATCATACTAGCAAGCAACATAATGGGAACCGGTACTTAAACTGCTCAGATTTGGCATCTTACTTTCTTGACATTGAGATGCAGACATGCATTGCAAACAATAGACAGATGAAATGCAACACAATACTGTAACGGGTTAGACATTACATGCCCAAACGCTAGCAATGTATGAGACTAAAAGGCTACAACTGGAATCGAAACAAGTATGGTTAACACGCTACTACTACTGCTGCTGCTACTATAGCTGAAGAAGTGAGAAGAAGCGGGCTACAGACTCTAAAAGAACTCGAAGTCTAGGAATTTGCCTCCAGACTCGACATCTGCACCTGCCATCCTCTTGCTGGTGTTGTTGTTCATCGGCACCCTCTCTACCGCCGGCGGTGGCTTGACCGGCACGGCCGCCGCAGCGACAACCGGCTCAACAGCCCTGGGAACACCGGGCGGGGTGCTGCACCGGATGAGCGCCCAGTTCACGCCTTCGAAGAACGGGTGCTGCTTGATCTCGGCCGCCCCCCTCTTCACCCCGAGCCGGCCCTGCGGCTCCTTGGCCAGCAGACCTCTGATCAGGTCCCTGGCCGCGTTGCTGGTCCCCGGGCACTCCGGGAACTTGAGTTGCTGCCCCACGACGTTGAACAGCGTCGCGCGGTTCGTCTGGCCCTTGAACGGCGTCTTGCCGTACAGCAGCTCGTGCAGGAACACACCGAACGTCCACCAGTCCACCGCGCTGCCGTGGCCCTCGCCCTTGATGATCTCCGGGGCCAGGTACTCGTGCGTCCCCACGAACGACATGGACCGCGCGCCGGTCGGCTCCACGACGAGCTCGGGAAGCCCGGCGGACGCCTGCTGCTGCTTGGCTTCCGCGCCCTTGGGTTTCTTGGTGGTGCTGCCGCTCTTCTTGCTCCTCGGGTTGAAGAGCTTGGGCATGAAGCACGGCGGCTGGATGCACGCGGGCTGGGCGCAGGTCTGCGCGTTCCTGGGGTCGGAGTTCAGGGAAAACCTCACCAGCGTTGGCGAGACGGCGCAACGGAGGGAGAGGTCGAAGTCGGAGAGCATGATGTGGCCGTCTTCCCTGACAAGGACGTTCTCGGGTTTCAGGTCCCGGTACACCACCCCAAGCATGTGCAGGTATTCTAGCGCAAGAAGCACTTCTGCCGCGTAGAACCTGAAAACGACCGAACACGTCAATCTCGTCTGCACAGATTTGGAATAGCCATCATCAAAGTAAGACATGCCAATCTTTCTTCACACCAAGCAAACAGAATGATCATTTGGAAGTTGCAGAATGTTCTAATGTTAATAAATAAACTAGAGAAGGATACAAAAATGTTGTAGTATACATGCGCAAACGAAGTAGTGCATATTACGCCACGGTCTATGCTAATTTTGGAATTAAGGTCTACACCATGAAAGAACAGTGAGGGAAAAAGATACTGGCGCTTTAATTGGGCACTCTAGCAGAATTACCAGTCTAAAGCAAAGAATTAGTAGTATCATGCGGCTATGAAATGTACCTCGCCGCGTGTTCCGGGAAGTGCTTGCCCGGCTGGCGCTGCCGGAGCGCGTGCAGGTCGCCGCCGGGACAGAACTCCATGACAAGGCAAGCGAACCTGTCGGTCTCGAAGTGGGCATACAGCGTGGGCAGGAACGGGTGGTCGAGCAGCTGCAGGATCTCGCGCTCCGTCTGCGCGCGGCTCAGCTTCCTCCTGCTCTCGAGCGACGCCTTGTCCATCACTTTCATCGCGAACCAGCACTGCCTCGCCGCGCCGCCTCCGCCGCCGCTGAGCTCGGACAGGTACACGGTTCCGATGTCGCCGCATCCGAGCCGGCGCAGCAGGCGGAAGCTGCCCATGGCGAGCGGGCCGTCCCGGGCGTG
This sequence comes from Oropetium thomaeum, assembly GCA_001182835.1. Classification (NCBI taxonomy): domain Eukaryota; kingdom Viridiplantae; phylum Streptophyta; class Magnoliopsida; order Poales; family Poaceae; genus Oropetium; species Oropetium thomaeum. The sequence goes on from LFJQ01000051.1 coordinate 315,250, forward strand.
CGCCGCGAGGATCGCCTTCCACCTGGGGTCTCCGCCCTTGTGCGGCTTCCCCCCGCCGCTCCCGCCGGCGCCGGCGCCGGCGATGCCGTTGCTCCAGCCGCTGCCGTCGCTGGCCGCGCTGCTGCTGACGCTGGTCTTGGCGCTCAGGCTGGTGACGGTGCAGCTCGGCGCGATGCTGGTCACCGTGGCCGCCGCGCCAGAGCTGTCGATGCTGCTGTGCGGGCTCGCCGTGCCACTCGGCGACGGGGACGCGTCCCACGACGCCACCGCCTTGGCCGCCGGCTTGTTGTCCCGGCCGTCGACGGCGACGAAAACGGTGTCCATCTGGTCCACCGGCTCCGGCGGGTGGCTGGCGCCGGAGAAGGAGTTCCTGGCACGCGCCTCCTCCTCCTCGCTGTCGCTGGACGCAATGCTGATCCTGACCTTGTCGAACTCGAACGCGACGACCTTCTCCGTGGTCTTCGTCTTGTTGGCCTCGCCGTTCCTCCCTGCGCCGCCGCCGCCCATCTGGAGCTCGAGCACTTCGGGGATGAAGTGGAACCGGAAGTCCTGGTACTCTGAATCGGAGCCCGGATCCAGTGGCGCCACCGCCTGGCTGCGCGACCGCGTGAGGGATCTTGGCAGCTGCTGCTGCTTGGCGTGTGAGGGCTGCATTGCTGCGGCGTGCTCGGACAACTTGATGGCGATGTAACGGACAAAGGCGGTTATGGAAGCGACAGGAGGGCCAGTGGTGCTGTAGTGGAGAGAGAGAGAGAGAGGAGAGAGAGAGAGAGAGAGAGAGAGAGAGAGAGAGAGAGAACGGAACAGTTGTTGTTCGTCGCAGAGGAGAGACGAAGGAGAGTTGGAGTGCGCTTGGCTTGCTGTGGATGATGGCAGAGGAAGACACCGCGGCAGCCGGCAGCCGGCAGAGGCGGCAGGTACTGGACTGCTGGTGCTGTCCCTCTGCTCGCGTATCGTCGCCCTTCCTCTTCTAGAATTCGCTGTTTAACGTTGTTATATTACCGTTAGAGCACTAGCGGCTCTGCGTTATAGGATGCCGCGGTCTTGTAATCAAACCTGTGGGCCCGCATGTGCTGGTTTAAAGGAAGGAAATCAAACCTCCCCTGCTCTGATTGAGGCGCATCAATTTTAAGAACTTTTCCAGAGTTATTAGTTTAGATAAAAAAAAATTCGGCATTTGGATGTAAAATCGCCCAGAGCATGAGTGAAACTAGTTTCTAGGTTCGTCATGACAGGCACGTTCTGTCTAGCGTGTTGAAAGCTCGGGCCTCAACTTCTCTCTTAAAAAAGGGGCCTGATCCTAAGCTACGATAATGCTGTGATTAGAAGCAATCTCACGGAGAATTATTTTGTCATCCTAAAAAAAAGCAACATTAACACTACAAACCTATGCAAGTAAGGCATTGGTCTTTCTTTTCATTTATTGGGAAGAAGAACTGACGTCCTAGGCTCCGGTATGATTCGTGTGCGAGAAAATAACCGCACATGATAAGTTTGTTTCAAAAGGAGTAAAAATAATACGTAGGATTTGCTAAAGTTGGGTTGGGCCAAGATAGTAGTGGCAACGGAGAGAACACGGAGGCAGTGGCAACGTCGTGGCGGGAGATGTCATGGAGGTTGGGCAGGGCCTGCATAGGAGAAACATTGTTTTTTTAAGTAGAAGTTTATAGAGTAGTCGTTCCAAAACAAAGCAATTGCACGCCATTGTTTAGTTTTAGTAAGTGGAAGTAGGATCCATCATTTTACACGCTCATTTTACTTGCATGACTCGTAGAACTTTTCTCAGATGTCTGCGTAGCACACGAGAAAGAGAGACTGCACGTCGCTGCATAGCGGTAGAGGCAGTGCACAACCCACGACATTCCTTTCCTCCCACAGCGTCCTAGGGATCTCCTCGTTCAAAACCTTGCGTCGCGTCTCTCTTTATTTCTGGAAAACGGCGAAAAAAAAAAAAGGAAAAGGGGCACCGGGTTCGCACTGCGCCTCTTTATCGAAAGAAGCGAGCGGGAGGAGCATTGCTTTCCACCCATGATCTGATCCGATCCTAGAGGGATCCATCAAATTTGATTTCCGTGCTACAGGGCAGACGGCAGAGGCAGCAAACCCATGGAGTTTGTTTTTTTTTTTTTTTCGTCAAAGCGCGCGGCGGCTGCGTGCGTCTCGTTCTTTCAGGCGCGCCCCGATTTCACCTTTTGTCAGTGATCGATTGGTAATACTAGTATTAGATTTGTTTTTTTTTTAACATGTTGATGCTTTGTAGGGATCGACGACAGCGCTTTGGCGAGATGGTCAGTTCTTTGTCGCGGCCGTTCGATGCCCACCGCTTTGACGAATGAATCACTGCTTTCGCGTTTCCTAGTTTTGTTTGTACTAGGCTGCGCACCTCGCCGTGGAAGTGAGAACAGTAGTGTCGTGGAAGCTGTACTCTGGAACCTGACGCGCCGCTTTTGACCACACTTGCTGACAAAGGGACATCGACCATTAACAGATTTTCTGTAGTGGAGTATTTTATTGTTTTCGTGTAGACCAACTATGGTTCTTCTGTGGAAATGGGCACGTCTGGCGAACGAGGCGGGAGCGGGCGGGACGGTCGCGCCGTTAGTCGTCGTAGGAGCAGCGTGTGGGTGGGCTGTATTTTCGTATGGGTTCCGTCCTCCGGGCCACTGCGGGTCAGTAACGCAGCGCCGTGTAGGAAGGAATATTAGGGCAACGAGTGGTGAACTGGGAGCCCAGAGTCCGCTGTTGCTGCTGCTGTGGCTGGCTTCGCGGCCAGTCTTCCGTCCATTAATAAAGCCTAGAGAGTCCCATGATGTCTCGTTGCCGCTGTTCAGGCGCCGAAGCCGGAGATCAGATTTGAAAGTCACTTGGGTCGGGCTGAATGTTGGAAAATGGGACTCGCGTGGGTCGCGGGCTTGAAGCTTGATCTCCACGATTGTGGCCTGGCCCGGGGGGGGGGGGGGGGGGGGGGGGGGGGGGGGGGGGGTGGGGGGCGGGGCAACTCGATGGAAGACGGCCTCCGTCCCAACCAAATTTCAGGGACTGAATCTTTTTTCTTTTTCCTACTACAGTCTAGTACAATAACAAGAGGATGCATTCTTTGCAAAAGTACAGGCTACAAAGTTTCCGACCTTCAGACATGCACCATGGAAAGAAAATTTCCAGCGGCAGGCTGCACACACGCCGCTTCACAGACCTCTATCTCCAAACTGTACTTTAGATTATTGAAACCTGAAATGAAATTGGCTGTATTGTGTGCTTTTGTGAAATGGATTTGGGTTATATCCTAGTATGCTTCTAGAATGGAATTAGGCTGACTTATGTACTTTTCGTAATTTTGCTTCTCATTAAGGCCTAGAATTAAATTGGGCAAAGCCTATTAAATTTGAGCCTAAGTATGCTTCAGGCCTATAAAAAAGATAGATAAGCCCACAAACAAATAACATTGGGCCCAGCATAAAATTATTGAAATGGTTTTGGCCCACATTACAAAATCGGTCTTTTTCTAGGCTATGATAAGTTATGACGAACTAAATGGTCACAGTTCTCTTTATCATGTCATGTTGCATATGAGTCATTGCCACGTCAGATCAATGTATGAATCATTGCCACGTCAGATGTGAATTCAAGATGGTATTTTTCTTCAGAGCTTTTAACATAGGTAAAGTGCCATAAAATGTTAAATATCTTGTAGTTATGTTTTCAATATCACTAATAACAAAATAAATTATAATAAAATATAGAATATTTATCATATAGTAAAGTTGAAAATTACTTTTGATTACTGAACAATTTTTAGGAGGTAGTACTGCCGGTATATCTTATTGTACACTTCTGAATCCATACTCAGAGGTGCATTTATAATCGATGAGTACTTTTGCTGTACTGTTGAATGAACCATAGATGCAGTTCGCCACAACAAAAGCAATGGCACAATTGATCACGCGTGTGAACTCACAGGTGACGTCAACAAAATCACAACGCGCTCCATTTTGTGTTGCCACAGTTTCTTGATAATATAGTGAGAACTGCATCAATTATTTATGACATGACAAAGTTTGCAAGAGTTTTTTATTATATTCTTTCTGTCTTAAAATAGAGTTTGTTTTGTATAATGACGTGGTCTTTAAACGTAACTTGAGTTTCATTTTGTACGAAAGTATTTATTCTATAGTGACGCATGTATACTTTTTTAAAAGTATTTTTCAAAAAAAATTTGTTCATACGATTTTATATTTTTAAACTTAGTAAATTTAAAGTTATTAATGACCAAAATCTTATTAAACGAAGTCTATTTTAAAGTTGAGGGAGTATATATATATGTATAAACAAATAAATGAGAACGACATCCTCTTAGAGAGGCAACGTCACGTTTCTGCCAGTTCTGTTACCTTTACACCCTCGAGTTTAATTTCTCCTTCTTTAGCATTCTACTTCTATTACTACCGAAATGATTCTCCTCCTGCATTACACCTATGTACAGTACATGATCCATCTCCGAATCCGTATGCTCATTTGCAGGCTGAGACCTGACTATTATTGCTGCCACTGAAAATATGAACCAAAAGGAGATGCAGGCCGCCACCACAAAGCAGCCATGGCACAAGTGATCCCACGTGTGCGCTCATAGGTGACGTCGATCAATCACATCACGCTCTTTTGTACCACCGAGGTTGCGGTTTTTTACTGCTATGTACTGTTAAATCGAGAGAGTGGGCGATGCAGATCCTGCTGCAGGGACTCTTGCCCCGGATAAGACAACGGTGCTATTGATAATCTCAGTATGTAGGTGAAGTGTAGTAACATTTGCTTAGCTTAACTCGAACTGAGAGTAACTACCGGCCAAGTAAACACCGATCCGTTTACCCTATGCAGTATAGTTTGGTAATTAGCAGCGACGACGTGGATTCGATCTCTCTCGGTCAGATCAGTCCAGCCCCGCCGCGCGCCATGCACGCTTAATTATCCAGTGTGTGGTCATATGTAGCATCCCAAGCAGGCGACAGGGACGAGGCGAACATGAGCCGCGTCGTTGCCGCCGGTTTCCCAGCCGGAACGCGACGTCGATCACGAGAGAGAGAGAGAGAGAGAGAGAGAGAGAGAGAGAGAGAGAGAGAGAGAGAGAGAGAGAGAGAGAGAGAGAGAGAGAGAGGGAGGCGTGCCGGCCGCTCGCCGCGGCCGTGCTTTGCTGATGCCGTACCCGTTATTACTAGTATGTTTTGAATACCGGAAGGGGAAAGACCACGACGGCGGCGGCGGCGCGAGCGAGAGCTGGTGGGTACTGGTATGGAAAGGCTATGTACATGCGGCATCATGTCATGCCGATCGAGCGCGACGCTACGCTAACGCACGAAGCGTCGTACGTGTGTTTTCACTTACAGCAGGGGTCCACCGGAGCGCGCGATGTTTCCCAGCGAGATCGGGATCAGGGAATGCCAGATAGTTTCGATGACTGCGATGCTAATAATTTGGTTTGCACTTTACTAATGGTATCAGCTCGGGGAAAAACCAAAACTTTGATTGGTGGAAGTGGCGTGTGGGCGATCGATCGTAGAGAGAGGCGGATGGATATTTTAGCTTTGGCCGGTGAAAGCGCGTTGCCGTCTAGGATCTTCCCCGTGTGCGCGATCCATCTAGCATTGTACTAGCGTGGTGGGACATTAAGTCCGTCCCCGTTGCATGCATCGTCGATCAGCATATCCAGGTTTCCAGTGAGCGCAAGGCTGTCAGCAGCAGCAGCAGCAGAAACGAAACGCCCCGACCGCCAGGAGCGGGAAGGTTCACGTTACGCGCGTGTGGTCTCTTATTTGTCGAATCGAATCGATCAGGGGCACGAAACTTCCACGGCGATATAGTGCCCTTGCCCCCAGATCGACCAGCACACGAAAGGAGAGGAAGGGTGTGATCCATCCGGGCGGGGAGCAGAGCAGAGCAGCGCGAAATTCCCACGCCATCATCTGTCCACCAACTCCAAACCCGCGCGACCAAAGACGCGAGTGATCCGGTGCCGCCGCCTTGCCGGCTCCGTTCGCCGTCAAGGTTGCTTTGCACAACTGCGCATTGCATCCATGCATCGGCCGGTCGGTCAGGCGCAACGCGCGCCGAGAATTGTAGCGAAAGCAGACGACGTCGTGGTTGGTGGTGGTGCTGGTCGGCTACATAATATTAGCTCGATCGTGTGCATCGTTGACTCGTGGTGCGCAATACCTACGACTCGAGCTCCGGTCGGGGCGATGACCGGGGCTGAGAGTGAAATGGAATGGAAACCTCCGTGTAATTTCTGTACGAACGCTGATACACACGCGTACAGCCAAAGAATCTAAGCGCCGGTCAGCTGCTGAATCTTACTATACGTATTATTACCGGTTACTCGAGTCCTGTTAAGTAACATCCCTGTCTTTCCGTCGTGTCGCGCGCGCGTGTACATACCTGAACGCCAGAGATTGGCCAAACGCCATGGACCTTCCCATCACATGGAAAAGTAATCTGTGTTGTGGCACCGAATACTACACAATAAATCCTCCATTCCTCCTAGTAAGTTGTGTTTGTAATGACGTACCTACTGACGTGTCTAGAACCCATTATACTAGAGGCCGTCATGGAGGACGAACAGCCTGCATGGCACGAAGCGAGATTACAGATGGAATGTTACCTCGTCAGTGTCGAGAGCTCGAGTCAAATTGATAAGGAGGCTCTCAAATCAGTTCATTCGTGCGAAAGTCGCATTGCAACGATTTTTCTTTTTCTTTTTTATTTAAAAAATAAGCATACAATAAAAATCCATCCATCCACTATAAATAAAGCAGTGGAGGCTACGGGAAAAGGCTCAGGCAGGACAGCGCAACCACTACCACTTGTACTGCGTACTGCGGTCCGCAGTACGCCAGCCCCCCCCCCCCCCCCCCCCCTCTGCCTCCGAAGCATATCCATCCAAAAATCCAACCAATTGTCCAATCCGCTCCCGACAAGATACCATCGACAGCGACCACGCAACGCGCGGGCGGGGAGGGAATGGAGCGCCGCCGGCCGGACGAGGAGGACGAGCGGAGGAAGACGGCAGCGCCGGTGATGAGCTTCAGGTTGTTCGGCATGGACTTGCTCGTCGTCGCCGGTGAGTTTGTCGACGAGGAGGAGGGCGACGGGCTCCCGATGGAGATGAAGAAGAGCTTCAGCACGCCCAACCTCAACTCATTGAACGGGATCCTGCAGCCAGGGGAGGTCGTCGGAAAGGGCTACGCCTCCGACGACGGCGACCTCGCGTCGCCGCAGCAGAAGCGGCGCCGCCGCAAGGCTCAGGAGAGGAAGAAAGGTGACTTTTTCTTCTCTCTTCTTCTTCGATTCTTACTGCCTCTGGAAACTTAGCTTTAGGCGTGTGTCAAAGGTTTCTACACATGAGCCACGGTTGATTCGTGGTGGAAGAAAAATGATGAGCCAGATTAAGCAATACTAAGAAGTAAACCATCACTCCTCGAAATTTATCCCCATTGTTTCATGGGCCAGTCAACGGCTGCTACCAACAACCCCCACAAAACATCAGCAATACTATACTACTAGCAGTAACAGTCATCAATAAATAGTACTAACTATTCATCCTCCGATACGTCCTGCTTCATTTTATTGGTGAAATCGTTGCAGGGATTCCGTGGACCGAGGATGAGCACAGGAAGTTCCTCGACGGCCTGAGGCAGCTGGGCAAAGGGGACTGGAGAGGCATCTCCAAGAACTTCGTCACCACCAGGACGGCCACGCAGGTGGCCAGCCACGCCCAAAAGTACTTCCTCCGGCAGACCAACCCTGGCAAGAAGAAGCGCCGGGCCAGCCTCTTCGATGTGGGCATCGCGGACTCTAACAACAACGATCATGTGCGTGTTTCGTACGAATTACAGAACAATCCCAATGGACGATTAGATCTTGCAGCAGCTGATGATCTCTCTCCCCTCCATTGTTTCAGGTGCCAAGCCCTCAAAGTATTGCCACCAAGCCTGCTCCTGCTGAGGAAATAATCCATACAGACCGCGGCGATGTTCCGGTAATTTTTGCAGATTAGTACTGTAATTACTTTTGTTTTTCTAACTGCACTGCACTAGATTGAGGACAAAACAACTATAGCCAAATTACTTAACGGTGAATCTTGAACCTCACCTCAGATACCAAGCTACACGGACGCTGGATTTCTTTTAGGCAATAACATGCAGGTATTACTATCAACTTTTCATTTTTTTTTTTTTTTGGCGACGGATCAACTTTTCATCTTTATTGGTATGAAACTGCGATGATGGGAAAAAAACTACCGAGTATTACTAACAACTAATTGTTCTGACAGGTTAGTGAACTAACGAGTTTTTTCAAGAGATCAAAGGGTCACGGTGAGTCGTCCTTTGCATCCATGGCCTCTGTCCTGGAAACAGCTTCATCCATCAGCAGCCTGGAGCTTACCATGGCGATCAACAGCCTCGACCTCAGTATCGCGCCGCCTCGTGGCGGGGCCGAGGCTATCAGAGTGCTGTGATTTCAGAACTGGCAACTGTTGCAATCTGTACCAGCCTCCAGGAGGCAGCTCCAGGATGCAGCTGCCTGCCTCTTGTCTCGGATCTTGCTGTTGTTGCTGTTGTCACGCTAACGTTGTGTTCATCGCCAATGGAGTGGGGATTTTTCTGTAGTTTCATGTAATGCTGCAGAAAAGGATGTACGGGCATGTTTGCCTTTTAAAGTTTTGGTTGGTTGGTATAAGCTTCTGAACCAAAATCAGATACAATAAGAGGCTTTCGTTTGTGTCGTCTGTTCGTATTGAATTGTATCCTCTCTACTGTATTCTCACCACCAAACATTTTTGTCCGCCGCAAAATCATCACCTCTGTAATGCCTACATGTGGGGGGGAAGGTTGTCCCTGTCTCCTTCAAATTCAAGTGGGTTGGTTTCTTGTAGTAACAGTCTGAGGCGACAGCTGCTTGTGTGGCTCGGAGGTCCTCCCAGTGCTCACAATAATTGGACGACTATCCCTCAGGTCCATTCATCAGTCGAATTGATCGTATGCCTGTCTCGTCCAAAATCACCAATCTCGTTATCATCATCATTACGCATCCTTCTAGTATAGTCCAATAATGGCACCCAGTAGACTCTGAAGGGATCAGGCAGGATCGCCACGTTCCGATCATGCCGTTTCATGTGTCGAAATGCATTTTCCATGAACTATCACACTGATTACACTCGCAAGATGACAAGACACACCCGGTTTCCGTGCCTCTCAATCGCCCAGTCCTCCTTGGATCATCATTGATCAGGCTATTGGGATGCTTAGGACGCCGGGATAAGATCGTATATTCTTGCTCCTCTGAAAAAGCATGACCAACCTATCTACAGCAGCAGCAGCTACGACGAGATGAGACGAGATGAGAGAGGGAGGGTGCGGTCGAATCCGGGACGCGATATGTGGATCTCGCCAGGCCAAGTGGTCCGTCCACGCGCACCACGCCGAAACAGAAACGGGTAGTAGTGCAAAGGCGCTACCGCGTACGTGGCCACCACACACAACACAACCAAAGACGACACACGGGGGTAGGGTATAGCTTTTCGATCTCTGCGACTTTGGTCCGCCCGTTTCGCCGCCGTCGGGCCGGCGCGGCGGTGCCCGTGCCCCCACCCACACCGTTGTTGCTGGTGGAGGGTCGACGACACACAAAGCTTTCACCTTTCAGCACCGCGAACAGAACGCGAAGGGGGGACGGGACGGGAGGGACAGGATCACAGGATAGAAAATTCGGCCGCGAGGATCATGAGATAGCGTAGCGCGACCTTTCACACGTACTGTACTACGAGCCTGGGGAACCGGAAAGGTGATCGATCGTGCGAGGTGATAAGGTGGAGATCCATTATTTTCCTCTTGTCATCTTTTTCATTCCTTTTTGGTTTGGTCGATCGATGAGGATTTCTTTTTCTTCTTTTTTTTCTCCTTTTTTTTATTCTTGAGATTTGGTCGTTCTCTTGCTTCACGGTTCGCGCACACACGGGACACGGCTTTGCGTTTCTCGAGGTCCCCAGCGAATCAGGGCACATCCCACACCTAGGAAAGAGGTTTGGAGTTGGAGGGGAATACAAGATGACATTTCCGTACGAATACGAGGAAATGTGTCCCCCCGTTTGATCCGGGGCCTTTTGTTGGTGCTAACGTTGTTAGAGATGTCTTCCGAGTGTGCACGCGAGCCGCCGTGAGATAAGGTAGTCAAATGCTGCGTGAATCTTTTTGCGTTGTGAAGAAAATAGTACTATAAAGAAGACTAGCTGGTATAGATCGAAGCAGGTCGCGGTTGACCGATCTCACGTACTGTAGTAGTACTACTACTTGCGCCTACAGGCAACGGCGAATTTCACGTGACCTTTCACGTGTAACGGGGATAGATATTAGTCGTCGTAGTAGAAGCAAAGCAAGTGATCATCGGATCAAAAATGAAGCATGACACGGCATGGTCACGGGCCATAGGACGTTCTTGTACTAGGTAGTCGTATCGTATCGTACCAGAGATTCGGAAAATCAGATACAACAAAACGCGGCACATGTTTACTAGTCAATTAGGACGAGGTACAAAGTCATGTCTTTCTTATGACACTAGCGCATGACTTTTGTAATGATGCTGGAATCTATCTAGTCAAGAAAATGCCATTCTCATTTCTCAGCGAGAGGAAAACGAAAGTTAAGTTTCTTTCCAAAAAAGAAAAATATTGGCCAATCAACAAGTTTCGTCGTCAAGGCAAAGAAAAATGGATTCCGCTCTTTGATGATCATATCCCCACATTGACATTGATAAGTGACAACTACTAACAGATAAACCTGCCCAGATCTTAGTATACTAAATTAGTCATTGATGAAACAGATAACAAATCAGCTCAGGAATTGAAAGAAATCATCATTGAAAAAATCATTGACCTGTTGGTAATCAACTCAGCAATTAAAAGAAAACATTCTAGTACAAGTCTCATTGCCAGAACGAGCCAAACAAGTTAGCTCAATATCCTGGCTTCACAGGACAACTCTAGTTACGAGCGGAACTAAGCATATCAAGAATATGGCATCTAGAACTAGCAACGATCCAACCTAGTAGATCAAGCTACTAGCCAGCCGAGAATTCAAGCAATAGAGAGAGAAGCACGAGGGTAGAAAGCAATGAGATTTTTTCTAGATTTTTCCTTACATGTTCGCATCACTTGATTTACAAAATAACTATTATTTTAAATTAAAAAATATCTAAACATTTGAAAATAACTCTAGAAAAAATCCTATGAATAAATGATGGAGTTATATTATGTTTGTGCGAAGTTTCAAGTTATAATGTATTTTGTGTAAGAAGATAAAAAGTTGTAAATTCAAATGTATTCTAGTGTGTCACGACATAATTTCTCAAGTTTTCAGTGTGTTGTGGCTAATTTCAACTTTTGCGGTGTGCTACAGCTAAAATCACATTTTTTTAGTGTGCCACAACTAATTTTGTCTTTTTATATTGTTCCACTTAAGCCAAAATAAATATTTGCTTAGAACTATTGTACTTTTTTTAAGGTGCGTTTGTTTTAGCTCATAGAGCTGTTAGAGCTGAATCTAAAATAAAAACCTACTTTAAAGAGTGATTCTTACTGGGAGCAGTTAGGAGCAGTTTTAGAAAATAAACTAGAGGAGCTATTTTGATGGGAGCTGAAAATTATAGCTTCTCCCCCCTCCCACTTTTACATGCGGTCTTTAATTTAAAGAGAGCTATTTTACCAAATATTTTAACAACTTCTGCTCCTCTACTTAAAAGAGTTATTTTGTTTGAAGAGCTGAAGTTGGAGCAGTTTTTTAAGTAGTGTGAACCAAAACAAGCAGTTCCTTACAACGGAACCGTTGTGGTACAAGATTAAAACTTGGTGGACCCAGCCCACGGTTCAGCCCAATGGGTCCGTGGGCTGCTAGTCTGGTACCTGCCGCTTTCTTCACACTCCTGTCCTGTGCATTATCGCCGCCGTCCGGCGCCCGGCTTTGATGGCGACCCCGCGGGAGCGGAGGCTTCCGCCGCCCTCGTTCCGGCTGCACAACCCGTTCAGCGTGAAGGTGCTACAGGTATTCACCGGCTTCGGTGTCGGATGCGGCGTGGGCATCGGCGTCGGCCGCCCCATATACCTAGGTATCGAGCTATACTGAACTTGTCGGAATCAAATCCGTCATAGGTTCATCAAAACCTAGCATAGTAGCGTGTCACGGGCTCTCAAGTTAATGGATTCTTCATTAGTTTTGATATTTTTTTGGACAGTTGAGTGACGGTCTGTTAGAGCGGTGGCTCTGCTCTCATTGCCGCGTTTCGTCGAATAATGGGTCGTATGTAATTAATAGTAGCAGATTTACCTTATATGAGATGGAGATTTGGTAGACACCTGCCGTGTTGCGTCTGGGAAATGAATTGTGATTCTATTCATGCTTGCTGACTCTGGCACATGCGACATACATCTATGCGGCGCTGAGCTTGCTTAATCGGTGGAGAATCATGGGTTTGTTTCACTACAACTTATTTGAGCTTGCTCAATCGGTGGAGAATCATGGGTTTATTTCAGTAACGACTTGTTTACAATAATTTTATTTTTGTATTGTGGCAGGTATGATACTACTTGTTTATAATAATTTGATTTCTGTATTGGGGTCAGGTATGATACCTGGGCTTCAGCAAGTTATGAGTGCTACAAGAGGTGCAACAGATGCTTTTTCTGGTGTCACGAGGCATGCCAATTCTGCTGTAAGATAAGATTTAGCACTCTTCTAAGCACATGCGTACAAAAAAGCACATTTTATTAATCTGATCTTGTCTATGGTGCATATCTGACTCTGATATTTTCTTGCTATGTTTGTGGTATAGCTAAGGACAGCAGGGTTAAGGAACATCGAAACGGGCATTGGTTGTGGTGTTGGTATAGGCCATGGTTTCGGAATAGGTACATACTGCAGCTATTTCAAAATATAATGTTTTGTCTTGGTTGTGGTGTTGGTATAGAAAATAGGCTTGATTATGTTCCAGTATAATGTTTTGTCTCTCTTCATGTTTATTTTACTTCTTCCCCTGCCAATGTAACTGTTCTTACTTGGTCATACACGTTTTATCTTTTATGTTCTCTACCCATCTTTGTTCACTACTGGCGTGTAGTTAGCTCATATACATGTTGTGCTTGCTCCAAATATGTTTCTTTATTAGTGATAAGTGACCATACCCATTTTTCACTTCTTCAGACTAGCAGTATGATAAGGTTTCCTTTTGGGATTTTCAGGAATCGCACTGAAACCTCAAGTACTCCATGAGATTCAGTCATCTGTTGGGGTACTAAAAAACGTTTCCTCAAATTGTTATCTGTTTCCATTGATGCACAATCATTAAGAAAATATATTTTTTTAGGAACTTATGTCTAAGTTCACCTCAAGGCTGAAGGATACCCCCCAGGAATCATCATCAAATCCTACGGCTGATTCATTGTCTAGCAATCAACAAACATACAATGGCAAGTCCATGGATCTAGATGCTAACACTGCAGAAAGAAATTTCAACCACACTACAAGCAACAAGATATCAAGAATACAGCCTTCTCATGTATCACATGGCCAACATATGGTGCCACCGGAAGCATTATCTGGGACCCGAACTGAAAAGGTCATTTCAAACTTTCTACAGAGTCCACTGTTCCAGAATGATTCAATAGAATCAAGAGATGCAGTATGCACTAAAGCCCTGTTAACCTGTACTGCACATATTGTGATATTAATCTTGTTTTGTTAACTGTTTTGCTAGCTCAGTTCGTTGTTTAGATTGTGCTATGAAATTAGTGTTATGAGCACTTTTCCTCTTTTTTTTTTTTCATTTTACAGATGGGAAATTTATATGGAGTAGAGAATGTACTTCAGCTGGTGAGTTCAGCCATACTTCTCTCTCTGAACTCATGGTTCTGGTTTTGCTTAATACTTCAATTTTTTCCCTCAGATGTCATGGTGTTCATTTCCACCCAGTTTTTACCATAAACAGCATGTCTGTAATCTTCTGGCAATGGCAAGTAAAAAATTATTGTCCTATATAGGAATACAATCAGTGAAGGTTAAAGGACAGCCCAGTGCTTGTAGCTCCCACTTGTGTAGGGTCCAGGGAATTGTCATATTAATTTTCACTAGTCTCTTGTAGCAGGGTCTCTTTTTCACCTATGGCCTTCTTAAAACTGTGTCTGTACATTATTCTTTTTTCAACACCTTTTTGTTTAGCCTTCATAGCTGACTACTTTCACTTCTGAATTTTTCGTCTCTAGGTAATCAAGCACCAAAGGGTTATTGAAGAACTGCAGGAGGAAAATGAAAATCTGCGGCATATACTTGTTGAGGAACTTAAGGTTTCACCAACCAAACTACTACAAACTGATCGCAAACATGGAGTGAACGCCTACTATCCATGCTCAGACTGCTTTGAATGTCGCCGACGAAGTAGAAAGACAACCAGATAGCATTGATAGTTGCTTCGATTTAAAGTTTTGCTAGTTTGTTCAGTAACTAACGATTTTAGTAGAACAACAGTAGTAAGTCATTGTTCACAATATAAAAAAAAACATGCAGACATCTCATATTTTTTGCATAAAGCTGTCTATCAGCATTCGGTAATGTTATCTACTACCAGCTGGAGATCTGCATTGCCTTTTACAATGTTAGTCCAGTCGTTGCAGAACTCTGCTTCTGAAACCAGACTTTACAAGACTACAGAGATGTGTGTTCTTTGGCAGGATTACATTATTAACTGTACCTGCACTTAAAAGTTGTTTCATTGCCATCTATATGTGAGATTATTTGGGTCCCATGTGCAAGCGTTTAGGGCTCTGGGGAGCGTGATGCTGCTGTTGTGTGTACGAAGGTATGAGTGTACTTAACAATTTGGGGTCACAAAAGCTTAGGCCATATACAGTACAAAGACACTTATCTAGCTGCTTAAAAAGAGAAAAACGCCATGCAAGTCGTAAGCAAATATTAATTCCCTCTGTCCTAATGAATGTCTTCACATTTGACCTCGTTTTATTTAATTTTTTGTAAAAAATATTAAAGTATAATGATAAAACATGTCAAAAAATAAATAATATTGTTTAAAAAATTAATCTGAACAGTCAATTGTGATATCAAAATGTCAAAAAATGACATGATGAATAAGACTGAAGAAGTAAGTAATAGGCTAGCTACAATGCGAAACGTATAAATTATAAGCACTTAAGTAGTTAGCGGTCAGTCTTTTGCAGGGTTCTGGTTGTTCAAGGTCATGTGAAGGCCGCTACAAGTAATTGAGCTATTTTAACATGGGGGTTGCATTACATGCAGCTCTCTTGGAAGCACATCACCATGTAAGAGCATTTAATAGCCTTACCATATGAAAACCACTTACATGCGTTAACCACTGGACTTTCAAACACACCTTAAATTGTCATCTATACGACTATATGCTACTCTTATGTACTCTGCCATATTTTTAAGCCCTCCTTGTTCTAGCTTTAGATTGTAAAATCTAACTCTGAATTGTGAAATCTAAGATTATAAAAATCTGATGGTCAAAATCAGATATACTTTGGGTGTGTTTGGTTGAGCTGTAGCTGTGAGAAAAGCTGCTGTGAGCTGTAGCTGTGAGAAAAGCTGCTGTGAGCTGTGAGCTGTGGAGAAAGCTGAAAATTGTTTGGTTGAAACAACTGTGGCTGTAGCTTTAATAGAAAATGTCTGTAACGCGTTGGAGTATTTGAGGGATTGGTTATATGTCAAATAATTGTGACATACCGTACTATACACTGATTCACATGATTTTGACTATTGTAGGAAATAAATAAATTTTTTAAGATTAACATTCGTCATAAGCATGGTGTCAATAATACAAAGATTACATTTTATAAAAGATAGACATCTACCATTATCCTCTAGCTAACAACAAAGCATCTGCTATCCTAGCACGAATGATATTCATGGTATCCCCATTCTCGCCATCATGACTCTCATGTAGTTGTGTTTCTTCCGCAGCTTGTGTCGGTTGCACAAGGTAGTCGTCATCAGCATCACATTTATCGAATTCTTTATCTTGCAACTTGCTGTCACGGATAAAGTTACGCAAAGCCATACAAGCAATTATTATATGTTGCTGCGTACGAATATCGAAACATGGTATGCCCTTCAATATACGCCACTTTTGCTCTAAGACTCCAAAAGCCCGCTCAATGACATTTCGAAGGGATGAATGCAAGAAATTGAATAGTTCGTACTTCCCTTGAGGAGGACGGCCTGAACGACGTGAAAATTCTGGTATGTGGTATGCGCTTCCTTTGAAAGGAGCAAGGTACCCTTTTCGATTTGGATAACCAGAGTCGACAAGATAATATTTTCCTGTACAATAAAAAAAACATATTGAAATAATGATAGAAGGAACACAAATGTACTAAATTCAAATTGTTATACCATTAAGAGGATGAGGAAACGAAGGAAACGTTGCTAATGCATGGTTGAGAATCCGTGTGTCATGAGCAGAACCAGCCCAACCAGTAGATACAAAGGTGAATCTCATGTCAAAGTCACACACCGCCAGCACATTCTGGGATGTATAACCGTGTCGGTTCATATGGTTAACCATTTGCTCTGTTGGCACTTGAACAGGAATGTGGGAACCGTCTATAGCTCCAATTGCATCCTTGAAATAAGGCCAAAAACGATCCTCTTTTACCCTTTCATGCTCTGTTGAAAAATCAGGATCTATTGGCTTAATATTTTGCTTTGCTAACTTGCGCAAACACCTCAACACTTCATGGAACTTTGTGTGAACCGTCCATGTTGAACGAGTAAAACGATTTTCTGCTTGAGAAAAAGACTGAGGTCCCCCAACAATCCACAAAAACATTGCCAATGATTCAACTGAAGATACATTCCTACTTGAGGTCAAACCGTAAGACGAGACAAGCAAGTCATGTAACGCCCAGAAAACCTCAGGAGACATCCTAAACATTTTGTAAAAATATCTTGGTTTGGTCAAACACCTTTCAACCCATTCAATTCCCGTTTCTGGTGTCTCTCTATATGCACTTTTGTTCAAATAGCGGTCAGTATAGAAGTTACCCATTTCACCAAGAACAACTGCATGCTCAGTAAGTTCAGCTAGATGTTGTAGTCCGTTGAGACCTTTCCTTGCCAATTCTCGAATGTTTTCATCCATCTACACAAAACAGACAGATATTTATTTTCAACAGCACACTGATCAAAATTTTCCTCAAGCAAACAAGTCATGTAATATGCAACCACAACAATCACAACATAACATTATTTCAACAATCCAATACATAGAATCAAATAAATGGTTCCAACACAGGAAAACAACTGATTCCAACACAGGGAAGCAAATGGTTCCAACACTAGGAAAACAGGTAAATTATTGCAACACATGACTTGTTCAATTGTTATGCTCCCTTTCAAGCAAATCACGCCTTCCTTCATTTGTTTCCAACGAGCTGAGCACCTCCCTAAATTCAGGCTTCATGATCAATTTTGTAGCTGTGTGCATTAGAGCTATTTTTTCCTCTACACCACAATCTTTTACCATCTTCATGGCCTCAGCAATGGTAGGAACAAAATGAGCCGGTGTAGCAACTGAGGATGCTTCAACACTTGTGGATATCCTTTCAGCTGCACTTCCAATCTGCAAGCAAGTGTTCTTCATCATCCGAACGAATGGGTTCTTGTTACCCTTCTCTTCAGTAGCAGTAGAGGATGCCTTGCGTTTCTTTTTTTTCTCTTTTTGCTTTCTTCAACGCAGACAGCTTGACATCATTAGGTGCTACTTCTTCAACTTTATCACCGCTTGACTCACTGGATGATAGATCTCCAGGACAAGATGCAGTAGCACCGGTAACATGTACCTTGTCAAACAATATATGCAGGTCCTCAAGATGCTTTGGTCCTTGCTTCTTGAACCTCAAATGGTTGCATTTCAGTCCTTTTTCAGGGTTGTTGCATCTCTGAAATTAAAAAAATTACATTAGAACATACACCCAATTATCATAATAGATCATGAATAAATTAGAACATGCACCACATTATCACAAAACTTACAGCTAGGTGTTCATCCCACCATTCCTTGGAGCAGTCAATGGTTTGTTTTTCCTCATTCCATCCAAGTCCGGTGGCGCTATTCTTGAACTCCATGAAAATTGTATATTCCTTTTTCAGATTGTCCAACTTGTTCTTCAATTGTGTTTTGGTCCGTTTATCACCAGACCTTTCCTCAAACTTTGATACAAGGTTTTTCCAACCTGTGGCTGTGAAAATTCCTAGTGGCCTATTCCCAGATTCTATCTCTTCTTTTGAAATATCAATCAAATGCCTCAAATAAAAATCGCCCCAATCCGCTTTATCAGCCATTCTTGAAATAAGCAAAGACTTTTTCAGGCAATATACTAAAAAATATGCACACAAGCAAAAAAAAATTCATGCAAATTGACTAATCATCTTGTCTGCATTCCATGACTGTATATGCATTCACAAGTCAAAGTTCAGCAGCCATACAAGTTGACTAATCATGTGCCCAACCTCTATGTAGCAAAACCTCAGGTTAGAGCAGCAAACAAAAAATGATGAATATGGATTTATTTGGGACTATACAGTTCAAATGACATTATATGTGCTAGTACAGTTCATTATATGTGCTAGTACAGTTCAAAACCTCAGATTAGAGCAGCAAAACCTCAAATGACATTATATGCTAGTACAGTTCATTACAAAGTTTTCATGTGGGACTATACTACCACAACACAGGACATAGGAAATATGGACAATCCGGATGGGTCCTGTCACAAATCTTTTTTCATGTGTCATGCCATATGCCGTCTCAAAATTTCCATGTTCTGAACTACAGTTTGCACGCTATAGCTGGCTAGTATGTGGCATAAAGAATTCTTTGGACATGCTTCGACAGCCTACGTTATTCGGTGGCGCTGTTTCAAAAGGTGGTTGAGCGATAAGTTTTGGGTATGAAAATACTGTTGATTTTCTGAACTTGTTGCTTGAAGTTACAAGTTTTAATTGAAACACACCCTGCATATTTTTCTTAGCAAATCATATTGTTTCCCTATGCCATACCCGTGTAATGCTTTCTATTTGACATGTATCTGACAAGTTACAAGCTATTAAAGGAACAGACCGAAAGAGAGCGAATTCAGATACGAACATGTCACTAGCAGAGAGGCCAAACATAATTTCAAAGCAATATGATGAAATTGCTTTAGACTGTGATATGAGTTTTCATAAGGAAACAAAACATATTGATGTAAAAACTGGAATGGATGTGACCGATGGGGGAGACATGGCAAATGAAAAGATTTTCACCGTGCACTGACTTAAATCATTGTTTCCAACAGCTGGCGGTGGTAAAAAAGTGTGTGTTCAACGAGCAAAGGACAAAAGACCAGAAAGTTTGGAACTTCCATTTTAAAGTGAAGGAAAACGGTCCTAAATTCTTCTATCCTGGGAGCAGACATTAGGATATTGTAACGCCTAAGAACAACTTTTGTCATGAACTTGCGGTTGCAAGTTATCTGCCACAGCAAATTTCTATCGCAAAATTCTCAGAGGGTACGGCTAGTTGTAGGTTGAATGCCCACCCTGTATATTAATGAATACTGTCAATTTCTTTTGCAAATTTCAATCCATTCAGGTCGCCAGAACTTGGGGCAGATGAGGATGAACTGGATCGAAACTACAAAGTGTTGTAGTAGCAAAGAAAGTAATTACATTACTCCCTCCATTTTTTTGTTATCACTGATTAGTTCAACGGAAGGGAATAGTTGACTTAGAGAAAGAGTTGAGCCACTCAACATGTCAACTCGATCTATAGCACTTGTGGTATGCTAATGTTTCACTGAATTTGGAAATCTTCAAGAACAAGGAAGCAACCTGTGCCTGCAAGGGAGCAGCCGCCGGAGCAGTCGGGAGCAGCCGCCGGGAGCAGTCGGGAGCAGCCGCCGCCGCGCCGTCGGGAGCAGCCGCCGGGAGCAGTCGGGAGCAGCCGCCGCCGCGCCGTCGGGAGCAGCCGCCGCCGCGCCTGTGCCTGCCGCCGCGCAAGGGACCAGCAGCGGCCGCCGCGCCTGTTCCTGCCGCCGCGCAAGGGAGCAGCAGCCCCAGCGCCTGTGCCTGCCGCTGCGCCTGTGCCTGCCGCCGCCGCGCCTGTGCCTGCAGCGCGCAAGGGAGGAGGGGGCGCCGCTGGGCAAGGGAGGACAGAGCCGCGCCGCGCTTCGCTTGTGCCTCTTCCTAACCCTAGCTCGCCGAGCGGACGGAGCACAGAGAGAGAGAGAGAGAGGATGCGAGAGGCAGAGCGGAGAGACCGCGGAGAATAGAAACGAACCGGTCAGTTTGTGTAACGAGTGGCATCGGCGGGTAATTTCCAGCCGCTATAGCCGGTGAAAGCAGGCGCGTAGCAGCTGTTCCTTTTTCACTGCACAAAAGTAGCTTTACCTCACAGTTGTGTTCAGAATTTTTGGTCTTTGGTTCAAAATCAACTTTTGCCAAAGCTAAAGCAGGTGCAAAAGCTGAACCAAACACCCCCTTTGTTTGTTTGAATTCTACAATCTAGTTTGAGTCATGTGCAATGAACCAGGATGACAAATCCATAAATATTTGTCTGACGCTATGATAAAAGTTGCCTCACAACAGCTTGGAAGATTGTGAAATATAAAAATCTGGATCGTTAAATTCAGCTTTCACAATATGGACCTTTGTTTCGTAAGCAAATTTCACAAGCCTTAAATTGTTGTCACCATGTTGGAGATGCTCTACATTGTACCACGCCAGTTGTGCGTGTACTTAACAATTTATGGCCCATAGGCCCGAAGCGAGAGAAAGCCCGGGCGGGAAACGGCACGTTTTCATACCGCGGCCGAGAGATCCAGCGCTCCAAAAACTGGATGATGAAAACATTTTCCCGCCATCCGCTGCTTCAGATCCACAAAACTAGAATACTCCGAGGACCGCAACACAAAACCATCGTCCCCTTCTAGAACAGAGGGGCAAAGCCTTGCCGACTAGCAAATCCCATCGCCGCCTCCAATGGCGCCGGCCGACGCCGCCGACTCGTTGGAGATGGAGTGTGCTTGGCACCTTCTCACGGTGGTCGTCCGCCTCGGCCACCCTGCTTCCGCCTCAGATCTCGCCGCCGCCGCAGATATCTCGCCGTGCATCGTGGAGCGGATGTGCCACGTCCCTGATTCTCCACTCTGCATCTCTGAAGGCGGCGCCGTGACGGCGTCCCATACGGCCGTCCTGGCGATTCTGAGGTTCGTGGGGTGGGATGTCCCGGCACCAAGGGTGAGTTTGAGGCCTTCCAATGTGAGGAGGTGGTTGGGGATTACGTATGTGCGAAAGCGGAAGGCTTCGGAGGGGGCGCGCTCCGGCGAAAATCAGAAGAGGCTCCGTCTTCTGGCTCCGGACTCAGGTTGTGCCGTTTTTCAGAGAGAACATATCGTTCTATTTGTGTTTCTGTACTGCATACATTCTGGTTCTGGAGAGAATTCCGCCAACTCAACCTGGAAAATTCTGTGCAGATTTGGTGGAGCACGAGCAGCCAAGGTCACTTCAGCTGACTACACAAAGCTATTCTCAATTTGCTATTGAAGAGGTATGATGTTTATCTAATCTAAACTATGCTTGTAATTTCTTTGCATAACGTCCTAAATTTAATAAATGAATACTGCATTCAGCAACAAGTGAAAGAGTCCAGACCTCTTAGCTCCCATTCGCTTTCAGTTTACTTTACTGAATTTGAATTCCATTTATATCGTTCCAGGTAAAGGCCATTTGCAGTAAATCATATTTGAGACAAAATCTTTCAATATCAGGCTATAGCCCATAAATAAGCTGTTCCATTGTGCTGGATCACTAGATTGTCGCAATAGGAGCTGTGCTGTGGACCTTTTATATACAGATTTCCTTTAAATGAACCCATTGACCACTCAACCTTTCTTATCGTCCCTTTCTTTGCTTTTTACCGGGACAAGTTGTTGAGTTGACTCCCAGAGTTCTAACGTTGTTTAAATTATGGGATGTCAACTCTCAACAAGTAGCATCATCTAACTGCGCAAAGCAATGCTCCGGTTGCTATCGGAGAGGTATTGTGTTTCTGTAATCAAATCGTGCCTGTATTTCTTTGCATCTTGTCCTAAACTGAAGAAATTTATGGTGGATTCAGCAGCATGTGGCCACTCTAGATATCGTAGCTTCTATTTGCTTGTAATTAGCTTGATTAGCATCTGAAATTCCATTTCTACCCTTTCCAATTAAATACCATTTAATGAAAATCTTTAGCATAGTTTTTGAGACGAAATCTATAAAGTTTGGCTATCACCCATATAGATATGGTGTGGTTGCATAGGGCATACTAATATGCAGTGAATTGATTATCACATTTCATGATTGAGGCTGTGCTTTGGTCCTTGTATTGACAGTCTTGTGACCCCCAGAACTTCAATTCTTTAATTCTAATGAGATAAAATTTCATTTCCATATGATAATAAAATCAGCTTGTGCCTTCATGTCCCGTTATTATTGTCATATCTTACTCAGGTACATATGGGGATTACACTTGGTTTGCAAAATAGGCTTCCTACAGTTGGTTCATTTGTTGATGAGCCTTCTATAGAATTTTCAACTGGACTTACTGTGGTTCCCAGTATCTGTAAAATTAGTATCGAGACAGAGACAGAGTTGTCAGAGAGCCTGTGTGGTATCAATCTTCCTTCACTTGATCTTGAGAAGTTAAAAAACATCCATACAGCAACCGATAATGAAAATAGGACTGGTCAATCTGATGAAATTTCATTCCACAACCGTGGAGTAGATGATAGTGATGATCTGGAAAAAAAGCCCATCCTTCCCATCACTATCCATACTGTTTTAGTTGACAGCAAAAAAGATGGGGTTGAGGAGGATATAAATCCTTTTTGGAAAAAGCCTGGCAGTCCAATTAATTGCAATACCAAGGCAGCAGATAATATGGAAATAATTGATATGATTCCTAACCAAGCAGATATTATACAGTCTGATAGCCCAAATGCTGGATATCATGAGAATGTCCCTACTCTCGGACAGGAAAAGAATCCACTGAGTGATAGTGCGTGTGCAAACAATCACAAGAGTAAGGAAACACAAATTCTGCTCCAGCCTCCTACAGACATCAAAGCAGAATCTCTGCTTCTTGGAATGAAACGAAATGTTGAACCTTCTACATTTCCACAAGAAGCAACAAGGTATAGCTGTGTTAACAAGAGGAACCTGAACTCAACTGCTCAGAGTAGAAGCATGAATATGAATAATGGTCAGAAGACTCGGGATGAAGGAACGGTCACTTTAGCTAAGAACGAGCAGGGTAGAAAGAGTGTGAAGCAAAGGGAGAAAAGCAAGAAAAACAATGGACTGCCAAAAGATGATAAGAATCAACTTCTAGCAAAGGCTCAGAAGGTTAGTTAGTATACATGTGATTTCAGGCTTGCTAGTTATTTATTTTTTGTTCTTAGAATGGTTGCATCACCACTGATGTCTTCTACCTATATTGATCTTGTTTTCAAAAATTTATTTACTTTTTGTAAACTTCTGTTCAGGGCCATGTAGCGCCAAAACCACTTCCTAGCTTCGAGAATTTTCTCATAGAAGAGGAGGAAGGGTCTGGTACGAATCCTATACATTTCTGTTGCAAAGATCGGTTTCCTAATTTCTAAATGCTGACTTATCATATTCATTATTTACTCAGGAGGTTATGGGACGGTGTATAGAGCTCGGAGACGAGTAGATGGAAAAATATTTGCTATAAAGTGTATGGACATCAATTTGCTAATTTTGTTGGATTTATTTATTTCCTATTTCTGTAAGTAAAGAGTGAATTTCAGAAAACTACAATAATTTGTGACCTTGTATGAGAAACTTACAACTTTTGCCATTAATTTTAGCAAACTACCACTTTTGTGTTCGGTCCGCATGTGAGCCTTGCATATGAGAAAAAGTTATTGTGAGATGACTGATGATAGGGGGGACTGGGTACAAAAGTTGTAGTTGTCTGAAATTGGCACCAAAAGTTGTAATTTTCTGACACAAAGCCCCAAATAGTCGTAATTTGTGAAATTTACTCTTCTATAAATGTTCTTTTAAGAAAGGAATTAATTCTTTTATGTTTCTATTCCAGGTCCCCACCCAAATGCTCACCCACACCATGTTAACAACGAGCTAAAAATGCTGGAGCGTTTTGGGTACTAAGAAACTTCAAATCTTGCTCTCCTGTTCTTCTTTGCCTCAGTGTCTTTAATAGAAGTACCATGCTTTTTCTGTTGCAGAGGCAAAAATTACGTGATTAAATATGATGGGTCTTTTCGAAGTGGTGATCAAGACTGTTTTGTTCTAGAACATGTTGCACATGACAGACCAGAGGTTTCACACTTTCAGCTGGCGGTGATACTATATGTACTTTATTGAGTTTCCATGTTTCTTCACCTTTTGATACATATTTCTTTGGTCTCCCAGATTTTGAAAAAGGATATAAACGTGCTTCAGTTGCAGTGGTATGGTTACTGTCTATTCAGCGCCTTGGCAAGCTTACATAAACAGGTCTGCTTAACTGCATGTTACCTTTATTGACTATTTAATACAAGTATCTGACTGCTGGTATTTCTTTCTTCAGGGGATAGTGCATAGAGATGTCAAACCTGGAAACTTTCTCTTCTCTCGCAAAATGATGAAGGGTTATCTTATTGACTTCAACTTGGCAAATGTTAGTCCTTGCGTTGCTTTCTTGATTTGATGCTTTCATTTGATTATTATTTTTTGTACTATTAGATGCTAGCTAAACATTACTAATTTTGCATGCAGGATCTCCACCAGAAGTTCCTGAAAAACTGTAAGTTCAGTTCCTAGATATGAATTAGTGATTGATTATTTGATGGTGTACTTCTACTTGTTTGCTGTACGAATAATACTTCATAAAATTATCCGTGCTGCTATCTTCTCCAGAAAACCGAAACATTTTCGGGTAATTTATCACTCCATGATACTAGATCCGAGTGAGCAGAATTCAGATATATTCAATAGCTTAGTCCAAGTTGGATCCATTAAATCAGAACATATCTTGGCTCAAAATATTTCCTGGTAATGATTCTGAATTCTTGATAACATGATGAATTTTACTCAAGCAATCAATGTATACCATGAAAAATTCCCTACCAGCTACATTTGCCAATTCTTTATTGCAATTATGAATAGCTAATGAATGTTTCACAATGTATATGTTTGGTCCTTAATGGTCAATGTCTGATTCATTGGAAATTTCTATTCCTTGACTCAAAGCCAGAAACATTATTACATGTTTTTGAACCTTTCAAATGACTGCATTTCAATTTTTTTGTGCCGTGCATGACTGATGTTGACATCTTTTGTTCATCTTATTAGGCAAATCTGAGGCAATCTCATGTAGTAAGGATAAAGTATCTCAGGCATCATCAAGTTCAGCCCTAGTGGTTCATGGCAAAGAAACAATTTCAGACGCAAAGCAACTTCTTCCATCCAAGAGGAAAAGATCCAATAGAGACCCAGTGGGTACTGCACCGAAGATTAACAATAAAAGTAGGCATGGCAGCCAAGCTGGTGATGCATCAGGCATAACCTCTGCCAAGGATGCTACAAGCACAAAAACATCATTAGACAGATTAAAGCAGCCAATGCTTTACAAAGGGCGAAAAGAATTGATGAACTTCTTGCATGAGACAATGCAAAGTCCCAACAAAGATACTTTGAAAGCTCCAATTTCTCAAAGGAAGCGAGTTGCTGCTCCTTTTGACAGTGTGAATAGCAAGCACTTTGTACTTACTCCAATGCCTCTACGTTCTGGTGGTAGTTCTGTTGCCGGTTCAGGCATCTTAAACAACAAAGGTACGTTCTCGGCTTCTCGCAGTTACCAATATTGCACCTTGCCTTGATACTGATTGAGTGTCCTCAGATGTAAGTCTGATCCAACCAATCTTAGTTGCAGGGCATGGAAAACATCGAAGGGAAGGTACATGTGTTGGAACTAAAGGGTTCCGAGCTCCAGAGGTTCGATTCTGTTATAATTTCCATAATATTTCATCCTTTACGTTCCATCTACTGAAGTGCTACAGTATTTCTTGTAGGTTCTTTTTAAATCCTTCCACCAGGGTTCTAAGGTTGATGTATGGTCGGCAGGGGTGACACTCTTGTACTTTATTATTGGCAGGACACCTTTTGGTGGAGATCCTGAACAGTGAGTTAACTTGAACATTTACAAAGTTCTGTTTCCTAAGTCAGGAATGTTGCTAAAGTTGTTGTATTTATTGAACAAAAGGAACATCAAGGAAATAGCAAAGCTGAGAGGCAGTGAAGAACTATGGGAAGTAGCAAAATTGCACAATTGTGAATCATCATACCCTTCGGTTAGTTTACCGTCAAGTGCATATCATTTCTTCTATAGGTTGCTGAATCAATGTTTCTTAAACCATTTCTTTATGTCACCAGGACCTCTTTGATGTCAAATCGTTGCGCTCTCTGGATCTGAGAGAGTGGTGTGCAGCCAACACACGCAAGCCAGAGTTCCTCAAGATGATACCTGACTCGCTGTTTGATCTTGTGGATAAGTGCTTGGCGGTCAACCCAAGGTGTAGGTTAACGTCAGAAGATGCTCTGATGCATGAGTTCTTTGCTCCGGTGCGTGATAGCCATAGAAAGCAAAAAGTTGCTAGGTCAGCTGGTTCTGGTGCTGCATGTTTGTCCCAAGGTAACAGTGTTGCAGTAAAACAATCATAGCGTTTGTTCTGGTTCACCGTGTAGACTTACTTTAACCTCTGAGCTGATTTTTATCGGTTATCACTAGCTAATAGCCTAATACTCCAAGAGATAAGCCTATAGCCTCAGCATGTTTTCTCCTGATGTAGATAAATGGGTCTATACTGAAAATGTACTTGTGTTGTTATTGTAAGAGTGCTAGTAAGTTGGATCATGTAAGGCAGTAATGCCATGTGTCTATCATGCAAATGTATTATATATCTCTTGCGAGTCTTGCTTCTGTAGTCTGCAGTCCTCCAGCTTCATGCGGTTTTGTCGGTCGACTGGTCATTTTTGGCGTAATTAATATATTTCAAGTGTATCCTACGGTCGATCCCTCCCCCCCCCCCCCCCCCCCCCCCCCTCCTCTCCAACAGAAAAAAGAAAAGTGTATCCTACGGTCTACGTGTTTCGTCCTTCCATCACAGAGAAGATATGAGATCAGCGATGAGGCTTTGTAGTCAGTATCATCTACGCATGTATCGATCTTCGACAAGCATATTCGCAGCAATTACACTTACATGTCAAGGAAGGCGGCTTCGCAATCCGCACAGATCCTCTCATCTTATCCAACAAATTCTACAGCGAACAAAACTTGTCCCCTCCTTGTTACAGGACAGCAAAATATCGTTGTTTATAGACAGTAATAATAAGGTTAGTTAAGATTTTCTTTACTCCCCCTGTTTCTAAATTATATAATTATTAGAATAATAATTTTAATACCATTTAAACTAATATTATTATCTTGATGAATATATTTTAAAAATAAATGCAATAGAACTTTCAAAACTTTTTTAGACACTATTTTTTACAAAACATAGTACAAACACTATTTCATGAAGATGCCATTTTCTAATTCGAAAAGTTTTTAGCAGAACATAAAACTAGATTACCGGAATAATTTTTTTCCCTGCAACAAGAAATGCAAAACCCAAACTTAACTTTTGGTAACGTTTTATCTGAAATAATCACGTGATATTCCGAAATTAGAGCGTACTACTGGCTTGTGATTTCTTTTCCTGCTGCATCATTCTGAAAATGATAGTGTCCTCAGGAAATTTCAGCTAAAATCTAGTATGTGCAGTTCGGGGCCGGGGCCAACAAGCATCGTCAGCGCCGAACGGCAGGCTGAGGCAAGCCGCAAGAGGTTCAAAGGGAGCAAAGGGATTAGGAAGGACCGTAGGACGTAGGAAAAACACAACCACCAACTGGCCGTCGAAGCTTCTGGGCCACGCCGCCACAAAAGGGGAAGAGGAAAGCCTCGCCCAATGCCTCCGCTCCTCAGCTCACCAGCCTCCTCCACCCCTCTCCTCCTCGCCTCTCGCCTCGGCGCCCTCCACCGCGCCGTCCCCGGCCCCCACCACCGCGCCGCCGTTCGCTTCCTCGCTCCCAAGAACACCCGACCGGTGTCAGGTGGCGTCACGGCCATGAGCTGGCTCGGGAAGCTGGGCCTGGGCGGGCTGGGCGGCAGCCCGCGCGCGTCGGGGGCGTCAGCGGCGCTGGCGCAGGGGCCCGACGAGGACCAGCCGGCGCCGGGGAACGAGTTCGCGCAGTTCGGCGCCGGCTGCTTCTGGGGCGTGGAGCTCGCGTTCCAGCGCACGCCCGGGGTGACCCGCACCGAGGTGGGCTACAGCCAGGGCAACGTCCACGACCCCACATACGAGGACGTCTGCACCGGCACCACCAACCACAACGAGGTCGTCCGCGTGCAGTACGACCCCGCAGCCTGCAAGTACGACGACCTCCTCGACGTCTTCTGGGCTCGCCACGACCCCACCACGCTCAATCGCCAGGTCAGTCATCCCATGACGCTCAGTTCGAGTAGGGATTGAATGATTTTTGACGCGAAATTCAGTGTGAATTTAGGGGGAATTGATGGATTGTAATGTTTGTTGCGCATCTGGTAGGAGTAGACGTTGTTAGGTTCGAGGAGGGTGCCGCTAGAACGGATAACTCTGCTGCAAACTGATGACAGGAAAAAAAAAAAACGAATTCGCTGCCTGAATGATTCGAACTGTCGCGCGGAAACCCCATGTGCTGAGCAGGCAATGTTTCTCTTCATCCTAGCTTCTGTTGCACTGCTCAGGAATATCTAGGACAGTGCCTGTTGCAACGAAGCTCTCAAAGAGTGGCAGCTACAATGTACAATTACGACCTTGTTAGGTAAAAACGACTGGACCCTATGCATTGTAGCACTAGAACCCAGATTGGATTGCCTTGGTTGACGTCTGCGATGCTTCATGATCGGAGGCTGTACATTGCCCTGTCCTTGTGCCATTGTGCGGTTGTGCCCTTGTGTATGTGGTATTGCCACTGTCCAGTGATCTGTGACTCTGATTCGAGGTCTCCAAATAGTTGATTGCAAAATTTGCAGCAACCATTGTAGAATTGCAGCAGTTGGCAAAACACAGGATAGAGTTCCATTTCAGGTAGTGTCAGACTTCAGCTACCAATGATAATGTAGAGCTTGACATGATAGAGCTACGGTATCTACACCTCCGATGGAGCTCTCCAAAACTTTTGATTACATTCATTCATAATATCGATCCTCATGTTCGAGTTAGAAACTATAAATATTATTTTGTTCTAGATGGAATTCCCCGCTGAAAGTATGCTCGATTTTCTGAATTTTCAGACAATGAAATTTTATTTGAACCTGAATATTGAACATGTCTTTGAGTCAATGGGTGACCTTAGGTCAATTAGTCCTTTCAAACAATTTTCTGACGATGTTAAGTGCTAAGTTTCTGAGTTCTGACCACACATCGTTAAACACTGCATGCAGGGCAATGATGTTGGTACCCAGTACAGGTCAGGGATCTACTACTACACCCCTGAGCAGGAGAAGGCGGCTAGAGAATCCCTGGAGAAGCAGCAGAGCGTTCTGAACCGGAAGATTGTCACTGAGATACTCCCAGCGAAGAGATTCTACAGGGCAGAGGAGTACCACCAGCAATACCTTGCGAAGGGCGGCCGGTTTGGTTTTAGGCAATCCGCCGAGAAGGGTTGCAACGACCCCATCCGTTGCTACGGCTGAGCGCCTGAACCTGAACTGCATCATAGTGCTGAATAAAAAAGGATGATTCAGAGCTTTATAAACACTATATTGGTAGCTTCATTTTGTGATCTCATTTGAATGTGATCGCATATGCACTATATCAAGTACTTCGAGGTGATTCGTGTATACATCTTACCATACTTGGACTTGGTACGCAAATAGTATATTTGATTGCTTGAATCATAAACATATTGTAACTTAATTCATGTTAATCATGGCCGCTACCCTTCGTGGAAGCTTAGCACAGAGTGGTCGGAGCTGAGAATTTGAACTTTTCTACCAGAAAGAAAACCGATTAAGCAGATAAAGAAATAAATTGCAAAATGCTCATAAAGATAACACCATACCAAATATCATAAGCGAAAAGGCACGCATACATAACATGCAGCCAAGGAAAACTCAGTTCACACAAAAACAAGGTTTTGAGACACTGATCTCAATTTTCTCAAAAGCTCTAAGTATAACAGCTGACACTGGCGCCATGGATCATCAATGGACGAGCTTCTGCAGCTTAGGCCTCATAGATCCAGTTGTGCTGGCTGCTTTGCCACTCGGCCAGGCCCTCGGGGAACCACAGGGCAATCTCCTTCCTGCCGTTCTCAACGGAGTCACTTCCGTGAATGACATTCCTGAACAGCAAAAGAAAATTTCTTTAGAACTTGGTAACTAAATAGAGTATACAGCGTAACCCCCACATCACGGTCCCCTAAACTATTCCCCACAATTATTTCAGACAGTATGCACATGCACATGCATCGTCCGACAAGACCCATAAGTTTAGATGGGTACCATCTAAGAAAGTGAAGAAATACAAGTGCAGCATGGTTGATATCATAAGTTTGTACCCTTCCAGATGCTGTCTAAAGTGGGAACAGGTAAGCCAATGATGAATTGTACTTCAATTTACAAAGTACTCCCTCTATTTTTTTTAATATAGTTGTTGGTTAGTACAACTTTGTACTAATCAACGACTATATTAAAAGAACAGAGGTAGTATACATTTACTTCTCCTATACACTTGATAGAGCATGTTGGTAATATTGTCATACCCCCCAAAAGCAAAGACACTGATGCAGAATCCAGATACTAGACTCAGCAAGTTTTCATAAGCTCACAAATGAAACCATGATAAGATACTGCACAGAAAATATAAAAACACTGAGCTACTAGCATCTTATATGTTTCTTCAGACTTGCAACAGAATCAGAACAAACATGCTGTCCCGCATGTTTTGTTTCAAAATGGATGCAATAATTGAACATATTCAGACAACTTAAAGGACAGCTTGATTGCCATAATGAGATGCACCCTTCCAAATGTTTTCAGTGTCACAACAGCCTTATCGTGCTCTCTCAACACCAATTTATCAAGTTTCAATGCATGGAACAAATAAACAAAATTCAAAAGCTAAACTTGGTTATGTCATCTCTATAAATTATTTCAGCATCACTTTGAGTAGTACTGGAAATCCATAATGCTTCAAACAAATAAACAAAATTCAACAGCTAAATTCGTCAAGGCATCTCTCATAAATCATTTCAGCATCGCTTACATAGTATTGGAAATCAATACTAAGGATCTAAACGGCAAAAACAATCCTAGTGGAGGTTCGATTCGACTTTACATACAGTACACACACAAGAACGAAGCAAGATCAACATAGCTCGAATAAAGAACGATAGTAGTAGAGTTTGACCTGCCAATGTCAACAGCGAAATCACCACGGATGGTGCCAGGCTCGGCAGCCAGAGGGTTGGTGGCACCAACGATCTTCCGGCCAGTGGCGACGACGCTCTTGCCCTCCCAGACCATGGCGACCACGGGGCCAGAGACGATGTACTCCACAAGGCCTGCGAAGAAGGGCTTGGAGGACAGATCGGCGTAGTGCTTCTCAGCGAACGATCTCTCCACATTCACAAGCTTCATGGCTGCATGAGTACACGAATCAGAAGACAATCATCAATTGCAAATCATCAGACTGAATTAAATCTAGCTGTGGTACCCCAGAAATCTTTTTTTTTTTTTGCGATGGAGTACCCCAGAAATCTGATCAGATTATGGGAAATAAAACTGATTCGAGCAAAAACAGTGTCGTTTCAACAAAATCAGGAATTACAGCTACATCAATTTTCCCATATGAAAGGATCACTGGCGATTCCAGTCCAACTCAAAGCATAAATCGAAGAAGAACAAAACATTACCCTTGAGGTAGAAGCCCTTCTTCTCGAAACGGCTGATGACCTCACCGATCTGAGCGAAAAACGAAGTAAAGTTAGCACGAGCTAGTACAAAATCGAAGCACCAAGAGCACGGCCCCGAACCGAATCGATGAAAGAGACAACAAGCTAAGAAGGGACACTTACGAGGCCCCTCTGGACGCCATCGGGCTTGATCATGATGAAGGTCTGCTCCATTGCTGCTGGGGAGAGGCTTCTAGCTCGTCGGCTGCTCTTGAGTTTTCGAGATTTGGTCGGCGCCGCAGTAGGAAACCCTAACTCGGAGGTTTCTCTCTAATATATAGGGTCCCTGGCCCAGCCCCGACACGTGAGGCCCGCCGCCGTAACGATCGTTGTAACCCTAGACCCGCGGTCGGCAGAATTGGTCTACTGGACCAGGCATCTTGGAGTAGCAATTGGTCCGACCCACCAGATCCAGAGTGCAAATGAGCCCATCTATCTTTTCAGGCCATGGGATCTGTAGCCTTCTTGAGATGTCAACTGGGCTTCTTGTAAGTAATTTGGACCGAATGTTCATGAGTTGAAGCCATCTGAATTTTCACAATTTTCTCAAAAAAAAGCCACAAAACGCTAAATTTAGAGAGAGTATATCGCATCACAAACTTGGCATTTTTTTGTCCACACATAAACTCTGCGTTTATTATAGTTTTATGATACTACATATTGACAACAACTTGTAGTTCTATGTCGAGGTTCGTTACCGTCGACTAGTGAATTTATCGTGGGAAGTGCGTTTTGGGGTCTCGATGGTTCGCGAGATGACACAAGGTTTATGCTGGTTCAGGTAACGATGCCCTACGTCCAGTTTACGAGCTGCTCGTGTTACTCGCGACAAGGATTACAATGGGGGTTACAAGAGAGCGAGAAAGGGAGAGTATTCCCCGTCTCTGAGTGCGTTCGTGCGTGTGTTCTTTTAGACTAGAGTGAGCTAGTGAGTGTTGTGAACGTGAATGCTTGTCTCTTGTCTTTCGGCTCCCTCCTCCTTTTATACTATGAAGGGATGAGGTCCGGTTCCGCGGGGTCAGTCGTGGCCGTACGTCTAAGTTGGGCCGTCCCATGACGGATGACGTCTTCGGCGTGGCGGCATCGTCCTGCTTGACGGGGAAGCCTGTGTCGTCAATCGGCGGTGTCCTGTCCGTATGGGAGAAAGCCACTGTAGTGGTTGGCGCGGTGACGCCGTAATCGTGGCCGTCGCTCAGGACGTCCCGTCGTAGGGAGCGATGAGTCTCTGATAGGTGCTGTAGCGACGGCACCCACCCTTTGGGCGGTGCATGTCGTGTGCATTTAACGCCCACTTGCCTGTACAGTAGACGGCTCTACCTGTCAGCGAGCGTGGGTGTGTCAGGCATTTATTTCTCAACCGTAACCGTCCAACCTAGTCGTGGGGTAGTGGACGATTCGCCCGACCCTGAGGTCGGGCGAGGCAGAGACGGGGTCGAGCGCGTCGCCCGCGTGTGGAGGAT
The DNA here is from genome assembly GCA_001182835.1 of Oropetium thomaeum. Classification (NCBI taxonomy): domain Eukaryota; kingdom Viridiplantae; phylum Streptophyta; class Magnoliopsida; order Poales; family Poaceae; genus Oropetium; species Oropetium thomaeum. The sequence goes on from LFJQ01000051.1 coordinate 348,863, forward strand.
CTGACCCCTCCGTGAAGGGGTCGGGCGAGGCAGAGATCGCCTGTCGGCTCAGTCTGTTGTGTGCCCGTATGATGCGGAGGTTGGTTAAGACGAGGATTACTTATACCTTGATCACGTCATTAAGGTCGAGGGTCATTAAGATTAACTACCTCCGGTATTGACCCTCAACATTCTGTAACATGAATGGGCACTAAAATTTGTTGTCTTCTTAATTTGGTTTGAAGATGATGATATATAGTGTTGCGTGGTACTGTTAAATAGTTTTGTGAAATTAGTATGAAAGTGTGATTTTGTGAGAGTTTTTCTGACCAGAGCATAGTTTTACATAGAGTAAATGACATGACAGTTATAACAACTTGCGTCGTGGGTGCAAATAGGTCACGCTTCTTGTAAATGTTCGTATAGATCATAAATATTGTTTAGATGATGCGTTTCACATCAAAATAGTTTACGTGACCAAATAGAATGACATGGCATCCGTGTCACTTTTCACGTAAATGAGTCTTTTGCAAAAAAAAATTTCTTTTTTTCTATGGACGCGACTAACGCGCTATTGTTAGTGCACTCGTGACAGTCCGTCTCCCGTGACCTCGGTCCCTCCCGGCGCTCTCCTCCACCTTTTGTGGCCGGCAGCGTTGCGCCGTGCCGTCTGCACCCACCACAGTCACACGACACCTCCATTGCTGACCCCTCCCACCGTCCTCATACCGCCAGCGGCTCTGGCGGCGCCCTCACAGACGCATCGCATGTCCACCCCTCCATCCTTTGTACAATCAATCAGACTGATAACTAATTAATTTAGGGCTATTTTATACTTATTTATTAAAAGAAAGGTGTTTTTGTAAAAATCAGTCAAGTTGGAGATGACGTGGAGGCCACATCAGCCGATCGTAAGCCATATCGGCTATTTTGACGTGATACGCATCACTTAAGCAACACGTGTGACTTATTTGATCATTTTTTAAGAAGTATGACTTATTTACACCTACGACACAAATTGTTATACTTGTCATATCCTTTACTCTTTTACATATATTACTCAGAAAAATTCTTTCATTGTTTCTCGTTTCTCAATTTATTTTAAATAACCTCATTTTCTGTCCATGTTACCGCTAGTTAATCCGAACAATCCTTTCAGATTAAAGAAAAACACTCAGGTTGGTCATATGATTTTGCACATCTGATGATGCATTTTTTTTTTTTGAGAGAGAGAGTAGCCTAGTACAGTATATTTCTGGAAGAAAGTAAAGTAGACTGCTGCCAGACGGCAGACACGGCGTCCACATCACAGAACGGAAATTAGCTCACGAGTGAACCGGGCACATCTGGGGAAGGTCAGTTGCTCGGTCCTTCCGGTGGCTTAACTGTCTCATATGGCGTGGCGAGCAAGTGGTCGGTGGAAAGACCACTTCCAACGGCAGCAGCAGGCCGGTTGTTGGTTGGTTAGGTGCGATCGCATGCCATTGCCAGGAGACTAGGAAGGAGAGGGTGGAGGTGCAATGCTCCATGATCACTTCCTCGCGTCGTCTTCATGGTGTCCCTGTTCAGTCGCGCCAGTAGCATTCCAAAGGTATGGAGGGTCAAGGTCAATCAACGGTGTTGTGAATCCACATTTCATCCAAAATTGAGGTCATATTCATGCAGAGGACATACATATCAGTAACGATCTCATCTGCACCTTGCTTGTGATCTGCATTACAGAATTCCGAGGCGACATTTGTTGCAGACATACTCCAGTGTATCCAGTCGGAAGGAGAAGATATCTTTACTCAATAGAATAATACAAGTGGGAGCACAAGAATGGGTCAGTAACTCAGTAGAGGAAACATACTATGCTTTTATAAGCCATTTCTTGCAAATGTAATGTATTTGATGATCAGAGATTAGTCAGTACTGAAGGAATATATGAGTCTTCCACAATCCTCTTCAGATGTCACAGTTGCTACTACTACATTCTAATCGGAATTGTCCAAAAATTCCTAGGCTCAGTACTCCAGTATGATGAATCAAGAAGCAGAAGGACAGGTTCGACCAATAATCGTTCCTGTATTCCAAGACATCGGGACCAGTAATAATCTACGAAATGTATTGCGTGGTTACTAGTAATTCCTCCCTTCCTCATTTAGGCGATCTTGGTGCGACCGCCATGGTTCGCCTGGTGGGCCCTGCCTCGACGTCGCCGTCCTCCTTCTTCTCGACGACCGCGGCCTCCTCCTCCTCCTTTCCGTTGTCCGCGGCGTCAGGAGCGGGCCCCTCGAGATCGTCGCGGACGCGGAAGGAGGCGTGGAGGACGACGATCGGGACGCCCGCGGAGAGCGCGGCGAGGAGGCTGGGCACTGCCTCCGCGGCGGCGATGTCGGCGAGCACGAGCGTGAGGAAGACGGCGGCGACGAGGCGCCGGTCTAGGAGCCTGCGGAGGAGGGCCGAGTTGGGGAACGCCTTGAGGAGCCCCCCGTAGACGAGGAGCCCCTTGGACGCGGCCATGAGGAAGAGCACCGAGGCCCGGTGCCGCGGCGCGAGGAACGCCAGCAGCAGCGCCCACTGCAGCGCGGCGTAGTGGAACCGGAACGTGCGGAGGTTGCGCACGGCGCGCACCGCCGCGGCCTCCGCGTCGGCGGCGGGGGCGAACGCCGAGGGCCGCGGCGCGAACCGCGCCAGCGCACGGCGGAAGCCCCGGGCGCCCGCGCACGCCCGGTCCACCGCTGACGACGCCGCGCGCCGGATCGCGCCGGCTGCGGTCATGGCCAGTCGGGGGCGGCGAGATCTGCTCCGCCCCGCTCGATAAATTTTACTCGGCGTTGCGGTGCGGTGCGGTGCGGTGCGGCCACCTCGATGCAGCCTTCCGGGGGGGCGAGGTCGGGCGGGTCTCCTCTCCTGGGCTTGGGTCAAGGGCTCGAGACGCGTTTTTCTATCGAGTCCCCCCCGCAAGCTGCTCCGTCCGCGCCGGCGTCTTTGGAATAAAGGGCCGCTTCCATTCGGCGTGTGTTGGCAGAAACCGCGACTTTTGCACTTGTTTCGCGTCGTTTTCGTTGGTTTTATGGGGCCCTCCCCCTCGCTTCGTTTTGGGGTCACGGTCATCGAACGCCTTGGGGAACGTTCTTCCCAAATGTTCGGCAGACGGACAGAAGGAAATATTTTAATAACGATGGAAAAAAGGCATATACTACCCGATTAATATGGATCATGTTGTGCGTGTTGCTTTCTTTCGTTTAGCCCTGGAGTAGTATGCATTGCACTCCAAGGAGTAGTGCTATGCTGGTGCAGCAGCAGCATCAGGTCCGCTAGCATTTTGTAGAGATGAAGACTGAACTGGCGGTTGCGTACCCTTTTGGTTAGTACTAGACAGCAGTGGAACTCATGAACTAGCTTAGATATTGAGACGGCATTACCATTCAACTACCCAAAGGTACAATCTTCGCATGTTTATGACTAGCAAGTACGGGCGTCACGTGTGTGTCAATATTTTTTTTTCACGTACCATGTTTTATTTTTTCCTCTCTATTGTTATGAACAAAGTGTATATGATAATTAGAGAAAGGAAATACGATGTTTTATTGCCTTATTATGTTCAAAAAGAAAGTAATATATTAATGAGAGCAATTATTAGGAAATAAATGAAATATATTCTTTCCTAAGGATGGTTAAGTACAATAATAACAAAATTGGAAAGATGGCAATACGAGGGAGGGCTGAGAGATCGCTCGCTCTCGAATGTTAGATTTGATGTAACATGAGAGGTGAATTCTTATAGCCTTTAAATTATAAAATGGTAACTCGTGCTTGAAGAGTAGAGATAGATAGTACTACGAATGTATTGGTTGCACTATATGTACCCTATGAGCAGATCACTTGGGCATGGTTCAAAAAAACAAGGAGGGCATGATCAGCTTTTCTAGTTCAATGTGGATACCTCGATTCCTTGATTTGGTTGAGATAGGGAGATTGAGGCAACGGAGCCGCAGTCATGTACTTCTGCTGGTCATAGAACTTTCAGTACCCTTGTTTGGTGAAAATCAATCGCTAAACTGCTTACGGGTGTTACTGTCTGGTAGACTGGTACGATGTATAGTGTAGCTTCATTGTTACTGTTACTGTTCATGGCACACGCTACCGTTCGTGGATGGATCTGCCGCTCCAAGCCTCCGTTTATTAAGACAAAATCGGAAGATTTTATTCGCACGGCGAGGCGTCTTGACTCTTGTGCACAGTATACACAACAGACAATGGTCGCGCCCCCGCCCCATTTCCGCTACATGACACGGGCCCTAATTTATCCTAGGAAATATCCATATAACATGGGCTGCGATCGGAGCTGAGGGATGACTTTGTTGGCCCAGCTGTACGTTGCATGCCCGTATACTTTTCATCCATTTGACGATGGGCAAATATACCTTCTTATAGTTATACTTCTCGTACTTCTTTCTTTTTTTTTTTTGTGAAGTACTACTCGTAGTTCTTGTTAAATTCTACTTGTACTACTCTTAATTTTGGTTCTGAACCTCTTTGGAGACTGAAAATTGGATATGTTTTTTTTTCCAAGTTACCGCAAAAATGGACCTATTTGCATGGGAAAAGAAAAGTACAGTTGTGCTATCAAAATTCGTCGACTTTGGCAACAATTCCAGTGAAAACAGAGTCATTTTGCGAGTTGAAAAACAGTCCATATTTATATTTAGAACTAAGGTCCAAAGTGGCCCAGTTTTGCAAGTGCCCCTTATACAATTTGGTGATAGAAGTGGGTACTTGTCCCAAGCTGAATGAACAGTTCTCCTAGCTAATCTGTGCTGTTCTGCTCACGAGTATATATACCAAATCACTTGGACTTCCTGAAGCAGCGACATTCTGATCTCCTTATGGCTTCTTAATCGAAGAAAGGTAGTAGTACGTGCTTGTATCTCAGAAAGGCGTTCCTCTTTGGAGTTTGGAATTCGTATTTGTACTTGCGGCTACCATGTGCCGATGTGCTTACGTTTAATCCTAATTGAAGCATTGAGCTGGATAGAGAAATGAGCGAGTCACATCAGCAGGATATACAACTCAAACAGTCAGCGTACCTACAGTATTATATCACAGTGCATGAGCTTTCATTGCTCGTTTACCCTGCTAATTACGCTAAAGCTGCTGTACTTGCGGCTACCATGTGCGTACTCAAATCAACTACGTATATGTTGTCCCTGCATGCTAATGATAGTAGTAGGAACATGGGTTGGCGCACACACTGCACAATAAGTTCTGCAGATTGATGGGATCAGGGGAGTATGCTATGCATATTCTATCTTGAGAAGAAAAAAATACAATTAAACAATACTCCTTGTCCACCATTCCTAAATTATTGTTTTTAAACTAAATTGCTGTCCTTACTTAGTATGTTAATTTAAAAACAGAGGGAGTAGACTATATGATTAGCATGTGAGGCATAGGTAATTCTTCACTAATTCAGGATGCATGTCGAATAGCAGGAGGCACGATCAGGCCGGGATTTGTGTTGCGCGATACTGTATGTGTTAGTACGGAGTTGCGGTGGTAGCTTAATTATGCTGTGAGGAGGCTTGAGACTAGGAGAGGATAATAAACTAGACCCCCCCTGTCACATGGATCGATCGATGAGGCAGCAGCAGAGGATGCTGCAGCTGGACCACGACGAATCCGATAAAAATCGGCTATTAAATCCGAAAAGGGGCAAAGACAATTTGTGAGGAGGTGCTGGCGAGCAGACACACCCAACACCAGTGCAACGTGCCAAGGTGTCGCTCATGTGCTCTCTTTCTCTCTCTGTCTCTCTCGTGGGCATATTCCTCTAGCAGTCCGTCTACTGGACTTATTAGCTAGCAGTGGTGGTAGTAATAATCTTAATCTTTTTTTTTTATTAATAAGTGTTCGATTCCATCCAGTACTATGCTACTATGTCCAAAGTTTCTCCTTGTAAACAAAACAACATTTCCTTTCTTGTAAGCGAACACGAAAGGCGGAAAGGAAATGAGGACGAGCAAACGACCACATGCATGGACGCTACGCTACGCCCCCGGCCGGGCGACGTGCTGAATGAAATGAACAGCGTGCATGGTACTGCACGCGCCGCCGTGCCGTTGCTGTTGCGCGGCATGGCCAGACGCGGGGAGCTAGCTAGTTGTCCGCTCCCGGCCGGCGTGCGTGGCCGCGTGGGTGATCAGTGAGATGACCGAATCAGGCAGGTGTCTGTTCCACACAGACATGTCATACTCCCTTGCTCCCCTCTAAGTTCCCTCTCCCTTCTTCGGTTTCAGAGTCCTTTTTACCCGTCGTCTCTGCATTGTCTCTCTTCTAGGCTGTCTTCTCTTGTCCTCTGTTCTAGCTGGTGCTGCCTGGTGTGTACGTACTAGTAATGCTACTAGTACAACCAAGTAGCTATCGGGTAGTAGTAGGTCTCTCTTTTTTGTTTTTCTTGCTGCATGACAAGATGGATTTGATTTCTTCGCAAGAAACAAAACAAAAAAAAGGGACACTGGTTATGACAGTGGCAAATTGACGAATCAATTAACAGCTGACCGTTCTCGCTCATCAGCACAGCTGACGTCGACGTGAGGAGACGAAAAAAAATATTATTAGCTGCCGATTCAAACGCTTCATGATGATGAGCAAGCAGGATGCGTAGTGCTAATTAAGGTCCGTGCGGTGAGCTGCGCACAGACAGTTCGGCAGCTGGTTGTTATTATCACGCGCATAATATGTCTGTATGGTGCGGATTGCACGGACAACCCGGCTGTCAATTGGGCACGTACAACGAATAACCGGCTGTCGAAACTGCAAAACACCTAACCTACTAGTAGTACTAGTTCTCGATCGATGATCGGTGAACTGGATCGAGTCACTGCCAAAACGGCAACAGCTGCGAGACCAGACCACCAACTCTGAAACTGAAGCTCTCGCGCGCGCGCGCGCGCTTTCTATGTGCCGGCCGATGCGTGCGTGTGATTGATAATTAAGCTCGGTCGGTCGGTCGGCGGCTCGCGGAACGTGGCGGATGGCACATGCGTACGTCGTGTCGTCGTGAATTAGACTGCACGCACGAATCGGATGAATTGTTTCTCAGACGCATGCGTTCCGGGCGTGGAATGGAGGCCACGAGCCATGTCCGGCAAAATAACCTTCTGACTCGATCTGACACGCGCGCGATCCAGGTTTCATCACCGGAGAGTGCTACTAGTAGTACTCCTAGTAGAACACAGCCAAGCGCAGTCCAGCTAGTGTTACTGCGAGTCTGCGCCCTGCATGCCTTCCATTCCATCGTCAGTAGAGGTGAAAAAAGAAAGTGACCTGCTGCTATATTCATCTGGAGAGAGACCGAGAGAGAGAACTCTAATCATGCCAACTTGCAAAGCGCGAGTTTTTATTTCGTTTGTTCTACGCCGTGCTCGTGCTTTTATTATTTCCTACTAAGTACTAGTATACTAGTGTTCTCCGTCCCTTTATATAACCACCACTACCTCCTCGTCTCCTCCCCCCTCCTCCCCCTCGCGCGCTTGCCCTCCGCACTCCACGCCCCAAACGCCACACCAGATACCACCAGCAAAGAACCAGAGACCTCCAGAACCAGAGAGAATTCCCTCCGATCGATCCATCGATCTATGACGACGACGACGGGGGAGATGGTGGAGCATCAGTCGTCGTCCGCCGCCGCGGTGCCGCGGGTGGTGTCGATCCTCTCGGCGCTGCTGCAGCGGGTAGCGGAGCGCAACGACGACGCCGCGGAGCAGCGACGGCGGCGGCCGGTCTCGGCGTTCCAGGGCCTGACGAAGCCGGCGATCTCCATCGGCGGTTACCTCGAGCGCATCTTCCGGTTCGCGGGATGCAGCCCGTCCTGCTACGTCGTCGCGTACATCTACCTCGACCGGTTCTTGCGCCGCCGCCCCACGCTCGCCGTCGATTCCTTCAACGTACACCGCCTGCTCATCACGTCCGTCCTCACCGCCGTCAAGTTCGTCGACGACATGTGCGTGTAGCCCCTACTCTCTCTCTCTCTCTCTCTATCTCCAGTTTACATCCACACATTGCCTACTACAGTCTGTCTGTTTCCTAACGCACCGACGACGACTGACGTTAGGAATGGCCGAATTTACTGCCTAGCTATACACAAAGTTCTCTATACAATGCAGAGAGAGAAAAAGAACTGTCACTGCGTTGATTTTTTTTTGTGAAATTTGTTTCATCCAACTAATCAGGGGGATTACAATCAGTTTGTAAACAGCGAAATAGGAAGCTAGGTGGGTTATCATCTCAAATTACAGGGTTACTTGAGGTTGCATTCTTGGCACAAAGACGAGCTGCCATATTTGCCGTCCGCCAGAGTATGGAGCACAGAGAAAGATGTGAAGGACGCCACTTGCTCTTGATATCCCCCAAAATCAAAGATATCTCCGATCTATGATTTTGCCGTGAGTTCCATAGGGTCACTTCGTTGAATTGAGAACCTAAATCATGCCTGAACAAAAATGCTTCTTTCACATAATTCACCAGGTTGAATTCTTCCAAAATTTTCGTCACAACAAAAAAATGCTTCTTTCAAATAATCTCGAACAGATATAATTCTCAAATATATTGTACATTATGTCCACATCTGGTTGGCTCATTGTACTCCATGCAAGCGAGAAAAAAGTTCAAAACCAAGCGACCTTGTTGTCTCATTTCCAAATTTGCCCTTTCTCTGCCCACCGGTCGGTACGGTCTCTAGGCAGCAAGGATCGAGTAGTCCATTTCATCAGGATCACAATGATCATGGGATATTTGGAAAACAGAATAGAAAAACAAAAATTCAGATGACCAAACTTTCAAAACTCTGTGGAATTATTGAGGTAGTTTTGTTGTTTGGTGCATGCCTGCGTTTGGCCCCCATATGCTTTGATCCGGCCAGTAGAACTTTGTGATCCCCCTCCTCGATCTCTCGTGATTGGCACACTCCCTCCGCGGTCATCCACGTGGGCCCCAGATCCGGTTAAACCTTCTTTTTTCTTTTCATATGATTACTTTTCCAACTGGCATTGCATCAAGGACAAGCCACTGGGGTTGGTCACAAGGACAGTTGTCGAAGCCCGAGGTTGATGCGGCCACAGCACTGCACTGTCGTCGATCCAGCCACCATTCTTACCAAAGCCGAACAATCTTGTCCTACCTACTTAATTACTACCTCGGCTTAAATAGAGAAAACAAGTTACCACAGCCATTAAAAACGGGAACCTTGTCAATTTCAAACGAAATTCTTCCATTGATCATGCATGGTTGACCTTCCTCGTGTGGTCCATTAATTAGTTGATCAATGCGTGTTTATCAGTTTATTATTTTTCTATGCATTGTAATTTGTTATTAGTACTATTAAAAATGCAGAACAGAACATTTCTCAGTCCTCTGATCGAATTCGCTTGTGCTTTTTGTGCATACTACGTACAGATGCTACAACAACGCCTACTTCGCGCGTGTGGGCGGCATCAGCCTGGTAGAGATGAACTACCTGGAGGTGGACTTCCTCTTCGGCATCGCCTTCGACCTCAACGTCACGCCCGCCGCCTTCGCGTCCTACTGCGCGGTGCTCCAGAGCGAGATGGCCTACCTCGAGCCGCCGCCCGCGCCCGTGGTCGAAACGCCCCGGCTGCATCAGCTGCAGCACTACTGCGCCGGCCCGAACGTCGACCACGACGTCGACGCCGCCGCCGCTGCCGCCATCGCCGCAGCCGGCTGCCACCGGAATCAGCAACCGCAGCTCACCGTCTGATGGAACGTTCTGCTTTTTTGTCCTCGTTTTGCCGTTCCGGCTTCTTTTTTTTTTTTTTTCTTCTTTCTTCTCCTCCTCCTCTCGACGCATGTGTTGTTGGTACATAGGTGTTGGTGTGTCGTTTTGCTAGTGTAAGGCACTGTGAGTTCAGGTGTAGTAGTTAGGTGGATTGGATCAGGGGACGATGTGTCAGAAGAGTTCTTTGGGATTTAGTCGCCGTCGTTCGACGACGGATCACGGATGAACGAACGGACGGATCGGCTTAGCACTCTACTTTGCCATTGTTTAATTAATAGTAAGTGCATGGATGCTAACTTGTGTGCGCATGTGAGTCACAGCACACTGAGCGTCTCCTACACAGTATAGTATACAGTACTAAACCTCTCCTCTCTCTCTCTTTCTTCTTTCCCTTTCTGGGCATTATTCGCCACATGAGAGCACGTAAATTTCAGGCTGGATCGGACATCGTGGGATGGTGGGTGCAGATGGGTAATTATTAGTCCCAACGTGCCATGTTTCTTGGCTGCCGATCGAACCCAAATTATCGGTGTATATGTTCATCATCAGATAACCTGAAAATTCAACGCAGGACCCCCTGTATCTGAAACTGTCAGTGAAGTTCCAGTCAGAACTGTGTCAGTATATGCTATCGCGAGGTTTTTATATGTAGTAGAAGTTACTAAGACAAGCAGAGAAGCATATATCATGGTTTGTTGTAGTATCACCAGAATGGAAAGCGTCTACGTTGTTTAATTTGCCACCCCTCTTTTGGGTGTGGCAAAAATTATTTACTAGTACTAGACAGTAGTAATTCCAAGTTACTGAACCTGCTGCATGGGAATTATTGATTGGAGATGCAATGCAACTACTCCGTTTTTTGTTCTCTTTCATGCCTGCAAAAAGAAAACTAATGAAGTCTGATTAGCAATTCTCATGTGAGATCTTTGAATTAATTAAAGAGGTTGGCGAGCAACTTGAGTATAGTTTAACTAAGTGTGGTAAACAGCACAGGGGCCGCAACACGAGATGTGATCCGGACTGTACGTACGGACGCAAAAATGCCACAGTAGAGAACAAAGGCTCCGAACGTGGCCTGCATGTTTTGGACGACCTGGATGTAGGGCTTAGCTGCCTGCTTGCGGTTGTGGACGGCAAAGCACCGCGCGCGCGACGCCTTTTGCGCTGTGGCATTATACAACGCCCTTCGCGCACCAATCCTGTGAATGTGAGCTGGACACTAACATGGATGTGGATGGGTTTGGGTTGATGGTGGCCACGGGAAATTCGGCAGCTGCATCTGCATGCCGCGGGAGGAGAAGACCTGCAAAAAGTCTGATGAGAACTGACGAATGAGACCCTCTCCCTAAGCATTTGACATTTTCCATGTTATTAAACTTTATGGTGTATCTTAAGCCAGTTGCTACTGCCTCTTTTGGAAAGGTTAATTAAGCCAGCTGTTAGTCAAGCATTTTGTCGAAATATAATTACTGAGATAAAATTCTCCCATTTGAATTGTTAAGTAGATGTGCTTGGCTCAGGTCAGAAAGCAGCTAGTTTTCGTTTTGGGTTCAATCAAATTTTTAATCCAACTACGATGCGACACATATCATTCCAGCTGGGATAAAAAAGTGGTTGATTTCATTTACATTTTCAGTCGTTATTGAGGATAAAAAGAAACATCCCAAATATTGACTGCAATTTGCACCAAAAACAGTCAATTGTTCCTCCTCCCCTCTCCGTTAGATGCACACCCTTTAACCACAACAAACGGCATCACCCTGATTATTGGGTCCTACTAGTACCTGAACCTATAATGAAACAGATGACTGATTTTTTCATGCCGCTCCTCTGTTTATGCGTTTCCGGTTTACCATTATTGATGGGTATAAAATTCCTCTTTCCATAGCCCTGCTTTTGAAAACTCTTAGCATAGTTTTTTCATCGGCCACATATAGCATATAAAAAGAAGACACAATTGCTAAGTAGTAATAGCTAGTCAATCCCATGATAAAAGCGTAAGGTAGTGCCAAAAACTAACCCGTTAAGCAATGAAAAATAAAGCAGATCGATGAAAAATCCCAATAGGAACTAACTTCTCTTCCCAGGGCCGACTAAAGATTGAAATGAAAATAACTTTCAGCCCACAGAGCTACCGTAGACCACATAACCAAAGCGAAAAAAAAAGGCTACGTGGCAAGCTACGGTTGGAAAAAAAAAATTTGACTGAAGGGGTATCAAATTTAGCTAACAAACGTTTAGCAATTCCGAATTTGTAAGCTTTTGAGTACTTTATCTTCCCCTCACAGACGGGCCGGGTTGGGAGTTGGCATGTGGGCACTTGATTATAAGATGCCAATATGTAAAGCCCCAGTGGCATCTGAACCTTGTGAATCCTACGCCATGCAGGGGAATCTGTGGCCTAAGGAATCACAGGAAGTAAACCATTTGGGGACGTTCATGATTCTCTAGTTGCTGCTTTCTTTCTTCCTTTTTCACTAAAAGGTTTTCAATTGCTTCGGCTGTTTCCTTGTGAAGTGATGCAGATGTGCATTATGGTTGAGAACCACCTTTTTCCATGTACCTGTGGTACGCATCCTTGTGTGCTGCCTTTAATTATTCTTGTTGAGTTGTTGCTGGTACATGTCTCACAATCAACTGGTTTTTATTCTTGCAATAATCAGAGTCATTTTAAAATAAAGGAAGGGTAAGAGGATATATAACATAATGCATTCTCACAACTTTGCACGGATCTCAACAAGGAAATATATGCAGAATTGAGTTTAATTTGTTGTGTGATAAGTATAGTTTCTGTAAACGAACGCACATGTGCCAGATTTATATCTCTGCACATTTTTTAAAAAAGAGCATTTACGATACCTACCTCGAGAAAATTGTTGATTGTCCATTTTATGGTCTGGATTCCATTTGAAGTATTTTGTTCCTAAAAGGTAATACTCCACATTAATATACCGTAACAAATTCCAAAATATTGTGATACCCCTGAATCATTCAAAATTTTGATTGCAAAGGTAAGGTAGACACCCACATGCAGGCTCAAAAGGTCAATGTCACGATCTTGTTGCTAGATCATCTAGTACTGTTCTGCGAGCTGACCATCAAGCAGCAACATTATACATTAACATGTGTCTATAGATATAGTGACAAGCATGCATGAGCAGTCGTCCAATATGCTTCCACCTTACATAAACATTTGACACTATTAACTTTTCAGAGTTATCATTGACCATTTGTCTTATTTAAAAGTACATTCCCCGCAAGTATAGGCAAAATCAAGATTACTCCTTAAAATAGGTATTTGGTTCATTTCACCCACACAACTGTATTTTGGGATTGTTTTACCCTTTTATACAATTTGTTATTTTTGTTTTTCCATGCACAAGTGGAATCTCGATCTAAAATTTTATGCGATGGTAATACCCATTGTAACACATATTAGAAAAATAAATCACGAATTTTATAATTATTTTGATCGGATAATATTTCTGGTCAGTTAATCATTGGAACAATGTTATATAAAAGAAATATAGTTGTGTGGGTAAAATAAACAAAAAATAGTTTACGATGTTATCTACACATTGCTTATATTTGAGTGGAGTAAAATAGATTTTTTTAACTATATTTCTTATAATTTAATTTAAGAGATATTTTCATAGTTTTTGTTTGAGAGAACTTTAGGTAGCTTTTAAAGATGTTTATGATAGTATTTGTTTTTTTTGTATAAATCAATACTAATAATTAGAAAATTGGCCGCAATGTCATGTTTGTTTGCGTATTTCGCAATTTGACACACTTTACTTCAAAATTTGTTATGAGACAGGGAGAATTAGTGATCTTGCCTCTATGACACTGTAACATAAAAGAATGGTTCTTGTGAATATTTTTATATCAATGCACACGATACATAATCAATTATTTTGCATAAAGGATTCAAGGTGAGATTCTTTATCTATGTAATATTTTTACAAAATAAAATTCATGTTATTTGTATAACTTTTTAACTTAAATAATATTTGTTTGTTGGACTAAATTATCAAATAATTCATTTTTTAGGAAACATCATGTAGATAAAGAATATAGTTTTGAATTTTTATATAAAATTTTAAATCGTTATGCATCTTGTGTATTGAGATAAAAATATTCAAAAAACCTTTGTCACATGTTATAGTCTCATAGGTTCAAAATTACTAATTCTCAGTGTCATATAACTAATTTTCAAATAAAAAGTATTTAATAATAAAATATCACTGTCCGATAACTAATGTTTCAATAATATATTATTACTCCATATGTTTTACTCTCAGAGACGGATTCGGATAGAAATAAAGTATCATCATGGGCCTAAAGATTTGGAATCATCAGCCCGCAGAAATTTAACCATCAGCCCATTTTTATTTTTTGGGCCCCCATTGAATAGTTTTCACGAGTGAGGCCGCAAGAAATCAAAATCGCAATCCGACCCACCCAGCCCCTAGATCTCGCTCGTGCTCCTACAGCTTCACCTCTGCTTTTGCCAGGTCCTGCGAGTAACGACGCCTCTGCCACTGCATCCCCTGTCCACGCCCCAAACCCTAGTCCGCCTTCACCGCCCCCGCCATCACCATGGACGACCTATCCGCTGCCTTTGTGGAGGTCGGGGTGCCCGCTTCGCTACCCACTCCGGCCGCCGTGGAGGCTGACGCCGCTGCGGCGGAGGAGGCCACGGCGGCTGCGAAGAGGTGGCCTGGGTGGCCTGGAGACAGCGTGTTCAGGCTAGTCGTGCCGGTGCTTAAGGTGGGAAGCATCATCGGGCGGAAGGGCGAGCTCATCAAGCGCCTTGTCGAGGAGACCAAGGCCAGGGTCCGCATCCTCGAGGGCCCCGTCGGCGCTACCGAACGCATTGTGAGTGCTAGTCTAGCAAAATTTTGATTGGCTTTTCCTTCTGATGTTGGATGGAAACAGCATGTTGACCAGTTTGAGCTTGCGGTTCCTTGTGTAGTAGTTTGAAATAGTTTTTTTGGTCTTCCAAACGGCTTACCTCTCTAGATAATTACGCTGACGAATTTGTCTCAACATCTTAATGTTATTGAGAAGTGGGTTTATTCTACGATTGGATGTTATTTCCATGTGATATTTGATCTGTGTATGTATGAGAGAGGCTATACTCACAGATTTCAGTGTTTAAAATTCGTACTAGAGATATAAATGTGTGAGACAATAGTATGATTATGTTAGTTAGGCCGTTGATAAGGTCAATTATTTTGCTATTTGGTTTGCGTAGTGTTGGTCCATATTACTATTTAGTCCTGGCGTAGCTGTAAAGCTGTTGCCTTGTGACCATGAGGTCATGGGTTCAAGTCCTGGAAAAAGCCTCTTACAGAAATGTAAGGAAAGGCCGCGTACAAAAGACCCAAAGTGGTCGGACCCTTCCCGGATCATGCGCAAGCGGGAGCTACTTGCACCGGGCTGCCCTTTTTTAATTAGGCAGGCTAACAATTCCCTTATGCAGTTGACTAACTTAATAGAATTCAAACATGATATTGTATAACTCCTTTGTTATTCTTGCGAAGCTATCCTTTGGTTACCATTAATGATTTAATTGATCATGTGATTTGTGCTTCTCCTGGATACATTTAATGAATCGTGACTTGGGATATTCCAGGTTTTGGTTTCTGGAAAGGAAGATCCAAGCTTGGAGCTGCCTCCATCTATTGATGCACTTATGAGAGTTTTTAAACGTGTCAATGGAATAACAGATGGAGCTGCTGAGGGCACTCAGGCAACTGCTGCACCTGGTGTATGTGCCGCTCGGTTGTTGGTTCCTGGAGCTCAAGCAATTAACCTAATTGGTAAGCAAGGTGCTACAATCAAGGCAATCCAAGAGGCTACGAGTGCTACAATACGTGTTATTTCAATAGGTAAAGTATTCTCAACTGATGTATCTTGTGTATTCTGAGCTAATATATACTGTGTTATACACAGTTGGACTATGTCCAGCAGTTGATCACCTTGCCGTTGATTTCGGTACCTTATCATGTCCCTACCGAGACATCAGTTGTGTGTTTGTGCAAGATTTAGCTACACTTGTTACAAATCACACATTCTTAGCACAGGACAATATCACCCCTTTTAGAGTTTTTATTAAATTGTCTGGTCTTAAGCGATGCCAGTCATTCTTTTGAGAAGTCTTGCCACGTTAGCACACATTCCGTTATGCTATTCTGTCTAAATATTTAGGAGCTTCACGAGTACGTCTATTGTTTTCCGCATAATTGGATGAATTATAATGTGCTGTTGGCCATGGAAGGAAACTTGTTCTGGTAAATCTTAGAGTTACATCAGCATAAGGCACAGAATTTGTAAATATGAGGTGCACCTTTTCTTGTTGTACAAAGATGTTTATTCTTCAAGATGACAATAATATGTTGTTTCCACCTTCGTAAAAATGAATAATGGTTATTCTTGGCTTATAAATATTTGTAGATGAACATGAGCGACCATTCTATGTAACTGAAGATGAAAGGATAGTTGAAATACAAGGTGAAACAGAGAAAGTCATAAAAGCACTTCAAGCAGTTTCTAACCACCTGCGGAAGTTTTTGGTTGACCATAGTGTACTTCCATTATTTGAAAAGACTGTAAGCGTGTATTTTATTCAACTCCTGCCAACCTTCACCAGTCCTCCCTTCAAATCATTTTTATTATAACAAAATCATATGTTCTTCAGAATACTACAACCGTGAGCCAAGATCGCAGCAGCGATAGTTGGAGTGATATGTCACATCATTCTATTGTTCCTGCCCAAGTAAATCAGCCACCTTCAGTAATCGATGATTATATTCTTCCTTTGAAGAGGGATCATTTGTTTCTTGAGCGTGAACCTTTGGCGGATCATAACATCCATCGCTCAGGTGTATCACTTTATGGGAGAGATCCTGCATTGTCAACACTACGACCCTCCGGGATTGGGATTCATGGTGCCAGTCATCTACTTACACAGGTCAGTAGTATTTCAACTTTCTATATATCTTCATTTCTTTTCTTAAAGTGTTTGCTGGAGTGAGCACAATAACATGATTTGTTTTCAACAAATAGTTGTATGGAACTTTTTCTTCCCTCTTTATTACCAATTGCATCTATTGAGCTTTTTGGATGTCACTCAGTTTTACGTGGAAGCTTTCAAAATCTCGAAGCTGTTGCTGACAAAATGCACCGTATGCAGATAACTCAAACAATGCAAATCCCACTTACCTACGCAGAAGACATTATAGGAGTTAAGGGTGCAAACATTGCATACATACGAGCTAATAGTGGGGCTGTCGTCACAATTCAGGAGAGTCTGGGTAGCCCTGATGATATTACAGTCGAAATAAAGGGGACCTCATCACAAGTACTAGCTGCCCAACAGCTCATCCAGGTAATTGGGATGACGTGTGTGTTGAAATGATGGCTTTCTACTGTTAATTTGTTGACACCATTTCTTTCACCAGGACTCCTTGGCTGCACACAGAGAACCAGTCAGGAGCAGCTATCTGGGAGTAGATCCAGTGTATAGGTCCAGCTATTCTCAGTATGGCAGCTCCACCTATTCATCGTCATCTCTGCCATCCTATTCGAGCATGGAAGACGGTAGATATTCATCTTCAAGTCTGGGCGGGTATGGGTCAAGTTACCGCTACTAGTAGCAGTTCCTGGTTATGCTTGATGGTACTTAGTATCGTTCCTGGGTTACGATTGCACAAGCCAGTTAATGTTCTGCTTTATGCTTGAGGGCAGGAATCTCCTATTGTATCCCAGAACGCATTGCAGGATCTGTTTGTGTTGTTGGAGTGACAAACAGACGGCTACGTATTTCTTCCATCCAAAACTTTCGTTGTATTTTTTTTTTTTTTTGCATATATTTGCATCTATGACATTTAGTTAAGAGTAAAATACACTGTAGGTCCCTAAATTATTTATCTCGTGTCATTTAGATTCATAAACTCTCAAATTAACCGTTTGATTTTTTAAACTATTTTTGCTGTGTTAAGTGAGGTTTAATCCCATTTGAAAGCTAAAAATATATTGTGATCATTTTAGAAAGAAAAAATTTGTTATATGACACTTTTAAAAGGTTGGTTTTCATCAATAAACCTTGCAACTGATATTGGTAATATGATACGGTACACTTTACTTTTAAGTTAATGTAGGAGAAAATTGATTCAGCCTATGAATCCGTGTATGCAATATTTCGAAACTGCAACTCTTATTGCGTTACTAAGAATACGCTACCAAACAAAACTACTTCATCCAGCTGGAGAGGTTTGAAGAGTTTCACTGTAACCAAGATTTAATTACAAAAAGGATGACTAATTCTCTGATCCGGTCATTCAGAACCATATAGTCAATGAAGCTACATCTGCACCTATTACACGGCAGGGGCAGGCTTGTTCTAACTTGACAGCAACTACAAGGTCCAATAACTGGTAAAAAAAAATGCAGTCCTCCAGGTGCCGACTCTGCGTTTGCACCCAATGTTGTCCGATGTCGTGTTGTCCAACATTTAATTAGCCCATCCTGCAGTAACAATGTGCAAAGGAAAATCAGATCATCACATCCCGAACTTAACCAAACAGCACAGAAACGATAGGAAATACTCGGCCTAGCTAAATATATGGAATTGCCCATATCCCAGATCCAACATTTCAATTTGCTACCAAACTGTCACAACGACTGTAGAAGTGTAAATTTCAGATGCAATATTGGCTAATTGAGATGGATTCGTGTAATGGGTACAAGATCGGAGAGAAGAAAACTAAAAGGACTGCCCCACTCGATCTTCAATCAAAGACATCTCACATAACATATAATAGAAGACAATGCATGGCTCCCCTGCAACTGCAAAGCATGTTAAAAACCTCAACCAATTGACCCTCCCTAGTAAAGAAGGTTATCAATATCTACATTGGAAGAATGACATTATATCTATTTGAATAGGATTATATTGAACAAAATAACAGTTTGCTAAATCTTTAACGACAAAAACAAACTATCAAAAAAAAAATAGTAAGTCGAATGAGACGGATTGAGGACATACTTTCTCTTTCTGTTTCCCATAGGATTTCTCATGTCAGTCTTCGGGATATTGGTGCCAGGAGTTCCCACAAACTGCATAGGAGACATTGCAGATGCACCGGCCACTGCCACAGGTGGCAAAGATGAAGGTGGTGCAGGAACTGGTGGAATAGCAGGTGTCGGCACTGGTGCTTGCAGGGGCACCGTTTGGGGTGCTTGTGAAGGTGCAGGAGCAGTTGTTTCTGGAGGAGGACGTGGTAAGATGTGCTTCAGCCTATTATTTCTGTAGTTTTTCCAGAAGAAATATTGCTGCCTATGAGCAAGCTCCTGTCAAACGATGTGCCGCTGGCTGTTAGTATCATACATGTTATCTATAAAAGATTAAAAAGAATATATAGCTATGAAAAGATAAGTATGCTTAAATATCATCAAATTTTAGTGCCCCATAGCAAACTTCACCGTTATTTTTTTACAGCTCCTAAGAAAAAAAATCTGCAAAAATGTTTTGACTTTTGACATGTTACAGTAAAAAGTAATCTGGTCCAAATGCACGGCTCCAGCAGGCTATCAAAAGAGAATTGAGGTTCAGAAATAGAAAATAAAAGGTAGTAACTGGATACTTGTGTGATTCTAGGACAAATGCGCCAAAGATTACCTTGTTTGCTGGATGTGCCATTGCATTCCGAAAATTTGAATTTTGAAGGAGCTCAAGAAAGAAAAGGCAATGTGGATACCTGTTTCATATGCAAGCACCACATGGATAATTTTTGTTAGAGAGCATGTTTAGTACTGACAAAATAAACAAAATTGTAGCCACACTCACATTATATATTTGATATACTCTGGACGCTGCCAATATTTGAGGTACTTGAGATACCCAATAAATGCCTCATCCTCAAAATATCTATTCTGGGCTAGATCTGCTTGAACAACAACCAAACGTTTTAGTCCCCAACAAGTTCAGGTAGGCTAGAGATGAAACCTATTACTTACGAGATCTAAAACAAACAAGACCCAATGGAAAACAGGAGAGACAAATGATGAATGACAAGCAAACCCAACAAACCAAAGGAAATAGATGAATGCAGAAAAAAACAAAAACAACGAACCAAAGGTAAAAAAAGGGTGAAGCATCCAAACTAGATCTGCTTGAATAAAGGAAAAAAAAAGAGTCTTCCATGAGGCATAATTCAACTGCTCACTCAGAAAAGTAAAGTTAATTAGGACTCAAGAGACATATGTGGTATCATCAGTATGTTGGTTAAGCGGTCATCGCATTCACATTAACTGACTAAAGACACCTACATTATATATTTTCTCTATTACTACCAGTTGTAACCAGCCATCTAAAAATTGGGAATCATGCAAACAATATCAGCTATGCATTGATCAGGGTCCCCAACCAACGCTTGTTCAACAGAAGTGTGCAAGATCCATGAACCTGCAACAACCTAAACCATGCTAATCATAATTTTAGAACAGTTATGGGAGGGACTGAACAATCAAAATAATTGCTAAAGCCTAAAGCAATCAAATCCTCCCTTTCCACGAACGAATCACAAGTGGAGATATTGCTAGCACAAAAAAGTTAATGGTATTCATAACTAATAGATTGAGCAGCTACTCGTAAACCACCTGACTTCCACTGCATTATTATGAATTATACTAATTATTACAGTACCGCCATTCTCGAAATTGGTAATCAACCATCATGAATCGAAGAAACTAAGGTTCCCACCAAACAATGCTTCAGGGCTGGAATGCAAGACCAAAGAAGCTAACCCTAAGCAGGTGAAACGAAACGGGTGAGGAGGCGGGAAAGCACCATACAGTGGATGTAGGTAGGATTCGCGAGGCACTGCACGAACTCCAGCTCGAGGAGGAAGCGCTGCCTCCCGTCGTCGGGATCCTTGTACGGCGGCTGCTTCCTGGCTCCGTCTGGGGCGGACTCAACGTCGGCCATGGGGGGCTCAAACAGTTAAATGTCCAAGCAGACCAGAGGCGGATTGAGCAATAGGGCGAGGTAGGGCAGCCAGCCTACCTAAAACCAGCAGAGAGACCGAACCCCCTTATCATACCCGTCCGGGATTACCTTACAGCCCTCGCCCTCGCCCTCGCCCCCACCCTCGCGCAGGGAGGGAGGAGGGTTCTCTAGAAGAATGGGGAGGGGAGCTCCGCTCCTACCGGAGGAGAAGGCGCCGCACACGCGAAACGAAGCCTCTGTATCGTCCCCGCCTCAGCCGCCTGCCCGCTTGCTGCACTGCGGACAGCAGAGACGGGAGAGGGGGGAAGAGCAGATGAGGGATTGAGAGGTCGGTCGGGCTGACCCACTTTTTGGAGCTGTGCCGCGTGCCGCCCACCAGCAGCCGGACTCAAAGCTTGTGTAGACACAAGTCGTAGACTACACCAGCAGCACAGTTTCGCATGGATAAGCTTGCATAGCACATTAGATTACCAAATTATAAATTATGTACATATTCAATATCTTAGAATGCTAAATTTAATATTTTAAAGTTAGTTCTGAACTTTTTTAAAATTAATTTAATATTTTTATGCGAATGTTGAATCCGGATATCAAATGTTGAAATAATGTATCTAAATGTTGAAATTCTAACAAAACATAAAAAATAAAATTATATTCAGATGAATATTATTGTTTGCATTAATTTTATTCAATATCATGATCTAAATTGATTTGAAAAAGGATATATATCGGTTAAGAAAGAAAATCGTTTAAAGTTTGAAATCCAAAAATATATCATGCCAAACAACATCAGTCCTGACACGTCTCATATTCACCTAACACCATGACGGAGTATACAATATTCAACAATGCATTCATCTCAAAATTGTTCGACGTGAGACTCGTGTCCAATAGAAATGAAGATGATCGCTTGTGGATACATGCTAATCCATTTGACATGAAGAGGTATGTGTTATCCTACACCAACGTGGTGTCTAAGGTGTTGTTTAATAACTGTTTTTTTTAAGAGATACGTTTAGATGTCATTTGGATATAAAAAAAAGGTTGTGTAATGGTTAAGAACATATATAATAACATATTCATATAATTATTAGTCCTAAAACACAATAATTCAAACAAATTCGAAAATAGAGTTATGGTTTGAGAGAAATAAAGTATTAAATTTTTTAGAACTGTTTTTTTCTCCCACCTTCCATGGCATAAAAGATATCATAATATATGACAATAATGTATATAATTTTTTTATAGTTCTAATGTTACTATTATATATAATTATGAGATACAAACACTATGGTTGGAGAACTTTGAGATACATAAAACACCTTATGATTATTATTAAAAAGATCGAAGAGCATATTTGACACGAGTAACACTTTTACTTATACTCCCTCCTTTTTTTAAATTGTTGTCGCCGTTAACTTTGACCACCAACTTTGACCATTCGTTTTATTAAAAAAATTTGATCAAATATATAAAATTAAAATTATGTCTAAAGAACCTTTAATGATAAATCGAATCATAACAGAATATTTGATGTTGCTTATTTTTTTAAATAAGACGAATGGTCAAAGTTGATGGCGACAACAACTTAAAAAAAGAAAGAGTACTATCCTAAGACGATGGTAACCGGTAGGATTGTGACTAGGGTAACCACTGCTCGTACCCGATTTCTTTGTTTCAGATTGTGATCGTAGATTATGGATTGTGAATCTAAGATTACAAAAATTTAAAAATCAAAATCTAAGAGTCGTATGCTTATTAAGATTTTATAATCACATGTGGTAGGTCTTAGTAGTAAAATTGTAAATATTTACACTGCAATCTGATAAAAACTTGTTCAGATCAGCTTAAATCTGAAGGATCATATTATGAAATTCAAAAATTAAATTTAATCTTTTATTTCAACTTCTACATATAAAATCTGGAATCTACGGAGAAAACTAAGAGGCCTTGCTTCGCAGGAAGCCGACTGCATGACGCCCGCCCGCGCGCCACTGGGTTTGCGAAGGGAAAAAATCAGGAGGCCGGAGGCGGCCAAAACCGATGGGGAAAAAAGGCACGGCGGGGCGGCCGCCACCCCGCGGAGCCAACTACCCACCCATCCCGATCCGACACGGCCACCGCGGCACGGGCTCCGCACGATGCGGCACCGTGCCGTGCCGTGCCGTCACTCACGGCTAGCACGCGGCCTCATCCTCATCCCGCTCATCCGCCGCAGCGCCGCTATTACGCGACAAACCCCTAGGCAAAACCACCGCACCGCTCCGCTCGCCCCCGCACGCGGCCGCAGCGGTGGTGCCCTCCTCAGCCGGTCATTTCACCGCGCGGCCCACGCCCGCGGCCCACCACCGCACCGCCTCCGCCTCCTTATTATGACCGGTTCCGCTCTGCCTCCCTTCTCCTCCTCCTCCGTTCCCCATCTCCACCACCACCACCACCACCAAACCCTAGCCGTCTGCGCCGCCGACCACCCATGTCTTCATCGTCCTCCGACCTGGCCAGGGACGACGCCGTATCCTCGCCCGACCTCCCGCCGCTTGCCGCGCCTGTCGCGGCGGCCGCCGCCGCGGCCGCTGCAGCCGCGTCGTCGGGTGGAGGGGGATTAGGGGGCGGCTCCGGACGGAGGCTGCCGCCGCCGTGCTGGACGCAGGAGGAGACGCTGGCGCTTATCAAGGCGTACCGCGACAGGTGGGAGTCGCTGCGCAAGGGCAACCTGCGGGCTGCGGACTGGGACGACGTCGCGGACGCCGTCACCGCCCGCTGCGGCAGGTTCCCCACCTCCACGCCCAAGACCGGCGTGCAGTGCCGCCACAAGATCGAGAAGCTCCGTAAGCGGTACCGCGCTGAGCGGGCGCGCTCCGCCGGCCGCTCCAAGGGACCCAAGTGGCCCTTCTACCCGCTCCTCCACGACCTCGCTGGGAACGGCGCGCCCGACCCCAGCCCCAACGCCATCGTCAAAATCAAGACCAAGGGACCCGCGCCTCCGGCGTCCCCGCCTTCTCCCGTATCTTCCCCCTCCTCGGAGGAAGATGCGGCCCGTAGTAGGAGCCTGCACGGGCTCATCTCCAACGGCGGGGCTGGGAGCGGGTTGCGCTTCACCATCCCCAAGGCCTCGCGCACCAGACCGGCCGCGGTTGCTGCGACAAGGCCTGAGAAGAGCAGCAACGAGGACGACGCCGAGTCAGAGGCCATGTCTGAGGTCGCCGCGGCGCTTCGGGCTGTCGGGGAGGGGTTCATGCGGATGGAGGAGCGCAGGCTGGAGTTGTCCCTCCAGATGGAGAAGGAGCGGATGGAGTCGGAGATGAAGCGTACCCAGGCGATGCTCGACGCGCAGCAGCTCTTCCTCGAGGCCTTCCTTGGCAAGCAGCAGCTGCCGCACAAGCGGGCCAGGCTATCTCCCGCCATGGAGGACTGACTGATTGATCGATAGCTCCCGGCTGCTCCTCCTTGTTGCTGCCGTTTGCTGTGTAGCCATGGGTTTATGCTTACTTGCTTGGTCGTTGTTAACTGCTGTTCAGTGTTAGTAATAGTAGTTCGTAGTTGACTTGGCTTGTGATGTTAGTGCCGTGTTTAGATGGTGGTAAATTTGAACAAAGGGGTCAGAGGCAAGGCAACCCAGCTTATGTAAGATGATGTTAGTGCCGTGTAGGATATGGATAAGGTGGTTTAAATTAGAAGTGTTGAGCTGTAAGCACTGGAAGTACCTATTGTGTTATGAGCTGCTGCTTTGGTCGAAGCAACATGTTCTGATGGAACCTGCTTCTTAATTTTATTTCCTTGTATTTTTGCTTGCTATTTGACCTTCCAGAATATAAGATGCTTTAGTGGATTATTGACATTCAGAATGCACGCTGAGGCGTCTCTGATACATGATTTGTTGTTAGAATAATAATTATAGTTTTAAAATAGGAATTGAAGTTATTTTAAGGACAGTAATTCGAGAAGAGAGGGAGTTCTGAGTTATGGATCATATATAGTTTCATCTGTGACTTATTAATTGCAAGATTATATACTACCTCCGACCTTTATTGTTATATCGTCAGGACAAGCTAATCAGTAAAAAAATTTGATCTAACTTGTCCTACCGTTAATGATAAAATATGGATGGAGCAGTTAATACGGAAGAAATATGATTGTACTATAAATATGACATCCTTGGCAAATGTTGGAGCAGCTAGAGTCACCGTACGTTGGAAAAGAAAATCTGGAATCTCAAACAGACGACACATTGTATCAGGATAACAAATAGAAACCTCCAAAATAAATCTAAGTGCACTGCATGACAGGAGCAGAGAAAACTGTAATGCAGTTATAATGGGGTAGTAGACTAAGATTACGTAGTGCATCACAGCCATCAATGCAGAACATTCTGATTAAACAAAACAACTAAAGATAAGAAAACTAAGCATACAAAAACAAGAACCACCAAGCCTTTAGTCCCAAACAAGTTGGCATAGGATAGAAATAAAAACCGAGATTCAACATCAACAAGATGCAAAAGAAAATAGACAAGACAAATGATGAAAGACAAACAAACCAAACACAAATACAGTGACAAAATGAATGATGAAAGAAAAAGAATACTAGGCATACACATCATGAATATTTGCCATATATGTGAATTTTTCCATTGCGACTTTCTTAACAAAGGGTGATCTCTAGGAAAGTATAGTTCAAAGATATCGTTTGACTTAGAGACCTGCCAATCTAATTGGTTGCGGATAATTGAGGTGAACTCAAATGCTAGAAAGAGCCCATTCCCAAGGTAGAAGGATGTTACTTCCTATTACGGCAACCAAGAAACTATGCAGAGTTGATTCTTAGGGTGCTGCTATACCAGACACAACAAAATAGCTACAGATCTGTACTATGACATACTGAAAAATTGCTAGCTCTAGAAAACGGACGTGATCAGTAAATCACATCAGTTCCGTAGAATCAGTAGTAAGGACTGTACCCCACAGACCGCCTGAACCTTGGTACCTTCCTGCAAAAAGAAGAAGATAATAATCAATTAATTAAGATGTCAGTTAGGATAAATCAGGTATACATTTTAACCTGGTCGGTTAATTGACTAACCAAGACCTTTTGTTTCATGTCTCCCATTGACATGCAAAAAAATTGGAAGAGCTAGTTTGCATACATACAAGCTGGAGCACTGTTTGATACTTGGGAAAGTGAGAAAATGGAAGCAAAGCGGGCAGAGGTTGAGAAAAGACACTCCTAACATCTTTGAGCATATGCCATTATATGAGCATGGATATTGGAGAAGTTGAGTGAAGAAACCGGTTGCCTGGCCAATTTTAGACTCTAGCATGGAAAAGCTCAAACGAAGCAAGGACAAATATGGATTCAAGTAACCTCAGAGTTGGTAGCCCACTAACCACGCCACCATTTCACATTTATCATTTTTCTAGTCTCTACAGTCATATGGATTAATTTACACAAGAAGAAAAATTGCTTACCCATATGCTGGATAGAAAGGAGAGAAAGGATGAAAAGGGTGCCTTCCCCTGGATTGCTTCATCCCTGGAATGTTTGTTCTTTTTGGCGACACCTGCATAAATTAAAGAAAATAGCAGACAGAAAAACATTAGGAAGTTGAAACCAGTCACAAATTAATACAGTGAAATTATTTTGGACCTTCAAATTGCGACCATGTAATTCTGTTTCATTCAAAAGGAGAGCATTCTGGACTGCCTCAGCTTCAACAAACTCCACATAAGCAAACCCTTTTGGTTGACCAAAGCTGTCTGTCAAAATTGTCACTCTGTTGATGGTTCCACAAAACTGAAAATGCTGCTGAACATCCTCTGGCGAACAAGCATAGTCAACCTGAAGCAAGGTGTCACATAGTTTGATTCTTAATCAAATCAATAGAAGACTAGGAAGAAGCAGTGGTATTCTGTTGTGTCTTTAATTTAATGACAACTATTACGTCTCAAAAAAAAAATGTGATGTCATCCATCCTAGGAAGTAACAATTATGGTAACATAAAGAGCATAAGCAAATATCAAAGTCGTTTGTTGAAGTGCTCCGTCAAAAGTATTACTGTGTGACATGACTGAATAACAGCATAATAAATGTTACACCTCTGATTTTATATACTTTAAGATTGGGAGTTTCATTTCAATTTTGAACTAAAGAAATTGGTCTTAAAGTCAAGTATTCAAAAGTGGGAGTACACAAGAACAAAGCTCACATTCCCCACATAGATGGAGCGGGCATCCACCTCTGCCTTTTCAGCTGTTGCTGCTGCTTCTATAGCTGGCTCTGGTTCTTCTTCTGGGAAAAAGAAAGGTAAAGAAACTATGAAGATCAGTAGAAAACTGAATATACCATTGGGTTGCAGTCACCAGTCAGGACCGGGGGATAGATCGACATGACCAGAAACAATAGAGCAGAGAATAGTAAAAACACTTCATTAACAATTCAACAGCGTGAAGCATTTTTTTAACAAAATCTACAACCATGGGAACTGACGTCTTTACCAACTAGTATATCATAATTCAGATGTTGAGGTATGCAGCATATTCTACTTCATATACCATATAAGTTTCTCATAGCGTACGCATACTATCAAACAGATCATCTGAACATTCGCCCTTAGCACCAAGAATATGTCAGAAGTACCAGAACAAGCACTAATGGGGTGATACAGATGGCTAAACAATTTAAGCTGAGGAAAATAAGTTTTTCTATGAAATATTCAAGTTGGCATCATCATGATGCCCTACGTGTTCAGTTGCATAAGCTAAAAAGTAATTAGTGCTTCAGAAGCTTGCAATATGTTGATCAGAAAATATTGAATGCCTCACATGGGAATTTCCATTTTCACGCCATCTAAGCTCATTAGCCAAAAGACAAGATACATTAAAGAGTTTTTTGTCAGTTTATTTATCACAGAAATAAGACGGCTGCTTCATTTGGTTCCTAGGTTTGCTGAACTCACAATGAAATCCTATAGAGAGATACCAGTATAAACTTCGCACAAAAAAAAGTAGAAAGAAATATAAAAGTGTAGGCTGGAGAATTTCCAGCGTATTCTAGATTCCAAAGGTGTGTATTTTGTTTGTTGGAGTGCTAAAGCTCTCTAGAAACAATCAACGGGCATGGAATGTCATACTTTTGATGACTTATACTCTGTCTGGAATCAAGAGTTTGACCTTCGGACAGCGTCATTAACATTTCAGTCTTGATGGACTAATTTGATCAGTGACCATTATCCCCACCAAAAGCAGTTTGATGGAAAATACAAGTGGTGACCAGCAGAACAAAATTGTGCAGGGTCACAGTTACAACGCTCAGCAATCTACCTAACACCATAGAACAATGAAATTGCATCAACTGACCTTATTGCAACAGTAATGCACTCTTCACTAATGGTCCAAATATAATAGACCTCTTTGTTTTGGGGGGGAATATAATAAACTAGTTGTCACTTAGTCGCAGAAAACTAAGGTAAGAATGTAGTATCAGAAATGCTATCCTAGGAAAAGACAGTACCGAAAGTTCAATCATAGATCACCCAAATCAGCATGCCTCTGTCTCCTAGTCGCATCCAACCAATTTGCAATGTTCTATTAAGCAGACGAAATTAAAACGCTAACAATGCAAGTGGATCAAGTTTGCAGTTTAGAGGCCGGATTACCGTGAGATGAGGATGGCGGTATCTCGCACTGGAGCTTCTCCAGTTCCTGCAGCCGCCTCCGCATTTCATCGATCTCCTGCGGCCCATAAAAGACCAAACCCTGACGCACTTTAGTAATGCATACCACGAAACGAAAACCCTCGTTGCTCCAACCCTTCAAACCGCGAGGTAGGAGACATGAAGCAAAGGAAACGCTCTCACGCACAGGGACACGCCGACACACGCGCACCCTCACCTGTTCCCTGAGGGCGAGGAGCTCAGCGGCGGAACGGCGGCCCGCACCCCCATCCTCGTTGGCGCTGGAGGGCGCGCCGCTGCCCGGACGGTCCATCACACCACCGCTTGGTCCTCGCTTCGTCGTCTTCGACGTCGCCGCCGCCGCCGCAAGCGCTGCTTCGTCCTGCTGTGCTCTCTCTCTCTTTTTTTGCTTCCTTGGCGACGCGGTGCGGTTTTGGTTTGGCTGGGAAGGATCATCCTGCCGCTTTTGCTTTTGATTTGGAGAAGGGGGAAAAGCAGCTGGGCCATCCCACGGTCGAGCGTTCCGGCTAGTCGGATTGAACGGTTTGGATCAATCAACCGTAGAGGAACCGCTGTTGTTTGATTATTAGCCATCAGTGCACCATGCGTGTTCTCATGAGAAATGTTCTGTGGTTATTGCATAATCTGGGAGTTAAGTGTCAGAAAATTGACCATGAATTTTTACCATAATACGTATACTTGAGATAATCCTTAGCGCTGTCCTTGATTATTAGTCTTATTTAAAAAATTCTAATTCAAATGTGTAAAATTCTAAGTTGTATTACAAATATTTTTAGTGACAAAAGAAATCATAACATTGACAAATACAGTAATCAAAAATGAAAGTAAAGGTTAGGGGAGTAAAAGTCAGGCCACCGCGCGCGGCCGCGCGCTAGCCTGCAGCGTGAGAGCTAGGCTGAGCTCCGATGCATATAACATGGCATCATCTAGCCACCTATACACACCTGAATTGATTATCAAAACGTTCTCCTGCACAAACCCACTTACCAATGGATGCACCATTTGAACTCATAATAAATTCAAGGTCTCCCACACTGCTTTCATGGATATTATTATTCCATACTATCTAGTCAAACAATGGTTGAGCCTTTTTTCCTTATTCTTTTTTGTTGTTTGTTGAAGATATAGGATACGTTTAACTGTTCCATGTCCTGTCTCTGTTTTCCTCTTAATGAAAATATGTAATGTAAAAAGTTAAAAGAAAACAGTAGAAACTAGAATGAACAGTGTCCTTTATTATGGTAGAGCGATTGCATTATATAAGGGGAGAAATTGGACAAAGGGGCGCCCCTGTTCCAGATGGCGCATGAAGGAAGTCTCTTTCTCGACAACTGCCTCTTTTGCCTAAAGACTAATTACATTCAATCCTTAACGAAACACACACTCAAGTGCGGTCTCGAAAAAGGTCCTGTCTCTCTTGTTCCTTAGCCTGTCGGCGATGGCGAAAGCCAATTCAAAGAGACTGCGAAGCG
Organism: Oropetium thomaeum; assembly: GCA_001182835.1. Taxonomy (NCBI): domain Eukaryota; kingdom Viridiplantae; phylum Streptophyta; class Magnoliopsida; order Poales; family Poaceae; genus Oropetium; species Oropetium thomaeum. The sequence continues at coordinate 378,802 of LFJQ01000051.1, forward strand.
TTAAGCCTGGGATCACAGCGTGTGCGGTAGTGAGAACTAAGATCATCAAAAGTAACCGTCTTCGAGCCACCGATGCACTCGGTGACATTCTGCCCTGTCATCTCCAAGTGAACCCCTCCGGGGTGGCTTCTCGCTTGCTCATGGACGTCGAAGAAAGCACTGAGCTCAGCCTACATGTATAAGAGGACCAAGCGGTATTTAAATATAGGTCACACAGAGATCACTTATATATACATAACCATAAAATACAAAGAGGTACTATTAGTTCTTACCCTGATTGCATCAAATGGTCTGGTCTTGACGCCACAAGGTGCGCTGATGGTGTTCCCATGCATCGGATCACAAACCCAGTTAACAACCAACCCAGCTTGACGCACTGCTCTGATCATATGCGGAAGCTTAGCACGCATGTTCTCAGCCCCCATTCTTGTGATAAGTGTCAATCGTCCAGGCTTGTTGTGAGGATTCAAAATCTCACACAATTCAACAAGCTCTGATGGATCAAGCTTATCGCTCACCTGCATAACATATCGAAAATTTTAATACTAGCCATACACTTGTTCTATTCAGCATAACAATAAAACAGAAACTACTGTGCCTCTTCAAAACTACAGAAAACAACGCCAACTGTAGTCACCAATATAACTCAGCTACTGGTTGTTTCTAATGTTCGTGCATAATACAAGGATGGTTCATGAGCCCTAATTCCTATTTGGACTGATATTTAATTGTACCGTCAGATGTTGTATGGAATGGAAATCACAACAGACATTACTATCACCACGCATAGAGAATTGTAAACTCCATCGGTCAGAATAACATGCACAATTTGAGGATTTCTCTATAGATATGTATGGAAATGTCAACTTAATGGTGTTACCTTCACACCCAAAGGATTGGAAATACCACGGAGGAATTCAACATGAGCACCGTCCAGTTGCCGAGTCCGCTCGCCTACCCAAAGCATGTGTGCAGAACCGTCATAATAGAGGCCAGTAGTGGGATCCTTCCTAGTCAGTGCTTCCTCGTATGGTAAATGGAGGCACTCATGGGACGTCCATAATTCAGCTGTGGTCATGATAGGGTGTTGAGGAGTCAGGCCAGCAGCGATCATGAACCCGATGACGTCGTGAACTCTATGCGAAAGCTCTAGATACCTGTTCAGAGACACGAGGAGTTACCAAGTTACAATTTACTATTTCAACATGATTATTTTGCAAGAAAAATAACTTCTGCTCTTAGAAAAGCCAGAAATTTCAGTAGGTAAGTCACTGAAAAAGCAGAGTAATCGAGCACCTCTCTCCTTGCTTGTTGTGCGTTAGAAAGTCTTAAGATTCCACTGTGTCACTCTCTGAAGGTCTGCAAACCCTCCATGAGCAAATCCTCTGAGAAGATTCAGGGTGCTCGCAGATTGATTGTAGGCCTTAATCAACCTTTCAGGATCTGGTGTACGCGATTTTTCATCAAAAGCATCACCGTTGATGATATCTCCACGATAGGAAGGAAGCGTTACTCCATCTCTTGTCTCATTTGGGTTGGATCGAGGCTTTGCAAATTGACCAGCCAGCCTTCCAACCTGAAAAAGGTAAAATAATTTTTCAATCTCGTCATCTTTCTTATAAAGCCACTAGAGAATACATAGTACTTCTTACATAAACCACTAGTACTATGCTCTACCAATAACAGAGCATTGTTGTATTTATTTGGTATTTTGATGCAAGGTTGCTTCATTATTTTGCCAGTGGTTATAAAGGAGACCGAATACAATTTATAGTGCCATGAAATATATGTTCTCTCTTGTAAATATGCCCACTGGTAATAGTAGAAACAACTCTATATCATTTCAGTATTGCACATTCTCTAAACTTTTGATGTGTAATCCTCTTGTATATGATTGATAATCTAGATTATGTTGTTTTTTATGTTTTATATTTATATTTATTTCTAAAAGGAAGGAGTTTTGTCACGTTACTTGAAAGGTACCTTATACCTCCTCTTTTGAAGTAGTCCTACCTATTAGTATTAAAAATAAATATGAGCTAATTAAGAAAAGAAAGTATGTAATTAGTATGGGATCCACTAATTTTTTTGTGCCGATCCCACACTTAAATTATTTTTACTAGGTATTCTGAAGCGATCATTGCTATAAAATCTAAGCACAATATATAACAAATCTGGAAAGAAAACTTCAGAAAATAGTTTAAGGGATCAAATCTATGCGGTAGAACAGATCATGGTTCAAACAGTTACATTCTGATATCAAATATAATTACTGCAAGCGACCCAACGCCATAACATGAGGATGTAATGACCTTTTTTTGCAAGGAAGAGGATGTAATGACTTGATGTAATGGATTAACTGAAACTCTGAAAGCCGCGTGTAACACAGAACTAAAAGATTGTTTGGAAAGAAGAATGAGAGATACTATCTTTTAATCGACTGAATTTTTCTCAGCCGTCCGATCTAGATCTGACGGTCCTTGGCGCTTCTTCCACCTCCCGCCGCGTGCGCCCGTCACCGCTGCGCCGCGCCACCGCCTCCGCGCTGCCCGGCGTCACCGGGCTGCCGCCGCATGCTTCTATGTCTGTCAGAAAGGTCACCGGACAGCCCTCCACCCCTAACCGCCGGTGATAACCGCCAGTCCGCCGCCGCGACGCACCGCCTACACACGTCCGCACTCCGCCACCGCCGCAGCGTGCCGCCGCCACCGCTACCGCCGACGATAACCGCCGGCCCACGTCGCACCGCCCGCACCCACCCCCTCTCCGCCGCCGACTGAAAGCTCCACCGATTTCAGTCGGTTGAAAAGAAGCAAAACCGAAGAAGAATAATGCCATGATCAAGGAGGTGAGAGGAGACGTGTGATGCGATGAAGAAATGACCTTAATGGTGGGCATCTGGCCACCGAACGTGAGGACGACGGCCATCTGCAGCATGAGCCGGAACATGTCGCGGATGTTGTTGGCGCCGAACTCCTCGAAACTCTCAGCGCAGTCACCGCCCTGCAGGAGGAAGGCGCGCCCCATGGCCGCCTCCCCGAGCCGATCCTCCAGGGTCCTCGCCTCCCCAACGAACACCAGCGGGGGCAACTGCTCCAGCCGGCGCTCCACGGCTTCCAGCGTCGCCTGATCCGGGTACTCCGGGATCTGCAGCGCCGGCCGCGCTCTCCAGCTGCTTGGCGTCCACGCGCCGGCGGCCGCCGCGCGCACTATCAGTGAGCTCCGCCGCGGGTTGGTAGTCCTGGCATTGAGAGGATGCGGCGCGCGGGCGGGAGCTGGCGACGCGATCCTCATAGACGTCGGCATTGTATCGTCGACGTGAAGCAGAAGCTGCCGTATGAGGTGGCAGAAGAGGACGCGGGGGTCTGTCGTAGGGTGCTCCTGTGCCTCTGCTTCCACTCCCACCACGCGTTGCTTTCTAATCTGGTGGACCTGTTCCGATTCACCTCCCATCCGTGCGGAGTGGAACGTCCGTTATCGCCACTGCCGGTCCGCCCCCTTCTTTTCGTCCGTCGATCCGTAGCGCTACTGCGGTCAGTTGGCACTGATGTCACTCGTCTCGCCCATATGGTTCCTATACTGGAGTCCGCCTCGAGTACTTGCGTAAAAAACGGGTAAAATGGCAACAGAATTGCATCTCAAAAACTCAAACCGCACAAATAAGTAAAGAACTTCAGTCTATTGAAGATGGCAATCGAAATAAGTAAAGAGTATCGACGAGAAGCGAGGGCTAGTTGGGATTGTGATCTGTCATTTGTGGGAGGAGTGAGGAATGAGGATTCAGGAAGTTCAATGCAGGGAAAAGCCGGAGGGAAGGCAACGCCATGCAGCGGCGGAGAATTCCTGCAAACAACGTGCAGGCGAACTGCGTGGATGACTATTAGCACACAGATGGCTTACAATTTACAAAGCCAATATTTATCTTTATTTACCATTGCACGATAATATCACTACAATGAACACAGTTATGCAGTATACAACGCTACATAGAATACCACCACGTAAAGTCTGCAACAGAACTCATCATTTCACAAGTCCATACTGTTTGTTAGCCTCGGCCACATGTGATGAAGAAGAATAATGCAATGAACTAATCAGTAGGTGTCTTCGGCTTCCGCATCGTCCTCCTCGCTCTCCAGCTGGGCCATCTCGGCGAGCAGCGCCGGGTCCACGACCTTGGACATGTCGCCAGGGGTCTTGGCCTCCTGGACGATCCGCATGATCTCGTCGACGGACTGCGTCGGCTCAACGGCCGCCTTGTCCTTAAAGCTCGCCTTCTCCCGCTCCGAGATCTCCCGCGGCAAGTTCTTCAGGAACCAGGGGTGCTGCTTTATCTCCGGTATGGTGATCCTCTTCAGGAACATTACAGGTTTCAAAAGAATCGTTTTGTCAATCACAATGTTCAGCATGTCGGGTACAAGATTATTACAGGATGTCTGGTCAGCACAGTCTGGAAACTAAAGTGCTTGCCTTCTTGAAAAGTCTTAAAATACGAGAGACTTTGGATTTACAAAACAAGAAAGGGGAAGTACCTTTGAAGGATCGGCAACAAAAATCTGAGACAGGAGGCGTTTGCAGTCGGAAGATACCCTCACAAAATCCGGAATAGAGTATTGCACGCCAAGAATTCTCTGTCAGACACAACACATGCGTTTGCAGGACTTTCAGATTCACCAAACAAGCAACGTAGCAGGATGTAACCCCAAATATGGGGAGCAAGTATGAACTGGATGGTTACACTGATTGTTTTCCTAAAGTTTCTTGGATCCTCAGGATCTTCAAATGGATATGATCCGACGAGCATCACGTACAATGTCACGCCACAGGACCAAACGTCTGCTACCTGAACAGGAGGAACTACATTGTCAGGACATGCAGAAACATGAATGCAACCCTATATAGGTACAAAATTCATAATCCTATGATTCCACAACGCTAGAAAAGAAAGCCCAATGGTAGTCCATTCAGGATCCAACTCTCAGCCGTCAGTGCTTTCAGAGATGCTATAAGGACTGCCGCTGTCTTTCAGTGGCAAAATAATGTTCCTCTGCAGGACAATTTCTACTTTCCTTTCTCTAAGTTATGTTATCAAAAGGTCCTTTAGTTACATGAGTACTATGGAAATGCAGTAATAAATTTATCTTTTTCCGGTTGGAAAAAACTAGGTGATCCAACTACGTTGGAGAACTGAATATATTGACATATGTCGGGCGGGATGGGTAAGAAATGACTCACCTTGCCATCATACTCTTTTCTAGAAAGAACCTCGGGAGCTATGTAGGCCGGAGTGCCAACAGTTGATTTTGGTTTCGAGTGCAGCAAAGCAGACTGAAAAAAAAAAACATAGTTCAAAACTTCTACTATTCACTGGTGAAAAATTTGAGATTGAAAACCAAATGAGAGTCCAAAAATAGCACCTTCGAGTAACCAAAGTCACAAATTTTGACGCGAGGTGTTGGACTCCCATCTAGAAGGGTGTTCTCAAGTTTAAGGTCACGGTGACAAATTTCCTGCACGACAGTTCATTACAAGTCGAGTTCTGCTATTCATGAAATCTGCAAAAAAGAATTCGGGCAAGTGAAAGCTTACCATTGAATGGCAGTAGCTGACCCCTGATATTAATTGCTGAAAGAAGTACCTGGCCTATTGACATTAACAAGGAATTGCACATTACTCACCACTTATCATAGATATAAGAGGTACAGATAAAAGGAGGCAACCTCATCTTCACTGAATCGTCCTGCGGTGCAGATTTTCTCAAAAAGTTCCCCGCCAGCAGCATATTCCATGACAATAGCGAGGTGTGTCGGTGTCAAACAAACCTGCTCTCAGTTAACATAAACAACCCAAAGTTGTGAGAAAAAATAACTGCAATTTGTTCTGTAGATAATAGGTTTGCTGCGTAGTTGAAAATGATATGTAGTCACAGGATTGGCATTATGTTCCCCCCGTTGGAGAAGGACATCTGGGAGGTCCTTTTCTGAAACTACTCAATCACCTGTCGATCAACAATGACAGGAATGTACCGGCTGCCGAATGCTGCAGCTCAACTACCGGTGAATTAAGTGTGGTAAAGACTCAAGCGCAGTTTTGATTAAAACATGCACACAACATTGTCCCTTGTCACTGAAAAACTTGTCTCCTAATTCTACTTTCTAGGCACACCTGACAGTTCATAACTACCAGATTTCATCGATCCAAGTCAGTCAGAAAATTCAACCCGTAAAGCACTAAAACAAAATACTATGAGTTAAAATAGATTTCTGAATTACCTCCTTGAACCGTACGATGTTAGGATGCCGAAGTGACCGGTGATTGATAATCTCTCTTTGCACATTCTCATCGATCTGCAAAAACACAGCTCATAAAACTATCCAAGAAAACACAAAGAAAAGCTAGTGAGAAACACAACTCATAAAACTATCCAAAAAAAACATACTGTGAACTGAAACGACCCAAACAACAACACACCCTACAGATTCTGATTTCTAACAACAAAAAAACAAATCCCAAAATAAAGCTCGAAGCCGCCGTGTGCTACCTTCTTTCCCCTCTCGATGTACTTGACGGCGACGAGCTCCTTGGTCCGCTTGTCCCTGACCAGCCTCGCCACCCCGAAGTTGCCGGCGCCCAGCTCCTTGAGCGCCTCGTACCTCTCCTCCATCAGCACGTACACGCCTCTCCCCAGCAAGGCCTTCCGAAAATGGCGCCTCCGAGAGAAGTACCGAGCTCGTGAGAGTCGCGAGCAACCAATCCGCAACAACAGCCTCGCGAAGCTCTAACTAACGAATAGAGAATTCTCTTGTCGCGGTCGCGGCGTCGCCGGGAAAGCGACGAAGTGGGGAGAAGCGGGGTGGTTGGGATTTGGACTTGGAGCCAACGCGACGCGACGCCGGGTGACGTGGCTCGCGCACAAGGGGTTGGCACGATGCGGCGGGGCGGCTGGGGCCAGATGGCTGACACGCGGAAGAGAGCGCGGTGTCTTTTGAACTGCCTTTTGTTGGGGGCCTGAATACCGTCCCTGTTGGGCGGGACGATACGGTCGTATGGTTTTTGTGTCGGGGTTACGGGCCCGTAGATTAGGTGACACGTCCAACGCTCCAAGGCCGGCGAATGTGAGACGTGGCCCCTCCCATGAGCGCCGCCCACAATTCGAACAGGCCTTCTCGGAGATGGGCCTGTTTGTACGGACACCTGGAAAGATGCAGAGATTAAGCCGCATGTGTCATGTCTAAATTCTAAAAGATCCCTGGATAGAGAACGGGAACGGAATGATGCTATCGCCATGCCAAACATATACCCGAAACGAGAACCAAGATCACTACGTGGTCACTTCATATCTCAGCATGTGTTTGCCAGATAACTCATCCATCATCATACGATGAATTTTTGTATTTTCAATCTTCCCTACGTGGCCATCTCTTTGTACCCGTTCTCAAAAAGCTTCCTTAATTTAGCTCCATTTTTCTTAGAATTTATTTATGTCCATTAGAGCAAGTATTGCTAGCGAGGGAATAAACTTGGATGATTTCGGGTACCTTCTTATATCGCGCATAGTCATCTTAGCTCTGATCAGTTAGGTTAGTCTCAACAAAAGTGTTATGGATGGCACAAAAAACTCACTGTTGTCCAAGGCCTCACAAATAAGCAATGGATGATCGGGCTACAACGACTGACAGTACACCAGAAATTCATCAGTTTGTTTGTCTCTGGACCTTGATACAAGGGGCTCATCTCACGGCGGTCGCCGATGATATTACTCGGCGGTTCTCAGCAAATGGTCAGTATTTCTCGTTGCTCAGCGTACTCCATTCAATATATGGGTTCCTTCGCGGACCATGATTGGGCGCGCACCTGAAAATCCAAAGTAGAGCCGAAATGTCGTTTCTTCTGCTGGCTAATTCTTCAAAATAAGTTGTGGACTGCTGATCGAATCATCAAAAAGACAGGACTAAGCCAACCTAATATGCAAGCTCTGCACACAACACCTAAGACTGCATTGCACATGATCACTAAATGTACATTTCTCTAAACAAGTATGTGTAGTTTTGACATCCTAGATTGGTGTGGCTTGGCAAGCATCGCCATCTGAAAATTTCAGAAAGTTTAAGATGTGGTGGGACAACATGTTAGGATCAATGACTGCAGCGGAAGCTAAACAACGTACCCGGAAAATTATCTATACGGTATGGAACATCTGGAAGAAAAGTTGTCGTCGCACCTTTAATAACAAGGCTCTTCTTCCGACCAATTACAACAGACTATCAAGCATGATGTGGCAAATTGGCGGGCAGCATGACACTCACTGGACGAGTTACTTCTCTGTTTCGGTCTTTTCTTTTCTTTTCATCTTGTATTTATTTACTTCAATGTATATACTACCATGCACATGACTCTTTCTTCCCATTTAATGAAACGGCAGAACATATGTCATTAACCCTTAAAAAAGTCTTATGGATAAAAAAAATGTTACAACAGTGTTGTAGCTGTCAAATAATGAATAGAGAGGTAAAATGGATTTTATAGGATGAAATCATATATAACTGCTTTTAGGACATGTTGTGTCTAGCTTAAGAAACAATATATCATGAAATTTTTATTACATGGAGGTTATTTCATCCTAAATGATAGATGGTGGACAGTTTGCAACGGTTGAGCAAAAACTCAAGATACTTTAGATCTGGGTAGGAAAGTTCTGGGCATTTGAAACTATGGAAAAAATGTAGCTTTCTCAAGTTACCTAATTTCATGTAGTTAGAAAAGGCGTCATCCTAAGGGAGAGCTAATTCGGCTAATCTTCAATGACAATATCGTGAGCATAAAAAGATTTCTCAATAATACCGATTTCTTTGAACTAACCAAGCAGTTAGTACCGACAAACTTATTGTAGCTAACAGGGACTAGTTTGCCAAACTTGACAATAGTTCCAGAAAGCTGAGGTACTACACGGTTCCCAAACTTAACCATTTGCGTTGCTGTCAATCCATCATACTAGTAAATTTGCAATAATCTTTAGTACATACAGTATTTCCATTGAAAAATAATTTAACATAATGACCCTACGGCAACACAGAGCCGCATAAGTTCACGCTAGTCCGATCGCAGCGATAATATAAAGATAACAATCGAATCAATATTTTCTCGGCATTGATGATGCCGTTGAAGCGATTGCCCTCAGTGTGCAGAGAGCAAAATTTGGTGACTCAAAAAGAAGTCAGAACAGAATAATTGACAATAATTCAAAAGAATAATCAAAGTAAGATCTGAATCGTCGACCATGTCTCCGTCGTTGTCGCCGGCCAGCTGCTGTTCCGACTGACTTCCAGGTTGGTGTGCGTGTGCGGTGCTCGTGCGCCACCACCACCGTCCTGCGCCGCTTTTGTGGGCCCCCAGCCATCGCAAGCCGCGGCCGAGCTGAACTGAACGGAACGGTGCTACTTTGTGCCGCTTGTTCTAGAAGAAGGCTCCAACGGCCTCCCAGGTCGTCTGTGTCTCGCCGCAGTCTCACTTTTTCGCCGCACGTTTTGGCCTTTTTCCAACACAGTAAGCGTTGAATGGGACGCGCACATGCGGTAGCCGAGCCCGAACAACCGAGCGAGCGAGACAGGGGCACAGGGCGCGCGCTCAGCCCTCGGTCGCGTCTCGTCTCGGTTTGGTCTGACTTGGCTTCGCCTGCCGCCCTGGCCCTGCCCTGCCCTGCCCTGCCCTCCCCAGTCCCCACACGCGTGCTGTGGTGCGCGACCGGCGCGAGAGCGCGTCTCTTCACGTTCCATCCTGCTCCCCGCTGCCGTCGCCTCTTTTCCCCCGCCCTCACCTCACTACGGTTTCGCCTCGCCAGTCGTCAGTCGCCTCCAGAACCAGGCAACCATCAAGGCGCCTCCTGCCGGACCTCCGCTCTGCGGCCGCGCTAGATTGAGCCCGATCCGCCCGTCCCGCCCGTCACCATCCTCCGTCGCCGCCGCCGCCGCTCCTCCTCTGCTGCTGCTTTCCTTCGCACGGCTAACGCCGCTGCGAGTGCGGGCCCCGTTTCGAGGTGGGAGCGTGGCGGTGGCCGTGTTGTTGGTGAGATTGGTGGGCGAGGTTGAGGGGAGGAGGCGCTTGGGCGATGCGCGGTTTCTCACGGTGGGGGTTGGAGGACTAGCTGGCTGGTCGATTCGGTTGATTGAGTGGTTCGGATTCTCCGAACCGGTGCGGCGATGGGGTGCTTCCATTCCACGGCGAAGCGGCAGCACCCAGGCTACGAGGACCCTGTGCACCTCGCCTCTCAGACAGCATGTGAGTTCGCTGATCCGACCTGATCACGAATCTGCTGTTCTTTATGGTTGCGTGGTTGCTAGTGATATGGATTAAAAATGCCAACTGTTCGCTTATACGTCTCACGTCTGTATACCGCTGTAGGTTCTTCTAGTCACTCGCTATAAATCCATAAGCTCCAGAACCCATGGCTTATGGGGCACTGAATGAATGCTGCATCTTACGTTCCGTGTGCTTTATTTACTGAAGAGACTGGATCTTGCTTAACTTTATGTGTTCTTTTTTGTTTGTATAGTCAGTGTCAGTGAAGTTGAGGCTCTATTTGAACTGTTCAAGAGCATAAGCGGTTCTGTGATAGATGATGGTCTGATCAACAAGGTTTGTTCTCTCTGTTTTTCTTATCTTTTACTGAGTTTGATGTGTATAAATTGAGCACATCAGACAATTATTTTATTTGTTTTCTTTGTTGATTGTTGGATTAGAATTTGAACCTTTTAACCCATCGTATGGCCTCACGTTCAACCTAGGAACTTTTGTATCAATGCCCGTTTCCATGTATTACTTGTAGCCACCAAGATTAATTTACCTTCAATGCGGGAAAATTCACCAACGTATGCTCTTGCAAGACGACACTGCTTGATAAATTAATTTTACACTTTGCATAAAAAACTATGGCATTCTTATAATCTATAAACATCGGTATTGAACGTGCAATTTATGAACGAAGATTCAAAGTGAGAACATACCCATCCAACTTTATGCCTTGTCTTGCCTGTATCATTCTTATTTGGCTAAGTTAGCATTCTGATTTTATGGTATACCAAGTGTACTTGGTCTGATGTTTTATGCCACACAGCTGGTGAATGGTCTTTCTATGTTATTATACCTGATTTCTTTTATTACATTTGTAGCCAAAGGTCAAGAAATTTGTGAAATGTCATGATGCGTTCATAAACATGAAACATTTTATTTGTTATTCCTCACTGATCATGAATTATGATTATAATGCTATGACAAGCCATAATCGTGAGCATACAACTATGAGTGGTTAACCTATGCCATCTTTTTTTACCTCGCAGGAGGAATTCCAGCTTGCTTTGTTCAAAAACCAAAGGAAGGAAAATCTTTTTGCCAATAGGGTATCCATCACCCTGCTAACCACTTCATTACCATTAATCTACTATGTTGTACTTTCAGGTACACTAGCTGTTGTCATCACCTAAATTCACATCACATGGAAACCTTGCAGATATTTGACCTTTTTGATGTCAAGAAAAGAGGGGTCATTGATTTTGGTGATTTCGTCCGAGCTTTAAATGTATTTCATCCAAATATCCCGATGGAAGAGAAAATTGATTGTAAGTTTTTATGGCTTTTATATTTATCTTATTTTCCTTCAGTCATGTGCTAGCTTACTAAATTCTGAACTTCCTTGCAGTTTCCTTCAAGCTATATGATATGGATGGTACAGGATTTATTGAACGGAAGGAGGTAGCTTCTGCATCACATCTCACATCTGAATTTTGATTTCTACTTGGTTAAGCCTGTGATATGTACATCTGAACTAAGAAAGCATACTGCCATTTATTGTGCGACTAAAATTTGCATTGTATTCCTCCTGTTCAGGTGAAACAGATGTTAATTGCTCTTCTTGGTGAGTCAGAGATGAGGTTATCTGATGAGATAATTGAGACAATCCTGGATAAGGTTTTCAACTTCATAATTTTGTTAATGGTTATTTAACCTATAATGCAGTTAATATTTATAATGAGTTACATAATGATCACAGACATTCTCGGATGCTGATGCCAATCAGGATGGGAAAATTGATAGAATAGAGTGGGAGAATTTTGTCTCAAGAAATCCTTCTTTGATGAAGATAATGACCTTGCCTTACCTCAAGTAAGTTTGACAGAAAACTAGAAATTCAGTAGAAAAATTTGTGTATCATTTTCAAGCTTCATTAAGCCTGCTCCAACACAATATTTGGAAATATCTAAGATAATTGGGAACAAATTGATCAAATGCCTGATATCACGTTAAGAGGAGAAATAAATGGTGCGGCATAGTGAGATATTAGACTACTGCATTGCTTCAAAAATTCTCTAGTCTCTTACTTTTCAGATCTCCATTTTGCAGCAATCTAATACCTGCTAATTCTTTATCTTGATATTGCAGGGACATAACAACCACATTTCCCAGCTTTGTGTTCAATTCCGAGGTTGATGATCTCGTCACATGAGCATGATCCTTAGATGTATAGTTAACAAACGAGTTTTTGCTTTCCTTATGTGCAAAAGGCAGAACCATAAGTTGAGTGGTACACATGGAGAGCATATTTGTGCAGCGCAGATGAAGGGCATATTTGTGCAGCGCAGATGAAGGGCATACCAATTTGGATGTTTCTGGTGCTTGTGGACAAGTTGCTAATGATTTTGTTTTGGTGATTGAGTTACGATGTTAAAGGGATGGGACACATTCATCTGAGTATGAGTGCTGATTTCCTGAAATTTGTCACCTTAAATATTTCCAGACGTAGGACTGCAATTTTTCTTTTGGGTTGCTCGTTATTGTTCTCTACTTATATTATAAGAAATCGCTTTAACACGTGACAGCTTTCAGTCAATTGCGGCAAAGAAGCTCTCGGGATTTGCTTCTTGCCGTGTATGCACAAAAAAGTGTGTTATCAATAATGTCCTGCACTAGTTTATCACACTCTTAATCGTATCTGGTTGATGAAGCTTTCCCCCTATTCCATCTGAAGCCTGCCGTCTGAAGCCTGAACGGTGGCACGAGTATTTGCATACTACATTAAATTGTCACGACTCGGGATTAACCCTGGTTTCTGCTGAGCTCATATGGAGCAATGTTCCATGTGACCAACGGGAACAATGATGAAGAGACACAGCGGAAACACACGGGAGGATCAAGAACTAGACCTTTATTGCTACTATACTCATGAACGACTTTTGAATTCCGTTCTGGTCACCACTCACCATTCCAATTTGGCTATTGGAATGGAATATTCTGATATGGATGCGTGCCCGTGTCTGTCTACTAGTTATAAATGAATGTTATTTGAAGCAGTATTGATCGATATTTACCGGTACCGTCGGTGGCTGGGATTGGCCGGTACGGAAGAAGGCTTAGGTCACTGGAATGGACGGTATCGGAACGGTACTGACATGTAGAGGTCATAATTGTTTTTAGGACCTAATGTCACACAAAATAGGTGTAGTAACCCATTGATGCAATCTGATAGACGGCTTTTTCATTCTGAATGAGATTCTTTTGGTATCACATTGACATTGTTGGACCTTAGTTTTTCAAATTTAAGATATGTTCAATATTTTGTACTCCCTCTGTTCTTTCGTTTATCACCGTTGATTTTGATCATTCATCTTATTCAAAAAATATGAGAAATATCAAATATTTTGTTAGAATTTGATTTATTAGTAAATGTTTTTGAATCCTATTTTTTATTTTACACATTTAAACTAATTTTTTGAATCAGACGGATGGTCAAAATTTTTGATCAAGTCAGTGACGACAAGTAAAAAGGAACTGAGGGAGTATTAAATAAGTAAAAAATTGATTATCAATATAAGATTCTATAATTTCGAGAGGATTTACAGTGATATAATAAATCTCTCTTGTCTCTTCGAGAAAAGGAGATGGGCTTTAGCCCACGCAGTACAGAAGTATTGTGGCTGTGGGTCATCTCTAAGCCCAAGAGCCGAACAAAATATCTGCAGAGATGAGGACAATGGAATGAGGACTTCCCGTTTTGCGGGAAACCCCCGGGCAGCTGTCCAAATTTCACCATCCGCCCGCCTCACGCCTTGCCCACGGGCTCTCTCTCCCTCTCTCTCTCCGCTCCCCGCCTCGTCACCACCTCGACCTTTCTCCCTCTCCTCCGTCTCGTTCCCACCTCCTCCGCAGCCAGCGGAAACCCTAGCTGGCCAGCGCCGACCTGCGATTCCCAGCGTTTCCCGGAAACAGGCAAGGAGTGCTGCGTGCGTAGTAGCGCCAACAGCGGCTTGTGCCCCTGCAGTGCGGGGATCGGCCCGGCGGAGATGGACCGGAAGCGCATCAAGGACGCGCTGGAGAAGCACCTGGAAAGGTCTTCACCGTCCACATCAAGGGGCGCGGCCAAGGAGCGGGAGCGCCTTGCCGCCGGAAAGCTGCCGGCGGTGCTCGGCAAGGCTGGGAAGGTGTCTGACGCTGGTAAGAGCCTATTGCGTTCCCAAGCTTCATTGTTGTTTAACTATCACGATGATCTTCGTTGCTGTTTATGAACTGCTGCATTGCTTGCTTTGATTGAATGATGCGATGATGCAACTCTTATGGCTTTTCACGTATACTAATATGGTGAAATATTATGTGCTGAGATTCGATGTCACAGCTTCCACTTGAGTACCGTTTAGAATGACAAGCACATTCCACTGGCGATTTAGTGCATTGCCTTCTTAACGGGTCTAAGAGTGAAGACAATAGATTTTACGAGATCTCGAATGGAAGCTAAAAATTAGGAAACAAAAGGAACTTCAAAGATGTTGGAACTTAATTCGATTGCTCAAGATGAAATGGATCAAAGGCTAAGAAAAAATTTCTAGAAAAGCCCCCCAAAAAGAAGTTTCAGTGATTTCTTTGTCGGATACTAGATTTCTGCTGGAAAATCCGACACGTTTAAAAACTTGATCTGCAGGGGGTATGATGGCCCCTGGGCATTGCTTTAAGAGAAGATCTCTCACCAAGGTCAAGAAAACCCGCAAACCTCCTTTCCTCCACCTTACACGGCGGCCACGTTGCCTATGTGATTGTGGGCCAGGCCTTAAGCCATGCTTTGGCATGGACTCAAACGAGGGGATTTTTTTTTTCAGTGCAGCCTGGAATTCGCTCCCACCGGGGATCGAACCCAGTACCTGATTTGTTTACGATTTGTCTTTCTTTCAAGGGGGACACTTAAGCTTCTTATTCGATACTACTATTAATACCTGCGACTGTATGCTGTTGTTGTTGGTTGGGCCTTTTTCTAATACAGAAAACTTAAATGAGAATGTAAAATATTGCTTCGGAGCAGAAAAATTTAATATTCCCGTCAAACATGTTAGATGATAGGTACTCCCTCCATAACAAGAAAACATGTCATTATAGGCTCCTATCCAAAACTTCACAAAAAAAGTCGTTTCACAATTTTGCACCTGTTTTGGATGTCCATGCCCCTGATGAATGCATACGGCTGCTAATTACTTTGCCTCGTCTTCAACGCTCATTAATTGCCGGCCTTCAAAGCTTCATCGCCCGCGTGCACAACTGCTGAAGAGAACTGTTCTCCTCTGCTTCCCACACAGCTGCTCGCTGCTTTTTCAAACCATGGGAGCCAAGATGAAGTTTGGCCCGTGCTGGGCTGCAGCAGGATGGCCACAATGTCTGGCTGAAGACATCAAGCTCGGCTTGGAGTTGACCGGCAACATCATTGAAGATAAGCAGCAGTGCGAAGATGTCGAGCTCTAATAGACCAAGAAGCGAGTACTCTGAAGCAGCTGTGCTAACATAAGAAAAATGTCGATAGGCAAGAGAACTTCGAGGCTCACGACAGTAACTAGCGGGTAGAGGAGCTATTGAATACAAGGGATCCTACAACTTAGTTAATATGGGCAAAGAAGGAAACTGACCCTTAGCCCTAATTAATCATTCCTTAATATCTGAAATGATGTTCTAAATTACTTGTTTTTCTGATATGGGGAGTAAGGATGTATAGTAAGGACTGCTGACTGTTTTATTGACTAACTTCCAGTCCAGTCTCAACATTCGTTCTTCTCCTGGTTGACACTACGAGAGGGTATTAGAATATGTAAATATTCTTGTATTTGCATTAGCGTTAGCCTTACTTAATCTGGTGTACATTGTGACCTATATATACCCAGTGCATTAAATGAAACACTTGTGGTGATTATTCCCTAAAGCTCCTATGCTCACATGTAGGATAAGAGGCAGAAGGAAGTGAAATAGTGGTTGCATATGGAGTTTGTTTGTTTGTACATTTATGAGTGTGATGCATTGATTGATCTCAATCTTTATGGTGTCGTTCCTATTATTGATTTGGCTGGATCAATTTTGGACATGTTCATGTTGTAAATAAACTGATAGCACATTTACCCCTCTAAATCAAATGAAATGGGTAATTGTTTCTATCGAAACAAGGTGATACTTTTAAGTTTTTCACTATTTTCACCTTGCACACCTATAGATATAGGCATATAGCTAATGTTGAACTAGTATGAATTTTGTGGAATGGGGTTGGGTTAACAGAGAACATATATGTTGGTCATGCAGAGTATGAAAAGTGTTGCTCATCCTGTTGTAAATCTAGAAAAAGAAAAGACATTAGCAGTTTAGCACAGGGGAGGATCTAACCATGGTATGAGATCTTTATATACACAAACAGTAACCACTATAGCTTTGTTAGACCTGAGCTGAGCAGGAGCTGCTACCTAGGTGTTCATACCAAGGTATAGGGCCTCTTTGGCAGAGCTTCTCTAGAAGCGACTCTCTATGAGAACTGATTCTATTGCTGAAAGTGATTTTCTGTGATTCTCTACGATAAACTCTTACAATTAGGATAGAGAATCACCGAAGAATCACTTCGCCTGAAAAACAAATATTGGCTAGTTCCACGGAGTTGATTCTCAGGGAGAATCAGGGGAGCTCTGCCAAAGTGGCCCATAGTGGCTAATAGATCTCTAATGAAAAGAGGCCTATTTTTCACGAGGCGCTGGCCATGTACAGTTAGAGGCCTAGCCTTCCTCTTTTCTTTGCGCCGTGAGGTGTTGTGTACAGGATTTGTTTCCTTTCTTTTCTTTTATATAATAAATACACAGCAGGGGATTCCCTTGCTGTACAATTCAAAATAAAAAAAAAGGGGGGGGGGGCATATTTATATGTAACTGTACTGTATTTTGCATCTATTTTTCTGTTGTTGAACTGCTCACCTGAACTCTTGGAATTATTTTTAGCAAAAATTTGTGTATATGAGGAACAACACGATAACATAAAATCCTTTTTGGTTTATCAGCAGTGTGATATGGTTTGCTTTGTATTTTGGATATATATGAAATGTAATTAAGATATGTTTCCTTAACATATCATGCTTTAAACAACTCCTAAATTTCATGGTATTATCTGCGGTTACTTATGTTTGTTGTGTCTATTTTTTAAAGAGCTGTGATTATGAGCATAAATTGATTTTGATTTCATAGGCGCCTCTTAACCTTGTTTTCTCCATTTGTTATTGCAGAGGAATTTGAAACTGACAGTGAAGATTCTGACGTCAGTGGTTCTGAGGGAGAGGACACATCTTGGATTTCATGGTTCTGTAGCTTGCGAGGCAATGAGTTCTTCTGCGAGATCGATGATGATTATATACAGGATGATTTCAATCTATGTGGTCTGAGTAGTCAGGTGCCATACTATGATTATGCGCTTGATCTCATCTTAGACATTGAGTCTTCAAATGGTGAGATCATTTCCTATTGAGCGAATTCCTTCAGTTAGTCTGTATGCTTTCGTTTTAAATCTACAAATTGTTACATATCGTGTGACTGGAACCATTTATGTATTTTAGGTGATGTGTTCACGGAGGAGCAAAACGAATTAATTGAGTCATCTGCAGAGATGCTGTATGGATTAATTCATGCACGATACATCTTAACCAGCAAAGGTCTTGCTGCAATGGTAATACTATCTTTTAGTCCTATATGACTGGAATGAAGAAATGATTTAGTTTCTTTTATCGCTTGGATATTTAATAACTCTGCTACCTTTTGCCACAGTTGGAGAAGTTCAAGAACTATGACTTTGGTAGATGCCCTAGGGTATACTGCTGTGGCCAGCCCTGTCTTCCAGCAGGGCAATCAGATGTTCCTAGATCAAGCACGGTGAAGGTATATTGTCCAAAATGTGAAGAACTTCACTATCCAAGATCCAAGTACCAAGGCAGTATCCTTTTCATTTATTGGTTCACGTTACTTTTCCTTTTGATATTTTCGTAACTCGTCCACCTCTGGTGAGTTGAGCATGACTTACCTATTTCATTCTGTTCTTTTTAGACACTGTTCTTCAGTTAAGTATATTTTCAGATCTTGGAACTGAGTAGTATCTAATATGTTTTCTCCAACCTGTATGATGCATGTGCCAGCTATGTTAGTGAACCACATCGGACCAAATATATATATATACTTACCTCATGTCCTTTTTTCGATAAACTTTATTCAGTAAATATTCATCAGTGGACAACAGTTTTGTAGACGCACTCACTCTACTCTGAATGCTGTATTGCCCTTGTTCTCCTTTACTCTGCCAAGACATCGATGGAGCATACTACGGGACAACATTCCCCCATCTTTTCCTGATGACCTATCCACACTTAAAGCCGCAGAAGCCGTCGCAGCAATATGTCCCAAGGGTGTTTGGTTTCAAGCTTCACAAGCAGTCATGACAAGTTGTGCAATGAGCAGTAGCTTCCTTCTTACCTAGTTTTTTTCTAGGGAGAGATCATTGTGGCCTGAAAAATGTTACGGTATTTTGGTGTACAAACTCCAGGCATGAATCTTGTTGTAATTTGATGAGCAGTTGTATCTGATTCTGATATTTCTAAAAATTATCATGAAACTTGGTTCTCTTATGCACTCGATCAAATTATGCCCATCAGAGTGTAATCAAGGTTGCTATGTTTCGGCATATATTTGCATCGCTTCGGGGCCTGCAGGATTTACTGCCAGTAGCATGTCAATTGTTTTGTGGCAAAATGCTACTTCGATGTTGCTTCACGTTTGATGTTGCCATGAAGAAAGACACTTTCACCCATTGACCGTTGCCTTTGTAAAATGTAAACGGTAGTCGGCCTTTTGTTCATCGCTCCTGCTCCTCCGAACAGGTGGTTGCACATTGCACTACAGAAGCCTCTACGGGCGGGAGCAGGGCAGCAGGAGAGACGCCTCCCACTGGTCCGCGTATATACGGCGCCCATAGCTAACGCCGCTGGCTGTGAACTGTGGTGTCTGCACTGCCCGGCACGCGACGCGACCAGACAAAGCTGGGAACGCTCGCGCGCCGCGGTATGCCGTCACCCTACTAACCACCACCACCCCCCTGACCTGATGTGATGTGGACTTGGACCGAGACTTTTGTTTTTTCTCCCAGCACAGCACTGGCGCGCGCGCGCGTCACCGTGCATGGTGGGTTGTGTCGACCACGACGTCGTTTAATCCATCAACGTGCAAATCAAATCGTAACAAACAAACGCAGAATATTTATGCAGACTTATCCTCATCAGTTCCTGCAGAACTTTTTGCGATTCTAGTATAATACTAGTATATAGTACTACCTTGTAATCACATGTAGGACCACGTCCTCGTCATGGGTCCAGTATTTTTTTTAAAAAAAATAAAGGATAATGGGAACAAGTTCGAGCCACTACACAATCAGGTCGAGAGCTATAGCTAGTCATCCCGTGGATAAGCACGCTGTATGGACCAACCCGCCCATCCCTGTCGAGCAATCAAATTATACTCTTCGTCGCTTCCTTGACGCTCAGAATTTCTACGAATTACTCTCTTTGTTTTTTAAATATAGTCATAATTAACTTTAACTAATAATATTTTTTATTTAAAAAATATTCAAAATAAAAAATTATTTTTCAACATTTTTGTGATAAATCGAATCATAATAAAATATATAATACTTTTTACGCTTTTTTAATAAGATAAATAACTAAAATTAATAATCAAATTTAACTGTGGCTATATTTAAAAAAAGAAAGGAGTATATGCACATTTCTCGGGTCTAGAGAGAGATCCAGAGAGCATTGCTCTAAGGCTAAGAGCAAGGCGCAGAGAAGAGAGCGCAGGGAGGCAACAGAAAGCACGCAGCGGGCAGCGGCAACTGTGTCTGTGTGTTGCGCGTGTAACTGCCTGCCCAGGAACTGATGGCGTACGTCTTTTGCCCGCCGTGTATGCCGCTCCGATCCTTGTGGCCGTCCGCTCCGGGTCACGCGTTACTGGTGGATCACCAGTGGTTTGTTGCAGTTGCCATGGCGAGAGTAGTTTGTACGAGTTCTTCTTCTTCTTTTTTTTTTAAATACTGCTAGGACGATCTTCTTCTCAAGTCGTGCAAACATAAAATGAAACGATACAGTGTCATTACTGTTGCAGTTTTTGTAATATTATCACCGGTTAGTACTTAGTTCAAATCTAAACTAACCCATCACAAATATTAGAAAAAAAAAACAGAGCTAGTTAGACTTAGCCCCTATAATCTGGATCCCTCTAATTAATTTTAGAAATTTCTTAAAAACTAGAAACTGAAATGGCTTAGCTTAATTTGCTAGATCAGTACCAGTACTACATGCCAATTTTAGATAAGCGTTCTCAATCGTTACAGGTGAAACTGGACCGCATCAGGATTCATGCGTACGTAATACATTAGCACCAAACGGAAAAGGGTCTGGATGGACCACTGGTCCATTTTTTTTTTACCACTATCGTCGCGGAAAACGGCGAACCAACAACGCAAAACATAGTCGTTAGGACTGATGATCAACGCGGACAGTCCTAGAACTAGAAAGGTAGATTTGTTATCCGTCTTTGTCTCATTTGATATTGTACTTTGGACATGTGTATATTAACCATGTCACATTTCCGCGCTAGAGGAACTCATAATGATTACAATTACACGTCCACAAAAGAAAAAAACTTTGATTCAGTCAAAAAATTTGTGTTGCTATTCGGTGTAGCTCGTGGTCAGACACACGTCGTGTAGAGTACGTACACACGTCCTGAAACGGAAACGTTTCACTTACACATTTTGACTAGATATGCATGCGCACGCGCGCAAATTGCAACAGTATTTTGCTCATTTATTGTAAGATTAAGACTTGTCAATGATTAAAGCTTCTGCAACTATCTTCGCAAAAAAAAAAAGCTTCTGCAACAGTATAAGCGTTAACTAACTTTTCTAGATTTTTGACACCTAGATAGCTTACTTTATGAAGTACACAGTAGTTGGGTAGTTCCCTTTTTATAGACCTGCCCGAGTGGATCTTAGCTAGGTTTGCATCTTCTGTGTTTTGAGCTTTGGTTGTCTATACTTTAGAGAGACTCATGGTGATTTCATCGTCCTTAAGATCGGTCGTCCGTTATATAACTCTTAAATGTTTAATTATAAGGTACTCGAAATCAATAGATTTTACCTATATGTATGTAACAGATTTTTCTAAATCAGGTATTTTAAGAAGTAATAATAATAATAATTTACATATTCACATCATGATGTTGACGATAGTAAAAACTTCTTTACATGATGATATGTGGTTTGTTCGGATCATAAGTGATATTACTATTATTTTATATAAGATCAGATGCCCACACGTTTTAATAGTTTTTTTTTTTTTTTTTTTGCAAAAGACGTTTTAATAGTTTAGAACATAGGCGACAACATTAGAGAAGTGTGGAACCACTCATATCTTTAAACAAACACATTTCAAGTCTAAGAACATCTTTCACATAATAGGTATAATATTAATTAAATTTACAGTTCATATAGGAGGGAATGGCAATGGGGCATGTAAACTGGTTCAAGTTCAGATCTACACAATGCTGTTCCAGAAATCCTTCTCTGCATGAACCAAAACTGAAGGAAGAAAACACTCAAAATTGCAGAAGTAAGAACTGAAGAAAGGTACTCGCAAAAAAAAAAACTGAAGAAAGGAAATGGAAATGCATGTATGAAAACCCAGCGAGAAGAGAGGTTAGAGGGAGCAGCAGAGGTAGAAGACCCGGAAAAATCGGTGCAGAGAAGGAAGAAAGAAAAAGCGTAGAGGCGGCAGCCCCCACGGCCCCACCACCACCCTCCTCTCCCCGCCCATCTCCGCCTCGCCCATGTCTCTCACCTCCGCCGGCCACCACCCCAGCCTCCCGACTCGACCAACCTCGAACCCCACTTCCACCGCCGAATTCAATTAGATGCACCACCAGCACCTCCCCGTCGCCTCACCGGAGGCGGCGGCGACGGACACCCCGCCCCCGCCGGTCCTCGATCCCTCATCCTTGCGCATCCACATCCCGTCGAGCCCGCACCACGCACTGCCGTCTACTCCGCACAAGCGCCCCGTTGTCATGACCTCGTCGTCGTCGTCTTCCACCCCGACGCGCCCCTCGCCGTCGCCCTTCACTCCGCCGCGGAGGCGTAAGGCGGTTCCTGCGGCGGGTGCGACAGCCGCGGGCGCGGCGGCGGCGAGGCACATCCTCCGCTGCCTCCACCTCCGCCTGCGCATCCTCCTCCTCATCTCCCTCCCCACCCTCTACTTCTTTTCCCCGTCCCACGCCGTCCTCCCACGCTCCCTCCTCGCCGACTTCCTCTCCGCCGCCGCCTTCTCCTGCGCGCTCCTCCTCCTCCTCTGCCTCTCCCTGCCCCGCCTTCCCTTCGCGCTCCCGCTCCCTCTCCCGCTCCGCCGCGCGCGCCGATCCCCCATCCTCTGGTCCATCGGCTCCTCGCCCTCCGTCTCCGCTTCTACCCCCACCACCGGCCATTTCGTCCAGCTGTACAGCAACGGTGACATCTACGAGGGCCAGTTCCACCGTGGCCGCTGCACGGGCAGCGGCGTCTACTACTATTACATGAGTGGGAGGTACGAGGGGGACTGGGTCGACGGCAAGTATGACGGCTTTGGAGTTGAGACCTGGGCGAGGGGCAGCCGATACCGAGGTCAGTACAGGCAAGGGCTCAGGCACGGGTTTGGCGTGTACAGGTTCTACACCGGGGATGTGTATGCCGGAGAGTGGTCTAACGGCCAGAGCCATGGGTACGGCGTGCACACCTGCGAGGATGGCAGCCGGTACATCGGGGAGTTCAAGAGGGGCGTCAAGCATGGTCTCGGCCACTACCATTTCAGGTGTGGAATTGAATTTATATTTCAATTATTCAACATGGCTACAGATTTTGCCCTTGCTGTGAAATCTCCCTTGTAATTGATCCTGCTTATATATTATTGATTGATGGATAGCTGTCCTAAAATGTCACATCCGCTGAACCGGGCTAAATATGTTTGCTTGTTGGTGTCAATATACAATCGCTAAGTAAAATCATGTAGTTATCATATATGTTTTCTGTGCTTTTATCCTTGATTGTTAAAAAATTGCACATTGTTATGCTAAGTGGAATGTGAGTGTCCAGCTCAGTTGTATCATGATAAAACATTTGAGTTGCTGATATTTATGTGATGCGTGAACTCTATGTTGTGAGATTGGAAAGCCACTTTGAGATATTGGTACACTATCAAAGTGTTACTTTACATCAGCTCATCCATAAAAGTTTTTCACCCGAGTAGTATACTATCGTTCTTGTTATTTTGTTTCTCCTGGTGAATATAATGATTCTTTCCACCAAAGTAAATGACTTCTATTAGAGGGTTGCTTCCAAGGATATAAGAAATGATGAGCTTTACAGAAGTGTGAAATCAGGTTTCGTGTTTGCTGTTTGCGATATATTCTGAAAGTATGCCATCTCTGATGTACTGATATCAGTTTGTCATTGGAAGATTTGCAATGTAAATAGGACACAGTTATATGCATACGGTATGTGCTTAATTCTTTTCTATATGATCCTTAATTCAATTATTATAGAAATTTCCTCTTTTTAAAAGAAGAAGAAGAAAAACCTTATTTTGAGCTTCTCTTGCACAAACAATCGTCTGTGGCTTTTTGTATAGCGATACACAGTCATTTTGTTTGCGAGGGTCTGTTCTGTGTATGTACTTTATATGCACCACATGATATCTATAATTCTGCATTCTTGACATAGTTCAACAACGTTTTTGTCACAAGTTTTATTCATAGGTGGGAGAGGGTTTACCCCATCGTTGAGCTAATTTTGTCACATTTTTATTCATATTATTCTCCCAATATGTAAAACTCAACCAACTTAGGTGGAACCTAGTGGCTGTTAAATTATTGATTAAGAATAAATAAGCACCCCTTCATGTGGGAAAAGACAAACCTGGGTGGTCAGGGTGTACAACAGCACCCTTAACTGAGGCTCAGTTTGATACAAACATGTGTTCATAATTATTTAATAATTCATCTCTGTATCAGTAACTCATCATGTTATCTGATTTGGATTTAGAATTTGTGGGCCGTATTTTACTGGCAGAAATGAACTATATCTATAAATGGTAGTTTCAGATCTATTTACATTACATTTTCTATTTGATCAACCATAGTCTGTTGGGAAGTAGTATAATATGCTTGATATATTTAATTTTGAGGGGTTATGTTTGTGTGTAGTTCCTTGATTTCACCTTTTGTTGTCAGTTCTTTCATTGTTGCTTTGTTCTGTTTCATTATTGATCCGCCTTCTGTTTTGAGTGACCGCACAACCGAAGACACATCAAAATTGTTGCATGCTATAATGCTGATTTAGTCGTATATAAAATATAGTTGCATGGCTAGGTATGCAATGTAATGATGGCGTTTTGTTCAGCATGGTTCTGTTTGCAATATAATGATGGCTTTTTCTAGTTTTTATGCTATAGTATATATTTAGAATTGTAACTGACTTGAGTTTGAGCTAAAATTGTACAAACTTTGTGAAGGAATGGTGACACATATGCTGGAGAATACTTTGCCGATCGGATGCATGGGTTTGGAGTGTACAGTTTTGCCAATGGCCATAGATACGAGGGAGCATGGCATGAGGGCAGAAGACAGGGTCTAGGCATGTATAGTTTCAGAAATGGAGAGACGCAAGCAGGCCATTGGCAAAATGGAGTTCTCAACACCTTAAGCACCCAGAACATCATCCCTGGGTCGCCTATTGCTGTAAACCATTCCAAGGTCCTCATTGCGGTGCAGGTAACATGCTTGAAGATCACCTTAGTTGTCAGGCTGACATGGTGTCATTGCTAAATCCTGATAATGTCACACTATGCAGGAAGCAAGAAGAGCTTCAGAGAAGGCTTATGATGTCCCAAGGGTAGACGATAAGGTGAATAAGGCTGTTGCAGCAGCCAATAAAGCAGCTAATGCAGCCAGGGTGGCTGCTGTGAAGGCTGCACAAAAACGCATCCCCAATAATGGTGCCGATCTACCAATGTCAGTAGTGTGAATATGAAGCCAACATAGGGTTGGCAGGGAGCTGCTTCGCGATATCATCGCATCACCATTGCCCGACAAAACCATCAGTTTCCCGATAGGGGAAGCTCCTTGACCATCGGGCCACGGCACCACATGAGCTGCTGCTGCATCAAGCTTTGGGAGCAGAAGAGTTTTCCGTAATCCTTCTATACATCTTTGTGGTGTTTTTTGCGACGCAGCAGAACTGCTCCGAGAAGTTTCCATTGTTGAAGGCAATAGGTTCACGACAGCAGTTTTCTTCTTTTCTACTGTGTAATACTCGCCCTATGTTAGAGATGTGGATATATACACCACAGCATCAGGAGACAACCTCTTTCTTGTCTATCTTCAAGCATGTACAGAACCCAAATGTCGGTTGGTAAAACCATACATGCTGCCGGCCAATGTTTGTACTTGGTAAAATTTGTACCGGAACGCACAAAGGTATCATGATGATGAGCGCCTCCTTGTGTTTTGTTGGTTGCTATGATGCTGTAAATTCAGAGCGTGACGGGTACAAACTGAGTAAAAATCGATCCCTTTCAAGGTAATGAACCCGCGGCCATGACATACGCATGCCACTCCAATGCAAGAACACTTGAAAGCTCCCACATGCTTTGATAACCGACCACGCTCTACTGCACCCCAAGAAATCGACCATCTTCCATTGTTGCATCCACCAGCTTGATCGAGACACGCCATTTTGATCGGGTCTCGCTACAATAAAATGTATCATCTTTATGAGACATGAGGGAGGAGAGCTGGAGCAGGCCACCCTGTTCTTGGATCGATGACTGGGTACTCCCTGGGTGACTTCGGAGCAGGGTTAAAAAAAACCAGTGGAAACCGATCGGTTTCTACGGTTTTTAGTGAAATTGGTCCAGCCCAGTTTCTTTGGTTTTCGATTTAAAAATATTTTAAAAATTTAGAAATTTAAAAAATTATAAAAAGGAAATCGTCAATAAACCGAGGAAACCGAACAGTTTATCAATTAACATTTTTTCTATAATTATTATTGAATTTTAAGTTTTACAAACCAGAAAAATCATTGATAAACAGAAAAACCGATCGACTAGCCTAGCCGGTGAAACCGGACAGTTAACCAGTTTAAAACCGTTCAAACCATTTAAACTTGGTTTTCTATATTTTATCTGGTTTTTAAACGGTTTTACCTGTTTTCAGTCGAACCAGTGATGTTCGGTTTTTCAGTTCAATCGGTTTTGGAAACCTTGCTTCGGAGTGCCTAGGCTCTAGAGGAACTGAAAAATATTGTATTTAATTATTCCTTAATCCACAATTTTGCTTGGTGACGAGGATGTACTAGTCATCTGTCGGAACACGACTTTTGGATAAATTACAGTCCTTAAGCTTACCCGTCAGAATACATGTGATCCCGCGCATCGTGATCCGTGAGCATTCCATCTGTCCAGACACCTTTTTCTATGCAGCAGTATATAATCAGGGGTATCTCATTTGAGGCTTTTGTCTTAATAGCACTAACCTAAAAGATTGAAAACTTCACAGAACTATATTCTTCTCTTATTGGTGGACTGAACAATTACCAACTATTCATGGCAAAAGGAGCACGAATGCATCAGATTGTGTACATTGGAGATAGTAAAAATAAAAATAACACGTACATTGTTCAACTTCTGATCAAGTGAAATGTAAATTTAGTAGAAAGAGGGTGGTGGAAAAATAATTAAAGAAAGGACAAACGGATAATTTGTCTAGGTTCCCTCATTACGTCTTCCTCCTATAGAAATTGCAAACACTGACAAATTTTGGAGATCTTCCTATTCTCGTATCGGGCCAAGAAAAATAGAAGGGATCAGTTAATGGTTGGATAATGTAGAGAAAAAAAGAGAGCAGAGAATAGAGGGCAAAAAAAATTTATCTGCACAAGATCACATTCTCTGAAGTGCGGTAGCAGACAGCAGCCTCCTTACTGCTCACCAGCCTCACGATGCCACTAAAAACCTCCACATCGCAGGGGATCCTCAGAGCCCCCTGATGCTGGAACCCGAACTCTTCTTCTGCCTCCCTGAGCAGCTGCTCAAAAGCCCAGTGACCAAGGGACTCTGTGGGGATCACAAACCTCTTCATCTCCTCACCAACATACACCGCGAAGAACCCCCTCGGAACACCATGGCAGCTGCTGCTCTTGGCGGCCTTGGGTGCAAGTGCAACCCTCTTCCACTTCTTGAGAAGCTGTTGAAGCCTCACGATGTCTCTGATCTTATTGCTGGTTGATCTGCTTTGGTTTCCCATTGTCTGTATCTGTAGCTACCTCTCGCCTCTGGTCTCTGCCTCCTTGCATTGTAGCAGCAACTGACAATATATAGAGTTGGCTCAGTGTCTAAGTGTGCGGCTACCGCGTTCATAGGGTTAGTTTGAATGTATTAATCAGTGGTTTGATATGCTGCATTCTTCTAGTTTAAGCTCCACTTTTAGTGTCCTTGTTCCGGACAGATAATATTAAATTAATGAAAATTGAAACAATGAGCACTAGTGGCAGCAGCGATGATAGCACTTTGATTGTACTGCCTAGGGTAAACATATATAGCAATGACATTCTCACGTCCTCTGTTTCTGTCTGCGGTGACATCATTTAGTTTAGAAATAGGAAGCATATAGGGAACATGTAAACCTTGGTCACATCTTGCATAATTTGAAAGTACTTCCTTAACCAAGGAATAATTAGATAATAGTCTGTTAAGTGTGCAATTGCTTAAATGTTCCTTGAATTTTCTACACATCCAATGAATTTCATGTCAATAACCTGAACGCTTCCTGAAGAATGCAAGTGTGATCCAACTGATGAAAGATTCGCAGCTAATGATGAGCAAAGGGCCCAAATGTTGCAATCTACACCAACTCTAATCTGCTTATCTGAACAACTACCGTCCATTATTTGTTTCCATCTCATGATTGATGCAAGCTCATCCAATCGACAGCTCATGGGTTGGAAAAATGTCTCTTAGTCCTAGCTTTAGGTAGCATATTAAACTACCCAGCAAGTTCTAGTGTTTGACTATATGAAACAAAAGGTGCCAAGACAATATCATATACATGGTTCCACATTGTTTATTTGGTTTTCTTTATGGTACTAATCATTTGCAGCGATACCTTTTTCTGCTCAAGATCATTTACTAGTCATTGATATCTTCTTTCTTAATTTGGGGGTTACTGGGTCAATATCAGTTGTTCGAACTTGATTGTGCTTCATGAGTTCATGTCTCCCATGTTTAGTAAGCTTATGGAGGCAGACTTCTTCAGCAACCAAATTCACCTGTGACAATAAGAGGTTAGTTACGAGTATCAGGTGTGGGGAAGAAAACTTTATATCAATATAACAAAGAGAATCATGTAACATGCAGTAGTAAAACTACTAAAAATCACTGCCACAAGCATGCTTCGAGGTACTTGATCAACTTCAGTTTATTACTTCTGCATACTCAAAATATTTTGCTTATTCCATACATAATATTCCTCTTCCACAGTCTACAAATCTAGTCAAGTTTTTGACCTGTATGTGTAACATGAATACCCTTTAGACTGTTCTCCATCCACCCAGCAGAGTTCCTTTTGGTATCAGGTACAGCATAGTACACCAACTAGTAACTGCTAAGTTCATGCATCTTAAGTTTCTGAAGAAAAGTGATGTGGCTCACTTATGGGCACATCTTAGCGTATTATCAGGTTCAGGATGCACCTTAAAGAAAGTAAAGCCATCTGCACTTGAGACAAAAAAACACCTGGAACCTTGTAATCTTATGTAAAATATAATAAAAAACCCATATGCTAACCAGGAACCTTGTAATCTTCAGTACAGTAAACAACCTTGAAACCCTCAAGTTACGATATTTAGGTCGGTTAGTATCAGGGCTGGCTCTACCTCTATATAAAGAGAGGCATGGCGGTCATATTCAAGGAATCAATCAATAAAGAAACAATTCCTTTAATCCGCCAATGTCTCTCAAGCTCTAGGTTCAAAGCATAAGGCCTAATTATCCATCCTACCACATTACATAGACAAATAATTATATTTGCAGTGAACAAAACATTAGAATAAAAATCCAATATTAGTATTCTAAGGAATATGATCGTGGTATTTCAGAGTGCCCAAACATCACAGCGCCCTTGTACAGGGGACTCCACTCAACCTCAAAAAAGGAAATTATTACAGTGCACCACTGAATATTGACCACATGCTGGTGGAAAGGAGACTCAGAGGAACAAACTGACAAGCATATGCCTTCATCATGGCATATCCAGAGCAAGAATGACGGTTGCATCTTTAGAAACACCTAAGTAGAACACAAAATTAAATAATAATAGGCCTGATTGGATTTGCTGCTTTGTACTGTATGAATCCTTTTTGTTAGGTCATGGCATATCCTGCTTTTTGTTAAAGCTCAAAGAATGAAATGAAAACACTTCTGCTCATCATGTAATTAATACCTAAGCCTCAAACATAAATTATATTAATTTATGAATGCTATAAAACTTTCTTTATTTTGTGCTTTTCCCTTTGCAAACAGGAGCAGAAGGAAATATGCCTCAGATCATTTAAATTTAGATTAGGCCATGCTAATTAGATCATCTTGATTGCTAGCCTAGCACTTACCATAATATAAAGTTTCTATGCGAAGCTACAATTTCACCAAGTACGCACAATATTATTAAATTGTCAAAATCAGACCTGTTCACTTCACAAAAAAGCAGTACGTACTAAACAAGAGAAATTAGCTTGCTACATCTGTTTCCATTTCAGTGATGCATCTCAAAACAATGCAACCTAATTGACTCTGTAAACTTGTCATGTATTTCTCAAGTCTCGTGTGAGTTTTCAGCCACCCGTTCTTGGTCCGAAATGGTGTGGTAGTGTATGCAATTGGACCTTTTTTTCTTCTCTTAATATAATGATTCGCAGCTCTCCTGCGTATTCGAGAAAAAAAAAACTTGTCATGTATTTGTTCTGCATCATCTCAGGAAACAACTATGCTGGACATAGACAAAGACAACTGGTCACACATGTACTAGTATCTCAGCATCTAAATTTGTACTCTGCAAGGAAACAACTATGCTACAAATGTACAACTGATCACACATGTGTCTCATCATCTGAATTTGAATTCTTAAAGACAACTGCTCAGTGCTCACACCAATTTGTTAAGCACACACACTAGTCACTACGTACATCAACCAACATAGATCAATCAAGGAGAAAAGAACAGCACACACAATCAGTTAGAAGGGAAATAAGGACTTTGCCTACCTCAAGCAAGAATTGCATGGGCAGTAAGATATACTAGCAATCAACCATCAGTTTGTTACCCTTATCTCTTCCCCCTAGGTGAGACTGAGTGTTGCACATCATGGAGCTCAAACCTGCAACAACAAATCATAATTAAGAAGGAAAACTCATGACTCAAATCAAATTCTGCTTGTGAACTCAAGGCATAATGAAACTCTGAAAAGATGCAAAGCAGCTCATGGCACAGTAGCCAAGGCCACCAGCAGGAGTGCTCCCGCCCTTTTTTTTTTTTTTTTTTTTTTTGGGAAAGGATGCCTTTCATTAATCTTTGTGTAAAACACCCTTGCGCATCACCAGATCATGAATACATATCGGGGTTACATGCCACTCCCCCGATACTGATACACTCGTGACCTGTCTAGCTAACAAATGTGCAACCTTATTACACTTTCTACCAGCATAAGAAAGATTAAAATCAAGAAAGGCTAGTCTAATTTCATGCATTTCTTGTAAGATAGGACCAATTGAAGCTCGCTGAGACGTTCCTTTCTTCCAGAGCTCAACAACTTCTAAACAATCGGTCTCCACCAGAACACGCCAGGTGTTTTTCAGCTTCGCAAACTTCATTGCATCCCGGTAAGCTAAAGCCTCCAGCATACACGCATCCTAGCTCCGGTCATACCACTGCACCTGAGCCCCCATGAACGTGCCTGTATGATCCCGGAGCACTACAGCTGTAGCCCCGTTTCCATTATCCAGATAGTAGGCAGCGTCAGCATTACATTTGGTCCAACCAGCTTCCGGTGGTTTCCAGTTTTCCTCCCCTGAGTTAGCAGTTCCATATTTTGGTTTGTGTTTAATACTCCACAAATCATAAGCTGTGTCGGTAGCCCATATAATAGCTTGCCTCATGTTCATGGATTGCACACCCTGTTTCTTCTTGTTCCTCATCATCCACAACGCTCACATGCCAGATGATCATTGCACCTGATCATCGTGGGACCTCTCCTGCCTTGTTTCTCCTTTTTTGAAGGAAAAAACCCGGAAAAAGACATAAAAGGATGCACAAAGTTGAGAAATCTCAACTCCCTCCCTGGGAGGAAGAGGATCTCAGGCTCATTGAGGACCCTGCAGGTATACAACAAGCAGCACAAGTGCACATCATCAATGAAAAAAAACGCAAAAAATCATACCCAGATCCTTAGATCGAAGCAGGTCAGCAGATCAATGGACCCAAGCTCAGCGACAACTGATTCTTGATGGTACTTCAGCGATGATGTGCTGGGTGCTTAAGGTGTCGAGAACTCCATTTTGCCATAAGCCTGCTTACGTGTCTTCATTTCTGAAACCATACATCCCTAGACCTGTCTTCTACCCTCATGCCATGCTCCCTCATATTATGGCCGTTCAAAATAAGTTACTCTATTAAGTCATTCACTTTGGTCCCTCATGCCACGCTCCCTCGTATCTACCATGTAACATAAGTCATTTACTTTGGTCGAACGAAGCATTCTATTAACCAGAAAGCAACAAATTAACAACCTATCAGAATATCAGAATTAATGTGATGCGTAGTTGGATGGAAAAACTTCTACACATGAGTGATGTAAAGTAGCATTTTGATAGTATACTAGTAGCTTGTAGTGGCTTCCCAATCTAACAACAAAGAGATCACGCATCACATAAATATCAGCAACTCGAACGTTAAATAATGATACGACTGGGTTGGACACCCAAATTCCACTTAGCATTAGCACAACAATGTTCAACTGTTTAACAATCAAGGATCAAAGCACAGGAAACAGACATGAGAGCTACATATTAACTTAGTCATCATACACTGACACCAATATAAAAGATTTAGCCTAGTTTGATCTCAGCAATTGGGCATGTTAGGGAGGTTATAAGTAATATACGCAGGATCAATTACTAGCAAGATTTCACACCAAGGGAAAAATCTGTAGCAGCATTAGTAATTGATGATGTTAAGCACGGTTAGAAACATAAATGAGGACATTAATCATATTCTCACAAAATTGTTACTAATACAGTTACTCTGGTCAAAAGGCAACTAACTAAAAATACACAAGACCATTTTATCCCACATTGCATTTTCAGCGGATTGCATAAATGAGACATACGAAAATAACATACATCTTGAACTGAAGGCATTCCAGAACAATCATGACAGGCACACACGCTGACAGGTGTTTAACTGTAAGAGCTAGTACAATCTGGTTCACTGCAGTGATATAGGATATGAAACCACATTGTGTATCATTGGGAAATCTTGCAAATATCTTCATATTCGATGGCCCTGATAACCTTCCCATCATAAAGGCCCTTCTCAACCTGCACTTTTGCACAGAATTTATCAGTGTCCACAGAAATTAGCCTGGCATTTGAACCCCGATATGCCCCATTCACAATCCGCACCAGCCCACCAATTTGGGGGATCACAGTCTCAAGCTCATCTTGGTCGACTCTGAGAACATGCTTGCTCTCCAACATCTCAATCTCCCCAACATATTTGTCGATCACCCTCTTCACCACCCCTTTCTGCTTGTAGTACCCCTTTTCTGCCAGTGACTTGCTCATCACCTTGACCACAATCCCAGGACACAGCCAGTAGTCCTTCCTGTTGCTCCTCTCCTTGGCTTTCTCCTCCTCCTTCATCAGTTCATCCAATGCTGACTTCCTTGTATCCGACGCTTTCACATCCTTTCCCATCTTCTTGGCCACGTCATCCTTCTCCTTCTCTTGTGTACCAGCCTCCTCTTCATCAAAGCCAAATTTCATCTTCGGCCTCTCCTCAAAAGGGTTAACCTTCGGCCCTGGTGCAGTCTTCTGAAGGGCAATCGCAATCTTCCCTGCCACCTTGTTGGCTTCTTTCGAGCTATCCTCCTGACCATTGTCTGGTCCGGAATACTCTTCTTCACTGTCAGACCCTGACTCTGACTCTGACTCATCTTCAGTGTCCTTACCATCATCACCATCATTTTCCTTGGTCTGGGACTTCTGTGCACGCTCAATCTGCCGGGCGATCATACGCTCTTGCCTTTCCTCCTCGACCATGTCAGATTTGATCCTCTTGCGTTTGAGGCGTGCCTTGACAGCCTGCTCAGAGTCACGGTCGATGTAGGTCATGAACCACCCCTTGGGCGTGTCCTCGACCTTGCAGTACCCCTCGCGTCCCAGGAACTTGACGAACTCGGTGAGCGTGGCCCAGCGCGTGGAGTTCATGTGGACGTGATGGCGGTCCGCGATGTACTCGTTGTAGACGACGGTGGCGGCAACGCGGGAGTGGCGGTGCGCGCGGCGGATCAGGGCTAGGAAGGATTCGAGGAATTCCTCCGAGAAACCCTCGACGACGCGCTCAGGCGCCTGGCCAAACACCTGCATCTGCCGCTGGTGCGACTCTGACATGCAATGGCACTTGAAACCGTTCTCGTCGCGGCACTGCTTCTGGCACATCTGGCAGTACCACCGCAGCTTCTGCAACCCCTTCGCCTTGATCCGGTTCGCGATCGCCTTCGGCGTCAGGAACTCGTGCTTTCCCATAGTGCCGCTGAGAGATGACAGGCGGCGACGAGATGGGGGATGAACACAGATTTGGGGATGGAATCGCCTTGGGCTGCGAGGGTTTGGTTTGGAGGCGTTGGGGATCTGAAGGGCTTATCTGAAGAGAAGAGAGCAGCGGCTGCCTGTGGCTGGTCGCGCTCTGGCGGGGAGGGAGCGGCGGAGCGCCGGTGGCCGGTGGCGGAAGGCGGAGGGGAGGCCGTGCGCGAGACGGCGAGCGAGCAGGCAGAGGGTGAAATGACGGCGGCGTAGAGGAGTAGGCCTTCCTTGCTCGGGTTCGTTATCTATACGAAGGCCTTGCTCGGTTGCTGTGCCAAGGTGGGCTGTAATACTTGGTGGGCTGGGCTGATTTTTTCAACTTGCGTGGGCTATCTAGAATCCAATCCAAATGCATATGAAATCACTATGTTATATGCTTCTTTTGAATACTCCATCCGTTCCATTTTGGAGATTATAAGATTTTACCTGGTTGGGGTGATCTCGTAGTTCCTACGGGGTAGAGACTGAGTTAAATCCACCTAGTTTGAAACTCATGTGGTTGGAAATTGGATACCATGGTTAATCCAAATAGAGAAACCTTATACTCCCTCCGTTCATTTATCTCCCATGCCTCACGTTTAAAGAGTTCCATGTATAACTATTGTTGCATTTTTGTCATCGTTTAAACTTTCAAGTTGCATTTGGGTGTTGCCGACTTCTCAAGTGCCTTGTGAGCCATATCCATGCGGGCCCTTGAGATTACTCCTTCGCATGACGATGTCAAAATTAATAATAGATTAATGTGTGAAAGGTGATATATTTTTTAATTACACTTTCCAGAATTATTTAATGCCAGACGCAGGATGGCAAGACCGCAAGAGTGACCGAAGCCAATCGAATGATTCGAATCCTTGTAAAGAAGAAATAGAAAACGGAACATCCAGGAAAGGTTCTTCTCCGTCTTTTTACGTTTTCGCGACAACAACACAAGTTGAGGCAAGGTCTGAGCACGCGCAAACTGAACCTACCATCACCAACTACCGAACCAAAATAATCCACCACCACCGGGCTCTGCGCCCCCCTTCCTCGTCTCGTCGGAGACGATCTCCACGCGCTTCGACACGGGGAACGCGGCGGGATCCGCGACGAGGATGACGATGATGCTGATCGACTGCTCGGGCTGCCGCACGCCGCTGCAGCTCCCGCACGGGGCGCCCTGCATCCGCTGCGCCATCTGCGGCACCATCACGCACGTCGCGCCGCCGCCCGGGCAGGCCGACCCGAGCCGCGATTCCGGGGCCGTCCAGCCGGGGTGGGGGCCGCCCCCGCCGCCCGCGCACGGGCGGAAGCGCGCCGTGGTGTGCGGGATCTCGTACCGGTACTCGCGGCACGAGCTCAAGGGGTGCATCAACGACGCCAAGTGCATGCGCCACCTGCTCATGACGCGGTTCCACTTCCCCGACGACTCCATCATCATGCTCAACGGTAGGGAAAAATTCCGCCATACTGTGGCCACCATCTCGTGAGGAATCGAATTGGATGCCCTACAATTTTGGGTCAACTTGGCGTCGCTGTCAGATTCTCGAATGGGGGTTCTTCTTGTGACAGTGACGTGATTGTTTGCCACGGTAGGGATGCGACGGAACAGGGGAAATTGAGCAAAAAGGCTTTGCATCCGTGCATTTATCCGTTCTAGTAGTTTTTTGTGGGATAGTGATGAATTAAAGAAATTAGGTGAAATAGTAGTCATTTTACATCCGTGCTCGGTAGAATTATACGAAATGAATAGGAATTCCAAATTGATGTATTAAGCCTACATTAAAAATTACAAGCTCATTATAATGATTTGCTCATCTGGTTTTGTTGGTTGGAACTGGTGGAGCTGGCTTCCCTGTAAAATGAGTTTCATAATCCTGCTTGCATATATTAGCGAAATTTGTATGTCTCTGGTATTTAGTTTATGAGAGAATACTGATGGTATCACCTTTATTTAACTACTTAATTACCTGATCTGGCCGAATATAGCCTTGCATGTTTATTTTCTTTGAAATATGCTGTTTAGGTAGGCACGTTAAATCATCAATGGCAATAATAATTTATCAACCTGATACTCTGTAATTAACTTCTAGAATGTTGACACACTTGTCATGAGTGCTACATATGCTTAATCCTATATTGCTTTGTCTACTATCATGATAAATTTAAGGACACTCATAATATGATTTGTAGAAAGCCTGATCTATAGTGTTTGCATTCTGAAAAAACTCTACTGCACTTCAACTCTTGGACCAGCCATAATCCCCACACATTTGGTTACTTTATTGCAGAAGAACAAACTGACCCCTACAAAATTCCAACGAAGCATAACATTAGGATGGCCATGTATTGGCTCCTGCAAGGTTGTCAACCTGGAGATTCGCTGGTGTTCCATTATTCTGGACATGGGGCGCAGCAAAGAAACTACAGCGGCGATGAGGTTGATGGATTTGATGAAACACTCTGCCCTTTGGATTTTGAGACCCAAGGAATGCTCGTGGACGACGAGATAAATGCAGCGCTTGTTAGACCACTTCCTCATGGAGTTAAACTTCATGCGCTTATAGATGCTTGCCATAGTGGGACTGCACTTGACTTACCTTTCCTCTGCAGAATGAACAGGTTAATATCTGTGTCTAATCCCTAATATGAATCTTTTTATTTGTTAGAGTTGCAAATATGGATCTCGTGTGACGAGATATGGTTAAGCTCATGATGATGTTAGTGCCACAAATTATCCAAGCAAAAATGGGATCTAGTTTTATGATTGCTATTTGCTGGCACTAGTTTTGGTGTCATTCCTTATTTTCCAATACATTAACTGTCCTTGCAAACTTTTTTGCAAAATGGATCTGTTTATCTAACAGTGGTCTTGTGTTTATTAAGGTTTTGTTTTTGCATAGTACATTCTATGTATGAGATACCTTCTTTGCTAAAGTGTCTTGTTTGTATTCATACAGGAATGGACAATATGTTTGGGAAGATCACCGGCCGCGGTCTGGTGTCTGGAAAGGCACTAGCGGTGGGGAGGCCATTTCATTCAGTGGTTGTGATGATCATCAGACCTCTGCAGATACTTCGGTAAGTTTTAAATTTCCTTGTTTTCTGTTGTTGTCAAGTGATGAATTTGTTCGAAAGATATTTTCTGTAAGAATTTCATTGACAGATCATGTTAACATACATCATCTTATTAGCAGTTCATTCGATCAAAATTCATTTTTCGCTGCATATTCCAGTGTTAACATTTTGTTCCATTGAAATTGCTCTCATCAGGCTTTGTCTAAAATCACTTCAACTGGTGCGATGACATTTTGCTTCATCCAAGCTATAGAACGAGGACAGGCCGCAACCTATGGTAGTATCCTGAATTCAATGCGTTCCACAATACGTAGCACAGGTGAATCGACAGGCGCTGGTGGTGGTGCCGTTACATC
Organism: Oropetium thomaeum; assembly: GCA_001182835.1. Lineage (NCBI taxonomy): Eukaryota > Viridiplantae > Streptophyta > Magnoliopsida > Poales > Poaceae > Oropetium > Oropetium thomaeum. Next base: position 416,514 of record LFJQ01000051.1, read on the forward strand.
ACTGATTACAATGCTTCTTACGGGAGGGAGCCTTAGCGGTGGCGGCTTGCGGCAGGTAAATTTTTTGGTAACACATACGTAATGGTTCAGTTGAACTTTTTAGTAGCATTTCAGATTGGCAACTGTATTACTATGCTCTAGTGATAACTGCTTCTGCCTGTTCTGCAGGAGCCCCAGCTGACTGCGTGCGAGCCATTTGATGTCTACACGAAGCCATTTTCTTTATGACAAGTTCCTGGTGCTGTCCAGTATACTCTGTCGCAATTCCCGTTTCCTGTTGTCATAATATGTGTGTTATTGTTGGGTGTCAAACAATACTGGAGTCATACAATCATAAATAGAGCTAACGTGTGATTTTGTGTTCAACTTGCACGCCTCATAAATTTTAGCCCACGGTGGGAGAAAATTGATGCTCAATTTGCAGTTAGATTGCTGCAGTTTTGTTTCCTCCTCTCCTTTATCGTCTTGTGACTGTTGCGTGGACACACTCAAACAAAGCATAAAGCGTGGATCAAGTTGGGAAAAAAAAAAAACGGCATGACTTCTTTTGTCGTAGGATGAAAACAGTACAGTTTCAGTGTCCAAAAAAAAAAACAGTTACAGTTTAGTGATACTACCTCCGAACTCTTTTTTGGGTTGACGTTCCGACACAACCTCCAGTTCAATTTTGCACTAGCTCCATTGCCCTAGGGGCAGAAAAATATTATTTTTACGCGGCCACGATCCCAACAATGACCCACTCATCGCCCAAAAAAGAAAAGTTCAACTACAAATCAGTCACCCTGCTTTCCGAAGTGGCCCTTTCATAATTCATGTAGCCTGCAGTCCATGGAGGACACCTCTGTGATTCTTGATGTCACCTGGGCCGTAACGTAATCCGAGTGCCACATACGCTTGTACAGCGAGCAAGCTGCTTGCGCCGGCGAGCTTAGGGCTCAACAGAGGCTTTGGGACCCCGAATCTGACAGCCATGCGTTCTAGCTCCACCAGAACGTCGGCCCAGTCACGAGCCAATCTTGCAACATCGTACACGTCCTCGCCGAGATACCTCCGCACCGCGGCGAAGAACCCGGCCAGGTCGTCAGGAAGCTCATTACCACCGGTTTTGAGCTTCATCAGGTAGGCGACGTGGTAGGCTCCCGTGTGGGTGATCCACGACACCGCCCGCCGCCGGTGGATCAAGCCGCTGAAATTGAGCGCCGCGGCGAGCCTCGCCATGGGGACGCCGTGCTGGTGGTGCGCGTCAAAGTCCAGGCCACGGCCGGCGAGGTACGAGATGGAGTGGACGACGCAGGGGTCGACGCCCGGGTTGAAGTCAGACAGGTTGAACTCCCACGCAACGAGCCGGCCGTCGTGGGTGGAGATGGCGAGGCCGACCTGGAGCGGTTTGAGCGCGTCCACGTTCGCCTTGACAATGGCGAACCGCTCCTCGGCGCCGAGTACGTTGTGGTCCTGGTCGGCGCCGTAGACGACGCCGGGGTATTGCACGTTTATCGCGACGTAGCACGCGCGCGCCGCGAAGTAGCGGAGGTAACGCAGCTCGTCGTTGAGGTTGTACGCCCACACCGAACGGACAGGGACACCGCGCGGCGGCGGCGGCGGCGGCAACATTGGTACCGCAGGGTGGTACCAGTAAGCTGGCGAGTACCAGCACGTCGGGTAGAATGTGTCGACGGGATTCATTGCGTGTGTATCGTTGTTGTTGCGTCCTAATCCACGCGGACGTCGAGGACATATATAACTAGCTCAGGCAGATGCCGATTCCAAACTGAACTGGCACAGAACTTGGGCACGGGCCAAGCTGGGCATGGCAAAGCCCGTCCTGGAGGCCTTGTGCACGAAGATATTCGAGACCTACGGTAAGCAGTCAAAACTCAAAACTCCTTCCACATGCGGCCCAACAAGTTCACAAGTCAGTCCAATTAAATACTACTAGGTCTCTAAGGTAGGCAGCAAGTAGCATCCATAGATACGGATGCTACTGCCTCTGCTAAAACACATGACAGACAACTCAAAAACACGACATCAAACTAACCAGTTGGTCCTTTAACTCAATCAGCGAAGATTCACTTCACACTTGAGACACCAAAAATTGGCGTAAAATCTAATGAATTCATGTTGACTGCTGAAAGATTTGTTGGCAACTGAATCCTCCCTATTTCGTCTCTGCCTTGCAACTTCTTGCATTCAAGTTTTATTGCTGTAACAATGGTGCTCACCATAGCAGTCTTTCAAATACTAAAACGAATGAGCTTTTAGAGATGTTCCAAAGTACCGCACATTCTTTGCTAGTGACATGCTCTCGACTACAGCCTATAAAACTTTGTAATCTGCAACCGCAATCACCCCTGCATCTATACAAGTCGCTTCTCCGATACACACACGTACCCTTACGCATATACACAAGACACAACCGCACAGCGCAAAGTTTTAATTGTGCGTGTGCGTGTATAGGCACCGGGCACCGCCTAGGCAGCGGCGGTGGCAGCAGCGCCCTCGGCCTCGGGCGCCTTCCGTTCCTTGGCGGCATCGAGGAACCCGACGTACAGGTCCGAGTGGCCCGTGTCGCACCGCGGCAGCGCCGGCGTCGAGCCGCCGTCGGCCATGGCCCTGACGAAAGCGACGAACTGGCGCCAGTTGTCGCCGTCGAAGAGCTTCTTGTTCATGCGCAGGTACGTGAACGCGCTGAGCCCCGCCTCGCGCGCCGTCGCGGCGACCTGCGCGAACGCCGCCTCGTCGTACCGCTCGAGCGCGTTCTCGCCGGCGAGCTCGACCCTGGCGGCGCGTACCGCGGCCGTGACCTGTCGCACCAGCTGCTCCGGCGAGCAGGCGGCGTGCGCCGGCTGCTGCTCGTCCTTCATCTCCATGCACGTGAAGTTGAGCACGGCGCCGCGCCTGGCCAGCGCGCGCGCGATCGGCGCGTACCCGTCGCGGTGCCGCGTGTTGTAGTACCCGGCCGTGAGCTCGGCGGCGTGGGAGCGCGTGCCGTAGTGCCAGTGGATGCCGGCCACCTTGGCGGAGAGCGTGACGCCCGTGCCGAGGAAGACGGACTCGGCGGCCGCCAGCACGCGGTCGCCGTGAGCCAGGAGCATGCCCGAGTACCACTCCAGGAAGAAGCGCCCGTACTCGGTGTTCCACGTGCCGTCGCGACGGAAGAAGCCCGTCTCCTCCGGGAACTGCTTGTACTCGCCGGCGTCGTGCGGGCCGCCCCGTCCCCACTCCTCGTGCCCAGCCTCCACCGCCGCTGCCTGCAGCGATGCGCGCATGTACTGCACAGTTCCACACAAACACGTTGGTCAGTAATTCAGAAAACGTACGCCGACGATTCCACCAAACACTCGAACAGATAAGCCTAACAACCTACCTTGTCATAGCACTGGAACTCGCCGATGCCCGGAAAACGCCAGGTTCCATTGGCTTCAGGGTAAGAAGGGTACCTCAGCTCTCCACAAGGACCCATACCCACTTGGATCTCCTGCAACAACGCAAAAGATATGTCAGATTTCCAGCATCCAAAATGCTCAGCTGCTAATGCAGTAAAACGCGTTCAGTTTTCGCAATGAAGGAATGAATCGGGTTTAATTTGGGTAATTACCGCGATGACGTTGCCGAGGTAGTCCTTGAACCTGTCGCGGAAGCTGCGCATGTAGTCGGCGTAGACCTGGATGGGGGTCCGGCCCTTGAGCACCGGCAGCGTGTCGCAGCCGAGGGAGATGTACTCGGGGTTGCGCCGCCCGGACCTGTCCGTGTACACGATGTCCGGGTTGCTGCTCATCTCCTCCAGCACCCATGGCGGCAAGGGTATGCTGCAAACGTCAGAGCAACCGACGATGTCAGTCAGAGTACCGGTTGCAATCGTTTCACTTATAATCAGGCAAATTTGCTGTTGTCAGTTCCCATCAGCACTAGCAGGAGGCTAGTGCTGGTGTGATACACTCTTCTGAAATTTGTTGTTCTTTAGCATCACCATCATCTCTTGCTCTGTTTCTTTTTGCTTCCTACCAGTAAAACTACTATTAGCATGACGCCTATGGCGAACCTTTCGTTTGCCACTTGTCTTCTCCAGATAGAGAAGTACTAGTACTACAGAGTACAACTACTTGACTACAAATGGATTGCTTGCCGACTAGAAATACCATGACCTTGCGTGCAAGGGACAGGCAAAGGGGAAAAATGGATCAATGGGCTCCTAATGCTGTAACCGATGGTTTAATCACGCTAAAGCACAAAACTGGGCGCTTTACGTTTTTGAAATCCCCTTCAAACTAAAAGCAGCAATTGGTTCCTCAAATCGAAAACTTTGCGTTAGATTCACGCGTTGAATTGAATCCGCGAGCCAGACAATTCCCAGCAAATCTAGTAGTAACGGGAATTTCAGTTTTGCCTTTGAATTCAAACGCCTGATTTACCGCTACAACATCGCGTTAGTCAGGAAGAGCAACGGATCTTACTTGCAGGAATCGCCGACGTTGCCGCCGCACTGGTGGAAGGACATGACGGCCTGGAGGCGGAGTCCGGCGCGCTCCACCATGCGCACGAGCTCGGCGTACGCCTCCCAGTCGTAGCGCCCGGGCCCGTCGCGCTCCACGACGCCCCACCATACGTCGACCATGACGCCCTCCACCCCGGCGCCGCGCAGCGCCATCAGACTCGCCGCCACCGCGCGCGCCCGGCCCAGCTGCCCGCCGGGCCCGACCGTGTCGAGCGGCAGCATCACGTACACCGGCACGCCCCGCCCGTGTTGCTGATGCTGATGCTGCTGCTGCTGCGCGCCGCCGTGCAGCAGCTCGGCCTCGGAGGTCGCGCGCCCCGTCTCCGGGGCCGGCGCCGCCGTGGCGCCCGCCCGGAGGAGGCGCAGCCTGCGGCTCGGCGCGGCCGCGTGGGCCGGCGCGGGCGCGGCCACGCAGCACGGCGGCGCGTCCTCGGCGCCCGGCTTGTACACCGGCGAGAGGAACGACGTGGTGGAACGCAGCGTCAGCGCCATGGCTTCTTTTGCCTTTGGAAAATCAGAGGCTGAACACCAACCAAAAAACCAGCAGAACCTCTTGTGCTTGGAGATGCAGAGGAAGAAGAAGAGGAGGAGATGCGCTAGCTTTGAATCAAGTCGCTTCGCTTGAGGAGGCTGAGCAAACGGGAAGAGGATTGGGAGGAGAGGCTCGGCGCCGGTGCGGGTCGTATATATAGAGGAGTTTTGCAGCGGAGCCGTGTGGTGGCGACCGGAACGAGAGTGCTTATCACTTTTCTGTTTGCCGTAAGACCCAGGGGGTGTTAGAAAAGTAACCAACTGGTTAGCAGCTAGGATTAGGACTAGATTAATGAACGCGAGCTAGTTGGAGACGATGATTGCATCAGCTGATTGCCAGTGGACTGTCCTGATGTATCCTATCCAAGCCATTCATTCGTCTCTCAAATTGTCTCGTTATTAGGCAGCTCGGCTGTTGTATAATTGCTCTGCCAGGCTCTGGCACCTGTCCCTAAACACCAGCGACGTAATGACGTGGCATACCGGACGGAAAAGGATAAACAAGCTACTAGTAGAAGTAAGAGGAGTGGTCAATGTTTAAAACGGGAAGCCGCGTAGACGGGGGCGCCACGTCGTCCGCTCTATACACTTGGCTGGCCGCCAGGGACGGGATTTTGGAACGGATAAGAAAAGGGGGAGAAGCCAGGGGGCAGGCTGACGTGGCGAGACGTTTGACGTGTTCAAATTCAAACCGGGTTTCGGTGAGTGGTGACCGCGGCGTGCGTGACTGCCAATGGGTCCAGCCTCCGCGAGCGAGCTTGGTCCGGACGCGCGATATGAGAACCCTGTTTTGGAGCTGTGCGGATGATTCATGGCCGCGATTAATCCGCGTTCCAGTTGTCACGTGTACAGAGTACTCCTGCCTTGGTTTAGGTTTTTTTCTTTCTGGAAGTAGTATTGGTGTTACGGAAAATACTCTGCTTAGCTTTGAGAATTTGTTGATTATTATACATAAATCTCGATGACTAAAAAAGCATAGTATTCTTCTAATAAAGCCCAATGTGTGGAGTAAGAATAAGTGAGTGAAAGAACCTCCTATTTGTTCGGAAAATTTAATATCCTATTTTCTGTGACCAAAAATTTGCACGATACTATGGTAGTTTTCTTTTTAATGTGTGGACTTTTTAATTGCTGAAGCTCGTTTTGAGTGATCAATAAAGCTCTTTTTATTGAAAAAGGAGAAAGTTTAATGTACTATAGCCAAAGTTTAAATTGGACTTTCTCCTTAAAAATAAAGAAAAATCTTGTTGGACCCAAGAAATATAGTTGTGGTTAGATTTTTAGCGAATTTTGATGTAAGAATTTTAAAGTTCTTAGAAGGAAGTGTTGAAAAATGTGTGCAAAAAGGCAGCGAAAATGAGTATGGAAAAGGTGCAGTGCAATCTTTGAGTTTCTTCTTTGACGGAGAGCCACCTTTTTTTTTATTCTTTTTAAGAAGTCGGGAGCCAAAGAAATCAAGAGCCGTCCAAATTTTCTTCCAGGCCGTAGTATGCGTTTGGAGGGTAGGGTACAGTTGGTCGGTTTGGAAGCTTGCTACTTCGCGGCAGCAGCCGAGACGAGAGTGAGTCAGCATACACGAGGATGCAACCGACGGTACCAACAACCTATGAGGCTATGAGTGCGATAGGTACCACCAGCGACTACGGTGGTGTTACTGTCGCGTCCGTCCTTGAAAGCTCTAGGTCGCCCCATCTGCCGAAATTCAGCAAATGTTTACCATATGTTTTGTATGAGGTGTTGGCTGTTCCAACTCCGCCGGGCATGGATCCTATGACATGAGCTCTGAAAAAAAATTAGGTAGATCACCAGTTCACCACATCCAGATATGGCTTCCCCTTTCCTTCCTAGCGCGATCGGGGATCGGATTGCAAAACTGCCGATAAATAAAATAAAGGAAGCCTCTACATGGAGTACAGTCACTGGATCATTAACAAATTGACCAATAATTAAGTAGAAAGCTCTGTTCGACAAAGCCTACACGGAGCGCTGTCATGCAACATGCCTACAGTACTTAACTAGTGCAAGTGACCGGTGCAAGGACGGCCCAGGGCGCGTAGGCGATGAGAGGAGCTGGTGGTGACGCGGCCGCGCGCGGGCACCAAGAGCGGAACGCGTGGCTCGCATGGCGGCCTTATCCGCGCGCTCCGTCGCCGCGCCGTCTCCGCCGCATGTTACCGGACCGGACGGCGGGGCCGTTTCGAACCGGAGCGCGCTTTTGCTGTTCCAACGGGGCCCCGGCGCCGGTGACCTTTTTGGGCCCGCTTCGATGTGCGCTTGTGGCTCTCGTTGCTCTCACCGACTATTGTATTGCTTGTCTCCTCTCTCAGAAACGAAGTTGTTGTTTGTTTGTCTCAGCCTCTCAGGTGTGGTAGTAGTATTCTTTTAACAAATGAGATGAAAAAAAAAATGTATAGTATCTTCTGGCCATTTTAAGTGCTTGCTTTTTAATGTCACCAGTGACTTCACTCGAGGCAGTAACGTGCAACACCAAGGCTCCCTCTTTGTAAATCGAACGCGCCCAGGTGTGACTGAAATATCTCTCCCTGTAGCTGATATTTCCTTCACAGGCAGAGGATCGGAGCAGCGGTCTGCTTTCGCACGTAGTACGTCCCTACTGAACAACGTTCCTTTTGGAACGAAAGGGTCTGTGTCGGTGTCCGCCTCGGCGTGGACCACGGTGGCACCGCCCGTCCCCATCGTTTCACACGCCGGCGCGCCGGTCGCCAGTCGCCAGTTGTCACGCTGCTTCATCAAAGCTGATGTGTGGGTAGCGATCCGCGGTCCGACGATGAGAGGCTGCTTCTTCCACAGGCGCGTGCATGCGCATAATGCGAACGAAGACGACGAGCCTCGTCGACGCCTGACCTGATCCAAAAGCTAGGTGATGACGAGATAAACATCGGTGGCGCGTCAAAATCAGGCGTCGAGACGCGTGCTTATCCCCAAAAAGTTCCTGTTAGAAAAAATCTTGATCGAGCCGAGCCGCGGGAGCTCTCGTCCCTGATTCCAAGCAAAATCCGCACGCGCAGAATCTTCTTTTGGTAAGAATTAAACTCACTCCCGGCTGCTCCAGGTTCGAGCGCAGCATCCAGTTTTATTTTATCTTTTCTGGTTCGAGAAATTCTTTCTGATTGCGGATAACAGATTGAACGGTATGCCCAGCGTTTATCACACCTAAAATAAGATAGTGGTGAACATCATACTAGCACAACTACAAATTCTTCAAGTAGAGACCCACACTTGAGGTATTTTTGAGAAATATCTAACGAAATGTTGAAATAAAAAACTGTACACTCAACAATCCCAAAAAATCCCCGTACAACTAAGCTGGGTTGAGCTCCTAAAGGTATATTAGAGGAAGATGGGTTGGTGGTCAGTTTCAAGTCCTTACAGATTCAATTTGGAGCCTTGATACCACGAGAATACCCCCTCGTGGTATGCATCCACATCTTTAGCTCTTAGAAGGGGCCAAAATGGACCGATTTAGCACAGAAACATATCGATTTGGAGTGTCCTTGACCAAAACATAAATATTTTCCCGTGCAAATGGCATTCTCATGACAAAATTTACAAAATGTTACAGAATTTGTGGTTCTAAAACCACTCACCCTACTACTTTACAAAATTTACATCAATTTACACCCGGTGTGTCTACATGAGTTTTCTTACACGCTATCATGTATTATGTACATCCTATTCATGCACCGCACACGTGCTTCCTTGTCACGAGATCTCCGATGCTCGTTGTGCATAGGACTCCGATATCTTCTTAGGCTTCAGTGCAGACTGCTCCTTTGGAAGACGAAGCGCCATGAATTGCAGCGAGCTGCTCTGAACTTGGTAAACATAGCACCCCCACGGGTAAGCATCAGCCGAGGCCCATACTATTTGCTCCTCAAAATCTGCATCCACCACGAACTGCTCATTCACGCAGAAAGCAGCATCCAGGAGGGGCTCCTCAAAAGCGGGAACAGCAACGCATCCAAGAGCTACATATCCTTCGGGTGGCCTTGGAAGCCATATTGATACAGGACTCTTGTAATCCTCAGCACAGTTTCTCCAAACCTGCATGCAAGGCAAGTAGGTTCATGAAGGATTGCCCTCCTCAAACAGTGCTCAAATAGCAGTGAGATTACCTAAAAGTACACTACTTATGCAGCAAAAAGTACAGTCTGTTTTTACTTTCCATACAGGATCAACATGGACCAAGATTATCTAGCAGAAAAAGGTACCCTTGAATACTGACCAGGTCATAGCCTATCGGCAGTGCAAAATTCCCATCTATATTTTTGTATACAGCAGCAAGATGTGGTGGATAGGTACCGAGATGAGCAACATCGCCAGTAGAGACATACCTGAAAATGATTGCCTCAATATCTTTAGCATCAACCAAAAAAGATTGTTACATTACAAGGATACAATGAAATCATTCATGTTACCCGCTAGGGCACAGAGGTCTCCAAATGCTAATCACCCTTCCATCATCGGCAACCTAGAATACAGATCAATAGCTATTTTACATATCTGAGAGAAGTTTATCATTCGATAACTTAGATAGCTAAATTACCTGCTTGGCAACTAGTTTACATCGACTCCGAATTTCTGGCTCACTGCTCCACATTTTCTGGAAGTTAACCGTATGACTCGTGAGTCCTTGGTCAACAATACTAGAAGTCCCTCTCGAACTTAGCAAAGGCCTAGAAAGACTCTGGGAATCCCTTCTATCATCATCTGATACAAAATACACATGACGCTGGGCCGATGGAACCTATTATGGTTTCATCACAAGTATAAGCTCAGTTCAGTTGCAGTTAGCAGAAAGGAAGAGGGAGGGTGAAAAAGAGAGAGTACCTTCAAGGGTACAACTTTCATGGCGGTCTGGTGAGATCTCCACATTTTCCGAATTGAAGAACAAAGTGACAGAGCCTGAGGTTCTTGTTCTTCATCAACATTGCACTTAATTAGTCTTACAAAGTTCTCAGTCCTCCTAAAATTCTTCAGATGTATGATTACATGTGAAGGCCTCTGATAACCAGCTTTTGCAAGCTCCAACGCAAGTACATCTTCCCAAGGAACGTCCCAAAGAATTTTAGAAGGTTTTTTGTCCATTTTTTCAAGATATGAACACTAAAGAAAAGAAAAGCATGAGTTTCAATCAAAATTCAGGATTAAAACCATAATACAATCAGACGAGCAAGGAATAAACCTCACCTGAAGCAGTATTACCCGCTTGTTAGTTACTAATGCAATCCTCTGATTTGGTAAAATAAAATGGTCTTCATAGTAATCAGACCATGCGTACTTAGAAGGTTCTCGAAATAAATCTGTGCATGCAAAATATCGGCTAGCCTCTGCCATGTAAAGGGCCATCTGGAGATCGAAGTAACAAATATCAGTGTAAAGTGTAAAAAAACTCATTTTCCTATCACAGTAATGCAAATATGATAACTATCTCCTGCTACTTAGTTGTGTGCAGATGTAAAAAAAAAAAATTGTATTAGGGGGTAAGTTGAACCAAATGACATAGTTGTGTGGGTAAAATGAACCAAAAAATTGTTCTAAGGGGTTATCTAGACTATGACATAGTTGTGTGGGTAAAATGAACAAAAAAATTGTTTACAGGGTTATCTAGACTTTGGTGAATTTCAATGTTTGTGTTCATTCTTTATTGTTTACCATATTTGGAACCATTGTGGGTTCGTTTTCTTGTAGCAATGGATCATCAGAACAGCTATATGCATTGGTCGATGCAGAGGCTGGAATATTGAAATATATTCCCTATTCTAAAAAATCTAGACTTTTGTTATATTGAGGGGAGTAAATTGGACTTTATTCTTCTTCAGGTTGGAAATTGGTCCTGGGTGCTTGAATAGCCTGACAAAGTTGACATTTTGACTGGTTGAAACATAATTATATCATACCCCATGTATGAATAGTATTGCTCAAGTTTTAACTGTTATGGTAGAAAATTTTTTAGCGTCAGCAGCCGAAACAACATTGTGCTAATTGGCAGCCTTTATATCAGCAAATCTATCCTAAATTTCATAAAAAATAATAATCGAATTTTTAATCCTATTTGCAAGCTGATAGAAATATGGCCACTGGCTACAGAACATTTAACTTTGGATTGGTACCATGTTACAACAGAAAAAAAGAAGCATCTTTTTTCCGAGTGCGTCCCACAAAGTAAAGTTGACTTTGAGCACTGTATAGCACCTAAGAGAATGAAAGATAATGTTAAGTTGCCTCCAATTATCCCAGCCGGAAACGCAGGAGAGGTGCGCTCCATTATATTAAGAAGAAATTGCATATACACCCTGATGTTCATTTTGTTGACATTAGTTAATGCAAATTTGCGAGAGGCACGAGCTTCAATTCCCTCATCTCCATAAATCATGCTCTTAGCCATAGATAAGAAAATGTGGAAATTGGTGGTACACATGCCAGAATTTTGATTTACTTCTTTAACCTTATTTCGCCCTTTTTTTGGTTTACTGTTTTTCCCTTTTTCTTTTTTCCCTGCCCCCTTTTCCTTTTTTTTTCTTTTATTTGTCCATCCTTTGTCTTCTCCATTTTCCTTCGTCCCTTGTTTGTGTTGGATCTCACGTGTTTCATCTCTAGCCTCCCTAATTTGTTTTGGCTGAAAGGCTTGGTTGTTGTAGTTAGTGCAGATTTGCAAAACAGGAGTACAAAATCCTTCAGGAAGATTCATCTCATTCAATATGTCCACTTGACATTTTTATCAGTTCTCTTTAGAGTCTGTTCTAGAAACAAGTACAAGGCTACTTCCTCGAAATGTGGACAGTACAAAAAAAGTAACATACCTGACCAGCGGCTTCTACCGTGTTGTATTCTCTTACTACACCATCTCGGTGGATTGCACGAGGATCTCTAATCCTTTGGGGAATAGATTTGTTACTCAGAATGTTGAGACATTTCATAAAACTAGCACTGATTCCATCAACGGTTAGTGAGAAGAAATCCAGAGCCCCACTTAAAGGTTGGACAATAAAACCCACAAAGGCACGACCAAGACCAGGTGCAATGCCGACAACACCGTACTGTCTGGTACTCTCAACTGGCTTCCTTAAAACACCAGAAACCCCAAAAGCCACACCCTGTGCAAATGCTTCAGTTCCTTGAACCAGCCCATCACCAACACCAGTAATTCTCCTTGACCAAACCTGAATCATATTGCTCTTAAAATGTCTCATGGGGTTAACACAAACAAGGGTACAATAAAATATAAGCACAAAATTCACCTGTTTTGATCTCAGTTGAAGGAATTGCCCATCAGTAGAGAGCTCCGCAAATCCTTTACTAAGTGACGACAAAGTTGATTTTGTCACTCCAAGAAAATCCACAGAAAATATTAGATGCAAAGGATTGTGAATTAGATCTCTCTTGATTCGGTTTACGATAGCAGAGACGATGGAGCTCTTTCGCATAAAGCGGCTTCTATGCATGACCTTCCGCAGGTGCACCTACAGAAACATCGAGGGAATTACATTTCATGTGACTGAAAAGTACATGTCTATTAAACTAGTCCTGGAAGACTTTTTATATGAATACACAATGGACCAAAGTCTGAAAAGAATAGCGCTCCGGAAGAAAGGTCAGGCAAGGACAGAATAAACTTATTTCGAATTGAATTTAAGTGTAATTTTGCACTGCAATTTACAAGATCCAGTGTAGGATTCTTATGGAAGTGGCAAGACCAGTGACCACAGAAACTACATAGCCATATTCTGGAATTAAGTTACCTGAATCTCATTTTTTTCGAGAAAAAAGTTACCTGAATCTTAAACGCATTACCCACAGCAGATAGGACAGGGCTCCATATGCCAAGGACACCCCGAGGTCTTTGAGCAGGTGCTGTTTCCAGAGATATTTTCAACCTTATCTCTGAAATATCAATAAGCCTGCCAGGAAAAAAACGTTTTAAGGAAAGCCTGAAAATTATTATATACTATTTATGATGTTGCGGATAAGTAATTTCAGGCAGGAGAAATTGATGTTCCTGTAAAAAAACCCAATGTATGGGAGCTTTCAGCACTGGGTACGCCCTTTAGGAGTTTTGTTGTCTATACAACAACTGAGTGTTTTAGAGCTTTCCAACGCTTAAATTTTAGCCATTAAATTTTGACATCTATAGCCAAGGTTATAATTTAATATTACCTATAGCCAAGGTTAGATCTAATAAATCAATGGAAAATTAAGTGTTTCAAGTGTTATCATCATTCAAAAGTTACACCATCACTACACAGAAGTTACACAAAAAAGTAACAGTAATTTAGGTGTAGAAAAAATTCAGGTGTTGGAAGAACTTATAACACATGATATTTTTTCTTTCCTAATATTCTCTTCCTCTTAAGAACAAATCTTAATACATATTTGTCATTAAAATTCAGGTGTTGGATTCCTCTAAATCTCTCGGCTGTTGTTTACCTTCCTTAAAATTTTAACGAAACTCCACTTCACCAAAAAAGAGTAATTGTTGGCATGTTTTGGTTGTAATTGTGGAATACTTGGGTGGAGGTTCACGAAAACAGAATAAAAGGACAATCTACAGTACTGCCTATGTTTCAAAAGTAGTAGGCCATCAAAACAATAGGAGATTCATGAAAACAGAATAAACGGATACAGTGCTGCTTATGTTTCAAAAGTAGCAGTCCATCAAACTATCAGACCCCAGACCAGATTCACAATCAGAAGACGACAATTCCTAGTTCTACTTTTGAACCCTGCAAGCTAAAATAGAAAACTACTCCCTCCGTATTTAAATTGTTGACAACGCCTTCCAACATCAACTTTGACCATTTGGCTTATTCAAAAAATTAGTTCTAATATACAAAATTATAAGTCATGGTTCAAATGCCTTCAGTGATAAACCAAATCACAACAAAATATATAATATCTATCATACTTGGTCAAAAATGACGTTAAAATCAAAGGTGTCAACAATTAAAAATCGGGGGTAGTACTTTTGATAGAATAATGCCACTGCATGTTTAAAAATCAAAGAAAATGGGATGTGAAGGAATCCAAAATGGCTGCCTGGCAAATGGATAAAATACCACATGTAGGCCTTTCTGTACACAACAGTATTCAACAATAACTCCATAACCCAGTATATTTACAGGTTGTTTGAGTTTTTCTTTTGGAAGCAAGTTATCGGCATATCGAAAATTATATTAAATACCATGTGGCAAAATTTGCAAGTAAATGTCTAACACATTAGTAAATACACAGCGTAACTATAAGTTAATTAAGGTAACGTTTCAAATTATGTGGGAAACCGAACCAAAAAGCAGAGTTTGATCAACCAATTCAAAACTATCAATTTTGAGAAAGTCCCCCTCCTAAAAAAGAGTAAAGCATGTAGCCATGTATCATTATCTACACAAAGTACTACCCCAGATTTCAGGATTACTGATGGATGATAGGCTGCATCAAATTGGAAAAGCATCAAAGAAACTTCAAATATAAAGGGAGTAGCCTACTCTATCCGTATCTCAGGATCCACTTCAGTGACAGTTGTGTTGGTATTGGTGCTGACAAAACGAAGATTGCTGTAGAAGTCAACCAGTGCCCAAATAATAGGTTCATGAATATTGAGTCTCCACGTTTGATCAGTTACCTAGAGAAAACTCAAAGTTTAATCTTCTATTATGCTTGATTGGTATTGAAATACAGTGTTAATATTACCCGGATATAGACATGTGGGTAGACTTGAATGCCATTAGAGGTTACATTGCTCACAGCAATGTTAGCTTTGAAAACAGGGTGGTTCAAATCAGGCCTGCTCTCAGTAGCTAAAACAACAGGCATTGTTGACAGTGGCAACTGATTATCTAGTTGCAGCTGACCGAGAATTAGCTTAAACCTGAAAAACATTATATATCAGGAAACAAATAACATTGAGTACATAAGGCTATGGCTAGGAAGAAGATACTCCAGCATAGTGTTAGTTCCATTCCCTAGCTATGTGAGTACCCAAAGATTAATGGTAAAAAAAAAAGAATGATTTACATCTGCAAGAAGCTGATATAATATAGCAGGAAAAAATCACGATAAATAAAAAGAATAGATATAAAAGAATTCTATAAATTAACAAATCATCATTTTGGTCAAATATGACAACACTATTTGTCAATTTGTTTGTTCAAAAGAGTGGATTCAAGAATGAATTGAAATTTATGATACATAAGCATATGGCCAGAAAATCCGGAGCTGTGTTGATCAGCGAGTTGCAGATTAACCATGTGTGGCAGTTGATGGGATTCAAACATAACAGGAAGGAGGATAGGATGCAAATAAACTAAATTTATTTCTTTTAAATGCAACGGCATGCAGTTCTCAAACACAAGCACATCAGAAGAACATTGCAAAGAACTAAGTGTATCATGATGTATCGACCTATGGTGGGCATGTGCTCATGTATAAGGTGGGCCCAAAGCATGGGTTAAGGACCCAACCATAGGGGGTGGCTACCTGGGGTGGGATAAGGGTTTGTATATTTCTCGACCGGGGAGGTTGAGCTTCTCTATCAAAGAAGCAGGGGGCGATCTTACCACCACCGGCCGAGGTTTTTTTTTTTTTTTTTTCCTGTTCTACATTCCCAAGGAAAAGGCCATATCCCTTGCATATATGACAATGTCCACAAATCAATACACTTAGTTTGGAAATATACCTGCTTGTTGACCCAGAATCATAACCAGTCGTGTAAGAAACAAACACCTTCTGCAGATGCAAGTATAAAAGCTCCCTTGGCTTATGGTCAATCAAAGATATTCCAACAACTCCAAGCTCAACAATGAGCTCTAAGGGTCCAGCACCTGTCTCTGTCATACTTTCCTGCGATGGTGATGCTTGGTGATCAATCAATTTAGATCCAGGCGATCCATATAGTTCTTCCTGTTTTCTTAGGTAATCAGTAAACTTCAATATCTTAATGTCAACATCCTCTACAATAGTGAGCTTAAGTCCATGTTCCCTAAAACTGGTGTAACTTTCAACAGGGTTTTCCAAGTCAACACACACAATATTAGTAATATCTCCCTTTTGGATGTTAACATCAATAACTTTCCGTCCATATGGATCATCCAGTGAGTATTTTCTGGTTGAAAGTGGGTTTACTTGGATCCAAGTGTCATCACCTAAGCCAGATTGGCGAGTAGTGATGGTCGCACTAGCTGTCCGATTCTCAAACCTACATGAAATCATCTGATTGTCATATAAATTGGAAGTGACGAAGTAAACACATGAATGCTGTTATACCATTTCATATTACCTGATTGGCCCATAAGCTGGCCCCAGACGGAATACAATTACAAATCTTGAACCTTCCTCATAGCCACGTATCTCGGCTTTCACAAATTTCTGAGTGTTATCATGCTTTCTCATTGCAATGACAATGGTATCTTCTCTTAATATTTCCAGAGGCTGGCACCAGTCTGTATCCACCAGACGTACCTTCAAATAAGATGGCAATGTCAACTACAGTTCAAAAATGTATTCCTCAAAAACATTTAATGAATGAATATTGTCACACCTTATTGAAAGCAAGCCAAAACTGATATCATTACATGACATTAATTACTCTCCTTGTAAGGTAATCATGCATGCATATTCATATAGCGTTATTAATTCAGCAACATGCTTGTAAAGGTAAAATAATGAAAACCCAAAAACTGGAGATTGTGGAAGGCACAAGGCTTGTAATTCTAGTGTGCAGTCTACCTAGATGGGCAAAACCTAGATCAATCATGCACATTCTCTATGAAACACAGAACTCAAACTGTGATAAATGCAACTTGAAAAAATCAATCAGTCAGTGCAACTTAAGAAAGTCAAACAGTCAATGCAATATATATAAAACAAATACCTCGTGTAAAAAGCAGCATTGAGCGCATCTAGAGAAATCATATAGTCTAACTCTAACCAAATGCTAATATAAATAGCAAAATGTTCATTTGCTTCCAGTAATGGCTCATGCATACAATTAACCTTAACAATATGAACAATTCCTAATATTTCAAAAAACTTATATGAACAATACATGCACAAAATTAACCTTAACAGTACCATCACTGAGAATGGTACAGTACCTGAAGTTTGTCAGTATCCCCTTCAGAATACATAAAGGAAACCCTCCAGTCATACGCATGTAAGACTTTTGGCTCATCTTCAGCACTAAGTTTTATGTATAAATCTTGTCCAACCCTGTTTGTGAATGTTGTATATGGGCGTACTTGTATAACCTGTAGAATCATGACGTGAAATTAATTGAATGACATTTAGGATACGAAGTTGCAAATCAACACACAGTTACCTTAGTTGGAACAGCTTGATATGAGGATGGCTTTGAACAAAGGAGAACACGCATGCATTTTCCATCATCATCATACGCAGAAAGATCAACTGTGCCATCCTAGATACAAGATGAAGATATAATAAATATAACCAGTACAATCAAAGTGGTTTAAATTTTAAAAACTAAGATCCAAACTAACCATATCACCAAGAGATGACAGCTCTTTCACAGATCCATACCGTCCCCCATGTCTGCTGACAGATGATGAAAGGCCTAAGCCCTTAAAATTTAGTCCAGAAGCTATAGTGTACCCCTCAACCAATTCATCAGGTTTTATATCATAGAGGAGCTTCTCACTCCTTTCTAAATGTGGACGTGTAAGGAACCGCCTCTTGTCTTTCCTTCCAGAGATATCGATGAGTCGCAGTGTAAGCGGAGGCAATCTAGCAAAAGATATCCAATAGGGAGCATATATTCTGATAACCCTTGCCATCAAATAGTCGTTATCATTGCTTTGTTCAAGTAGAACCTGTACACTCCTACAGAGAATGGGAGATGAGCAAAGTAAGAAAAGTGCAACTAGCGAGAGTTTGTTCCTTTTTTTCAAAAAAAAAAGTTAAAAAAAAGTTATACACATAATAATTTCATATTAGCATTGTTACCTTCCCGACAGGGAGTTTCTGAGATTGATAAATTTTGAAGGTGCTTCAGTTGGATGTGATATAAGAACAGGTTCCTGGAACATGAAAACACATCAACACAAGGAAAGATGAACCAAGGGCATAACACTCTTATACCCTTGATGAAACTAAGCATCTATGGAGAAGCAAACTATACGTACATGCATTAGTTCCCATCCCCCATGTGGGACAAGGGACAAGTACAAAGGATTTCTTGGATCAACATGGTGAACCTTCACAACCTCGCCAGGATTTAAGGTGCCCCGGGAGCAACTTGAATCTTCGTTGTCATTATGGCTAGAACTGATAGTGTAATGCGCAGAAATGGGAAGATAGAATGACAAACACAATGGGGATTTGATAATGATGCTCCAATCATATATGGGATCCATGCGAACATCTTTGCCTATTTCCTTGGCTTCTATACTCAAGCAAAACCATAGTCCTTGATAAGAACTGGAGGTGCTATTTATCTGGGAGCAGAATAGCAAGTTTTCAGATTCATACAGATCAGACACACATATATTTATAACCTCCTCTTTCCTGAACTCAGTTTGACTGCGCCTCTCCTGGACATCACTCCACAAGTAATCCATGTCTTCATGAATCACCGGTCTTAGTTGCAGTGCATATGGCATAACAGGATGTGAGAGGCCCGACAGTGGGACTGAGACTGTAGCACTGGGCTCTAACATTCCAACCAAGATATGATCTTCTCCATCACAATTCTGTCCATGTTCATCGGACTCTGCACTTTGAGAAGGCTTTCCTTTTAGGCGCAAATCAACGACGACATTGGTTGTATTGATAACTGACACAAGGGAACGTATGCTAACATATCTGTTGCCTTCCTTGACTGCAGCTTCACTAGCAATCACACAATTGCCGAACCTCCAACATGCTGCAGGGACAGCATAGTTTAACTTCATGCTTGTCCAAGGCCCATCTTTGGAAGGACTAATCTGAATATATCCGGCCTTGCTTCTGCTAGAATTAGCTCTGTTCCCTTGCAGTACATTAGCTCTACCAGAAACAAGTACCGAAAATCTTATTTTACCACTAGGTGTAACAGTTTCATCTTCCTGCCAATAAATGTGAACATAATGTCATAAAAATCTTGCTGAAGAAAACTGTACTCCAAGAATAAATAAGCGAACAGTGTGTGCGATCTATTACAGAAAAGTGATAATAGAAAAATGATAAAATGCATCGCTTTTTGGATATGAGTTCTCACCACTGTTTTGGTTGGCGTAAGGTCTCCTAAAGTCAAATCAAATTTGGCACCGTCTGAACTTGAGGTAGAAGGGAGCTTTTGTACAACTTGCTTCAGTGGAATAGAGTATATACCAACAGGCTGACCTGTTGTCAGCACAAAGTAAATAAAATCAATAAACTACTATGGAAAAACTCACTAGTGGGAGAGACGTTCACCCTAGTATTAATACTTAGAAGTATAAAACTCTTGTTTGCTGGGTGACATCCACCCAAATTAGCTGATTCATGACAGGGAGATTCTTGAAATAAAATAAAACAAGAAGTGAAGAAACACAAACAACTCATTAATTCACACCAAAATGACGAACCTCTACCAGCATCATGCACAAGAAGTTCCAAAATATAACTGTCCTG
This sequence comes from Oropetium thomaeum, assembly GCA_001182835.1. Taxonomy (NCBI): domain Eukaryota; kingdom Viridiplantae; phylum Streptophyta; class Magnoliopsida; order Poales; family Poaceae; genus Oropetium; species Oropetium thomaeum. The sequence goes on from LFJQ01000051.1 coordinate 436,162, forward strand.
AAACATTTAGAACACAAATAAATGTCAATCAATGTATAACATGGGTGCAGGAAAAGTGACAAGTGATCAGAGTAAGAGAACCATCATAACAGATGTCCAAATGAAGATGAGTTCCAATGTTTCAGAATGGGCCCAGCTTACATACCTCAGATTCAACTTTGAAAAAGAACATTTCGTTCCACTTCACCTTTCTGATGTTCTGCAAAGAGGGCTGTCCAGAAGCCGCACACGTACGGGCACTCTGTTGCCGAACACCAGATACAGAATGATTGTTTGTAAAGAGCCGCATTGCAACCAAATATTCACCAGTTGATAATCCTTCATCAACCTTTATCTGGCAAACAAATCTAAGTTACGAACCGAACAGTTACCCTTTCCAATAAATTTATGTAACAGACAATCAGAATTTGTTATAATTTGTTCTTGAATGAGCTACAGATAGTTTCTTCACAAAAAACAGATAGTTTGGCAAAACTATCACAAAACTACAGATCTAAAATTTTTATCACAAAATTTAAGATAGTGTGGACACCAGTATCACAAAATTTCAGATCTTAGAGCAAACCATTACCTGCTAGCCACCAATCATCACTACTGATGTCAGTGCTAGTTTTAAATATAAGGACTTTTATGTAACACCCAAAAAAAAAAAAAAAACTCTTCGGAAGTAGATCAAAGTGTTTACACTAGCACTATGATGAACAAGCAACACTCAGGCATGCACATGTAGAGATGGTCCTGGATGATTCAGCTAAAAGGGACAAAGAGGACATGGTAGGATGAAAGAGGAAAAAGTTACCTCAGCATCAGCGATAATAGCAGCTATCATCAAACGATGTAATTCAATAGACTTTCCATTTAAATGAGCATCCAATAGATCCCTTGATGCTGGAACTTTTATGGACCTATCATCCCCAGAAGGCAACAGGGTAACAAGCGAGCTGCTATGTTCTGCAGTTCTTATGTATATATCCTGCCCGAGTCTGTTTTGTGGGACAATGTAATAACTTCTTCTTTGATGCACATCAAGAACTGGCCGCTCAGAAGAAGAAAATGTTTCCTGATCATAAAATGAAATAACACTAGCTCAACAGACAAATAATGACAAACTAAATGGACAAAGTAGGCAACAAGATAACAACATTGTTAACATTAATCGCTCCAATTTTACGTGGTTGTCATTACGATAAGAAAGCTAGTTCACATTTGAAATAGTTTACTTATTCTACGCAATATCAAAACAAAAACAGAGGGAATATCATAAAATACAACCACCACCATGTCTTTTAAGCATGGGAAGACAAAGGAAGATGTGGAAGACAAACAAGTTGAAAGAAGCACCCCCCCCCCCCCCCCCCCCCAGAAAAAAAAACAGTACACAAAAGAAGAAGAAAAAAAGGTGAAAAAGGTTTGGAAAGGACCAACAAGACAAAAAAATCCCTTCTGAAAAGAAAAAACAATGTGGAATATCATATAACAAGATATAATCTTCAATGAGTGGAAAGGACTCTGTTACTTGCCAGCAGCAAGGAAAACTCAAACCAAATATATAGTGAAATGGATAGAAAAGATATACCTTCTTGTATAGTTCATCACCAAGGCTGATATTATTCCAGCTAGCATATGCTTGTGACAACATGTTTGTGTTGGAAACTGAAACATTCAAATTCAGATCTCGGGTTGAGGTAATACGAAGTTGGCTTGGGGAACCTGGTGTATTCGTGTCATATTGGTACCTAATATCCATTGCATAAAAGAAATACTAAATTAGAAAATAGTTCAATCACAGCAATCAGTTTTGCAATTACTCCATGATCTGGCTTGGCTACTAGCATGGCACTACATGCCATATATCTTGACAGGCATCTAATCAGGTGAACTCTAGTGAGTTACCCAGCTCAATCAATTATTCTTACATAATAATATTTGGGAATAATGATAATGAAAGCATAACCTAAGCGTGCATGCACGCTTGCGCATAGTAACCATACCAACAAGTATGCTTATACATAATTACCAACAAGGCGGGTGTACAGTCTAATGTCTTTTCTGCTTTCTTTTTCTTATATAATAATAATAATAACACAGCAGGGGCTTCCCTTGCTGTAATTACTTCAAAAAAAAACCAACAAGTATAATCTACATACTATTTTGTTTCTGATGCGCTTCAGTTCCAAGACAAGTACCTTTTATGTGTGTGCATATTCATCGACCTTTCATTTCCATTTTCGTGGGTATGTTTATCCATACACATACAACAACAACAACCAAGTCCTTTAAAAAAAAAAAAAATAACAACCAAGCCTTTTGACCCATAACATAATTACCTCTTATAAATATAACCATTCAGTGCGTCAACCCCTATTTTCTTCAAAGAGAAAAAGAAAAAGAAAAAAAGGGATTTAGTTACTCCTGTAGTTACCTAAGAAATCCATCTGTTGGTTCAATGAAGGGCTCCCACGAACTGTACTTGTCATTATAGGATCTGGCCACAAACGACAAGCTCACAGTTGCATTCATATGATGAGTGCCACCATGATAACTAAGTCCAACACTATTAAAAGACACTCCAAATAATGGCACCATCTGCATAGAATAGTTCAAAACTGATTCAGACAACGTGGCATGATGAGCATCAAGTGTTAGAATCAGAGGAGCTACAATACTTAAACAAAAGAAATTTTGAGATATTAAAGTAAATAACAGTTGCTAGTCATGCGCACAGGCCAAATGATTTGGATAAAACTCACTACAGAAAGGTAGTAGAAAGTTATCTACTACCTCCAGGTTTTAATTATTGTCCTTGGGAGAACTGAGCTCTCCCAACATCAACAAAAAATGTTTAGAGGGAGTAGTTGGACAGTATCAGGTGAATTTATGAATTTTCGGAACTAGCTAGTTAGCAGATCTTACAAAGAATATAGAAAGGACTCAACCCAGAATGGAAAGATCAGTCTCTAGTCAACAGAAGCACAATGGTTGAAAGGGCGGTCTGTTCTAGGCACCGATCAGAGCCCCTTGTAGCATAGAAGAAACCCGGTACAAGTGCAAATGGTAGATGTACTCTACCTGATCTCTGCTGCACATCTCTTTTATGTCCATATTATTTGTTATTAAATTAAATAACAAACACCAGCTGAAGATTAGGATAAGCTATAACTGAACAAGACTCACCATTCCTCCATAATCATCAAAAGAAACGGCGGAGAATGTCTTGATTTCAGCATCAATAATGATGCTATCTGAACTGCTTGATGTAGGTGGACCAGCAAGTTCCAGGGCAAGCCTCCTTGGTGGTCTTCTATCTCCACTTCTAACAAGAAATGTACCAGCATCTTTATCAACAGTCCATAAGCTAAAATGTTCAGACGCTCTAGCATCAGATGAATCCCATACACTTTCCTCAGAAAATTGACCTCCTGTCACCATGTCACTTCTCACACATCTTAGCAAACTGAAGTCCTCATTCGTTGGGGTAGTTCTAGATGCAACACATCCTAAGGCCACAAAACCTGAGGGAGCTTGAGGAAACCAAAATGATATTTCCTCAGCACCCCGGTGCTTCTTGATTCGACCAACAATATCATAACCTTCAGGTGCTCTGAGAAAAGTTTCTTCTCCAGTACCACGAAGGACAACTGCTGAATTCGGTGGTTCATACCTAAATTTGAAATAAGCTTTTTAAGTTTCTTTCATATTACAAAGAAAGCTTAGGGTTTAAATGACAAAGATTGATAACATATATGTACCCATTAACAGCTATGTCGCCAAAGTAAAACATTCCTTCTGACAACGTTGGACGCCATATTGAAAGTTTTTTTGGTGAAGAGGTTCCACTGTTTGACCAAACTAGTTTAAAGCTTGCTACTGCTTCAAATAGACGACCTGAGGTCAATGCTGATCTCTCTATCTGAGAGGCATCATTACAAGTATCTTGTCCTCTTCTAGAGATAGTCTTTGAAGATGAGTCTGCACTGTTGAATAACATATGGCGAAGATCATAAGCATTTTCATGCACACTCATACTTGCAGGATCTCCAGGTAAAAACGAACCAAACACATTATCGACGCGCCAGAATATCATGTTAGCATTACCCCTGAAAAGTATGAATATTATAGATGAGCATGCAATCTCTGTAGCCATACAAAATAAGGGTCAAATACAAGACAGTTAAGGTAAACTTCGTTTGACCTCAGTGCAATGCAATCCCTGATATTGCACGATGAAACTAAGGATGCAGTTAAACAAAACACTGAAGAAAGAGGTGGTTTCGTAGTTCCAGATGTAACAACACAACCCAATGCAACATAGCCCATGGGTGCTACAGGTAACCAAACAGAGCAGATCCCATCAACATTAGAGGACTTATTCTTTGACGAGTCTTCCTTATTCTGATGAAAACCATTTGTTCTTGCAGGACCAGATTGCCATACTAGCTTGTACGATAGAGGCCTTTTGACCCTTATAAAGTTCGTGTTCAAAGCAAGAACTCCTCTAGTAGGAGGATCATTCCTAATAAGAAACATATAACAAGTGTTAATAAAATTCTTCCACCACGAAAGCAAGCTAAGAAAGATATGAGAGAATGAAAGTTATCACAAACATTGGTGTAAGATAATCGCCGAAAATGGCATATCCAGATGGAGCCCGTGGTCGCCAGAAAGAGAACACTTGATCATTTGCAGCACCTGAAACAATTCACTTAATTTTGATGTATGTGAATTACAATTATTGAGGATACATCAAGTACAACTTATTCTGCACCTTGCATTGTTGCAACTTTATCGAACTGGTTGCATAAAAGTGACATCTTTTTTGATGACATCCTGAGAAATGCTGAAATTTCTTCCTGGACAGCTAAAATTAATCTGAGAATACTAAAGGAAAAATTCATATATATTTCAGAAACTAGCAGATGCAGATTTGTCTTTCCAGATGCATTAGAATATTTCATGGACATGTCAAATGGTTCTATAACTCTGATGCCATTACTCTCCATCTTTAAACCAAGTATGTTTCCATTCATCTCCATACTATCACCCTTCAATATAAGCCTGTCATACCAAAAACAGATTAAACCCCCAAAAGATGGAGGAATACATCAATAATATTTTTCTAATATCAGAAAAAATGGGAAATATCACGTGCACATATGCACAAACTCATTGTGAGTGGTTAGATTGCATCTGGACATCTAAAATCATGAGCAAAGTTTCCATTGATGTAACGAATAAATTCGGAACACCTCCTGGATTTATAGTTGCTAACATCACCGGAGAGTTTCCAAAATTCAAATATTCTAGGCCATTGATACGCTATCCTACGACCGCCAATGATTAGTGCACATGTGCACAAAATACATCATGTGAACCTGATATTTCCCCTAGGAAAAAAAAATAGATAACATACTTTTTGGTTACAAGAAAAGTTGTGCTTTAGTAAATTTCTGGAAACAGATGACCATAAAAGTTTCTAGTAGGATGGACATATAATATATTGAATATGGAGTAACTTAGGAAAAATATTGAAGAAAAAAATTATACAATATTGACGGCCATAGTCTAACAAAAATGTGCCAAATTGTACCCATAGCACTAATTATTGAGCTGCTAGATTTTTCATAACTAATGACAACTTCTCTCAAGCACCGATCCTCCAAAGTGTAAGCATAATAAGACTTGCTTTTGATGTCATGTTGTACAGTTTCATTCTATGCACAAAAGTTAAATGTGGCGACAGTTGAAACCTTGAGCGGTTGACATATGGGTGTTGGAAGCATGTTTCCGACCTTTCACTAGCTATTGCATACTTCAATCAACATTTGCTCACTAACGAATCCTTCAACCTTTTTCCTTTAATTTGGTTGCTGCCACATCAATTATTTAACTGCTATAGACTTCAGTATTCGAAAGGTCTAAATATCAAAATAAGGAAATCCCATGGTTGTGTTGAGACAACGTAAAGTAACATTTTCTCTTGAACAAACAAGAGAACTGCACGCCATATGAGTAAGAAACAACAACAAACAAGATTCAATTTATAGCAGCATTTTAATACTAACATATTTTAGCAAACTTGATATTTTAATTTGATAGCCGTATATCCCTGATTTTCCTTGCAATTCCCAAAAAATGATCTCCTTTTATTTATTTTATTAAAAGCAGGAATACAAGCCCAGTTCGTTAGCAAAACTACAATTTGCACCCTTATTCTTCAGTATTTTCATGAATGTTTTAGCATTCCAAGTCAGAAAAACTGAAATAAATTTCCCACAAAAAAATAGAAAAAAATTGAAACAACTACATTCAACCAAGGCCACAAACCTGCAAAATGCATCCGTGCGGGCATGAATAACCTTTGTTGATAGTGCTAAATTTTCATCTCCATTCCTTGATGTGCTATAGAATGTAAGCTCTGGTCCAATCGCCTGAAACAATCATAGAACACATAAATCAAATTCAATTGCATAATTAAGAAACTGGAATAATTCAGAAATTACATGATGCTAGTGGTTTCATAGTCTGTGATATATATATTTATCAAAGAAGCCAAAGAAAAACAGAAAGGTTGTCTGTACATCCGGGCGGGGATTGCATCCGCACCACTTCCAGCCAAGAGAGAGAAAAAGCTATCTATACAAGTTTTGATCCTCTTTGAGGAAGCTATCTGAACAAATTTACAACTTCCGAAAGTTTGTAAGTTGTAACCTGTTAGACAAAACAAGGCAGGCATTTCTACAGGCAATCCCAGCTCATGCAGTTGGAAAACCTTGCAGATTTCGGAATGTTATTGTTTAAGCTGCATGCAGAAATTAAATAAACCACAAGCTTAAGCATATGAGATATGGATTGGCTGGGGGTAAAATGTGGCATAAAAAGAGGAAACAGCAGGTCGCCCTCCCTTAGGCTCTGGCTACTTTTTTTTTTTCTTTTGACAAATGAGGATATAGATGGACATATATAGCCAACCTCCTAACAAACGATGCTAAACGAATAACCTTATCTCTAACTTCATGGCTAAACAAACTAATACTAATGATTTACAGCACCAGGGCCCATAAGCCTTGTACACAGCTTTGTAAAACTGGTTACCAAACTGCTAGCAAATAGGTTGGCAAGTTGCCTGCAAGTTCAAGGTATGGTGTCCCCTAATCAAAGTGCATTCATAAAAGGGCGATTCATTCAAGATAATTTCATGCTGGTGCAGCAAACAGATAGATTTTTACATCAGCAAAAACAGCCAGGTATTCTCCTTAAACTTGACATATCAAAGGTGTTCGACTCGGTCTCTTGGCCTTTCTTGCTACAAGTCCTACAGCAACTAGGATTTGGCTCAATTTGGAGGGATATGGTCAGTGGACTTCTATCTTCCTCAGCTGTCCAGATTCTCCTTAATGGAATCCCAGGACCTCAAACCGATCATAGGAGAGGTCTACGACAAGGGGACCACCTTAGTGCAGCTTCTTCCTTTGGTTAGTGGCGTACAATAGGTGTTGGACTGCTGACAGATTAGCCAGCCGAGGGTTAGATCATCCAGAGAAGTGTGTTTTTTATGATCAGGAAGAAGAAACAATCAACCACTTGCTGGTTTTGTATGTCTTCTCTCAGCAGTTTTGGTTCCATCTCCTAAACCATGTTGGTCTGCAAGCTTTTTCTCCACAGCCTGGTGAGCGCTGGTGGCATCGAACAAGCGAGAAAATCAATGATATGGTTAAACGAGGATTTAATTCCACTATCATGCTAGGAGATTGGACTCTATGAAAACTCTGTAACCAACGTACATCGATGGAGCTACTCCCAGTATAGCCAATGCCCTTATTTATGCAGACGAGGAGAAACATCTTGGGGAGCTGGCTGGGGTTCGTGGGATGTCCTTCCTGGATGCCCAGCAGGTTCTTAGTCCAGTTAGTTTGAACCTAGGGTTGTTTCCTTTTAGTTGTTTCACAGGCGCGAATGTAGTCTAAAGTCAAGTAGGTGTAGGTGTAAGTGTGTGCGCGCGCGCGCGTGCTCGTGCTTGTGTGTGTTGGGTGTTGTAACCGGTTCTTGTCCCGTTTTCCTTCTTAATATAATGAAGTGCAGCTCCTGCATTTTCAAGGGGAAAAAAATTTTGTAGCACCAGCCACATCGTGGGTTCGAGTCCTGGAAACAGCCTCTTATAGAAAAGGGAAAGGCTGCATACAAGAGACCCAAAGTAAGGGGCCTGCATAGGCGGGATCTACATGTACCGAGCTGCCCTTTAATTAAACCAGCCTGGACACAAGCTCAAGACCATAGATTGTGAACAATCCTTACAGCAATGAATCCATCCGGAAGCTTAAGTTCATGATAATGCTTTGGCAATAGACTCATACTTATTACCCTCAACAAAAGAGAAAAAAACAGACTCATACTTTTGCTTCAGTAAAGCCACAAATGGTTTACAGAAACAAATAGCGGGCCACATTAAACAGAAAACAAAAGCAAAATGCAGTAGAAGAGAAAAGTTGTATGTCAAAAAAGATAAAATTTGAAGTTCAGACAACTTAAACCACACAAATGAGATGACAAAGCAGCAAGGAGCACAACAACAGGGTTTGCTGGATATTTCAAAAAAAAAAAAAAAAGTTTGCTGGATCCTGGTGACAACACTGGCAGCAGAGCAACAAGCAACGATTGAGCCAACCATAAAGCTAGGCAACTTCTAACTCAATTACCCCAAATAAACATTTCAAAGCCAAGACACCCAATATACTTCTCAGGGGAAAATGTACGTAACTTCTAATCCATTTTCTGTCAACATTTTAACGCAAGAATGTATACATTTGGTTCTAGCCAACATCATACAAGACAATAGTTATAAGTTTGGAGCAATACCTGCAGTTCCATTATGAATTCTGTTGATAAATCAGCCTTTGCACTTTTAACATTGTTTTCTGGAGTTTCCTCACTGGGAGTCCGCAGCAAACCATCATTTTCTCTTACTAAATAGACATGATCATCCTCGGATGCTGAATATCCGCAATCATCACCAAGAGATATACAGGAGTCCAAATATTCACCATTCTGCAGCAAGATATTGAGCTGTCAAGATCAAAGAGCGCCAAGTAGAAAGCAAGACCATAGAAAGCATAGAGCATTACCACAATGGTGATGTTCCGAAATTGTAACCTCTTATGCCCAAGTACATGAATGAAACACTCAGAGCTAGGGCTTGAGAGGATTTTCCCACTTCTATCCAGCAAATATAATTTTCCACCTTTTCCATCATACACAACGTGATCAAATCTTTCATTATCAACAATCAAGGGGTTCTGAGGTGAGAGACTAAAAGTTGAATGCTCCTGGTAGTATATCTCATCATTCAATAGCACTGGAGAAATCATGTGCAGAATATCCTTGTCTTCGTCATTGGACAAAAGACTGCGAGCAGATGGGACAAAGAACTCGACTATTGCTAGTAAGAAGTCAAGTGCCACAAGAAATTTGGGCCGCTGAACACAGAGAGACACAGATGATGAAGATTTTCGGAAGGTAGCATCAAGAATGAGCATTGAGGGGATTGGTTCAAGGCCTAGATCTTTTTGTATCCTTCTTTCCCCTGAATGAAGTTCGTTTGGATTATCATAGCCATCAACAGATGATGTATCTCTAACTGTTGCTGATTTTCCAATAGCAAGCCTTAACTCATCTTTTGTTCCTTCACGATCATCAAAAACAGAAAATCCTTTGAGAGTAGCATAAAGAAAACTCTCCCCCTGTGTGTTTGATTTATAGAGAAGCCATGCACCACTGGCCTGAGAACAGAAGATGTCAAACAAAGAACAATAGCCCTGACATGAAACAAACCCCAAAGAGAAAACACTATGTACTTCTACTCTGACTAATGGAATATTTCAGCCAAGAGAACACAACCAAAATTGAATACCTGCACACGAGCGAGAGGAGAGTCTCTTGTCAATCCTGAATGCAGAGAAAGCTCAACCAGATTTACTGAGACTGAAACTTTATTGGTTATCCATATTTCAGTATCTTCCACCATTTGTTGAATACTTTCAGAAGATGCTGATTCATGAGATGTAGTTGTAGAAGCTCCATATCTAGGATCATCAAGAGCAGGCACAGTACGGGGTGTCTCAGAAAAGTTAGATAGTGCACATTCTGATATGATTTCATATTCTCGATTGGATAGTGCTGCTTTCAGAACTTCCACCTACAAGATATCCCGTAGATAAAGAAAAATGAGTTTACAGTAGCGCTATAAGGAAAAAAAATGAACAAATGTGTTCACAGAAAATGTGCTACCTTAATTGCTGCCTCAACCACTGGCAATTGATGCCTGAGATCACGCAATGATCTGCGAAGTTCAAAAGAGAGTCCTTCTACATCTTGAATTATGGTGTTGCCTCGTGCCATGTCCATACCAATAACTAAATTTATGTCCCTAACCTACAAACCAAAGTGTGTAATTCTGCTATAAGAATGACTCTTGAATGCCGTATTAAGAAAAGATAGTATAATGCAAATAAGATGTGTTAAAATTGGTGTTTAATCACTATATAAAACAGGAAACCAAATTTATAAAAGAAATACAACAAGAAATACTCTGATCAGACTCCCCCAAGCCCCAAACAAAGAACTTAGTGACACACAATCAACAATGGTTACTAAAAGCTTGCAGTAAGAAACCTGTTACTAATTTACAATGGAAAAATTGCAGAGGATGCCTGCATGCCTCCAAAGGATAATATAATAAAAAAGATCAGTTATACTATTAACTGTGATCATAATACGGTAATGATCTAAGGTCACGTGTGCTTCAATGAAAAAGAATGCAACAGATCCAATAATTGCCTAAATAACGCTGCTGAGGTTAGACAAGACCTAAAGTACATGTTGATACAGCTTTGTCATTTGGAGGGGTCCATAAAGACAGCGTTGATGGAAATAGGTTCTACTCCAAGATGGTGAGTTTTCAAAGAGGGATCATAATATGATATGATAGGGCGCATTACCCAGTAGCCAGGCTAATTCCAGTTTGTTCTTAGGAATAATTTCATCTATACCACCAGTTAAGGTGCACTTTTCATCTAGTGAAAATAAACGGTGGGTCCTGGTTCGGGTGCACCATATATGACGCCATCTCCTTCCGTTACACCTTGTCTCATCTCCCTCTCCCCTCTCCCTCCCGCTCGGTCCTCCTGCCCAAGCTTATCGTCACCCTTAGGCTCGTCGTCACCGTCGCGCCAACCCACCCTCAGGCAATACCTCAAGGAGAAGGGTGACCTCGGCGTGGTGCCGCCGGCGGCTTGAGAGGTAAGGCTTCTCCCTCTGTTTGGGATTAGGGGGGTTGGGGTTTGGGATTGGGAGCTCACCGAAGTCCAGCAACCTTAGAAGGGAGCTTCGACGAAGGAATGGCTGCCCGGTGGTGGTCAAGGCGATAGAGGGAGGTAGCAACAGGTGGAGAACCTTGGCAGGGTAGCGTGGCACTCCATCGAGACCCTAAACCTACCCTGCTGAGGTGTGCGCGGGGGCGCGTAGGGGTGTCATTAAGTAGTGTGGGAGTTATCAACGTTAAAATCCCAATCAAAAAACTCTAGTACATGGTGCGCTTGAGCCACAACCTACCAAATCTGGACTTCCGTCTATACCATAGGCCTATCTATATAAATGACATTGACCCGAAATGTCATTGACTAGCTTGATCGTATGGATGAAAACTACAAAAGTGATGGTGTGAATGGAAATAGGAGTAAGTGATGTAAAAGAGAGAGAATGTTAACAAAGTGAGCTTACTGTAATAGTCATAATGTCTAAGTGAACAGAACTCATCTCATTCTTGTCACCACCTATCCATTGGAATTCATTTTGGACTGTTATGTACAAAACATCGAGCTCCAGAAAACTGCAAAGCAAATATTTCATCTTTAAAACATTGAAAAATAGAAGAATAATTATATTCATATTGACCGGAAACATTCTTACTCGGTACTATCAGTTCCGCGGGGCATAACAATTATAGGCCTGCTGAAAGAAATATCCAACTTGAGGGCAGGGGACCCTTCAATATCAGTTTTTCTAACCCACTTCTCTGAGTTAGTCACATCATCTTTCAGTTTTACAACACCACCAGAACTTTTAGGGACAAGACCCATAAAATAACTGATAATCTGCAAGGAAAAAGAGAGATTAGGACATCTTGCAGAATGAGGAAATTAGATGACCTCTGAACAGCATACCTCTTGGACAAAACGGTTGAGATAAACAATTCTAACTTCTGAAAGCTTCCCTATGAGACTATAGTCATAACCGCAATAGTCATCATCATCAACATTGTATGAAGTGAAGTCAATCTGCATAGTATTTTAAAAGTTGCTTATCTGACTGAGGAATAAAAAGCCCTTTCTCTAGGATAAAAAAAGGATCAGTGTAGAAGATAATCATTACACTTAGTAATATAGAGTACCTCAACAAAAGAACGTCCTCCTGGGTTTCGCATATCACAAATCCAAAAGTAAGGATGACTGCTACGCAGACTATCATCACTTATTTTAAGGTTTCCAAGTGCAGCCTTTATGCTGAATGATGATGTGAACACCTTGAATAGTGCAAAAGATAGTTAGACCCAGACATCCATTAGAATTCAAAGAAAAGAGACATCACAATGATTTGGTGCTCCCATATTACCCTTATATCCGTTGAGAGATTATTTTGTGATAAAGTAGCAAGACGATCACCACTCTCATTCATCAGCAGTATTTGTGCCTCTGACATGCTGGATGTGAGATGAAAAACTGTTCTGCTTTTACCTTTATCCAGCAACCTTTTTATGGCGGGTTCCGGTTCCAGACTAGGGTTAGATTCCTCAACAGTATTACCTTCTACAGAACCCAGATGTGTATCTTTTTCTTGATGTGTGTCTTTTTCTTTCTCAGTGTCAGGCACATTTGAAAGGTTGATATCATTCATAAATTCCATTATTGCAATAACAGTTGGCCGATGGCAAAAGAACGTCAAAGTAGCAACACTTACGACTACCTGATTAATAAAACAAAGAAAAAAAAGATGAAATATAACCCATCCCAAGGGAGCTAGGAGGAAAAGTTTCATCAATATAAAAAAAAATTCTAGCATATTATACAGTGAGAATTTTTTTAGATAATTACCCTGTTGTCCAAGTTGTTGTATAGAGGAGAATGCTGATCATAAATCACTATCTGAGCTTTCACAAAACTATCAAAAGTACTGCTACCATCCAATGTGGATCCGACAGTTTCAATATCACTGTCTGGAATCAAACCAGGAATTCTATTAAGTTCAGGTGGCCGTAGTGAAGGAAGACTACTAGGCAAGAAATCCTGGGTACTGAAATAATCCGATATGGTCCTTTCTTTTACCATCGGTGTCTCAAATTCATCAAAATCATCTGGTGCTTCAAAAAACCTTTCCTCACTGTCATGTTTCTTCAATGGGGAGCCTTTGGGACCTGCACTGTTCTTTGGACCAGGAGAGGGCACTTCTTGGGTTTGCATGCTATTGATAAAAGACCTTGCTAAGAACCTTGGCATTGGACTCCCTGGATAGCAATACTGGTCTTCAATTTCTAATGACCGTAAGATAGTTCCTATCAGCAAGTCACCACCTTTCATCGAGAGTTCAACCTGTTTATATAAAAAAGGAGGCATATCTAAAACAGAGTCAAAATCAAGGACCATGAAAAATATAAGAAATGACATACCTGGCCACCAGTAGCCCGAAATTCAAACAGGCTGCTCTCTTTAGCAAGCAGAACTTTTTTCAGTTTGTTGTTACTCTACAGAAGTACAATTTTCTTTACCATTACTTTTCAAGGAGAGTATTACGAGATCAAGGTTACAAAAAATTGAGTAATAAATATGTACCTCATAGCCACAGGAAAAACAGATCTTTAGCTCATCAAGAATGCCAGCAAGAAACAATTTCTCTTTGTCTACAACATCCGACAAGCTGCCCTTGAAGGAGTGAGTCTCCGATTCGAGAGAAGCTTCAGGAATGCTAGAAACTGCGACAGAACCCTGCAAACAGGCTAATAAATATATGGATATCAAAAGAAATAATATAATGAAACATTTACAGAAGAGACCAAGGAGTACCGATGCACGATATATAGCACCCTGCAATCGGCTTTGCCAGATTTTTCGTCCTTCGTCACTATCAAACAAAAGATTCAAAGCACCAGTGTCTTCCAAAATCTGTAACAAAACACAACTCATTGAGACAATCAATAAAGAAGATGCACTAAAGCAGAACATTGGTGAAATAATTTTAAAAGAAAAAAGAATAATGTTTTAAAGAAGTAAATATGGGAATCGGCCATTCCTTGGGATTAACTTGACCAGAATCATGCACCGCCAAGATGTTGCTCACACCATTTGTAAGCTCTGTAGGCACCTGATGAACTTGTTTCCCACGTAAACTGTAATTCAATACAAGAGCATTAAAACAAGTGTCCATGTACTTACCAAAAACACAATGAATAGAAGCCATTTACATGATCACATTCACATGGCATTATTTATAAAAGATAAATAAATTGAACAATCACGTTTTTACTAAGGTATGTAAATGTTTTATGGCATTGGTCTTGAAAGCACAAGGCAGCATAAAACCAGAAAAGCATAAAACATTGCAGGAAGATTTCCAGTTCATGACATTTGCAATGGCATTGAAAAGTTTATATAGTCATCAATTATGTCTAAAAGCAGCAAGCAGAAAGTCCGCATTACAAACTTAAGTTTCTACCACTAATTGCAGAAATTACTAAAACTGTTGACAACTATTTGAAAGTTTAATATACTGAAAGTTTCAGTCAAATTATGTACATAAATGTAAACACTGTAAACTCAAATTTGATGGTAACTTCAAATCCAGAACTCCACGACGAAATATAAACACAACTGCAAAATAAAGTGCATAACCTTATCCACTGTTTATATGTTGTAGACGTTGGATTTTCAAATACATAGAGAAATGGACCCACTAGACGCAAGTATCTACGTTGCCAGGCAGCTTCTCGGTTTCCAACACCCTAATGACATGTCAACAAAAATTTAGATATAGTCAGATCCCTATTCCAAAAGGATTGACCATTTGTGAGTACAGACAAAGCATGCAGACCTTCCATGTGAGAAGAGACGACCATCCCTCAAAGTCAGCTTGATCCCACAAATGTTCAAGATTTGAACTGCTATCCTCACTAGCACTATCTTGAAAAATCTTTAGAATCTCCATCAAACGATGATAGCGAGCTGGAGAGAAATGAAATCCCAGGGAAGGCACCCGTATCGCCATTCTCATAGAAGGATAGAGAGGACTTTCTAACTGGATCTGTGCAACAAAAGAAAACGCTCTCATATCATGTTAACTACATTCATTTAACTACCTATTTTATCTTTTTAATTAAATTTATGCAGGCAGGTTGGGAACTGTAGTGTTTACCTGCTGAAGCTTTAAAGCAATTCCACACTTGTCAATGACTGGCAGTAAATTGATTTTATCAGATGGTTCATTCCAATGGTAATCACCATCCACCAGAAATGCAGATACATCACTTAGCACCACATTGAAATTCAGATATATATCCTGATCTTTTGAAGTATAGGAATCCCAGATTTCCTGAAGTAACAAGTGGCAGTTAGAAGAATATAAAACAAACAACTTGAGACACAAAATCTTAACTTCCAAGGAGCAGCCATAACCTCTGTGCGAAGAATTAAATTTCCAAGGTCAAGCAAAAGCTTGGTCTCATGTACATCATCCGGTCGAAACTTGGTAGGAACAGTAATTTTAGGAGCAGCAATATCCATGTTCAGTGAGAACCTAATAGGATTAAGTTGTATATCAGCAGCTTGTAATAAAGTACAGAAAAATAAACATGGAAATCATTTTTTCCATGTTTAGCATAAAAGTAATAACTCCGCCTATGGTGGAGCGTTCCAACATAGCAGGTCCCAAGCCCTGGTAAAGGAGGAGGGTTGCGTTAGGCTTTGCGAGCCAGCGTAAAAACTTAGCTACTCTTATGGAGATGAAACCCAAAAGAATCCCGTTGGGGCGTAACCCTCTTAGCGACGCGCCATGTCGGAACCCGGGCTTGGTGTTAAATGTGCAAGGGCTGGGTCGTCACCCCCGTGACGCGCCGTGTTGTGATCTGGGCGCGGTGTCAAGTGAGCAAGGATCGGGTCGTCACATCCTTAGTGGCGCGCCACGTCGGCGCCCGGATGTGGTGAAAAATGAGCAAGGGTCTTCACACCAACGACGGGTGCGAAGGGTAAGGAAGCTAGTCGAGCCTTGTAGGTTGCGTGTAGGTAGTTGGAACGTAGGGTCGCTAACAGGCAAGCTTAGAGAGGTAGTTGATGCGATGATAAGGAGGCGTGTAAACATACTTTGCGTCCAGGAGACGAAGTGGACAGGGCGTAAGGCGAAGGAGATGGAAGATACCGGTTTCAAGCTCTGGTATGCGGGGACTGAAGCGAACAGAAACGGAGTAGGCATAGTGATGGATAAAAGCCTCAAGGAGGGTGTGGTAGATATCAAGAGAGTAGGAGATAGGCTCATTTTAGTGAAGGTGCTACTTGGGGATTTGGTCCTCAATGTAATTAGTGCCTATGCTCCACAAATAGGTCTGGAAGAAAGCGTTAAGAGGCAGTTCTGGGAGGATCTAGACACACTAGTCAGTAGTGTGCCTGCTGGTGAGAAGCTTTTTATAGGAGGAGATCTCAATGGCCACGTAGGTTCTTCTAGTGTTGGTTTTGAGGAGGTACATGGAGGCTTCGGATACGGGAGTCGGAACCAGGAGGGGGAGAGCGTCTTAACCTTTGCCTTGGCCTATGATCTGATGGTAGCGAACACGTTCTTCAGGAAAAGAGCCTCTCACCTCATAACTTATAACAGCGGCCACCATTGTAGCCAAATTGATTTCATCCTAGCGAGGAAAGAGGATAGACGCGCTTGCCTAAATTGTAAGGTGATACCTGGAGAGTGTGTAGTACCTCAGCATAAGCTTGTGGTAGCTGACTTTCGCTTCCAGGTACGCACTGTAGGAAGCAAGCGTGTCAAAGTGGCTAGGACAAAGTGGTGGAAGCTTAAAGAAGAGTCTGCTCAGACTTTCAAAGATAGGGTCCTCCATGAGGGCCCTTGGCATGTTGAAGATGATGCTAACAACATGTGGTTGAAGATGACCAAATGCATTAAGAAAGTGGCTGCGGAAGAATTTGGAGTGACTAAAGGAGCAAAGCGCGAAGCTAAAGACACGTGGTGGTGGAATGAGGAGGTCCAAAAGGCTATCAAAGAGAAGAAGGAGTGTTTTCGGCGCCTACACCTAGATAGGAGTGTGGAGAATATAGAACAATACAAGGTGGCAAAGAAGTCTGCGAAGCGAGCGGTGAGCGAGGCACGGGGCCGGATGTATGATAGCGTATACCAGCGATTGGGCACGAAGGAGGGAGAAAAGGACATCTATAAGATAGCTAAAAGCCGAGAGAGGAAGACACGCGACCTAGGTCAAGTCAAATACATTAAGGACGAGTCAGAGCAGCTGTTAGTCATAGATGGAGAGATCAAGAAGAGATGGCGGGAGTATTTTGACAAACTCTTTAACGAAGACAGCGGGAACTCTTCTATGGAGTTGGAAGCCTCTCCCGATGACTCCAATGTGCACTTTGTGAGGAGGATTCAAGAAGCGGAGGTCAAAGAAGCTTTGAAAAAGATGAAAGGAGGCAAGGCGTTGGGTCCAGATGGTATACCCATTGAAGTTTGGAGAAGTCTTGGTGACATAGCGATAGTTTGGCTCACTAGATTGTTCAACCTTATCTTCCGATCAAACAAAATGCCCGAGGAGTGGAGACAGAGCACTTTAGTACCAATCTTCAAGAACAAAGGAGATGTTCAGAGTTGTACTAACTATCGGGGGATCAAGCTAATGAGCCATACAATGAAACTTTGGGAGAGGGTTATTGAACATCGCTTGAGGAGGTTGACAAATGTCACCAATAACCAATTTGGCTTCATGCCTGGAAGGTCAACTATGGAGGCGATTTTCTTGATAAGGCAACTCATGGAAAGATATAGGGAACAAAAGAAAAACCTGCATATGATCTTCATCGACCTTGAGAAGGCATATGATAAAGTGCCTAGAAACGTTTTGTGGTGGGCCTTGGATAGGCATAAAGTCTCAACAAAGTACATTAACCTCATCAAGGATATGTATAATAATGTTGTGACAAGTGTCCGAACAAGCGGTGGAGACACGGATGCCTTCCCCATTACTATAGGGTTGCACCAGGGGTCTGCTTTGAGCCCTTATCTTTTTGCCCTAGTGATGGATGAGATCACAAGGGACATCCAAGGAGAGGTCCCTTGGTGTATGCTTTTTGCAGATGATGTTGTGCTAGTGGATGAGACTAGGGCGGGAGTTAACCAGAAGTTAGAATTATGGAGGAAGACTTTGGAAGCAAAAGGTTTTAGGCTTAGTAGATCTAAAACAGAGTACATGAAGTGTGACTTCAGTGCCACTGCACACGAAGAAGGGGAAGGGGATGTCAGACTCGACGGTCAGGTGGTCCCCACGAAGGACACCTTTCGATATCTGGGATCAATATTGCAGAAGGATGGAGATATTGATGGAGATGTCAGTCATAGAATTAAAGCCGGATGGTTGAAGTGGCGTCAAGCCTCTGGTGTCCTATGTGACAACAGAGTTCCACAAAAGCTCAAAGGCAAATTCTATAGGACTGTGATTCGACCGGCTATGCTATATGGAGCTGAGTGTTGGCCTACTAAAAGAAAACATGTCCAGCAGCTAAGCGTGGCAGAGATGCGTATGTTACGGTGGATTTGTGGTCACACAAGAAGAGACCGTGTCAGGAATGAAGACATACGAGAGCGATTAGGAGTAGCACCAGTTGCGGAGAAGCTCACGCAACACCGCTTGAGATGGTTTGGACATATCCAACGGAGACCTGAAGACGCACCGGTCCGCAGTGGCATCATTAGGCGCCCGGTTAATCTAAAGAGAGGAAGAGGAAGACCAAACTTGACTTGGGAGGAGTCGGTTAAGAGGGACATGAAGGAGTGGGATATCGGTAGGGAGTTAGCCTTAGATAGGAGTTTGTGGAGACTGGCAATCCATGTGCCAGAACCTTGATCTGCCCCCCTCTTCTTTCCCTTTTTCCGTTTGCTGTTTCACCTTCCGTTTCCTTGGTTCTGGCCTTTTGGTCTTTTCTCAGCTTCCTTTTTCTTTCCTTTTCGGTTTGGTCCTTTCCTGAGTTTCTTGTTGGTACTTGGGGTTTCATCTCTAGCCTACCCCAACTTGCTTGGGATTAAAAGGCTGGTTGTTGTTGTTGTTGTTGTTAGCATAAAAGTAATATTAGAGAAAAAAATGGCATAAACATAAAAACCATTGAAATGTGAATCATAGCCTTGACAGATGGCATCAGATATATTCCATGGCGCCGACAAAGTGATAACAATCCCGTTTCCACTCACTTTGTCAGGCTACCTGGAATCCCTTAATTCCATAGTCTTTTGCGTTTTGTTGGTGTGGCGCACTTGATCGGATCAGGCTCCTTGTGCATGTGTGTGTGTGTGTGTGTGTGTGTGTGTGTGTGTGTGTGTGTGTGTGTGTGTGTGTGTGTGTGTGTGTGTAAAGTCTCTGTTGTTTGGGGAAGGGTGTAATATCCTTGTCCCTTATACTCTATTCTCCTTATGAAATGAAACGCAGCTCCAGTGTTCAAGAAAAAAACAACAGTAATAAGACAATTACTTCCCTTATTAGTTATTACAGTTAAACATCATGCATATGCTGCGACTCAACGTTTAAGTTGTTATTATGCACAACCTTTCTTCTACTATAGGGTAGGACACATTACTCCATGAAAGCTGGGGATTTTTTTTTTTTTTTTTGGGGGGGGGGGGGGGGGGGGCGCAAAGCTGATGATTCTTACAACATGTGAAAAAGCTGCTGAAATTTCAATTATCCCATAATCCTTGCCATTTTGTCCAGTTTGAATCCTTTTTCCAGTATACAAAATGGTGCAAAAATATTTAAACAAACCTGGATTGATCTTTTAGGACTCGAGTCATTTGCTGTTGAGCGGTACGTTTTACTTCATCCAATGTCATCTTCACAAAACAACACAGAATAATCAATCAAAAACCTGAACACTCAAACGAGTCTTGCTTCAAATCAATTTTACTTGGGGTACCTGTACGGCAGCAGCGGTCTCTACAGCCAATGTTTGGCTGATGGTAGGACTACTCTTGAAGAAGGCAATGATTTGATCAATTGAATCTTTTAAATACTGTCAGAACAGGAACTCTAATATATGAGTAGAACAAATATATATGCATACTGAAGTGTAAGGAGAACAACTTACAGTTATATAACAAGGTGAAGCTTTAGCTGTCAAACTCCAGTCCAATTCCTCATCAAAAGGTTTGTAGGAGAATACGCCAACCAAAGAATCAACAACACTTGCACTCTGGTAATTCATAAGGAACATGGAATCATTTCAGTGGCCACAGCAACTTACTGTCAAAATGCAAAAGGCAAATAGAAGAACCAGATGCAAAAACCTCAGCAAGCAGGCCATATGGAGATAAAAGCCTGTAGGAACCAAGTTTCAGATCGAATATTTTTGCTTCAGGATACATTTTCAAGTTACAGCAGAAATCTTGACATGAGAGATCAGCAAGGAACATGGAATCATCAACAGTAAGTTTTGTAGCATTATGCTTCATACGTATTTCAAAATAAAACTGCATTAGTTTCATATCCTCCTGACCAGGGATGTACTCATTATTTTCTTTATACCCAATTATCTGATTTAATCTTTCCCAATCTTCATCAGTAAAACTCTTTGAATCTTTCTCATCCTTTGAAGATCCAGCCCTGTGTAAGAAGGCAAATTAATAACCATATATTTTACAATTCAGGAACAACAAGGTTGCATAGACCAGAGGAATCAACCATCCAAACGACCACCATGACTGCTTCTTGTTCTGTCGAGCATGCTGATACGTTTCAGCTGACTGTTCTACAAACTTGTGTGCCAGCATCCTACAGGAACCAAGATTAAATGTAGTAAAATTATAGGTAAATGTAACAAAATTAAAGGTAAACACACAGCAACAGAAGAAATGATAATGAATATGCAGATAAGCTTTGTCTGAATCCCATGTAAACTTCATCCGGATTGTTTAGGGGAATTTGATATTAAAGCCAGGTGATTGATGTGGCGTCAAGTTTGTGATATCCTCTGTGACACTAGGGGTCCACAAAAGCTAAAAGGAAAATATATAATAATGGAGCAATTAAGTGTAGAAGAGATGCGTATGTTGTGATGGATTTGTGGCCACACAAGAAGAGATCGGGTCTGGAGAGATTAGGGTGGCACCAATTGTGGGAAAGTTTTGCCCAACATTGTTTGATATGATTTGGCATGGCCAGTGCCTCCTGAGGCATCTGTGCATTAGTGCGTAGCAAGATAGTAAGACACCCCGATAATGTGAAGAGACACACACGAAGACCAAACTTGACATCGCAAGTCTGTTAAGAGAGACATGAAGGATTGAATATCGCTAAGGAGCTAGCCATAGATAAGAGACTGTGGAAACTCTATATTGCACTCTTTTAGGAAACTCGTATAATATAATAGGAATTTGCGACAAACTTTTCACTTAATATATCCACCAAGAGTTCCAAGATAAACTCCATGAATGATGTATTGAAAAAAAAAAAATAGAAACACACTACCTCCACTGTAGAATAACCTCTATATCAAGTTCACGATCCATCCTTTTAATCTCCTTATGCTCATCAACAACTTGTCGACTCATGTCAGATTTCAAAAGGGATGCATATAAAGATACATAGGCCTTCCGAAGTCTAGCATTTCTCAACAACTGCTCCCAAGAGAGACTCCCGCTGCATTCATAGGAGACAGCATCATGAACAGCTTGATCAAATTACATTCACAAAGTATGACATAGAATGATGAGGCATTAGATCATATAAATATCAAATAAAATCAAAAAGAAATCAGGGATACTACTTGGACCAGACCCAGATTACAGTACTTCATCACAAAATAATGCATAAAAACAATTGCAAGGGCAGTAACAATAATTGCTGCTCAGATTCCTTGTTCCCCAACTGCTTTCCTTTTCTCACATTTGTTGTATATGTATAATAGGGAAAATAGAGTGACAAGATAATGAGCATGAAATAGAGCAAACAGCAAAAAAGAAGTGAATTGTATCCATGTGATTAACACATGATAGGCTGTGGCGCCGTGCACTAGAATCATTATGACTTATGCAGGACAATAATATAACCAGAAACTAACAAAATGAAATATTTATTGAGGGTAGTGCAGGGGTTTGGGAGGTTTCTTGACCTGTGTGAGAAGGTCTTTTCTATCAAAAAAATGCTTGGAGCTGTCTTAACAACCCCCCCCCCCCCACCCCCCACCCACCACCAACACCACACACACACACAGCTCAAGTTTTTTTATAGGAAAAGGTTCGTTTTACTACCCTGTACTATCGACGAAGTTTACTTAAACCCCTGTGCTATTTTTTAGTCTATCCAACACCCATGATTTGGAAAACCGGAGGCGATTACACCTTTTGTAGCCTCTCTAATCCGGTTTTGTTCACATGGACTGGTTTTTATCGGTTTAGGGTGACTAGGATGACATGTCACTCCAATGTTAGGCCTAGTCCACATTGCCCCCTCTCCTATGTGATTGGGTCCAAACCGGGAGCGCACAAACATATTCAGCTCCAAGACTCACGACGCCAAGGCAAGGCATTGGCACTCTCGTGGTGATCTCCCCCGTCAAGTTCGGAGCGACTTCCGTTGATCAAACTCTAGCCGGCGCGGCCACCTCGAGCGAGAAAAAACAAGGGACCATTCAGTTTAGGGAAGGGGGCAATTTGTATTCGGCCTCAACTTCCACGTTACATGGTGACATCACATAACCAAAGAAAACCAGTCCTTGTCAGTGAACCGGATTAGGAAGGCTGCAAAAGGTGTAATCTGCTCCGGTTTTCCAAATCATGGGGGTTAAGTAGACCAAAAAATAACACAGGGGGTTAAGTAAACTTTGTCAATAGCACAGGTAGTAAAATGAACTTTTTTTCTTTTTTTTATATATGAAACTTGTATTGAAAGTATACAATCCATATACTGGGTGGAAGTACGAAGAATGTGTTAATGCATACCTTGCTTTCTTCATTTCCTGAGTCACCACTTTGTATGCATACCTCCACCAAGCACGTGGATCAGATTTTATGGGTAAAGATGGTCGAAGATGAGCATATCTTAACCGTTGATTAAAGGTAGAGAAATTATCAGCCATCTTCAGGATGTCCCTGTAGCCATCCTGGTAATGGTATTACGTTAATACTCAGTGATGCTTTGGATGAATAGATAAGAGGAAAGATAAGAATATAAACCTTTGACAATGACAGAGTAACATCATCTAAATCAACGGCAGCATTTTGCAATGCCTGCCCAGTTTTTTTTGCTTCAGTTAGTTGTATTTTTGTATATTTTGCTTTGCCAGATATAGGTTGTAAAATGTATGTGTGCTTTTTCAAAGATCTGGAACCATCCTGCTCCCTAAACTCAAAAACCTGAAAAATGCACATAAATCAACAAAAAAATTGTTACGTAAAAAAAATAGGTTACGAGATATATGATCTCACACCAAAACCTCAATATAGCACAGCTACCCATTGTTCCAATTGTTCAGGCATATATCGCAAAATTGAGACAACTGTCAATACGCAGATTTATACTCCAAGACCCAATATATCTGTTTTTAAACATAACTGGGAGGTACCTCACTCCACTCTGATGGCAGTAAATCTTCCCAGGACTTATCTATACTCCAAGGACTGCTATCAGAGTCAAAATACAACGCCAGCCTCTCGAGTTCAACAGACTGCAAAAGCATTTCTCAGTAAGCTACCAAAAGAATATGTCAAAACTATCCAAAGTGATCGAAAGGAGAAAAAAAAAGGTCAAACTGAGATATCCACATATATCAGGACAGCAGTCACTAAGTGATATTAAGTTAACTATGGAAATGAAATGTATAGTTTTCAAATAGAATACCTTTTTCACTCGTTCCAAAGCCCCACCAGTGGCAAAAGTCTCCTTTCCATGGTCATCCACAGTAACTGCTGAAAGCTTTGAAAGGACCAGACCTGCTGCGAATGGATGGCCTGGATTGCTACAGGAAACAAGTCATGATATTCTTAAATGTCTTTCAAACGATGTACACACTAACTAGAATTGAAGTACCTCTCCCCATCTTCGTATCTGATATGAATATTGCCAATGAACAATTTGATATTTCCGATTATAGTGCTAATGAAAGACCCAAGCCATGATGAACTCTTCAAAGACAGAAACAAACAATGCAGTGAGAAACAAACAAGTGCCTAAGACTAAGATCATCAGTTCGAAACAACACTACAGCTGCAAAAACAAAAGGTGAATTTTACTGTTCTTGCTGTTACGTGACTCATTTTGGTAGCAAGAACAGGATACACCAACACGTACTAGCTCAGATTGCAATTGCTGTTGGCGCTCCAATAATTTGATTTCCATTTCCTGTAAACAATCAACAAATCAATATTCTACATGGTTCTACCATTTTAAAAAATCATTCAACAACTGACACAGGTTTCTTACCCTAACTCTACTTCTTTTTGCTTCTTGAATAGCATCCTCACTGCAACCTTCAACTTGTGTTGCGGGTTCAGCTAATACAAAGATCCGATCAAGATAAACCAAAACTGGCTCCTGTCCCAGTCTGCTCCATGGAACCTAATGGTCATTCATATAATCATCCTTCAGCCCATGCTCCATATTACAGAAAATCGTGAATCACAAAACACAGCACCCTAATTCTGCATGTGTATGAAACCGAAGAAATTACCACAGACCTTGAGCTTCACTGAACCAAGGAAACCAGCTTTCACTCTAACAGGTAATTTCAATGAATTGAGTGCCTCTGGCTTCAATTGCATGTTCGTTAGTTCTACATCGCCTGAAATAGAATTTCAGAAAACATAACATCATTAGGGAGTAGAAGATAGGAAACATCCCCAGGGCAAGGAAAACGTGTGAGTGCCATAATGCATATGTTCAGAATCTTCAAGGCCCTGCATATGCCCAAGTGCATGGGTGCCTTACAGCCTCAGGCTAATCACTTAAGTACCATGGATCATACGTTGCAATTTGACTTAGTGTTAATTGCATCAAATATCAGAGAAATTTCATAGGTAACCTGAGTTCCCTGCTCATCCATCCATGATGTCATGCGCTAAAGTAATTAAAAGATCATTCATAAGATACTGTTATCATTTCATACTTCACATGGTACCTGTGCCTATTGGGTTATTGATTGTAAGATGAATAATTGTTTCACATGATATGTAATACATCTTCTATACCCATCTCAATTTGTTCAAGAAGTATACAGTTGCAAGCCTAAGCATAACTCTTCTGCCAGCAATAGAGTATTTGAGATATATACGAGTTCAGCAATACATAATAACATGATCAGAAAGACATTCAGGGAAACAAGAGAGACATTCATGTTACTGATACTCCTAGATACATTCAGTGTTGCTGATACTCCTTGCAAACAGTCTATACAAAAAGATACAATCCATGCATCCCAAATATTTGTATTTGTTAGCTTCGTATATGTTTGCATCCCTTGAACAGTGTTCCCCCATATATAGGGATCTGGATGCTTCGCTGCATCTAAACATCAGAGAAGAATGGATTCCTAATTATGTGGTCTGAAGCTAGCAGCGTGAATAATTTCATAGGTGATCAGAACAATAAAACTTCTCAACCACTGTTGTGCAGCTTGAAGACATGCTTTTTACTGATAGACATTTCGATATTGAAATTGCTGGTTAAGCAATTAGAAAGCATATACCGTAACAGAGTGTCAACAGACCATACACCACGTCAGTTCCATAATTCCACACAGTACCCCGAACTAGAAAATCTTAGGCATAAACATAACCCCTTTCAGTTTTGCAATCAAAGAGGGCCCAATGTGCATCACTGGAGAGTCACATTACTCATCGCATTCACCAAATCAACTTCCAATCACCACATAGCAAGCTCAAATCGTTGTCCACTAGCCCCAGGACATTGCAATTCAATCCCTAGTAGAATGTTTACGTCCCCAAACAAAATGAACAGTCAGCGAACAAACCCGCAGCCACTCCCGTCCACATCATGAACCATACGAGCAATCGGGACACCATAATTTAAACGTCAGTTTGTGCGCAGTGCGCGTTAGCACTCGGCCTGGACGCCATATAACATGAAACAGCCGATCATTGTCGGTTTGTGAGCAGTGAGCACAAACTCTGATTCTCTGAACTTGTAAGCAGCACGCGGGGCGGAATAATTTATCAGAAAAAAAGGAAAACGAAAGCAATCCGAAGTTCCGAACTGCCTGTGCGATCACACGAGCAACTGGACGAAGCCAGCAGCGGCAGGTGTATGTGGGGGAAAGTGTGGCGGCGCCAGGACGGACTCACCTCTCCAGACGCTGATCTTCAGGGCTTCCTTGTTCAGCCCCCGGACGTAGTTCCCGAGGTACTTCTGAAGCAGGAAGGCGACCTGGTCCTCCAACATCTTCGCCGCCCCCGGCGATCGGCCGCCGCCGCCGCCACCGCGATACCCAGGAGGGGAGGAAGGGCGGAGTGGACGGCACCCTTGTGCCCACCGGGGCTCCCTCGCTCGAGCGGTGCCGTGTCGCGTGGGCGAGAAGAAGCGACGGGAGTACTAGTCTATCTAGCAGCAGCAGCACGGTTTTGTCCGGAATAAGTCGAGGAAAAGGGGAGCAGGCAAAGGCAAAGCAGTACGGGTGGAGTGGAAACGAACGAGGCAGAGGAGAGGAGATCGCTAGAACGATGCTGAGGTGGCTTGCGAATGCCCAAATTGCCCTCGCATGAGGATTAAATAGTGGGTGGTCCCGAACTGCCTGGGTTATGCACCGAAACCGATTGTTTAGCGTGTACGTGGCGGTTAGGCAAGGTCTCGAACTTCTCCATCGTCCGGCACGCTCGAGAAAAGCCACGCAAGTAGCGAACTTCTTTAGTGCCACTTGTGAAGTAAAACGCTGCCACCTCACAGGTAAGGTGGCGCTTAGTATTTATTTATTAGATAATCTAATCACATCACAACTGGTCGAGCCCAGCACAGGGCCTCGTCCGCACATGACACATGGAGAGGTTGGTACGTGGCGCTGCTGTTATTTGGTTGCAATTCTGTGGGCCTTAACCACGGCGTTTGCTGATCCTCCTCCGGCGCCGGAACGGTGGACGCGAAGGGCGGGGCGAGGGCGACCTTCGTCTCCCCACTTTATCCAACGAGCACGCAAGGTGGCGCGGCGAGCGGTCATGGGGGGATATCCGTCATGGGGCAGCCACGCGAGAGCACCAGGCACCAGCCATTCCGCTCCTGGGCTGGGCCCACACATTTCTATTTTTGTTTGTTACTTATTTGTTTTTATATTTTATATTTTTATATTTATGAAATAAGCTAGTATTATAATATTCTCGCTTGCGCGCATCGTGCCACCTCGCCCGCCCAGTTGAGCGACATATGTTTAGCTGTCGTTCACGCAGTAAACACGTGAGGCCCGGGGGATGTGCATGCATGACACTGGTCGAGAGTGCAAGGGTCCACGTGGGCGTTCTTGGAAAAAAAACCTTCACAAGTGATGATGGTTGGACCTGGACCGGTTATTGAAACGGATTTGTGTAGTTGTAAAATCAAGCTATGCGGACTGCGAACGCTTCTTTTAGAATGGGTGCTGACTTGTGCTAAATGCCGGTGAGAGCGGCGACTCTGGTTACATCGATACAGAAATGGATGGCATTAGAAAGATGAGCAACGAGTTCCCTTCTATTAACAGCGGTACAGAAAGGGTTGCGGCTGAAAAGCAATGAAAAAAATTAGCTGCATTTCAGGCCGAGCAGAGCAGCAGGTGCCTCCAAAAACGGGAATGACGTCGTCTTTCGATACCGAATCTCCCCGCCCTTCGGAGCTTTTACCAGGCTATATTCGTCTCGAGCAATTTATACCTTTCTTCAGCCACACTCTTAGTTTGAACCATACAGGCCTAGTTAGCAATTCAAAATCCAGAAAATGTGGCCGCCGGATCTGCTTTTTGTTCTTTTCTTTTTTTTCTTTTTTCTTTTGCTTCTTTTAATAGTGAGGTGCTGGATCTGCTAAAAAATTACGTTGGATTTTGGGGTTATTCAATGTTGTTGTAACTATTGTGTGCTTAATGGGCCACTTGGTTTTATCGGCCTAATTTTTTAATGTTTTTGGGCCTGTAATTGTTTGGGCTTATTATGCTCGACGTAGCTTCATAGGTAGTCTCATATCCAAGGCTCTTGTGCCTTTGTCATTGTGTGGATCTTGGGCCTTTTCTCATTGTTCTAAAATTTCATTTTACCCTTTCCTTGCTTTGAGCTTTCATGCAATCTGCTGCATTGAATTTAATTATCAATAACATTTTAGTTATTTGTTGTCTAATCTAAATTTTATATGTGCTAAATAACACTAAGCAGATAGTCAATGTATTGCTGTAGGTTAAAAAGTCCTTTAGGCACATTAATAGCTTGATGAAATCAATATATATTTCAATATAATTTTGATTTGGACCATGCTACATGTACGAACAAAACAAATACGAAGAGCCTACGAAGTCCACAACCCACGTGCCTGGCCCCACTCTTTAGCACGATCTCCCGGAAGTCTCTGCTACCTGCTCCATCTTCTTCTTCCTCCTCCTTCCTATGTGCTCACTATTTTTTGTTGCAAAATCCCAAGCTCGCGGTAGAGGGTCGTCTGCTTTCTTTCAAATGGAAGGACTTGTCTATCGGAATTTGGATGATAGGACCCTCAACTTGGAGAAGCATGAAGCAACAGAAGCAGCAACGGCACAGAGTACACCAAGGCTGCAGCCTTCGTGATCGTGATCCGCTCGGGGAGTCGGTTTTCGGAAGCGGGAGCCGCGGCGATGGCGGCGGCAGCTTCCAACGTCAACATCTCCGCAACCAGTTGTTCTGAAACAGGCCGCGTCGTCATACCTCTGGACTCCAGTCCGCTACCGTTGACTTCGCGCAGCGGCCCGCCGCTCGCGGGATAGGGGGTGTGTGAGCTTGACGTTGGTGGAGGCAGCTGCAGTGCCGACGGTGCCGCACATCTTGCCGCGGCCGTGCGACTGGCTAGCTGCCCGTGGCCCTGGTGCTACGGTGGCGCCACCGGGGCCGACGACCCCCCTGGGGGTGAGTGCGTGACCGGATCGGGGAAATTATAACTTGCGTTTCTCCGTTACTCCGTTACTCCGTTAGTACTGATCAAGCCATGCTGATTAGGAGAGAGCTCAAATCACGTCTGGGAGGTTTTCTTCGTACAGCCTTCATAGTAGAAATTTAGTACACGTAGACTTTTTCTTTTGATTTTGTCACGGATCCTAGCACTAACAATTACCCACCTCAACGGTGAAAAAAGAAAAGTCTATGGGATTATCTAATATCACATTGAATTCTATCTCCATATGCCAATTTCGTTTGAGAGCAATATTCAGCCTTACAACAATTCACCTTGAGCAAACCGACACATGCACCCACATAATCAGCGAAGTTATCATCATTAGAGCTGCACTAATTGGTGATATAGTAGGCCATATGATGCTTATCGGGCTAAAGTTTGAATGTAAAATGGCTATCATCAAAATATTATTGGGGCCCAAAAAATAGTTTCAGCAGGTGGGCCTTCATGCATTTCCTGGCCGCCTAGGGGTGAAGACTTTTTGAGAAAAGTTTATTGTAGTTCAGAACATTACATCTAGTGCGGCACCACAAATAATTCTTTTTTCGTATTTGAATTTTTTAATTATCATTGTTAGATCAGTAATTAAAATTCAAAAGTGAACTATAATTGTTGTCTTCAACAACAATTTAAGAACGGAGTAAACTAGTGTTTATTAGTGTTTGAGTTGGGTTGCCGCAAAATTTAAAAGTTGTAAGTAATTCCTATGAGGTCAGCCTTCTCTCGTGATACCCAAAAAAATCTCATCTGGACTCTGGGGTAGTTCTCGATCCAAAACTCCACAACCATTTCGCACATTCTAGTTGGTTCGTCATAAATCAGTTGGATTATGTTCTATCCCGTGACGCAGAGATTGATTCCATTTCGCATCTGGCTGGATTGCTGGAACCCGGAACGACGCTCCAGTCCAAGGCACAAGCGCAGCCTAGCCGAACCGGCATCCCTGCCGTTCCTTTCTGCGCATAAGTAGAAAGAACACCCGTCACTTCACCTGTCTGAAGCCGTTCATATCATACCTTCCATCGGTGCGGTGCGGTGCGGTGCGCGGGGGCATTTGATTTCGTTCGGCTGAGGCAGGTGTCAACCATCCACAAGCCTACAGCTTGCACAATGAGGTTTGGTACCTGTAATTTTCAATTCACCCATCCATCGTCCCCTGGCATGATTCCGTTGACAAAACGGGGTGCGCGATTTCATCTCCGATTGATTGATTTGTGGTGACTGTTCCCTTCCTCTTCAGCCTTCACCGCCGTGATTTTTTTTTTTTGTTCCTTTTTACGTCAGTGCTTGGGTCATTGCATTCTTCGGTAGTACCGCGTAACAATTTGCTGCAAATGGAGAGGACAGGCTCGGTGTTTCTTCGACCAGGAGGAGCAAATTAGTTGCCCACCGATTTGACCCGGACGCATTCTGTATTTCTGACGAGTATCTGTCGCGGTGGCTAGCTCCCGTTCCAACTGGTTCCAAGTAGGTAACGATGCGGATGCGAAGAGGGCTGCATTTTTGTGCAGCCGATCGCGATTCGTGCGTGTTTCAGGAGCGGGCAGCTTGGCAACGAACAAAGCACGTGACGTGAGGATGAACTCCAGAACGAAAACGATTAGGCCGTGCTATTCCGCTCGCTATCTGTTTTCCTTTCTTTTCTTTCGAAACGCAGATCATGAAAAATTGATGCATATGCACGTGCATCCAGACAGTTCCGGCAGTCACCTACTACCACATAACCGTGATGAACGAACGAAAGAAAGCCATCCGTGGTGAATCCATTTCTTTTTTTCTCCAGAAACCTATACCGAAAGTTCAGACAAGGCCAGTTTACACCAACCGAAACCTGTTCAGACGGTTGGGGCCATTTAATAATTCGGTCAGTTCAACGGGTGCGCAGCGGTTAATGTGGCGAATCGATCTGCTAAGATCCCCGGCAGTAACAATGAGATTAGCCGATTAGGTGCTCTCATCTCACCTGTCGTGCGGGCTTGGTCATGGTGGGGCGCGGTGTTACTTGCGTGCTAGACTGCTAGTCGTGGTCAGAGTATATAGTATAGTACTGTTGTGTGTGTTTGTCGGATTGCCGACCTGTATCAGCTGATCCGAGGCCGTCAGCCAACACAACACAAAACAAATCAAAGAGTGGATTCACTTTGGCTAACGCTCTAGTGCTAACCGTCGACACTATAGACCGTTGACAGTTGACACCCCGAGCGCGGAACAGCAGCCCCGAGTCCCCCGACGTGTGAGCACAAGCGAGTACGGCCGTTCCTCGCTTCACGTGGGCCTACCAGACAGGTGGACCACCCGCCCCACTCGGCCGGCAGCGTAATCGCAATAGTACCTTCCATCATCTACGGCACCGCCGCTGCCGCCGTAGCCTTTTGCTTGCCTCCTCTCCTGCCTGCCTGCGAGTGCATCCGCCCATCGCGACAGACAGCCGCTCTCTGGCTCTCGTCTCAATCGCCGTCGTCAAGAGCCCCCCGTGGTGCTGGGAATCAGTCCTCGCCCTTTTATTTGCGTGCCTTGTAGGGCTTCGATCCGCCCGGTGCCGTACGCAAAGTGATCAAGTCGTGTACTAGTAGTACTCAGTTCAGCAACACTCGTGAGTGATTCAATATACGCAAGTATACTCTACTGTCATGGCCGTCGCGGTCGTGTGTGCACTGTGCAACTGCAGCCGTGTTGTTCTATCGTCATCTCCTCCAATTCCATGGAAAACGAAGATGCACGTATGTATCGTCAGGGTCAGGTACTGCATCGTATCGCATCGTACGGACGGACTAGCATATGCAAGAACAGGCATCTTTTGTAGTGTCCGGATCAGCAACAACGTCCGGTCGGAGCTGTGACAGTGTGACAGGGCTCAGGGCTGCGCATGCATATCAATTATCAGGGCGTCTCCCCGATACAGACCAATGCAGTGCGCGCCTTCTGCGACCATACGATATACGATTGTAGCGGCGTCACGCCGTCCATTGCGCTGTGTATCTCCTCTCGTTGCCGTGCCACCATTCCAGCACTTCTTTTCGTCGACCTCGAGACGGGGACACGACGACGATACGGACCGTATAGAGTCGTCGCTGACGGTATTATTTTGCTTTATAATTACCGCTAGCTGCATCTGTTCTGTACTCCTCACGCAATCAGCGGTCTTGTCGAGAGAGAGAGAGAGAGAGGAAATACAAAGCGCCGTGTACAACGATGCTGCTCCACGACGACGACGGCGCCGATTCTCTCTACAAGGCATGCGCAGAGCCCACGCCCACCCATGCGCGCCGTCTCTGTAGGACGAGTCGCGCTCGGGGGGAAAGGAATCCGGCGCACACACGGTTGCACTTGCCGTAGAGCATATTTCTGCGAACAAACTGAAGTACTAGTACAAGCAGGGTGCGTATCTCGCCGGCTGATCGATCCACTTGTCTGTCTGTCTTGTAGCGCGCACATCCCGATGACGCTCACAAACAGATTTGTAGGCTCCAGCTTAGCTCCGCTCTCTCCTAACCTTATCTGTCTGTGTCATGCCCTTTTGATCGGCAAAAAACCAAAAGGATGGAGTGTTTCAGTTCGATGCGTCCGTTCCACCCAACGGCCCGCTAATTAGGCTCCCTTTCCACGACAGATGTTATCATCGCGCCCGACCCGCCCCTGCCGTGTCTGTCATAGTATCTCCTTATAAATTAAAGTGATGGTACAAGTTGTTTTGATCTAGGTAAGCTTCTGACGACGATATCTCCCAAATAACTTTCGCCGAGGCAGGTGCACCAAATAAACACGCATCGAAGGATTGATTTCCCCTGTGTCTCTCTCCCTCCCCCTCTCTCTCGCTCAACAATACTTTCTCTGTATCTTTTTACTTGTTTATTTAGCTTTAGTCATAAAATTTAAGAAAAAAATAAGGTAAATATACAGAAAATTAGAAAAAAAGAGATAGAGATATAGATTTAATGAGAAAAGAAAAAGATGTATTAAAAAACAAAAAAAACAAATAGTTTAAGACAAATGTTAAATCCTAAAAGAACAGATATTTAGGACGGAGGGAGTATCTTCGAGAACTGCTCGTACGTGCACAGCCGATGTGCGCTCGCCTTCCGCCTTTTTCTTAGTATTTCTAGCACCAGCAGCTGATGCTGATGCAACCGTACTTCTAAGGCTACACCAATCAATCAAACCCACCATCATCGACAGCCACCCAGCCAGGCCAGACAGGCGAGAATGCGCGGGAACCAACGTTCACCCTCACCCGTCCATCCCGCCACCAGACGGTGGGCCCCGCCCGCCCCACTACTACTACTTCTACTTCTAACTCACTCGAGACCAGCCCATTATCAGCGCCGGCCGCCGGGTGGCCCCGCATCGGCGGCCCAACTGCCCACCGAAGCCCGAGATCCCGTGACCGGTCTGCGATCGATGGTGAATCATGCGTCTGGCCGCCCGCCGGATTGCGCCCGAATTGAAGGCTGCATGCACCTGCTGCACGTCTGTGTGGGGTGTGCGCCTCTCCACTGACGTTGCGCGACGAACAACCGACAGGACCGCCGCGACGCGCTCCCGCGCGCCGGATCCCGATCGCACGGCTCAGCGGCATTGGGGCGGCACGCCGGAGACAGGATCCTTCACGTGAGGACGGCCGCGTCTCCCGCCAGGCCTCGTCACGCGAATCGGCGTGGCACCTTTAACCGCACCGGCCCCCAAGGCGCTGCCGCTGCTGTGACAACTTTGAAGCGCCTGCACGGGGTTGTACGACCGTGGAGTAGGAGGATGGCGCTAGGTACAAGCAACGGTAAAACTCAGCCACAAACACACAAATGAACTGTGCGTGAAGTACTAGTACTGGTACTCCAAGCGGTGCCTTTTTTTTTTTTGCCTCTCGAAATGTACACATATCGGCAGGGAGACGGAGTTCGAATGCTTTCCAAAGATTGTCTATATTCCGATAGCAGTAATTTGCAAGAATAAGTGACTACTACTAGTAATCAACAAATGAAAAAAAAGAGAAAGAAATAACGGACTCTTTACAGGTTCGGTTCGGATTTCATTTCATCTGCCATAATCAGCAGCTTTTCAGTACCCCAGTGTTTTTACTCTTTTTTTTTTTTGTTTTGTTCTTTTGCTCTTCCTGATTGCGCTAGGGGAAGAACACTTGCACTGTGCCGGTGACCGCGCCACGGCACATGGGGCAGGCAACGGCGCTGGCGCCAGCAGCGCCGGGTGCGCTGGCGGGCTCGCAGGCGGCACAGACGCAGAGGTGGCGGCACGGGAGCAGCACGACGGAAGCCGACCGCCGGCCGCACGTCCGGCACGGCCTGGCGGGCGGGGCGACCTCCACCACCCGGTCCGGGTCCACGAAGCACGAACCGGCGTCGTCCGCGGCGTCCTCCTCCTCGGCGGCCTTGCACCGCGCCGCGGCCGCCGCGGCCGCCTGCTGGAGCTGCGCGTGGAGCGCCGCGGCTGTGGACTGGTCGGCGAGCGCCTTCGCCTGCCACGCCGACGCCTCGGCCCTCAGCCGCGCGATCCGCTCCTCCATCTCGGCGCCTCGCCGCGCCGCGACCGAGGCCTCCGCTTCCTTCTCCCTTATGCACCGCAGAGCCGTCGCCTCGGCCGCCACGAGCAGGGAGCGGTACTGCCGCCGCCTCAGGTCGGCCGCCGCGCGCCTCAGTCTCTCTGCCTGCAGGCAAGCCCGGAAAGATATCGTCAAACATCTTGTTGAGGACAAGCACAGCACAGCACAGGCAGGCCTGAAACGACGACGAACGATTCGCCACGCCGTCGGGGAGCTGCTGCTGCTGCTGCTTGCTGCAACGGAGCAGTCGATCGATCGAGCGTTCCTTACATGTTCCTGGATCAACTGCTCCATCTCGTTGTTGCACTGATCACGCTGCGCGGCGACACCGTCGGGAAGGAGGCACGACGCCGAGGCCGCGGACGTGGACGACACGCGCTCCGAGCCATCGTCGAAGTCGAGCCGGAGGCCCATCGCCGGCCGCTTGCGCAGCTGGTCCAGTCCAATCACCTTAGAGACCTGCGCCTGCGGCTGCAGCGAGAACAGCTGCGGCGACATGGCCAAAGCCTCCACCTCGCGGTGCCGCTTCCTCCCGCCACCGCAGTCTGCGCGTCCACAGCATCAAGCCAACCAATCGTATCAATCCACCCGATCTCGCCATACAAAAGCAGAGCAGAAAGAAACATGTTCCTAGGCAGAGCCAAGGGCAGACGACGGTTTGATTCGATTACCTCCATGGCCGAAGCCCAAGAAGAGGGGAGGAGGGTGCTGGTGCAGCGCCACCGCCTCCTTCTGAGCCTGCGTCAGCTCCATCGCCGGCGCCGCCGTCCGGTTGCTCTCCGGCGCACCGGCGCTTCTGTTGACAACCCAGGCGCCCAAATCAGCCATCCGATCGGCCCGACTCGACCCGACGATCGCTTCGGAAGAAACAAAACGAACTAGAGGAACGGGTACCTGGTGAGGAACGGAGGGGAGTCGCGGTGGTATTGGTGGTGGAGGTGGTAATGCGCCTGCACTGCCATTGCTCAACCAACCAAGCGACCGACAGATGGATGCGCGCGCGCGCCAAGCGTGTGGAAGACGAAGAGGATGGAGTCGGCGGGTGGTGGCAGTGGGAGATGGAGGAGATAGTCGCGGGCAACGCGAACGAACTGGTCCACCGTCCCCTCCTCATCTCTTATGAGGTCGTCATGGATGGGGAAGGGGAGCGTGCCTGCCTGCTCTCTGTATCTTTCAAGGCTCACCTGCATCACGCATGCAGGATGACACGGTTGGTGCTGGCCATAACAGTTGGCAAATGGGAAAACCGATTCGATACCAGAACGTCTACTCAATTTTCCTTTTATTTCAATTTTGCTAACCCTTCCCTTTTCCTACTATAAATGTGAAGATAAAAACTTGCGGTTGCTAAATTTAAATGTCACGGGGAGTATTTCTTTTATGAAAAACATTTAAACTGTTACTATTAAGCAACTGACCTACTCTGTTTACACTGAAGACAGTTCGATGCATTGAACGGCTCTTGGAGGGGAAAAGGAAAAATGTTTCCCAATGTTGACGCTACGGCGTTCCATGGTGGCAAGCACTGATTACTGGTCGGAACTGTGATGCAAAGAAATGCTATAGAAAACAGCGGGTCTGGTTGGTGCTGGTGACATTTTTCATTTTATCGCTTCACTGTTTGCGTGATAGTATCCTTTTGTAAGCAAATCAATTCAGTGTGAATGATTATGGGTGGGGTGGGCGACATGTTACCCAATGTTCAGTAGGGAACAATCCTAATAAAACAATACAAGTACATTGTATATGAAAAAATCAATATATAGATGACTTTAATTGTAACTTTCAACAAGTGACGAGATCTTCCAACAACTCCTACGTTCGTACTGTATGCAGTTTCTCAACTTTACAGGCCGTATGGCAGTACGTACATACTGTATTGGTGT
Source organism: Oropetium thomaeum (assembly GCA_001182835.1). Taxonomy (NCBI): domain Eukaryota; kingdom Viridiplantae; phylum Streptophyta; class Magnoliopsida; order Poales; family Poaceae; genus Oropetium; species Oropetium thomaeum. The sequence goes on from LFJQ01000051.1 coordinate 473,003, forward strand.
CGCTATACACGCATTCAAACCGTCCATTTCGTTTCCTTACGTCGCTCCACGTTTTTATTCAGTCTCGTCCTGCCTGCCTGCGCATTGGAAGTATGGACCGATTAGATGGACGTACGTTGGAGTTTTCAATTCAGATCACCAAACGTCACCGTGTTCGATGGATCAATTCATGCGTGTAGACGTCTACTGCCCCTGTTTTGGACCGAGTGCCTAACTGGAGCCGATCGTTCTCTGATTAAAAGTCTTTGCTATTGGACCGGATATCACTGGACCATCCTGGACGTAATACGCGCTGGGAATGCCTGCAACTTCCGTTTCTCTGAATCTCTGGCTCTGGCTGTACTGCACTGTACTGTACCCATCTCCACCCAACGGCCACCGATCGGATCAGCTAGCTACATACTCTACACAGAGCAGCCAGCGTCTTTCGCGCGCAGCTGAGTCCGGCTCCCGTGCAGGGTGCCCTGCACTGCACGGGTTATGGTGCAGAGCCAATTGCTGGGCCCACAACAAACGCCTAAAATCTTATATTCCTTCCGTTCTATATTACTATATTATATTACTTGTCTTTCTAATATTTACTATTTATTTTAAATTACTTATCTTTCTTATTTCTTAATATATATATTTTTTTATTATTTCTTTATCTCTATTTCTCTTGTTTCTAGTTTTTCGTACACCTACTTTATTTGTTTTTTCTTAATCTTCATGTATAGAGTTAAAAATATATCTAATTTAGAACGGAAGAGTAATTTATTGTGCGATCCATCGATCACAGCCTTTCCATCGTCAAGATCGATCCTCTGGTAGAAATCGCGATTTCAGCCGTAACTCACGCGTTTTGCATGTCCCTGCAGCGAGATCTTAGGGCTGCTAATGCCGCTTCCTGCAACACGTGACATCAGGTAGTAGTAGTGTTACCGAGATTGAAACTTGGATGATGCACGGTCTCGTGGAAACGGCAGAGGATCCCGCTCCCGTGGAAACTGGCAGAAGTAGACTCTTTTCGTAGCCTGTTTCTATCAAGGCGTAGGCTTTTCAGTGGCTATACTTGCATTACCGATGCAGAGCGTTCTGTTTGATGTTCATGAACGGACATGGACGGACGGATGGACGGACGGAAGACGGATCCGAGGGACAGAGACGTTGCAGTTCTGGCAGAAAGAATTGAGGAAGTGGGAAACGGATACGGATTCCAAGGGGAAGCGGAAGCTTTATTAGAGACAAAAAGACAAAATACTAGAGTCAACTACTAGGAGTCGATAAGAAAAGAAAAGTAAAGAAAAGAAAAAAAGGCAGAGAGGTGACGCGGTGCATTTTGGTCGACCCAACCCAACGGTCCAAGCAAAGACGAGCGGATGCATCATGCTTTCATGCATCACCGTCGGATTCACGAGGCACAGCCGCGCGCTGCGCGCAGGCGGGCGTCATGAGGGGGCCGACCAAGCCGGACACCGCCGCCGGCCGGTGACGCACACCAGCCAGCCGGTTGTGTGTGTTTCGTGCTTGCCGGGGCACCGCGATTTTTCATTTTACCACCAGACCAGAGTCGTGTGGGTTGCGAGCCGAGCGTCCTGTCTCTTCGTGGCGTCGCGTCTCCCCATCTCGCGTAAACTGGTCAGGGTCTCGAGTTCTGGAAGACTGGAATGACGAAATTAGTAGTACAGTCTAGGGACGAGAACGACGGCCTACGAGAGAAGGAACTCGACTGCTCTCAGCCACTTTCTCCGTCCGTGTCCATTGGACCAAGATGCTGCTGGTGCTCGCGTTTTGGAGCAAGCGCGGTGTTCTGCTTCTGTCCCCAACCAGTTGCGGGCAGCATCCGCGGTGCCACTCTGTCGGTTGTTATTCAAATCGGCGCTTTTTACGGCACAAGCAATCCATCTCTGTGTAGACAGAGAGACAGGGTCTGCTGCTCGATCCCTTGCCCCGGCCTGGTTATTAGGGACGAACGAAGTTTCACGAGCATTACGCGCGCGCGACAGCGTGATTCGGCCGGGAACTGATGGTGGAGCTTTCCAGCATCGATCGATCCACTTCCTCCTGCTGAAACAAAGGTGCTTCCGAGTTAGGACAGGGGGCGTCGTGCTTTTTTCTCTTTCCTCAAAACAAGTGAAACGGTGGTCAAACGTCGTCCTAAACGCACGGCGGGCACGCAATCTTTTCACTTTGTCTAGTGCGGTGCGGTCGACGATTGCAAAAAATTGCAAAAACGAGTACTACTAGTACTAACCTTTTCCTACTACGGGCTACAGCTACTTCGACGTGATGAGGATGAGGACTAGCCTCCCCACTATAACAACGTTGCCACCATCATCATCATGAAACAAAATCAATAATACTGGTATAAAACGTTAGAGATCTCGTTCAAAATGCAGGGCTTAAATCGACTGTCAAGTGCTAATACTATGACGGACGGAAGGCACGGACAAAGCCCTGCCTCGTCCTAATTGCCCTTTGCTTTTGTTCCCAAATCTGGACGGCGGAGCCGAGCGGACAACCCCGGCCGTACCCAAGACCACTACTACTAGTAAGTAGTATACGATTTTATTAGAGGTCGGGATAAGTGAGACGGTGATGCGCAGGCGCGGGATGGGCGGACTTCCTCTGTAGCTCGCTCTGTCAGTGGGCCGCAACGCACGCATACAGCAATAGCGAGTACTACTACTGCTGCTGCTGACGCAACACACAACCGAAGCTTTGCGTGCTCTAATTCTACTACCCAAGTATCAAATCAAACGATGGGTCACTCACTCCCTATTGTGGTTCTGAAATTACGGTGACAGGATTATTACGCGCTAAGCATTGTTAAAAAACGGAATGAAGCAGCATTGAATGGATGGAAAGGCCATCAAGACAAGATCTCCGTGCTGCTGCTGTGCATCCATGGAGAGACGCAGACACGCCGCGGATAGATGAATGAGCTTTCAGCTACGACGTGCGTACGTACGTACGTGCAGGCCGAATTTATAGTGCCCGGCCGCTGCACTAAACTGGGACCCAATATGTTTCACCGTTACAGTAACCTCTCTCGTGCGTCTCGACAAAAAAAGGTAACCTCTCTCGTCTCGTCCTTGCTCGCCGCTCGAGAAAATTGGCATGCACGAGCACGACTCGCTCAACAAATTGAAGTCGACGTGCACGCGCCGTTGCCCCGCCCCGACGACGACGCCGCACGGCAGTGAGCGCGATACTGCCGTTGCATATGCAACAGTAGGTGGGATCTGGATTACTTACGCGAGACTAGTCAGTACAGTTGCCAGACGAACCTTGCCGGGCGCTGGCCGTACTGCTGCGTTTCGTCATTCATCACACGGTACCGCAACGTGCGACGACGACGCCTGCGGTTGCGTACATGGTCCGCACGTTTCCTTGCTTTAATTTTGTGTATACTGGTTACTGGAGAGGAGTTGTACACTTGCATACTTGCCGCGTGCCAGTACCATGCTGCAAGGGCGGGCACCGCTGCGGCAGCAGCGAGGTTGATGCCTTGATTGCCGCAGCCGCCCTTGCTGAGTGCTGGCTGACCCAGCCAGGTTGGGAAATCAACTTCTTGGGTGGGGTGGTGGATGGGAAATGGATCGATCCACCCGTCTGTCTAGCCATCGAGATACGTGAAAAGAAAGGACGGCAGGTGTGGTCCTAGTAGTACTAAGGGCTTGTTTGTTTTAGATTTTGCTTCTCAAAAAATTGCCCAGCTCCAGTTTTAACTCTTCAAATAAAACAACTTTTTAGTTAGAGCAGAATCAATTTTAAAATTGTTTGATAAAATAGCTCCTAATGTCATTTTAAATACCAGAAGGAAATGAGGAATATCCAAAATGCCACTGCCTCCATAGATGCTCTAACTAGAATCACTCACTAATTATTTTCTAAAATCTAAGATAAATAGTATATTAAAATAGAAAATTGAGTAGCTGAGCAAGCGCATGACTGCTATTGCTTTCTCTCTCTTTATTTTTTTTGACACCATTCCCTCATGTTTATTTCTGTATGGCCGGGAGATGCCAATACATAAAATGGACAGGAGATTTGTGCAACCCACCTCTCTCTTTTTTAACACCATAACGTAAATGGGTCAGAAAAAATTAAAAGCCCATGTAAGCCAATGGCCCTCAATCGAATGCTTTATGCTAAAAAAAGGGTTAAAATATATGCCATTGAATTTTTACCCGATTTGAGATATGCCATTGAACTTTATGTAATCGGACTAGTGCCATTATAATTTGCATAAATTGGAAACATGCCATTATATAAAATTTTGGGCGACAATGCCCTTGTCTATCTTCTTGAGCCTCTCCAACAACTCTGCTCCATGCCGAAAGACAACGGCGCCAGACAGTTCGATTGAATCAGCTAGCAAAGTGCAAAGTGGCAAGATGAGGTAAGAACTTGAGCGAGAATCTTTAGATGTTCAAGAATGTGATATGCCTTACCATAGCCTCCCTCGGCCTGTCGACTGCGTGTCCATGATCATCTTGCGCCTTTGAAGAGGTTCTTGCCACTATCGGATGACCGCCTCCTCGTCTGCATCACTGCTGCACACGAGGAAAAGGATGCGCAGCCTTTGTCGGCAATGCGCTGTACAAAAAGCCACCTAGCAATTGGTCCTCGACCTTAGGACCAGCAACACGAGCACAAGCCAGTCACCAATTTCATGGTTCTATATGCCGTATGACACCAAACTCATGCCACCATCAAATTCAAACTCTTTGAGTGTGGCGGACCGCCCCTGAAACGGGGGACGTCCCTCCTCCCGAGATCCATTCTGGGCGATGCTCATCGAAGCGAACATAAACAGGGTACAACACAGGCAGATAACAGAATAATTTACAGTAAAATATTACATGAGTAGTTATTACAGAGAGTTGATTACACACGATCAAGTCCTAAAAACAGCAGCGGAAATAACGCAGTCTTCAAACGAAAGTGAAAGATAAGATAAGATACAGACTCCGACTCCGACACTAAGCAAAAGCAAGTGCCTTGCCCAACGGCACCTTGCTATTAGCCACACACAAGTAGCGGCTACTCGATCTGCTCCCACTGAAAACTATCCCATTCGGGGCTGACTCCTCCCAAGGATGACCATCGCTACCACCGATCGCATCTGACCCACCTGAAAGACACAAGTCGTAAAGTGTGAGCTTCTAAGAAGCTCAGCAAAACTGACCCGTCAACCCTTAGACGTGCACGACTGACTCTGGGTAGGAGGTGTAGTTACAAAAAGGACACGCCTTACTAGCTTCCTACTTTCAAGTTTTATCTCAAATTAAGTTCGGGAAAAGTAAACTTTAATAAGCACTATGGCTAAACAATCATGTTGACAAACAATAATCATAATATTCATCACAACTTTAATCATCATTATTCTCCCTGTTCACTTCTTATCATATGCGACAGAGAAGTTAAGTAAACTCTAGACTGAGAGTGTCAGCGGTTCGAAACGTTTTACACCTGCAGGGTTAACCTGGTCACACAACACGTGCGCATCCCGGACCGCATGTGGCAACCGTTCGCACCAGATCTGACAAAACTAATTCGCTCTTACGCTACGTCAACAGTGCCGCATCCCACAAGATCACCCATCCCGGACGGTATCTGTGGAGTCACACACTGTCCACCCCATCCCACCTTCAATCAGACACCGTAAGATAGGTTCAGCTTTGCCATCACTAGGCTACCTAGGTTTACCGGATCCCATAGCTCCAGTATGTGAACAGTACATTCAATACTCAACTAATTGTGCCACATGGATCAGACAGAGCTACCACACACAGAAATCCTGTCTGTTGCCTTCCTATTATTCCCTATCTGACCCCCAGTTTTCTTCCATTAAAATATGAATTCGCTACTAGTTCTTTAACAAGAGGTGGAAGTTTCAAACAATTCCAATGATATAGCGAGCAGTGTCCAATCTGCTCGACTTCTACCGTATGATATTGCTAAGCATAGCATCTACATCGGACTACCTGTACTGAAATTTCATAGTAGGCACTACTGGAAACATATGCATCTAGGGTTTCATACAGCTCCTGCCGACCTAAATGCACATCACATGACTCACATACATTGTTATAAAAGGAAAAACTTTAAAAACAGTAGTGCACCGGGGCTTGCCTTGTGGATGCTCTTCCTGGTCTGCACCGGTGGTTTCTTCAGAAAAATCAGGGTCCATCTCGAGGGCTACCTCGTTCACGTCGGCGTCTACATGATGCAAGTAGAGAGGTGAAACCATTTGTTAGTAATTTCTTACTGAATTTAAGTGGTCGATAACAAGTTAAAGAATTAAAGTGATCGAGGAAAAAATTTTGACCTAAAATCAAGATAAACCATTTAGTAGCATCAAAACAAACCCTAATCAACCTTTCAACAATTTTTTAATAACAAGGGTTCATTCTGGGGTTTTACACAAAATTTTTCAGATTTTAATAATTGAAGTTCAATTAATTAGATTTTTGGCCATTTATTGTTAATTTAATAAAGACTCAAAATTAATAAATTTTAACCATGAAGTTTTATATTTTTCACAAAAATTACATTTTTCACTGGTTCTAGAACAATTGGATTTTTCTTTTTCTAAGTCAAATTCGATTTTTTATGAATTATTTTAACTTTCAGCCGAATTAATTGAAATTTTTAAAATCCGGAAAAGGAAATCCTAGCTAGGGCAAAAGCCCTAGCTCCGGCCGGCGATGGCGACGGCACTGCTGGCGATGGCTGGCTGCGGCGAGGGCACCGGCGGCATGAGCTCGACGTGAGGAATTCGGTAGGCACAACAACCGCCGGCGTTGAGCTCCGAAATTGGCGGTGCGGCGAGCGGCGGCGCGGCTCGACTCCGGCCATGGCGCGGCGGCGCTATGGTGCACAGCGGGTCACCTCACCTTGCCCTCAAGCTCCTACGCAACGAGACGAAGCCTGTACGGGGGTTAACGGCCAGGATATCTCACCGGAGGACGGTCGGCGGCGAGATACTCCAAGACGGCCTACGGCGAGCTCGTGTTCCCGGCGATGGAGACCTCGTCCTGGAAAATGGCCGGCGGTGATGTGCCGAGGACCACGAATGGCAAGACAATGGACTCAAACGCGATGCAAATGGGACCCTCACCGGTGCGGCTCCCCTGCGACAGCGAGGAACGGGCGGCGGTGCTCCAAAATCCGACGACTTCCGGCGAAACACGGCGGTTGGAGCTCAGAAGGAGATAGGGGCACCCCTGGTGCTCCGATTTTGGTGAAGGAATTGCTGAGTTTTGGTGAAAGACGGGCACGCGTCGTTGCGGAGCGCTCGATGTAGGAAGGAACAGAGAAAAAAAAAGAGAGAAGAGAAGACGGCGGCGGCGCGAGCGAGGCGATTTGACGAAGCAGCCGAGACGGCTTAAAAACCGTCGCGCGTGTGTCTCGCGTGCGCGCCACGCATGCCGCGACGTGCTCCGAGGCGACTGAGCGCTCGGTAGGTGGCAGCCATGCTCTGCCGAGCGCAGCCCGCGTGAAACGGCGTGTGTCGTGCGCGCTGGAAGAGAGAGAGAGGAAGAAGAGAAACAGAGGAAGAGAAAAGGGAGGCTGACCAGTGGGGCCTGCTGTCTAGTGGGTCCCACTGGTGAAGACAAATTTTGAGGAGACCAAAAAGTCACCAAAAAATTCTGAAAATTTGAAAAGAGCCCAAAAGTTTAATCTCAGAATTTATGTAGAGTTTGAATTCGAATTTCTGAGAGCGGAATAAAATCTGAAACTTGTACAGTTTTGTCCGACGGGGCTTTTAGGCACTTCTCCAGTTGTGACACGTGGAAGACATCGTGCAACCCTGACAAGTAAGCTGGTAATTCTAGCTTGTACGCTACCGGCCCACATTTCTCAAGGATGGGAAATAGACCAATGTACCTCGGAGCCAGCTTGCCTCTCACCCCAAATCGCTGTACTCCCTTGGTGGACGAGACCCTTAGATACACAGAATCACCCACATCAAAGCTGAAGGGTCGCCGTCTTTTGTCTGCATAACTTGTCTGTCGGGATTGGGCGGCCTTCAAGTTAGACCGGATGGACCTCATTTTCTCTTCTGCTTGTTGAACTAGATCCGGTCCAAGTATTACCCTTTCACCCGACTCAGACCAGTTTAACGGGGTCCTACAACTCCGACCATTCAGCGCCTCGAAAGGTGACATTTGAATACTTCCCTGATAGATGTTGTTGTAAGCAAACTCTGTTAGGGTTAAGTATTCATCCCAATTCCCGCTATGATTTAGCATGGAGGCTCGCAACATGTCTTCCAAAATTTGATTAACCCTCTCGGTCTGTCCGTCAGTTCGGGGATGGTACGCGGAGCTTCTTGTTAGCTTGTTACCCAATGCCGCATGCAGTTGCTCCCAAAACCTAGCAACAAACTGGGCTCCTGATCGGAGAAGATGGTCTTTGGCACCCCATGTTGATTGACAACTCGAGCGATGTACAATTCTGCATACTATTTCATCCGATAATTGGTAGCAAGGGTCCTAAAGAAGGAAGACAGGGGCATTATTGTCCAATACATGTAAAATAGAAGTAAAATATGTATGCCAATGTCATGCATCAAATTTCAACGAAATTGCAATGGCATGAGGCCGGTTTTATCAAGTTCAATGGCATTTTTCAAACAGGTAAATTTTCAATTGCATATATCTAATTAATCCTTAAAAAAAAGAGCTTCTTCTTCCTCTGGCTGTCGGACAACGAACGGACCGAAGCAGCCATGGTTGCACAAATCACTACAATTTATAGAGAGGATGACCTAGAGGAGGGGCCCTGGGGTGGTCGCCGTGCGTGCCCCCTCCCCCTCCGTCGTCCCTGAGCTCGAGCATCATGGCGCCATCGGGATTTTGCCGCGCGAGAACATTGTTCCTCCGATCGATCTGCCGGAAGTAAGGACGGGGCGTTCTGACGTCGATGGTAAAATCTTTGTAATTTCAAGCAACTTGAGTGGTAGGTGCGTATCAGTTCGCGCTGGAATGGGTCGGGAGCGAGGGGAAGCTGCATTTTCTCGCTCCCGGCTCCCAGTTCAATTTTCACCACCGCTTTCAGCCGCTCTGGCCAAGATCGATTCTCAATGTTGGATATAATTGAATTGTCAGCAATTAAATCAATAAATTTCTAGACAATGAATTCTGTGTTAATCATATATGTGGTGGTGGATAAAATAAATGACTGTCATGGTGGTAATTGATTGCATGGAAACTTAATGTAATTAAGAGAATAATACCTACCTTTACGTGCCTCTTATTCTTTCACCTCATTCATCCGTTGCATCATGAAGTCAATCAAGGCAATAAAATTACTAATTGCTCCTTTGTCTATTCAACGCTTCTATTTGTACGGCTCAAAAGGATGTGTGACTTTTTGGTTGTTACGTGAGATACAAAGAGAACAGAGACACAACACAAAAATACTCAAGATAATTCCTTGATAGTTGTTGCATTCGTTCGTCATCCTCGTCCCGACATCCGCGTGCATGGATGGTGAGAGAACAGGCCTCCGGAACCACTGCCTTCTCGAGTTCTTGCATCGAGATATAAAGACAATAAGGTTTTTGGGGAGCGTACTTTATCGCGCGACTGCTCGCTTCGTTCTTCAGCGACGTATTCTTCCCTGCGAACATAAAGCGGCGTGTGCACGTCTTCTTCCCGATTGCCGTTCGACGGACTGCACTGCGTACCTCATCCTACATCAACTTCGATCGAACAGCTCACTATGTCTAGTAGTGAGAACGGTGCCGCCGGGGTCCTCGGCACTGGTCTCGCCTCGGGGTTTATACTTTTGTTCGTTTTAAACAGCAGTTTAAACATGAACACTAATACATGTTTTATTGTCACGAGATCACAAAATAATATCATGAATTATCTAGTATTTTTTAGAATTAAAATATGTCGTAATTTGGCTAAATATCTAACAATCCAAAAACCTTATTTTAGGCTTTTTTCGGCTACTAGCTTTGCGAATGCGTTGAAACCAAACGTTTTTGACGGCACGAATTTTAAGAGGTGGCGTCACAAATGCATGCTCTGGCTGATCGCTATGCGCTGCTATTTTGTTGTCGAACAAAGATCAGCTGAACCGTATACTCATGAGGAGGAACGGGTTTTCCGTGAGGCTGATAATATGTTCAAAGAGGCAATAATAAACGTGCTAGCGGACATCATTGTTGATAAATACATGTGCTTGCCTACAGGCAAGGATATGTCGGATGCACTTAATACCAAATTCGTAGTTTCGGATGCTGGCAGCAAATCTTATGTCATGGAGCAATTCCACGACTACAAAATGGTTGATGACCGTTCTATAGTGGAGCAAGCTTATGAAATACAAACGCCAGTAAAAGAGCTTGAGAATTATGAATGTGTGTTGCCAGATAAGTTTATGGCCGGTTGCATTATTGCAAAGCTGACATAAACTTGGGCCGATTTTGCTACTTCCCTAAAACATAAGAGACGAGTTCGGCATTGCTGATGTCATTGGCTCGTTGGATGTTGAGGAGAAGGCGAGAGCAAAAGACGTTCGTGGCAAAAAAGTTGTCGAGGGGAGTTTTAGCGCCCCTATGGTGCAGAAAAAACCTCAAAATTCTCACAACTCCAACAAGAAAAAATTCAAGCAAGAACTCAAACAGAAATCTACGACTTTTAAGAAGAAGAGAGTAATGAGAAAGGTAATTGCTTTGTTTGCGGGAACGCGGATCACTGAGCGAGCCAGTGTCCGGACCGCAAATATAAGCAGGACAAAACCAAAAAATCAGTAAACATGATTGAGGCTGATGGAGTAACATCGGGGTACGGTACGTTTGTCATTCACCAGATTGGTGGGTTGACACAGGCGCCAATGTTCATGTGGTGCTGATATCTCCTTATTTTCTTCTTATTAGGTCGGAGGGACTTCATCCTTGCTGATGCGGAACGATGCGCGTGCTGTTGTTCATGGTGTTGGTATGGTCAATCTGAAGCTTACTTCGGGAAAAAACTATGCAACTCAAGAACATGCAGAATGTCCCGTCAATAAGGAAAAATCTCGTTAGGGGTTCTCTACTATTATGGAGTCCAGAGATGCAACATTTTTTTAGAATGAATTTTCAATGAAAAATGCACCTAGCTCATCTAGTAACGAACATAATTTATCTCGTGAGACATTTGAGCCGGTAGAATACACTAATAATGAAACCCATAAAAATTTTGAGGATCATACTATAGTTACTCGAAAGAGTAAGAGACAAAGGATTGCAAAATCTTTTGGTGATGACTATATTATATATCTTTTGGATGATACTGTAAAACCATTGAAGAGCCATATTCATCTTCTGACGCTGACTTTTGGAAGGAAGCAGTTCAGAGTGAGATGGATTCTATTATGTCTAATGGAACATGGGTGGTCGTTGATTGTCCTTATGGGTGCAAACCTGTAGGATGTAAATGGGTGTTCAAGAAAAAGCTTAGATCTGATGGTACTATTGAAAGTACAAGGCGGGACTTGTGGCTAAGGGTTATACCCAAAATGACGGCAAAGATTTTTTTCGATACCTATTCACCGGACGCTCACTTGACTACTATTCGAGTGTTACTTTTTTTGGCAGCCTCTCATGGTCTTCTTGTTCATCAGATGGGCGTTAAGACAGCTTTCTTTAATGGGGAGCTAGAGGAGGAGATCTCTATGGATCAGTCTGATGGATTTGTTGCAAAGGGTCAAGAGGGAAAGATGTGTAGATTATTGAAATCTTTGTATGGCCTAAAGCAAGCACCTAAGCAATGGCGTGAGAGGTTCGACAGAACTTTAACATTTGCAGACTTTATTGTGAACAAAGCTGATAAATGTGTGTACTATCGCTATGGTGGGGGAGAAGGTGTGATCTTGTGTTTGTATGTCGATGACATATTAATTTTTGGAACCAACCTTAATGTGATTAAAGAGGTGAAGGACTTCTTGTCCAATAATTTTGAGATGAAGGATTTGGAAGTGGCTGATGTTATTCTTAATATCAAGCTACTAAAAGAAGGTAATGGTGGGGTTACACTACTACAATCCCACTATATAGAAAAGGTTTTGAGTCACTTTGGATTTAGTGACTGCAAGTCTGCTCCTACGCCTTATGATTCTTGCATGCTATTAAGTAAAAACCAAAAAATAGCAAGAGATTAATTAAGATACTCCCAAATTATAGGCTCGCTAATGTATTTAGCTAGCGTGACGAGGCCTGACATCTCGTTTGCTGTGAGCAAACTAAGCCGGTTTGTGTCCAATCCGTGAGATGATCACTGGCCGGCTCTTGAGAGAGTTATGCGTTATCTAAAAGGCACGATGACATATAGGATTCACTATACCGGGTACGTAAGGGTACTAGATGGTTTTAGTGATTCAAATTGGATTTTTGATGCTGATGAGATTAAAGCCACAAGTGGATTGTGTTTACACTTGGAGTTAGCGCTGTTTCCTGGAAGTCTTGCTAGCAGACCATCTTAATGAGGTCAACAATGGAAGTAGAACTCACACATTAGATACCGTCACTATTGAAGTTGAATGGCTTCGTGAGCTCCTTTCGGATTTACCAGTGGTTGAAAAATCTATACGGGTTATTTTCATGAACTGTGACAATCAAACGGCAATCGTCAAAGTGAACAGTTCTAAGGACAACATGAAGTTATCTAGGCATGTAAAACGACGGCTGAAATCTGTCGGAAAATTGAAAAGCTCCAGAGTGATTGCGTTGAATTATGTCCATACGTCTAAAAATCTGGCAGATCAATTTACAAAGGGGCTATCACGTAATGTGATTGATGGTGCATCAAGTGAGATGGGCTTGAGACCCACGTGAAGTCTACCCTAGTGGTAGCCTGTCCTATGTGATCGGAGATACCGTGAATTAGGATGATGAAACAAGCTAGTGGTTGACTGAGATTGAGAGATCCTTTAAAACAGTCCATGTCGTATAAGATGTACTTCTCTCCTATTCTGTATGACAGGTTGGTATATATATCTTAATGTGATCCAAGTGGCTTATTATTTAAGCAGAGATGTTATCCTACAGAACATCTTATGAGGAACACACCTATTGAGTTCGACTACTGGTCACAGTCTATGAGATTTGGGTGATCTCTAGATGCTCATGAAAGGCTGTGGAGTTTGACTTATATGCTCCAAACCGAGAGGATGCTTACTGCAACCTAGTATTTGTTAAGGGCTCTAGTGAAACTTGTTTGACAAAACTGTCAAATCAAGACATAGTTCATTGTTCAGTTGCTGACAGGCGTAATTCTTGCTCTAGATGGATGTTCAACTTCACAGTCTCCATCGAAACTTCAAGAAATTGAGTAAATTCATGTGGCTTGAAATTTGCTGGGGATTGTTGGATATAATTGAATTAACAGCAATTAAATTAGTAAATTTCTAGACAATGAATTTTGTGTTAATCATGTATGCGGTGGTGGATAAAATAAATGGCAGTCATGGTGGTATTTGATTGCGTGGATACTTATGCAATTAAGAGAATAATAGCTTCCATTACATGTCTCTTATTCTTCACCTCCTTTACCCGTTGCATCATGAAGTCGATCAAGGCAATTAAATTACTAATTACTCCTTTGTCTATTTAGCACTTCTGTTTGTAAAGCTGAAAAAGATGTGTGACTTTTTGGTTGTCACATGAGATACAAAGAGAAAGTGAGGTAGATAGAGAGAAGAGAGACACAACACAAAAATACTTAAGACAGTTCCTTGTCAGTTGTTACATTCGTTTGTCATCCTGGTCCCGACATCCGCATGCACGGACGGTGGGAGAGTAGGCCTCCGGAACCACTATCTTCTCGAGTTCTTATATCGAGATAGAAAGACAAATAAGATTTTTGGGGAGCAGGCTTTATCGCGCGACTGCTCGTTTTGTTTTTCGGCGACGTCTTCTTTCCTGCGAACATAAAGCGGCGCGTGCACGTCTTCTTCCCGGTGGCCGTTCGAGGGACTACATTGCGTACCTCATCCTGCATCAACTTCGATCAACTACATCGAACCGCTCACTATGTCGACTCGTAAGAACGGCGCTGCCAGTGTCCTCGGCACTGATTCCGCCTTGGAGTATATCCTCAACTTTTCCTGATTTATACTTTTATTTGTTTTAAATAATAGTTTAGACATGAACACTTGTACACGTTTTATTGTTACGAGGTCATAAAATAATATCATGAATTATTTTTCCTAAAACAAACACCCCCTAAAGCAAAGCAGAACACAAGGAGGGTTTCCCCTCCGTGCAGCGCGTGGAAGGATTTATATTCGGTGTTCGCTAGCTGCTGCCTCGCCACGCCCACGCGCCGGTGAAAATCAACCAACAAAAAACCAAAGACAGGTGACCTGTCTACCCGCTTGGTCCGGTACATTTCACATGGCTCATTTCCACGCCCCGGTTGATGGAGACGCATGCAGTCCGTGCCCGAATCAAACAGCTCTGATCAATCTGCTCGGTACAACGTGCAACTGACATGCATGGCTGATGATATTCATTGTATAATGAGTCAAAAATGTATACAGGTATACTATGCGTTAAAAACTCGAGCAAAATCTGGGTGTGTGTGCTGTTTTCGCGTGGTTGTCGGGCAGAGCCCCTGGTGGCCTTTTTTTCGTGCCACCGGACCGGATAGCAAGAGCCAAGAGAATGGCGCTCGATTCGGATCATCGGATGCGCCTCCACTCACAGACTTCTCTCTCTCCACGCACCACGCGCACGCAGTGGCTGGCGATGGCGACATTATAAATTCATCAGCGAGCGTTGTGAGACGGAGACGAAGGTGCCGGTCGTCGGGGTCGCGGTGGATCGCACGTGTCGATTCCCTCGCTCGCAAACACGAACACGACGACCGTTTCGTCTCGTTATATGCGGCTAGGCCCCGGGCTAGATACATACAGATGGCACTGCATCATGAAAAGCGAAACCAAAGCCGAAGTCAGGTCTTCATGTGTTGTGTGTCGTTTAATTTGGCGCGTCAGAACGGAGGATTCGCTTTCCCTTCGTGACCGCCGCCACCCGCGTGCGCCTAGGCCGTTGTTGTTGGCCATTCATGCTATTCGGCCCGTTTCTCTACTGTTTTTTAATCACAACAACAACGGCTCGTCTGTCTTGTGCGTGTAGCCCCGTTAGCCAGGGCGTAGTACCTAATTTCGTTTTTTAATTGTTAAATTCTTTTTAGTATAAATTTATATTAAAAAATCAATAATTAAAAAATAGAAGTAATACGTATCAAACTCTGGTCGAGTCTCACGACAACTGTGCTGTCCGCGCAGCATGCATGAACTTTGTGCCCGGCTAAAAGCAATGGTGCCATGCATGATGACAGGAACGCGCACCGTCCGTCCTGCGCGGAGCAGTGTGCTGATGGGAGGGCCCCTGGAGCGTGAGAGAAGGGATAGCTAACAGCTCAGGGCATTTTTTGAGTTTTAGAATAATACTGCGGTTTTATAAAATACTTTGATTTTGAAAAGATGGAGGTATTTAGATGTAACAGTTATTGTAGTTGTAAAAATCATGGTATTATCATAAACTTAATTTTTTTAGATTTTTGTAAAAACTTCACTCAAGATCTCTTTTTTCTAAACCATGGTATGGCTTGACGCTGGTTCTAATACTATGGTGGTTTTGAAAGCTAGACTCAGCACCCAAACATAGCCTTCGGTGTTTTAATCAAAATGTTTTCAACAATCGAATTTTAATCAGATTTACATTAAAAAGATGTGATTTAGATGAAAGAATATGAGATTAACAGTCATGTTATTCTATTAGTTCCTGCAATTATATTGGCAGTAAGCCCTGTCTGTCCCTCGAACAGTCCAGAGGTCATTGCTTCCTCTGTTACCTTTTTCTTTGATGAGGGCCAGGTAGTTGCTTCCTTTTGCCTCCATGTCTTCTGTAGTACTGTACTATAGTTATATTCATCTGCAAGCGAGTGCCGTCATGCTCATGCATGTCTTATTAGCAACGGTAAGGACAATATACAGAAGAAGGGGAAATAGCAGAGAGCAGGAAGGATGGAGACTCGCTGGCTCGCTGCTGTGCGCATCAAACACATGCCGTGGAGGCAACTTCGGCGTGCAGAGGTCGATGACACAGTGGACAGTGACTAGTGATCCAAGCCTCCTTCCCAAATAGTAAGCATCATCATTCATCTTCTCCCGTCCCAAGGTGAAAGAAATATTCACGAGAATGATATTCTCCTCCTAGAAGAGAGCAGAGCTGCCTGGTAGTCTGCCGCTCCGACCATTTGCCCAAGCACGGAGCCGTCACCGCCCCGGTTTCCTTTTGAGAGGATGCACCCCGCGTCCCGGCGCACCATCGTATTCGTACCGTCTTGCCAATGCCAGACATACCGTTTTCAGATTTTATCCATTGAAAGCTGGAACAGTGACCTGATCGACCAGTGAAGTCACGCATGCAAGCACCTTGCAAGGTACTACTGTAAGTTGTTACACCCGACTCACCCGTCAAACAATCTTGCAGTGGGCAGCAGACCTAAAAAGGTGGAATTATGGTAGTATATTATTTTGGTTGAATCTTCCTCTTCCATATATGCACAGTACCAATATGAAAGTTCATAGCTAAACTCGAATTGCTTAATGAGATTTGAAGATAAGTAACTAATCAGGATGAAAGAGAGAGGGTGGGGATGAGAAAGATAGGGCATATGCATATTTCACTTTTTCCCCGTTTATTACATGATTTGTCATTTCTGATATCTCACAAACAAGTTAAATTTGAATGTGAAATTCCGTGTTCATGTTGGTCACTGAAGCATGATTTTTACAAAGTGGTCGACTTCATTAATTGAATTTGCTTTGGAAAAATTGGGAACTAGAGTTTGCGAATATATATATATCACATTTTAGGGTCCAAATGTTCATTTTGGAAAAAAAAAAAGGGCTTTGAATCCACGAACTCAACAAAACAGGGGCAAACATGCATTTAGGATTTAATTAATTGAATCAGTGATGTAATTATGTCGAATGGGCTAAGTTCAGACAGAGTCTGGCCTAGTTGATCGACCTAACTTCGTTTCTCGTGTGGTAGTACTAACATCTAAGGCCCATAAGTTTGTTGGCTCAAAGCTTCCTCAAAAATCAAAATCATGGCCGGCAGCAGTAGCTGCGGGTGAATATTAGTGAAGTGATGATGCCGACGAGATAACCATCGATCAACAGCCCGCTCCTAGTTGGCCAGCATAGACCATTTGTACCGTACTCGGCCGTTCGGGAGTACTACTAGTAGTAGTAGAGTAGGACATGCCAGAGTACTGAGTCTTGGGTTGGGATGCTCGACTTTCTCTCATGAGTATTTCAATCCTCATCGCATTGTATAAATTGGTAGCAACCTTTTTTTTATTAAAAAATTGCTAGCAACCTTGGCGAACAGCAGAGAACGAACCATCGAGCAGTGCGTCTTCGTTCAGGCCGCCGTCACTGCATATCTTATGGCCTGATCTGCGTATGGGCTTAAACAGGCCTGACCAACTTCAACGGGCTGAATCCGCCATTGCTTGTAATAAAGGAAAGAGGCCGACTGGAGTCTGGGTTTATGTTTAGAAGTGGGAATACATCGATCAACTTCAACAAAACAAATAGGAATTTTCTTCCCTATAAATATTTTCTGCTCACATGTGGTTGTGTTCTATTTGTTCACATGCATTTTTTTATTTACTGAATAGTTCAAACGTGATCAGATCATTAGCGTTTATTTCATAAACCTATGAGAAAGCAAAGAATACTCATATAAAAATAGAAACACTGTTATCTCGTTAGCAGTATCACTAAGAAATATATATTGTTCTTGTATTTCACGTGCAATGATCTATTCCAATTTTGTTTTTTGGTTCCACAAGTCTGATGGAAGGAGCGAGCAGCAGATGTGTGTACGCACGTTCTGATGAGAGAGACTCCGATCCGCACACCATTTTACCAATCAAAAGCTCATCGTCACTGTATACAACCGCTGATCCTTGTAGCAAGAAGATAAATTAGCTCACGAAGTTGGCGCCCGCCACTTGACTGACGCCATACGTATATAAGTCATCCACGCATAGCTTGGAGCGAGGGAATGGAAGCTCGGGGAACACACTTTCTTCCGATCAGCGATCAAAAGTGTGACAGAAAGAGAGAAGGAATCAGAGAATCTGTATGCGTCGGTAAACAAAGGCAGGTCTCTCTCTCCTAAAGACAGCAGGGACAGGCAGGCCACTTGCAGTGGCTCCTCCTCCTGTTAAGCAAAAAGAGGTAACTTATAGCTCTCCCAAATTCATAGGCAATCGATCGAGAGGAGATCGAAGTGGAGAACTGATTCTAAAGACGAAAAGAGGAAAATCAGCAGAGTGCAGGGCAGGGCAGGGCAGGGACACGTTTCTTGCTTTCACAGCTCCGCCCTGGCTTATCAGATCATGCGTGCATGATGCTGCGTTTAGACTTTTTGCCTGTCATGTGCACCTTCTTTCACGGTGATATATGTGTCAGACAAGCGAAAATTGATGAGTACGTGTTGCGCAGCAGGTTTTTAGTCTTCTTATTACAGTGAAAATTGGTGTTCTGTATGAAGTACAGGTGGTATACTATCGCACTTTTTTTTTAAAGAAAGGTAGAAAGCGCAGTGCAGGAACGCACAGTTTGACACGGAGATGGAGCCTTGAGAGCTTTCACGCGCACACTAGCTGGGGGTGGGTCTCTGTTCTCTTGCAGGCACTGTAGTTTTCTTTCAGCATGGTTCCAGCGACACACATCTCATGACATGTGCTCAGCATTACAGACCACTGCTGCGTCATCGATCTTTTTATTTAGTAAGAAAAAAACGAGTGAAAATAATATTTGGCACTGATCGACTTAATTAGTGTTTGTATACGAATTTCCCTTGGCTTTCATTTCTGCAGCAAAGACCAAACTTTCGCACGTCGTATGATTTGATTGGAGAAAAAGAAAGACGACGATGTAGTCTCGGTCAGTAGTAAATTATTCACAGAGAGGAAAAGGATCAGACAGGAACTAATAATGGACACCCTCTTACGATATGACTTAACCCCGATCAGGGAAACATAGTCTAGCTGTCCATGTCGCATCAGTTTTCCCCTTGTCATCTTCTTTATGTTGTCGATCTACATAGCCGAAGCCGGTCGATGTCGATCCAAGGCCTGTTCAAGATGCATTCTACCGATTCGGCTGAAACAAAGCCAACATTTCGCCATCCAACTTTCAAGTTATTATAAAAAAAAGCTCACCCAACATGTCAGCATCATCTGCCGAAGGATCTGATTCCTCTTGCTCAAGTTCTGTAGTGGCGTAGCTGTTTTACTTACACGTACACGTACTACAGTTCGTTGTGGTGCTGTGTTCAACTAGCTAGCTTGGTATCTCAAGGCGAAAGCAGTGTCTTATAAGTCCTCATCTACGAAAGGAGCGAAAGTGGCGACAGAGATGGCGGATCAGCTTAAAACTTTACAATTATGCATTGCAATAGTAATTTCAATTGGCATATTCACATACAGAATCACAAGAAGATTAAAGTGGAAGCAAACTTTTTCAAAAGATTTGCATTTAATCTTCATGATGCCTTCATCTTCATCATGGTTTGCAAAGCAGATTCATATCGAGAATCAAATAAAACCCCATCGTGTTATGCTTTTGGTTACTACACAAGTTTATATGATCGAGAGTATCAATGCTTTCGGTAAAAAGAAAAAAGAGTATCAATGCTTAGTAGTGCTTACGTACTATGTATGTATTACCTCCATCTTGAATTTTTTTTTTGTCGTGACGACAACAATTAAAAATAGAGAAACTATGAGTTATGAGTTTCATCGATGACTGTAGTATTAGTCGTGCATTATTATTAAAGCAGAAATCAATATCTCATGTTTTCATTCACTCTTTCTTCAAACAGCAGCCATTAGCTGAGAGACCACACTCTCGTGTCAAAAAAAAGTACACTCCTACTTACGCAAATAAATTGCTTAACGTTTCAGGTAAATATGAAAAGGTGACAACTGCTTATGCTGATATAAGGAAAAGAGAGAAAAACCAACACCTTTTTCAGTGTTAAACACGAAGAAGACGTCCTGCTAACAAGAACAGAAAAACTGGCACACACAATTTGCATGCATGCATGCAACACCCACATGGTACTACTAGTAGCAGCAATCGATTTGTGGGTAGCTAGATTCCACTCCTCCTTACTGATGTACAGTACTGGATCATAGCACTGTTGAGGCATGCATGCCGGGCCGGGCTCATGCATGTCAGTTACGCCGCGCGGGGCACCACAGTCGTCACCGGTGTGGGACACCGTGGGGCAGCCCAGTGACGATCCGCCACTGTTTTCCAGTCTGCACTGATCCGCAGAGGGTGGGACTGTGGGAGTATCCAGAGTCCAGCTTGCCCTAGCCCAGTGCCTGCCCTGCCCATCCATCAAGGGAAGTGGGGAAGCGCAGCCATGCCATGCACGTGAGAGGCGAGGGCCCCTGCCTGCCCGCCCATTCCATCATCGAAGGAATTGCGCGCCGGTCAGAGCAGAGGGCGCAGGAACTGACCAGTGCCCCGGGGCCGGCCGGGAGGGAACGGAAGCATCAAAGGATCTCTCCAGCGGCAGGCAGCGGCTAGTGTTTCGTAGTATCCGCATCCATCGATCGATCTGACCACTTCCGATCCGCGTTCATGGGGCTCATCATTGCATTGGGGTTTGTTGGAGAGGCATCCAGTACTCCTACTAGTAATGACTAGAACCATGATTCGTGCTCTCGCACGCTGGCTCGTCTTGCCATGTCGTCTTTATCATTACTCCATCCGTGACCGCGAGGAAAATACAGAATGGTTCTGATTAACGCTCCAGTAGTACCGGCCGGCTCTCCTGCATGTGGTACTCGATCAGGTTGCGTGCACGGCGGGAACATTAACAAGTGCTAAACATGCAGAACGCTCCAGAGTTTTTCAGCCACCCGTCTCCGATCCTCTCCCTAGCTATAGCTAGTAGCTACCACCAAACACGGGTCATCAAGCATGCAATTGATTTGATTTGATTTGATATGCTTGCCTACATACAGAGAATGAGAAAAAGCGTGCTGGGAATGGATGGAATCGGATCCTATTCCTGCTCCTCTCCTCAACCTCAACTGCAGCGACCATCCTCTCTTATAGCTAGTTGGTCGGCCCCCGTGGTGGACAGTACGAAGAAAGGCCCACCCGGAGTTTACGCGGCCGGACAACAGGCCCGCCACGAATACCAGGGGTGACGAGTCCGTGAGATTAATCTCCCAGCTGTTTTATCTCTTTCGCAGCAAACGCACTGCCGGATCCTTGGTTGCTTGCTTAACTGGAATGCTTCGTAGTATTCTAATACCGTCACCGTACAGTACTGTACACTACAACACGTCACGCGTACAATGAATGAGCGAATTGGCTACAGCCACTGCATGCCGCAAACAGTATTGGACTTGGACACATGTTCTATTTCATTTGGAATTTTACACATGTAACTGATGTAAGGAAAATGGATAACTTTACAAGTCCAAGTAAGGAGGAGACCTCTCAAAACTCTCTCATGTTGGCTACTTAACCCTCCAACTTCAAAACTGAAATCAAATTTCCAATTGTATTGTTCACCATTTTAATCGCCATTTTCCCTCTCTTTTTTTTTATATTTGGGTCATGAAACCACAAACCACTGTAATGGTTTTCAATACGGTTACATAATTTAATCTATTCTTGCTTTGTAACGTACATGAGTATTGCGGTCGTTTATTAAACTATAGTCCCTCCATGTTTAAATTAGAAGTCATTCAGGACAATGACATAACTTCTATAAAGGTATTTGTTAAAAGGGTGTGTCTCCTTTTCAAGTTACTGAAATTTTATATATCTCTCAGTCATATTTTCGGAACAATTAATATCAACATGTGGTACAATTTGTTTGTACTGTTGGAATAATTTGTAATTAAAATCGAAACATTTAGTTCTTTAACCGGAACAATGAATCATTTTTTTAATAAAAAAATCTGAAAATTATTCATCTAAAGCACCAAAAGTTCTGACTTCAGGTACAAATTGTTTCAATTTCACAAACATAATGTTCTATATGTTAATATTGATTGTTCCAAAAATGTGACTGAGAACTATACAAAATCTCAGTCACCTGATAAGGAGCAAATCTTTTATTAAAAAGTGATATATACACTGTTATAGAAGCATTTTTTAAAACAAATCTATTCATATAATTTTCATATCTTCAAACTCAATAATTTAAAAGTTATTAATGATTATTATTTTCAATGTTTGACTCAAAACCTTGTCTTAAATGACTTAATTTATTTAATCATCATGAGAATACCATAGACTACGACAATTCTTTGAAATATTCTCAGATACGTTTGAGAGTCGAACCTTAATGCTGGCTTCATAGACACAAATGTACCCACATGTCACTCCATATTCTGCGACGAACAATCTCAAGATAATATAGTATAAGTGAAAAAGAAAAGGAGAGGGAGCATGACAATTCAACGGAGAGCACTATCTTTGGGCCCCAGATAGATCACATTGGAAAATCTATCACCACCTATGCTCTAAAACATCGGGAACATCTTACAGAACCTCTACTAATTAAACACGAGTGTTAGTCCGATATTTTCCATTTCTTCTTTATTATAATATACAATGAAAAGGACTAATTTGCACAAGAATCCAACGTCGTCAACACCTGGTCCACTCCCGTCCCCTGTCCTAAGCAAAGAACCAAACCAAGCGATCGATCGCCCTGGACAAATTTCCCGGCAGAAGTATAAATCGCAAGCTCCCACCATCAGTGGCGCGACCAACCAAGAAAAAACCACACTTATAAGCCAGGGACAAGCCGCAATAGCACCCTCGCCTTGGCTACCGCAGCAGCAGTTGAGACAGTGCAGGTGGGGGAGGACGGGTGGTGGTAGGAGTTGATGGCTTCCACCGCTGTCCAGCCGCCGCCGTCCCCTGCTATGGTACCGGAACGGAGGGTACCGGTGGTGCCGCGGATGTCTGACGACGGCGGGGGCGGTAAAGGGGACGCGCTGGGGAGTGCGGGCGACGGCGGGAGCGGGAGCGGGAGCGTGGGGGGCATCTCGCCGAGCATCCTGGTCATCGCCATCATCGTGGTCGTGATGCTGCTTGCGTCGGTCGCCATCCACTACTTCATCCGCCACCTGTGCCGCCACGTCGGGCCGGCGGGGACCTCCGGAGGACAGGCACCGTCGCTCCCGCTCGTGGCGCGCCACGCGGCCGGCGCGTCGTCGGCGGCCGTGGCGCCCGCGGCCGACCCGGGAGGAGGAGAGAAGGCGGCGGCGGCCGCTGCGGCCGAGGCGGAGCGGCTGATCTCGAAGCTGCCGCTGTTCACGCTGGCTTCGTCGCTCGCCGCGCTGCCCAAGTCGTCGAGGGACTGCGCCGTGTGCCAGAGCGCGTTCCGCGACGTCGACGAGCTCCGGCTCCTCCCGGCGTGCCGCCACGCGTTCCACTCGCGGTGCGTGGACCCGTGGCTGCGCGGCAACCCGTCGTGCCCGCTGTGCCGCGCCTCCATCGCGCTGCCGCACCCGCCCCTCCCCGAGCTCCTCCGCGTCGAGCTCGGCAGCGTCAGCAGCCGCCGCTCCAACCCCGACGCCGCCGTGCGCGCATACCCGCTGCCCAACAGCCTCCCCGCGGGCGCGGAGTCCGAGTACCTCGTCGAGGAGGAGGTCCAGGTCGTGCTCAAGCCGAGCCCGAGGACGACGGCTGCCGTCTGTTCCAGCGAGCCGCCGAGCCAGCCAGTCCTCGGCTCCAGCGAGCCGACGCCGCCGCAGCGCCAGGTCGCGGCCGTGGAGCGCGGGCAGCCGGCGTCGTCGTCGTCCGTGGGCGTGACCCCGACGGCGTCGTTCAGGTCCGCAGAGCAGCGGCCGAGCAGCAGGTGGAGCGGGCGCTGGAGCAGCCGGTGGACGAGCGGGCGCTGGAGCAGCCGGTACGAGGCCGGGACCGTGACCGCGGCCGCCACTGCGGAGTGGTGGTGGGACATGGACGGCGGAGCGGCGCCGGCGGCGCGACGGCCGCGGGAGGCGGAAGAGAACAGGGCGTCGTTCTACGGGTTCGTGCGGTGGCTCACGGGGGCATACTAGTAAATTCTACGCGTTGAGGTCTCTCGTCCAAGCTTCCAAGTCACTACTACTAGTCATGCACTCATGCCAGATGAAAGGTGCAGCTTCCCCTGGCCGAGCGACGGCGGCTACCGGCGGCGGCGGCGACGGGCGTCCCTTGTTTCTCCTGTCGGGCCGCTCCTCACCTCAGTGTCACATCACATCCTCATGAAACGCATCGAAATGAATTGGGCGTGGCTCTTCTTTTCGGGGATTGTGTTATTAATTTACTATATATTTTTCCTCGGGGCTTGGCTTGGCTGGTGTCGAGGTGGGAGGGAGATGCCGTGCGGATTTCAAAACTGCTTCCGAGTTGGAGAATGTCGGCGGGAAGCCTGAGGAAACTCTGGTTTCTCCTCGAAGTCCGCTGGAATCAAATCACCAATCTGTTGAAATGAAATTTTCTCAAGCAATTGAACTTATATTTTCTACTGCTAGCCATCGTGCAGTTGAACTGATGTGACTTTCTTTTTTTGTTTTTGTCCTACTAGTAAGTAGTAGTAGTGGGAATACAACTCACGAGAGAGATCGACGGCTCAGGATGTGTGTGTGCAGTTTTGCTTGCTCCCAGGACAGCACTGAGCCGAGAATGTTTCGGGGGGTGTCTAGGTAGGAGTTAAAATTTTAGCTCGTGTCATATTAGATATTTAGATATTAATTAAGAAAATTAAATATTAATTATTTATTAAATTAATTATATAGAAGGATGATAATTATTAAGATAAAATTTTGAAGTATAATTAATTTATAATTAGCATATAGTTACTGTAACATAATAGTCTTAAATTATAGATTAATTAGGTTTAAAAAATTTGTCTCGTTCATTAATTTTGATCTATTAAATTAATTTTATAAATAATTAATATTTAATATTTTAAATTAATTTTTAAATGTTTGATGTGACAAGGGAAAAAAAATTTGTCTGGATCCGAACACTGCTGAGAGTGGAAAGAAGCACATGGGAGATGGGACTAGGGACGGAGATTAGGATCTGGATCGAAGACCGGTGTGGTCCATCTCTGATTACGCGCAAGGAAACAAAGATCTCAACTTAAACTTCCTTCTCCCCCCCACAGTGATGGAAAAGGACTCAGCTGTCCCATTGTCCTGTGGATGCGCATGGACCAGATAAAATGTCCATGCGGGCTTGTGGCTGGCTGGCTGGCTGCCTGCCTGCTAGTAATACTATATCATCTCACAGCACAAACATGCTCCATCATTAGCTCTCTGCGCTTTTGCTATAATATCCCAGTGATTTATTGCTGATGACTGAGGGCAATCAATCACTAGGAAGCGGTGAGCCGGTGACGAGCATGCACGGCCCCGGCTAAAACCTTTGCATGCCATCACAGTTTACTTTATCCCGTACTCTAGTAGTACTAATCAAAAGGTGTCGAGTGGGCGATGGCTCTGATTAAAAAGCAGGCCGTGGTTTTGACTGTACCCGCCGTCTCGCTTCACCTGCTTGCTTGCCTACTTGCTGCGACCGGGAGGAGAGCGTCGTGTCCCTTTTGGTGGTGGTGAGTCTTTGTCCTTTGCTCTCTGATGATTCTGACGAGCAAGAGCACTCCTCCATTCATGCTACGACGCCAGCTTCGACGACGCATGTCATCCAAGCTTGAACAGCGTTGTGTTCTGTGCACCACGGCTTTGCCTCTGGCTGCCTAGCTACTAGCTAGGACTCCTCTCTCTGCTTCTTTCTTTTTCCATCTTACCTTACCTTTTCGGTGAGCTGGGTGTTTCAGTTCGCCACAGTGGATGCATAGCGATTACCGATTTGGCGAAAGGGAGAACTGGAGAAGAGAGGTGAGAGGAGACAGGTATATCGCATACCAGTCGGGAGCATAGATGCTGAGGCGGCCACAAAAAGTGAAGCCCTTGACTTGTTTTCTCAAGGAGACAACACGAAAAGCCAAAGGCCCCCCTGCTTCTCGACTCTGCAATTTCCTTTTCCTCCTTTGCCCCTTTTCTTTCTTCTTTTGTTTTTCCGTCTTTTTTTTTTTTTGAGGGTTCCTCACATCTCTCTCTCTCTGCATGCTGTGCTACACAGACAGACACATGCATGTTGCTGTTCGGTTGAGTCCAAAATGTTTAGCCATGGAGGATGGGCTCTGATCAGAACGATGCATGCGTTCGGCTTCTGCTGCGCTGGGAGACACTGTTCTTACACGCCACGCCTTCTTGTTGAAGAAGAACTGTTGCCGCTGAAGTGTACAGTACTATAGTAGATAGCATAACATGTGGAGTGACCGAGTGTGTTGGGGGGTGGTACTTTGCAGTTAAAAAGTTGGAGATAGAGATAGTAGTACTACTTTGCTCAGCCAGAATTTTAACAGTGCAGTGCCGCCTCGCATCGCATCGCATGCGCGCGAGATGCCTTGGTGCTGGGGAACATGAATCAGTACCGCTACCGCGACCCCTGCTAGCTCTTGACTGCTCTAGTGGTGGAGCGGGGCACAGGACACACGTAGACTCATCTAATATCTTCTTTTGTCCGATAAGTAAACTGAGCAACTGCAAAATCCGTTCGCTCGTCCGGGAGAGTGGCACTTGTCGCCACTTCAGTCACTGACGGATATTGTGCTGTGGAGTAGTACTAGTACAACATACAACAAGTATATATGGACCATGAGGAAAAATAACACTAACCAAATTAAGAGAAAGGGGCTAGCGTCATTATTAGACTCGGGTAGATGTAGAAGTAGTACCGTGATGTCGATCTCGTGGTACTCCAGTCCCGGTCCTTTCCTTTCTCCCCACGCCGTCCATGCCGCTCGATCGCTCGATCGACGCTACAACTATGCTGCCCGCTGGTCACTGGAACGCCCCACACACACCCTCACCTACGACGCGTGCATGTCATTGATGTGACTCGATGCAAGTCTCTACGGAACTATAGTATAATAAACACAAAATAAGCGAGAAGAAAAAGGGAGGGGGAGGATCTTCAGTTAGGTCGCTTAATCCTGCCTTGTTTTGTCCCTCTCTACGACTGTATTAGGCTGTTAGCCCGTCGTCAATATTGATTAGGCTGCTCTGTTGACCATCCGAACAAAAGACGATAAACCGCTAGCTGGGGTGGATCGATCCATATGGAAAAAAACATCATGGATCCTCGTCAGCATGTATGATCAAGCTTAGCTAAACTAACCAAAACAATCTTTGAGCGACGTGTGGTTGTTTGGTACGTAGCACCTAGCTCTCTCGCTCGGTCTCTGAAACTTGGTGATCCTTCGTTGTAACTTCCATTAGTGATTTGCATGCGTGTCGTCCTGGGGTAGATACTAGAGATAACAATGAAGAGAACTACTACTAGCAGAGTCCACAAGTGACAGGTCACCGCCTATCTGATCCAAATCACAAGTAACCGGTAGAGGCAGAAATCCCACGTGGGTAGCGTATTTCATAGGGATTATGAAACATTTTTTACTTCTGTGTAGATGTATAATATGTACTCCCTCCATTTGAATATGTTTGACGTTTTTTTTTGTAAAATAATTTGTTTGATGTTAGGTAGTTGAAGAGTGAACTGACCAACGTCAAACATATCCGGATCCGAATGGAAGAGTACGTAGGGACTACCCAAATAGCTCGTAAATGATTATAGATCATAAGCATCGATAAATAGTGTTTTTATAAAAAAAATATTCTTTTTTGCGATGATAAAAAAATTTGTTTACATCGCATACGCAAAACCGGGATACCTAATCTCCACAAACTTAACACGAGTTCAGTTTAACCGTGTGTCTTTGGTTTGGCAATCTACTTCTATTTGAGAAACAATCTACTAAGTGGTGACAATTGGCAAACTACTTCCATACAGTATTTTTTAAGTTAATGGATAAAAGATCCTACTTCATATGAGAAAGAACACCTAGAGGCTTATGTGGTGAGAAAGCTATATCAATAGACAGACACTGAGACACGCATGCTTTATAGTATAAGATGTGTTGTGTGTGATCGATAGTAGAAAATTTTTTAGCATGCCGTACGGGCAAGTCTGTATGGACCAGATCCTACTTGAATGGTACAGCTTATGGGACAAGTGCAGTCCTGGGGCCTTGGGGACGCTTCAGTGGTGCAGTACTCCTACCGTTCAGTGTACAGCGTAGAGCCAGCCTAGCGGCACGTCACAATGCCGTGCAACCACTGATCGATCCTCTTTCCGCACGAAAATGGGAATGTATATGCTTCATGTACCATGTTGGTGCCTCCAAGGTTACTTGAGGGGTCGAGATTCACAGAATTAAAGGTTACCTCCATCATAAATCTGTTCCATGTTGGTGGTAGGCCCAAAATTTTTCCGGATCAATGGCATGTTAATTAGGACTCGCATAGATCTACTACCTCTGTTTTTTAATTGTTTACAGTTTTTAATATAATTATTTTTAATTATTAATACTTTCTAATACTGATTATATTAAAAAATATTAACAATTGAAAAACGAAGGTAGTATTACATGGTTACTCCGAATATACAGCACTGTGTCTATGTGCGCCAGCAATTGCTCCAATCACACACTTCATTTTTTTTTTTTGAGAATATCACACATTTCAATCATTCAGTTCACTGGCAATCATAACAGGCCAATATAAATCTACAATTCGAACTACATATCGGCCCATTTTAACTTTAAATCTAAGGGCCCAACAGGAAAATCATGGAACCATCGAGAAGTCAGTCATCCATTCCGTGCGTCCTCGCGTGGAAGAAGGCCAGAGAGCACAGAAAGAGATAAGGGGGTGGGAGTCCGGGACGGAGCACCCGGCCGGTCGGAGTCCGCACCAAGCAGCCCCAGCGAACAAGAAGCTGCCGCCTCCTCTTCTCTAGAAGCTTCCGTGCCCTATCCCCTCGCCTCCCTCCCTCCTCTTTCCAACTCTCGCAGTAGCCTCCGATGGCGCCCGCCCTCCTCGCCGCCGCCTCGCCCTTCGTCCTCCACGGCGCCGCCGGGAGAAACCGCATGCCGCTTTCCGCCGCCACCAGGCGCGGCTCCATGCTGCGCGTTTCTGCGCTGAAATGCGAGCCTTCTAAGGTGAATGGATGTGCTGCCGTGATGCACCCTCGGTTCTGATTCCAAGGTTTTTGGGGGTAGCATCGGGTTCTGAACTTGTGACGTGACGTCTGATTGACACTTTGTTGGGTTTTGTTTGATCAGGTGGCGCCACAGGCCGACCGGGTGCTCGTCCGTCTGGAGCAAATTCCTGAGGTTTCGTCTTTTTCCTATATGCTAATTTTGTTTTCCCCTTTTCTAGTTTGTGAGTGAACTCTATGTAAACTTAGCAACTTCTTGTTAAGCAGTTGTGATTCTAACACATCTCGATTCGTCTATGCTAGCACCTGAAAGAAGAAACTGTTTCTTGTTTGCCTTTCTGTAAACAAGTTTCTGTTTAATTCTGTTCGGCTTCACTACTTGTATTCAGATGCCGTTGTTGAAGTCATTTTGAAAAGATGATACTCTCAAGTCTCTAGTAGCTGATGTTCCTATAAAACTGTTTAATGCCTGCAGAAATCTGCTGGTGGTGTATTGCTGCCCAAATCTGCTGTTAAGTTTGAGAGATATTTGATGGGGGAGGTAAGATCTTAAGGCACTGTTGTTTCTTATTACAATTGTTAAATTTCATCCAAGTATAATCCAATATCTTATTTCATTTCTAGATATTGTCGGTCGGTGCTGATGTCAGTGAAGTTGAGACTGGAAAGAAGGTGAGTAGCTTTTAATTCATGCATCATAACTGAGTTTTACACCCTGGAGAAACAATTCACTCGGTGATGACACATTTGAAATTCGCGTTTTTAATTGAGTCGATGGGATCATTTGAAACTTTGACCTTTATTCACTGAATAAATACTAATGTGTCTTGGTGCACTTCATGAGCAGCAATGCAATCTACAAACTAGATGTTGCCAATATACATTATTCAATCTTAATATAAGTGAAAGTGAAAATAAAAAAATTGTTGCAGCTAGCACGGAAAGGTAGATTTTTTTTTTTTGGTGTGTGTGTGTGTGTCTAAAGCAAATTCATTTATGTGAACCTGCAAGCTGGAATCACCACACTTAATCTGTGTCGCATTGAAGCACTGCGATCTTCTAAGATGATAGATGTGCAACATTAGTCTCGTCATTGTTTTGAGGCTCTCTTAGGTGTCACTTAGTCATTGGTTAGCTGCCACAACGCGATGGGATATTAGATGCCACAATGTTTATTTACGCCACGAAAGTGTGCCCCCTAATGCAACCATGATTATGAAACATTCATTCATTATTGCCTCAGTTTCATGTATCTGTCCTCACTTTAATGATTTTGTCATGGAGAGTCTATTAGTATTATGGGCCAGCAGCAGGCTAGCATGGCCCATTAGTGGTGGCTAGGTCTAGGTGACCCCCTATCCTGATGAAAACACTCAATGCATTTTTTCTCTTTCAGTTAGTTGATCTTATTATGATATTGTCCCATGCACCCGCTACTTCTACTTCTACCCAAGTAAAATGTCTAGCATGATTCTAATCTGGTTATATTTGTGGTTGTTTCAGGTTCTATTCTCAGACATAAATGCCTACGAGGTAAATTGACTGAATTCCTAACTGAGAACATTTTGTAGCCTCATTTCTATGCCACATGTTGTGTATCCTTACTGTATAGGGTCTTGGCCGGAGGGAGTAGTGGTATGAGACCTACATTCAGGTCCTGTGCAGCACCGTTGTGGAGACAGCTGCTGCTATTGCTGCTGTTGCATCAAGGAGAGGAGAGAGCTGAGTAGGGAAGAAGGAGAGGGAGGGACTTGAGTAACTTTCAATTGTTCAACTTTCCCCCTAATACAGTTACTGCCTTCCTATCACATGAGATTAACCTTCCTAAATTCACACAAACTTGGCTCTAAAAGAAACCTAAATCTTTACAAATGATGACTCTGAGTTGGGGGAACATGTAACTCCTGTCGCGACGACCTTCCTAGTCGAGGTCGGTCAGCCCACCATAGGACCCAACCAGCCTTCAGCCATCAAGGCTCTAACACAAGATCACTTCTATTTTGGCTTGTGTCTTGCATGAACCATACCAAACTTCGGCATAGTCTGATTTAGATGTTTTTTGATAGATTTAATTGTTAGAAGTTCAATGCTAAAAAATCATATCGGTTTAAAGTGGCTTATATGAAATTTTCAAAAACATGCAATTAATTGACTGCTGCCACATACTGCATGCATTGGTTGTTATGCATTTATACGAAACATGCTGTATCTTTTCTAGATATGTGACACTCTTATTTTACAGTCGAGTGATTATTCATTGTTTGTACGCCGCAGGTGGACCTAGGTACTGAAGAGAAGCACTGCTTCTGCCGGGAGTCTGATCTGTTAGCCATTGTCGAGTGATTTGAATGCGAGTTGCATATGCTATTGACGCTTTGCCCAAGTGTGGCGCATTCGCTAGTTTCATCTTTGTTGTCACCTATTTGATGTGTGTCAGACGCCAGTGAATTTTGGCTAGTGCAATTTTGTTTTCCGGATTATTTCCACTTTTTTGTTTGTGAAGTTGTAGTTGTTCACATACCTGGAAATATGGTAGGAGCAGATGGAAAGGTATTCCTATGAACCATTTTTTTCCTGATGTGTCCACTTTGTTGGTATTGAATTTCAAGCACCTACCAACTGACCAAAAAGCTAAAGCTTGAAGAAACGTGGACAATATATTTATACAACGGCCCGAGTAAAAGTAAAATTTTGAAACAGAGGTCTTAAATTGTGAGAAATAATCTCTATTTTTTGTCAGAACTCGAGACCTTTGATCTCGATGGCAAGCTTCAAATATATTTGTATTTTTCTCTCAAAAGCGTTAATATAATTGTATAGCCTATATGGTCTTTCACGATGTGTTGGCTCATGGGCACATTGTTTGGATAATATATGGCCCACATGTTTTATTTGGCAAATAAAAATTGAATTTGAACTTTGAATATGTCTAAATCGTCCCTCCCTCATACTACTTCCATCCAAGAATATATATATTTTTAGATTTGATCAAAGTCAATTTTCTTAGACCAAGAATATCAACGAAAAATAAAATATTGAAATGTAATAATTTCACCTATACTAGTCAAAGTATAGACCAGCGAGTATCAATTATCAAATCGAACTCCATATTAAAAATAAATTTGCTCAATTATTTATTAGAGAGCATATCGATCAGCACTTCGAGCTTACAACCGATGAATGAATCCAACTTAATATGAAATAATAATATCAGAAACGTCTCAGCAAACCAGGCGACTAGGCGAGAAAACAAAGAAAGGGCCAAATAAAATTGTGAAATGTAACGATCAGCTGGCCGTGGCTAGTTGAACTTGTTGCAGACCTTGCGTATTTCCCCTTGCGTGGCACCGGTGAGCACCTTGACCTCGCTGAGCTTGACGAGAACTTTGGCGAAAAGCGACATGAACAGGCCGTTGTTATTGGCTAGCTGGTCGACGATCCCGCGCGTGGAGGCATTACCGCGGTAGAGGTTCTGGTCGACGAGGAGCACGCCACGGCCGCGCTGCAGGTTCCTGTAGTAGTTGTTGTCCACGCGCAGCGCGCTCCACTGGTCGTCGAGGAACACGGTGTTGCCGTCCGACGAGGTGACGTTGGGGCACACGACCTTCTTGTACACCGACGCGACGCCCGGGTCCATGGCCGGGTCCGTCGCGCCCGCCTTGCCGCCGTACCGGTACAGGCGGCTGCTCTTGATGGCTCTGCATCGCGTGGCGCCGACCGTGTGCGCGCCCAGCAGCAGCACCGTGTCGTACGCGCTCATCCCGAGCTTGGCGTAGTACGCGATCGCCTGCGCCGCGGTGAACTCGGAACCCGGGAGCTTGACGTCAGAGGCCTGAGACCGCCGGCGGTCCCTCCGACCGGTGCGCACGGCGTATGCTGGCCCGCCGGCCAGCGCGACCGCGTCCCGGGTGGCCAGGATCTGGATGTCGGAGCAGGACACCACGCCGGGGCACCTCCGCTCCAGCTCCGCCTTGATCGCCGCGATCAGATCGTAGCCCTTCACGCTCAGGTTCGGCGGCGCCGTCTTCTCTGAGGTAGGACCGTCGATCAGCAGACCGCCATCACACCCCTGCAATAATAGACTTGTCATGTTAATCCACAGCACCTGGGACTGGGACTGGTGTAACAAGTGCAATGCAGGGTACTTACATTGACAGCACACTCGTGGAACTGCATGCGTAGGAGGTAGGCAACGATCGGGGCCTCACGAGCGAAGCGGGCCTTCACGATGCTCTGCACCACTGTCTCCACGTCGCCGGCATTGCACTTGCCCTTGTAGTACCCGTACTGGAGCTGCGCACTGCCGCCGGTGGCCAGGGCCAGCACCGCGAGCGCCACCATCAGCATGGATCGCCTCATGTGCCTTGCAGACGCCATTGATCGATCCTCCTTGCCTTGCTAGCTGCTTATTTCTGTTAGGTTGAGAAGCTCGATGGGTGAGATGTAATTAGCGCCATGGCATAACTATTTATAGGTTATTTAGCGACGGTCATAATACAACCTCTTTTGTTTGTTTGTTTACTCTCTCCATAATCATGGAGGTCACGAACGACGCTGTGCCCCTCCTCTCTCTGTTTTTTTTCATGAATTAAAAAAAACTTGTCTTACAACTTGTACTGTACTATGGTAAAGCTGGCTTGAACGGAATTCTTAATATGGGATAATTGATACTGCAAAATGTTATACTACCTTATATGAAATTGCAAAATTAATAATGTCCTGTATGACACTGCATTACAAACTTAATATCTTCTATGACATTGACACTATAGTTTCAATAAAGAAAATTAAAATTAAAATCTTTTCGAATTAAAAATTTTTCCAATTTTTTTGTGATGACATATAAAATCATATTTTATAAGTTTTATTTTTGGTCCTAGTTCAAATTTGAATATATTTGAATTTAAAATTCATATATTTAAATCTATCATAAACATTGTTTAAATTTTTTAAATAGTTAGACTTTGAACTAAATTTTGGATAAGTGTATGTGAGGTTCATGGTTGCTCTAAAATTATGCTAACTATTTAATAATATAAAATTTATGAAGGTTATGTATATAAATATTTGAATTTAAATTATTAAATGATCTCCACAAATATGATAACAACACATAGTCAACATAATTTCAGAGTGTCCAACAATCTCCAACAAACGTTTGGATAATGTTTGACAATTATTTTGCAGATTATTTATTTTAAATAATTAAAACAATGTTTATATTAGATTTAAATATATGAATTTTAAATTCAAATATGTTTTAAATTTGAACTAGGACCAAATATAAACTTGTAGAATATGATTTTATGTCTCACCACAAAATATTTAGAAAATTTTTGAATTTTAAAAGATTTATGTTTTGATTTTATTTATTGAAACTATAGTGTCAATGTCATCGAAGGTATTAAGTTTGCAATACGGTGTCATACAAGACATTATTAGTTTTGCAATGTCATATAAGATACTGGTGCATATTGTAATATCATAGAAGTGTGGCGGACCGCCCCTGAAACGGGGGAGATCCTCCTCCCGGGATCCATTCTGGGCGACGTTCGTCGAAGCGAACGTTCACAGAGTACAACACAGGCAGTAAAAAGCACGAATTAAGGGTAGGAAGAAATATTACATGAGTGATTACAGAGTTTGAATCCAAACCTGGTTTTACAATACAGCGAAACGAGAGTTAGAGGTACAGACTCCGACTCTGACTCTAAGCAAAAGCAAGGGCCTTGCCCAACGGCTCCCTGCTACTAGCAACACACAAGCAGCGGCTACTCGAGCGGCTCCCACTGAAAGCTACCCCAGCCCGGCGACGACCCTTCCCAGAACTGGCCACCACTACCACCGGTCGCATCGAACCCGCCTGAAAGCCACAAGTCGCAAAGCATGAGCTTCTAAGAAGCTCAGCAAGACTAACCCGTCAACAGGCTGTCTACAGCCGACACCTAGACATGCACGGCTGACGCTGGGTAGGATATTGCAAAAAGGACACGCTTACCAAGTAGTTCCTACTTTCAAGTTTTAGCTCAAATTAAGTTAGAGAAAAATAAACTTTAGTAGGCCTGTAACTAAACAATCATGTTGACAAGCAATAATTAACATAAGCATCACAACTATAGTCAACATTTTCTTCTGTTCACTTCTT
Source organism: Oropetium thomaeum (assembly GCA_001182835.1). Taxonomy (NCBI): domain Eukaryota; kingdom Viridiplantae; phylum Streptophyta; class Magnoliopsida; order Poales; family Poaceae; genus Oropetium; species Oropetium thomaeum. Next base: position 508,326 of record LFJQ01000051.1, read on the forward strand.
AACGTATGCGACAGAGAGATTGAGTAGACTCTAGACTGAGAGTGTCAGCGGTTCGAAACGTTTTACACCTGCAGGGTTAACCTGGTCACACGACACGTGCGCGTCCCGGACCGCACGGGGCAACCGTTCGCACCAGATCTGGCAAAGCTAATTCCCTCTTACGCTACCTTAACAGTGCCGCGTCCCACCAGGTCACCGTCCCGGACGGTGCCTGTGGAGTTCACACACTGTCCACCCCAGACCGCCGTCAATCAGACACCGTAAGGTAGGTTCAGCTTTGCCGTCTCTAGGCTACCTAGGTTTACTGGTTCCCATAGTTCCAGCATGTGAACAGTACGTTCAATACTCAATCAACTGTGCCCCACGGATCAGACAGAGCTACAGCACACAGAACCCCGGTCTGTTGCTTCCTAACATTCTCTGCCTGACCCCGATTTCTTCCCATTTAAACCTTGACTAAACAAATAGTTCTGCAGTAAGGTGGGGGTTTCAATCAATTCCTATCATATCGCGAGCAGGGTCCAATCTGCTCGACTTCTACCGAAGAGTAGACCTAAGCATAGCAGCTACATCGAGCTACCTGTACCAATATTCCAAGCTGGGTACTACTGGAAACATATGCATCTAGGGCTTCATTCAACTCCTATTTACCTAAATGCACATCACATGAACCACAGCACTGTTGTAAAAAGAAAGTTTAGAAACGGTAGTGCACCGGGGCTTGCCTTGTGAATAGTCTTCGGAGTCTGCGACAGGGGTGTCTTCAGAAAAACCTGGGTCTGCCTCGACGGCTACTTCGTTCACGTCGGCGTCTACATGATGCAAAAGTAAAGTTAGTAATAGTAAATGTTTGCCAGAAATTTTTAAAGTGGTCGCTAGTGAATTAGTAACTAGGGTTTCTGTCGGAAATTGACCTGGATCAATTAAATTGCAGTGATTTAGAGGGTGCTAATGACTCTAGTAATTGCTATGACACCTCAAAACTAACTAGGGTTAAATCCAGGGTTCTATAAATTTTTCTCATATTTTAACAATTATTAACTATTTAATTAGGGTTTTGAGCCAATTTGGGTAATTAAATAAATGCCAAAAATATTAATTTTCACACCATGAAGTTTTATATTTTTAATAAATACTAGAATTTTTCATGGTCCCAAAACATTTGGATTTGCATTTTTCTGAGCTATACATATTTTTCTGGAATTTTTGGAAGATTGCAGCCGATTAAATGAATTATTGGAAAAAGGAATGGAACAGTAGACACAGGTTAGGGCTTCTGCCCTAACCCGACCGGCCATGGCAGGGGGGCTCCGCGCGGCGGCGACCACCGCGCGGCGGCGCTGCCGACGGCGGCGCCCGGAGGTCGGACCACCGAGAGCACGAGCGCGGCACGGGGATCCCGTTTCACCGACTCTCTACCCTCGAGGAAAGTCGAACGGCGGCGACGGCGGGCGGTGGGGCGAGCTCTGCTCCGGCGACGGCGCGACGAGGGTACGGTGCATGGCCGGCGGACTTCCTTCGTCGGGCTTGCTCCTCGCAACGCGGCGGAGCCGGGCAAGACGAAAAAAAAGGCGATATACCTCACGGATGACGGACGACACCGAAGATCACCTCCAGCCGAGAAGAACAATGGCGGCGGCGGCGCTTCGGAAACTCGGTGGACTTCGACCGAACAGTGACGGTTGAGCACGGCCGAGGGTAGCTAGGGCTTGGTTGCGATTGTTTTGCGAATAAAAACTGGCGAGGTGTGCCCTTGTGCGCGTACGGCGGCTCGGCTGCGGCGGTTGCGCGGCGGAGGCAGAGAAAAAGAGAGTAGAGGGCGTGGGCTTTGGAGGAGACGAGGGGGAGCGCGCGCGAAGGGAAAAAGGACGGAGCGGCCGAGGCGCTCCATCGCGCGCGGGCGGGTCGCGCGGTGCCACGCGCGCGCGTGCGCAGGCCGCGCGCGGCAGGTGGCGTTCTCGCCCTGCGCGCGGTCGAGCGTGGAGGCGGGCGCGAGGAGAGAGAAGACGGGCGCGCGCGGGAGGAAGAGAGGCCGGGTGAGAGCGGGCGACTGACCCGCGGGCCCGTGGGCCGAGTAAATTTGCAGAAAGGCCCAGGTTTCTTCCGAAATTCGATAGAGGTCCAAATGAGTCAGGAAAACTTTCAGAATAGCCTAGAAATTTTTCAGGAAATTGCACCTGGGTCCAAATTTGATTCCAGAAATCATATGAAGATGAATTTTTGCTTTTCACTTTGAAATTTAAATTCTGCCTAGCATTATTATTTAGTGCGTATTTTATTTTAATGCTTAAACCTCAATTTGGAGCAATGTATTACTTCCCTTTGAATAATTATGTTTAAACCTCAAATTGGAGTAATGCTCTTAATTTCTTTTTAATAATTACCCGTAATTTTTATTAATTAACCTTTTCAATTAATTTCTTGCATTAATTCTTAATTGATTTAAATTTTTCTTGAGCCCACATCACATGAAATATTACAAGAAGGAATTATCCCTATTAATATATATGTGACACACGGAAATCTTGTTCTTTTGTTCTGTGGAATTATTTGACTCCGGATTTGCAGAGAATTCAGCATTCTCGTTTGGGCTAGCTCCCTTCCGTTAGTTGACCAGCATATTTCTTGGTGCTGGGGAATAGTTGTCATTGATCATTGTTTTCGAGACAATGGATGCCATTTCATTCGCTTGAAAGTGCATTACAGTCAGAGGCAAACAGCTCACGTACGCAAATATGAACTAGTGCTTATATTTGTAGGCTTTATTATACATATGAAAAGCCATTATGAAATTACTTATATTATGCTGTGGGACACCATTTTTTTAAAATAAAATCTAACAGTTGTATAGATGCCTTAATATGATACAACTCGTGCACAATTATCCTGATTCAATAGTCCAAAATATTGTTTTTATTGACGGCTACTATATATGAAGTAATGGAACATTACTCTCTTCCTCTTTTTATTGACGGCTACTATATATGAAGTAATGGAACATTACTCTCTTCCTCATGCTATTCAATAGCCTTCCTCTGAGGACATAGAGGCTTGTTTGGGTGTTGCCCTGACATGTGACATGCAGCTAGAGGCATCGCACCAAAATCTGGGCGCAACACCTGCGTCAGGCACTTTTATCAGGCCGGCAAGCAAACTAGCCCATCCTGTGGTGACCTTACCGAATAGACTTCGCAGAAACCATGTTTATATATTAATTACAAGAAACTAATAAACCAATTAATAAGCAGAGTCAACAGCCTGAAAAGTGAGAAAGAGAAAACATGATGCACAATGACTGTGTATTTTCCTTTTTGAACACTGGTGCTCTGCACTTCTGTTGAAATATATTTAGGAATTTGTCTGTCTGTTGAAATATAAATTCTTTCATTGACAGTATCCGTGGGGCATTTTACTGTTGAGATAATATAAGCAAGCCGTATAGAGAAAGATGGCTCTTAAGTCCGGAGAGCACCCTGAGGCCTCTTTCGGCACCCATAGGTTGATTCCCCAACAGGCTTCAATCTAGGCAGGGATCAAGTGAATCTCTACTCAAAATTTGGATTACAATCTCGAGCAATCATTTGCTCAATACAACTAGGAGTTTGCTCTCTCCATACCGCAATATGGGTTGTGCGCTTCGTCAGTAGTGCGAGCTCATGAGCAGCACTATTACACTCCCTTCTAATAGCCCAAAAAATCACTTTCGGTAAATCCCGACATCTTCCCCTAATCTCACGCTCTAGAAAGCACAGCTTCGACTTCCCCGGATTTTTCAAGTTCAGCATATGTATCAGCGAGCTACAGTCCGATTCCACAATTACCTAAGTGTTGGCCCATTCCGCAGCAAGATGAAGCCCCTCTCTACATGCAAGGGCCTCCACTTCTTCCGGTGACTGGGCATCAAAAATGACTCGCCAAGACGTTAGTAGCACCCTTCCTTCCTCATTCCTAATGACCACGCCAACACCAGCTTTTCCATTCCTCTTATTAAACGCACCATCGACATTAACCTTCACCCATCCTGTCGGCGGTCGTTCCCATTTTCCGTTTTCCTTTGTGTATTTCTTACCAGCACTTCTAGCTTGGCTTTTCCCTTTTTGATTCTCATTATGTACCATACAGTTAGTATTGTCGAACTCCCCTGAAAAATAGCGAAGAAAACACACCGACTGCTGGATGTGAGGCATTGGTTTATTGTGCACCACCTCATTCCTAACGAACCACGTGCACCATAAGAGCAAGGCTAAGTGAGCTCCATCCACCTCATTTAACTTCGATAGCAGCACCAGCAGCCATTCAGGCCCTGCTTCGCACAGCCAGGCCTCTTCAGGGAGCATCATTCCTTGCTTCAGTGTTCGTGCATGAGGGCAGACCACCAATGCATGATGTGCAGCTGGGTAACTTGCATTGCCAAAATGCAACAAAACCACATGGCATTTGCAGACAGAAAAAAACAACTATGAACAAAATTTTAGCACCATCTTACAGCTTTTGCTGAAACAAACACCATACAGTTCTACTAGCAGCTCAAATATCTTCACAGCTTTGACAAGAAGGTTTTTTTTTTTAACATAACAAGGAAAAAGTGCACCATACAGTTAATAAAGATTATTCTAACATCAACTTGATCAGAAGACGTTCAGCCTTTAGCTACGTCGCCCGTTCATGACAACAAAGCTTCAATACCCAAAATCATACACCTCTTAGCATTTACTGCATTGTCCGAGGACTTCCTGAAACAAACATATAAATTAGTAATAGGTACCGCATAATTATCAAAAGATGCAGAATATAGGTTATAATATTACATATCAACATTCTTGTTATTAACTTAGCTAAATTACAACTAGCAAAATAAATTCCCAATACGATTACAACTAGCCTAGGGTACCGATGTCAGCAACAAAACTAACCGACAACCATTTAGAAATGGAACTTTTAAAATTGGTAAGGCACAAAATTAAAACAAAGACTAGAAACACAAGCTTAACAAAACCAGGACCACAAGAAAATGAAAGTTGTTTTACTAGCTAGTTGTCAAGAGAAAACTTATGATGCCAACAAAAGGAAAACTATGAAAAGAAAAAAGTACAACCTAGTTGTTTTCACAGTGTGCAAACTGAAGGAAGAAAAACCATCAAACATACTAGTGGTAAATATCAAAGAACAAGTGCAATGATTAATGGAAAAGTCACTGAGTAACCGATCCAACATGGATCCAAGAGAAAACAAAAACCGCATTTTTACTATCACATCAATGAGTATAGATTCTATGTTAGGTAGGTTCATGATATACACTAGAAATAATGATGGTGAACTGAGATTGAAATCAGAATGAAGAGAAGAAATTCAGGATTTAACTATAAAAAAGAAATGACAGTAGGATTAACTACGGCCGTTCAGTACTTACACTTACTTATCAATTGGCCATCTATTCGAAATTGAACCACAGGCAAACGTTCTATGATGGAGGCCAAAAAGTCTAGGATGGAGGCGTACTGCTGCAAGGGGCTGCTCGACACAACCAAGCAGCTCAAGGACAAGATAAAGGACACTGGCTTCTGACTTGGACATGGTACCTATGGCAACCTAGCCAAGGCCATCGTCGTGGTGCTGTGGAACGAGATCAAGGAGTAGTGCTTGGAGCATGTGGACAAGGACCTATGCATTAGGGTGCATGCAGGCTCAACAGCTACTACGTTCTCGACCGCAACGTGCAGCCTAGCTGTCGATGCCCTCTGGAGTTGACGTAGCCACGCGGCTCTAGGAGTTGCTCCCGCTGTCATCCCATCGGCCATCCCTGCCGTCCAGGGGCACAATAACAGATCGGAATTGAGATCGAGAGGAGAGGAACGAGGTGATAGGGTACAGGAGAGAAGCAGGCGCGAGGAATGACACGCCGTATGATAGAACCCGTCGCCTTCACGGTATTCGGGCCACCATCGTGCTTGCCTCTCGCGCCGCCACGCCGTCTCCTTTGCATGAGTCGCGCGCAGCCGTCGCCGTCGTTGTCTCGAGTGTTCATTCCACGCCTCAGTAGGTAGGGTTTGTTATCAAGTGGTGGGAGAGGGAAAAAGGCCGGGATGGGCTTGTTTTGCATCCACATCAACCCGAACCGAACGCCCGTTACCCGTTGGGCTGGGATTGAAGCTGCGCCGGGCCGTTACACTGGGAATGGGCAGCATTCCCCACCGATCCAAGGGAAACCGAACGAGGCCTAAAGGTATTTTATGTGTGGATTAGTGCAAACCCACAAATGTTCAGCGAGAATGGTATTGAATATTGCTCTATTAAAAAAGAAAATCCAAACTGGAATGCTTAATTCCAAAGTCAATCTCTACAAACAATCTGTTAATCTTTAAAGTTTATAGAAAACTTCAGGAATAGGTCCCTTCTATGACGATTTAGTGGATAACAAGGATAAGGAGAGGGGGTGTACAACCTCTACGTGATCACCACAATCATTAAAAAATACGATCTTAGCTTGCATTATGACCTTGTCACGGTCAAATCACCTATAAATAGTTGGGTATGCCGCCAATGGCTTCTCACCCCACTGATATCACCCTGCAAGGGCGCAAGCAGCTAGGAATAAGGCAGCTAGCAAGACAAAGGGCGATCGATCAATGGCGTCCAGAATACACATGGGGCGGGCGACGCTGATGGTGGCGGCGCTCGCGGTGCTGACCCTGGCCACCGGTGGCAGCGCGCAGCTCCAGTACGGGTACTACAAGGGCAAGTGCAACGCCAGCGACGTGGAGGCGGTGGTGCAGAGCATCGTGAAGGCCCGGTTCGCTCGCGAGGCCCCCATCGTCGCCTACCTCCTCCGCATGCAGTTCCACGAGTGCGCCGTCAATGTAAGTACCCTGCAAAGCCCTCTACAGGCCCGTGCATTGAACTTATTACACCAGTTCCAGTCCCAGTTGCCGTGGATTAACATGACAAAGTCTATTATTGCAGGGGTGTGATGGCGGTCTGCTGATCGACGGCCCTACCTCAGAGAAGACGGCGCCGCCGAACCTGAGCGTGAAGGGCTACGATCTGATCGCGGCGATCAAGGCGGAGCTGGAGCGGAGGTGCCCCGGCGTGGTGTCCTGCTCCGACATTCAAATCCTGGCCACCCGGGACGCGGTCGCGCTGGCCGGCGGGCCAGCATACGCCGTGCGCACCGGTCGGAGGGACCGCCGGCGGTCTCAGGCCTCCGACGTCAAGCTCCCCGGGTCCGAGTTCACGGCGGCGCAGGCGATCGCGTACTACGCCAAGCTCGGGATGAGCGCGTACGACACGGTGCTGCTGCTGGGAGCGCACACGGTCGGCGCCACTCGCTGCAGCGCCATCAAGAGCAGCCGCCTGTACCGGTACGGCGGTAAGGCTGGCGCGACGGATCCGGCGATGGACCTTAGCGTCGCGTCCGTGTACAAGAAGGTCGTGTGCCCCAACGTGACCTCGTCGGACGGCAACACCGTGTTCCTCGACGACCAGTGGAGCGTGCTGCGCGTGGACAACAACTACTACAAGAACCTGCAGCGCGGCCGCGGCGTGCTCCTCGTCGACCAGAACCTCTACCGCGGCGGTAATTCCTCCACGCGCGGGATCGTCGACCAGCTAGCCAACAACAACGGCCTCTTCCAGTCGCTTTTCGCCAAAGTGCTCGTCAAACTCAGCGAGGTCAACGTGCTCACCGGCGGCAGCACGCAAGGGGAAATACGCAAGGTCTGCAACAAGTTCAACTAGCCAGGGCCAGCTGACTGGTTTTCACTTCACAATGAACTTATTTGGACATTTCTTTTGTTTTTCCCGACCGGTTTTGCTGTTCACGATGTATTATTATTTTGATATTGGGTTCGATTCATTCATTTTGTAAACGGTTGTAAACTGTTTAGTGTTTGATTGCTATACTACTCTCTAATAAATGATTCAGTTTACTAATGCCGCAAGGTTGGGGTGGTATTAATGTCGAAGATGATTTGTTCCCAAAAGCCATGGTTGGGGTTACGTGATCTCAATATGCTACGCGACTGCTGTTGTCCTGCCGACCTGTAGCCCAGGAGGAAGAAGAGGAATCATCATTGCCTTATAGGGCCAGCTTATCAGTTTCAGTTCAGCCCATATCTTTGTCAGTTTCAGTTCATCGGCCCACAAAGCAATCAATACAAATTCTCTTTTCCTAGCTAAAAATAGGATTCATAAAAAGAAGCTAAAACTAGGATTAGCTAGAGATAAAGGGATAAATCAATCATAAGTAAAAGTTTAGGAACAAATACTACATGCAAGTTTTGTTTTTGAAATAGACTAAACTAAAGCGCACCAACAATCCATAAATTTGTCTTAAGGTGTCATATAGATCCTCGAACTCTTAAACTGTATAATTGAATCCCTGAACTTGTTAAAATATGTTATTTTTGTTGACATGCATGACTATTAATTGAGTTTTACTTTTCATATCCTTTCTTTATCCAAAGCAGCATTGTCATCGTGCACGTAACATTATTTGATGATTGCATCAACGACATCAATTATCTATAAACAGACGGAGTCCCTACTTCTTGGGTGGATGTATAGTGATGGCAGGTGCAGCTGCACCCATAATTTTTTTTAAAAAAATGATTTTGTTTAAATTTATACTATATTCGCAACCCTCCAATAAAATCTTCGCACCCACGAGACAACCACACCCCTCTTGAATTTTTCTAGCTCCGCCCCTGCCTACTCTGGTCGCTGTAGCATAACTTGGATGCCTTGGGCGGCTTCTCCTGGTTCATAGCCAGCGCAGCGCGCAGCGGCGCGGCTTTGACGAGCTGAGATGCAGGGAATAATAAACTGGCTTGACCTTCCGTGAGGGTGAAGATTCCATTTCGCGAAAACGAGCCCGTCGTCATCACGGATGGTTAAAAGAACGAAGCCTTCTCGAGATGCACTCTAGGAGTACTCTGCTGTACTTTGCTGGCTGACGCGCTCTCCAAGATTCTCATTTGACCTATGTGGCTTGGCTTAAATTCCTGTGTCTCCATCAAGATTAGAGAGAGAGAGAGAGAGAGACTGAATGAAACATAAATTATTTGAATAATCTTGTGATCGAAAAACCCAGAAAATTGGACTACTATTCGTTGCTTTCCTCCTTTTTCCCTGTTGGAGAGAGTATGCTCTCTTGGAGGAAAACAATGCAGGATTTATTTCTGTACCAACGCCACATACAAAAGAATCAGAAGTACACACAAAAAAGCTAATATATTTCGTGTATACTACTACCGTAAATGTAATTCTTTACTCATTGACACGACGCAAAAGGATGGATGTGCTGATGATGCGCATGAATGTTGCATGGTCTCAATCCTGGTTGATCTATCTGTCCCTTATGTTGTATATTATCCTTCTCTAGCCTCTTTCTTCCTTTCTGGATCAGCTGCCCATCGATATCTAGATAAGCTATGTGTGATAGTAACTCTAGTTCTGTATATAATGAACAGAATTGTTGGATCTCAGTTGGTCCTCCGGCAGTTCTTCCTGATCTCGCCATTGGAGCCGGTCTTGACGTCTAGCGTGGCGAGCTTGTTGAGCGCGTAGCTGAACATGGAGGGGAAGAAGTCCGTGGTGCTGAGGAAATTGACCATCCATCCAGTGGAGTTGTGGTCTCCTAGCGCCTGGTCTACGGCGAGCACGCCTCGCCGGTTCCTGATCTGGGTGTAGTAGCTCTTGTCGACGACGAGGATGCTGGAGGGCTCATCCAGGAAGACGATGTTGTCGAAGGTGGCGTTGTTGCGGCAAGCAAACGTGGTCAGGATCCACAGGTACGTAGGGTCCATGGAAGGATCCGGCAAGCCTGTTCCTTTGTAGTTGTACAGCCGGTCGTGGATCACTGAGCAGTGCGTCACTCCTACAGTGTGCGCTCCTGAATGAAATAAAACATGTAGTCAGATATATAAGCACTAAAATAATTAAGGAAAACCCGAATTGGTACGAATTGATACTTTTAAAAGTTTCATTTCAAAATCCTATGTATTCCAGGCTGATGGTATATATTACTATGTAATTAGGAAATAAATTTGGAAGTTAACAATGGAAATTATCAAAAAACAAAAGCTAGATCTCGACCAGAAGAACTGCATCGTTTCATATAAATAAACCTAGTATCTAGTTCATAATTAAGGTGCTGGATGATCAACTGATCATAGGGATTGGGAATCAGTATGCAAAGGGAACGCAGCTACATATAACACTGGTCCCGAGCTTTGACGAGATACTACGGTACTAGTATAACGTTAGGCCCTGCACTTCATTGACTTGTTAACGCAAATCAAAATATACTGAACTGATTGTTTATGCGCCTACAGAGGCGCGTACGTGACATTCCATGTGTGTTCCCGTTTGATCGATATGCTTAGCTGTGTTCTAGGTCAAAAGAGGCTAAATTAGTAAGCCACGATCTTGAAGTAACCGAATTAAATGACGTGACGTCATATTCAAGAGAGCTTAGTTACAACTGCTGGGTCGTAGTGCAACCAGAGCCAGGTGTACGTTGCCTAAATAAGAAATAGGGTGTGTATTCTTCTCAGGTGACTGAGATTTTGTATACCTCAGCCACATTTTCGAAACAATCATTGTCAACGTATGAAATATTATGTTTGTGAAGCTGGAATAATTTGTAACTGAAGCCGACATTTAATTCTTCAGCTAGAACAATAGATATTTTTAATAAAAGAAATCTAAAAATTGTATCACCTAAAACACTAAATGTTTTAGCTTCAATTGCGTATTGTTTCAACAGTACAAATAATGTTCTACATATTGATATTGGATATGTAAAATCTCAATCATCCGACAAGGAGCGAATCTCTAAAAAATATAATGGCAGCGTTATAACGTAGGCAGTGGTGGCGTGTACGTACCCATGAGGATGGCCATGTCGAAGCTGTTGAAACCCTTCTTACCAAACATGTCGATAGCACTAGGGATGTCGATGTTGGCGGCAGGCAATGCGTTCGCCATCGACGCCTGGGACACCGTTCCATCCCTTCTTCCCAATTGCACTTGGTAGTTCGGCCCTCCGGCCTACAATATGGAGAGTGGTAGATTAGAAACTTGCTTGTACACATATCACTTTCAAAAGTGGTACGGTGTAGTAAATAAAAATAATTAATAAAGAGTAAATATGTTATACATCATAATAAACGAAATGAGCAATCATCTGCAATGACTGACAAACGCTGTATGCGTAACCTTCAGAGGCGAAAAGTAAATTCCATTTTCTAAAAAAAATCTGCAATGACTGACAAGTGCAAGAGGGGCAAATAGAAGGTAGCAAAACAAAAGAAAACATGAAGAAAATGCTATGGGGAAAAGATAGATTAGAACAAAATATGGTTGTTGCTTGCTCTTACCATACCAACTGCGTCCCTTGTTGCAGCAATGATGATGTCAGCGCAGGAGACGACTCCGGGGCATTTCATCTCGAGCTCCATTTTGATGTTGTCGATGAGGTCGTATCCAAAGAGGCCGCTGTTCTGTATCGCCATCTTCTCCGTGTTGGGCCCGTCGAGAAGGAGTGAGGCGTCGCAGCCCTTGATAATTTGGCAACCAACGAATTGAAGGACCAATAATTACTCAGTGGTAAAACAAGCCAAAATGATGAGTACACAATTGAATCAAAGCATAGTCAGCTGAACTCAGAAGCTAGCTAGCTAGCTAAGCTAGTGCTGTGTGTGCGTACCGTTACGAAGCAGTCGTGGAACTGCATGTGGAGGAGGCCGGCGACTATTCTCCTGTCCGTCACCATGCGGGCCTTGACGGCGTCGTGGATGATGGTCTCCACGCTGGCGTTGCCGCACTTGCCGGCGTAGTAGTTGTTCGCCAGCTGGCCGTGGCATTTCACGGCCGACGCCAGCAGAAGGACGACGGCGGCAAGCAGCGCGGCGGCGTGGCGGGCCAGCTGCATCTCTCCGCCGGCCGATCGATCTGCTTGTTGCTAGCTAGCGATAAGCTCGATCTATATGTACGCAGCGGAGCTGGCTATCAGCCTACCAAAATTAAAGAGGAGATCACCTTGAAGTGTTGAGCGCACAAGTATATCTTTGTTTGGCCTGTAGAGCACAAAGAAAAGAATGTGCTGTGTATAACAGAACAGAGAACAGAAGGGGATGATATAGGCCGGCGTACGTGGCGGCCGGTATCTCTCTCGCTCTCGTCTTTCTCACTCTCTGAGAGAGTGTCTGATGAAGAGTATAGTCAAGCAGGAGGAAGAAGAAGCTTGGACATGGACATGGACTGAGCAGCCGCACGCAGAATGGGTGGGCTATATAGATAGGTCAAGGACTAACTAGGGGAACACTGGAACAGAGAAGAAGCAGCAGCTGGCTGCATAGAGATTGCAGACCAGTGGGCGCACAGCGTATAGTGAGTGAGATTTTGTGGAGAGTCGTGCGGCGCCATTCGGATCCTGTGCGGCTGACAATAAGTACACGTAGAAGCCCGGAATCTGCACGCCTGCGCTTGCTTAGCCGTGCCGCTACACGTGCTTGCTAGCCGGCAGGGTGCTCACACAGCTCAGGCCGCGATTACTTCCCCTTATATTTGTAGTAGGTCTAAAATCATGGACGAAGTTTCTATCAATTAAAGAAGTACTATTTGGAAACATTTTTATGTATTTATGAGAGGTTTCAAAACTTTAATATTTTAAAGCATTGATATAAGCTACTATGACTGTCAATAATTTATGCACATCACTAACGGAAACCGACTCTTTACCAAGTGTAGATTTTGGGTTTTTTTTATTTTTTTAGTGTTTTTTCGTTTCAAATTTCACCGAGTTTTTTTTTGTCGAGTGTTCAAAGTCACTTCATAAAGAGCTTTTTGTCGTCAAATCTTTGACGAATGCTATACGTCGAGAGTGCCACTCGACAAAGTCTTTGGCGAATGCATTTTGATCTGTGCCGAGTGTCCCTGATACTCCGTAAAAAGGCCGAGTCCGGTAGTACCTATGCATTTACGTCATATGCACCTGAACCTGATATTTCTCCGATCGCTGCCGTGGAAGTGGAAAAATATTCACCAACCTTCTACAGACAAAATATACTTTGGTGGATGCCCTTGCGCGTTGACCGATTTTCTTTTCGCTTTCTACTGATGCATGCTCTTTCCAGGTTCACTTTACATTCACAACAAACTCGATTTGATGCGAGCAAATATTCAGTCTCTCCTCTAATGATTGGACCCATGCATGTATAAGATCCGCAAATGGAGGAACGATAGTCGTCGATCATATGTATACGTACAACTATATGCCGCATATATATGCGTACCCAGATTTGCAGCAAGATAAAAACACATGCACAGAGGCGCCAAAGTCGTTGCTCCATGGACGGCGGTGAATCTCCGGTCTCCTCCCATGGGCGGGCAGCGACGGAATGTGAGAGGCGGAGCGAGATCGCTAATGGATGTGATGGTGGGGGTATATTCCGTATGTAAGACGGCGAACTTATGTGGGGGGATTTGTACTGGCCGGCCGGATCAGCTTGAACGTCGGTAATGTTTCCGGCAGTGCAGCCTGGAGCTCGCAGCGGATGGGTGGCCTGGGAGAGACGGATTGCAGCCGCGCGCGCCTGATGGGGGAGTCAGGGATAGGGACTATTGTACAGGGCGCGTATGGAACCATCGGTTTTCTTCTAAAATATTGGACGGTATTTAGGCGATGGAGAAAACCTGGGAACGAATCACAATGTTGCCATCGAACGGTACATAGCACATGTTCTATAGCACAGGCTATTGGTAGCAAAATGACCTTTTCCGAACTAGATTATATATATATATATATAAATATATATATATATATATATATATATATATATATATATTACCAGCTTATAGTAATCTATATACAAGCCGAATCAAACAGCTGTTACTAGATCATGTGACAATTTACAGCTTATAGTACGATTATCATAAAGGCATAATCCAACAAACTCCTCTCTCTCCCCCTATTAGCAGCTTATAAGCTGGATTATGAGACCTTATTAGATGAAATCCCATCATTAGCCATGGAGTAAGTTAAAAATTCCATGGAGTCAAATGGCTACATTACTACATAGGGGATGCTCTCCCCATTTATCGAAGCGAATGGTGCCCTCGCTAGCTCATCAGTATAGAGAGAGTTTGCTGCAGTAAACACGAAACATGTGATCATCAAAGCTGAGCATGTGCTCTCGATCGGATTCGAGACGCGGACCGACCCTTCCGATCGATGCCCAGGCCTGGCACCAGTTGCTTTGTTGGCCGGTGACTCGCTAGTGTTCGCTCTCTGCGAGGATAGGTCGTCACGATTCCACTACTGCCTAGGTTTACCGCGAGTAGTTTCCGGCCGCGCGCACAGGATAAATAGAAAGAATCACATCTCCCGGTGCGCTGATGCAGCCCTGTACTGTAAAGCGTGTTGTTTTCTGACTTCTCTACTCTCCAGACAGCTCGTTCTGATTCTTTCTCAACAAGAGTTTCACAGATAGCCCCACTCGCTTCAACAATGATATCCAGTAGATAGGTAGTACCTCTAGCATTGTTTTCAGAATTCCAGTTAATTTGGACGAACCGAACCGACATAGCAGAGAGGCAATCTAGCGTGATGTGGCCCTGTGTGGCCACTGCGTGGCAGCTAGCAGCAACGCAGAGAGCCCTAAAACTCCGGCACTAATCTCAGAGCTCTCAAATCATGGTCTGGACAGTGCGTCCCCGGGAAAAAATTGCACTCCAGATTAAGGGGGTCTTTGTATTCACTATCAGAAGTTGGCTTTCAGATTTTGTAGTGGACTTGACGTTCCTCACATTACGTAGAATAGATCCGACGCTCTTCATATTAGCAAAGTTAAAAGTCAGCTTCTAATAGTGAAAACAAACACCCCATAAATTTAGACACCTCACATACTAGCTGGTAACTCCTACTCTGTTTTTTCATTGCTGGCATATTTAGTACTACAAAAGCAAGGTGTGCGTAGGCATCCCGCATCCCATGCATGTTCTTCGTTGTTGCAAACTGAAATATGATACTTCCCCTGTCAGGAATGCAGGTTAAGGCTATAGTAGATTCCAATTATTCTGCTGGCAGCTATGACTACGGCTTAGCTAGGCAGCAGCTTATTGTGACCTGATTCGTTCGAGAGCCTTGACGACCTTGCGAGATTTGTGAGAAATGTGTGCAGTACAAGCAACCAGACATTCAGTTGGTGGCCATACAAAAACGGGAGCTACAACTACAAGTAGCTAGCTGCACATATATTCTACTGTTGCTGGATCTGGTCCACTAGTTACTATACGTTTTGCCGCACAATTCAAAGAGCAGTGCACACCTTAAGCAACAGCATCATGTGCCAGGGGAGTCGCTAAGTCAAACGGACACCCAAGAACGAATCTACACCCGCCAATCAATACCCGTGGAGCAGTGCATGTGTTTTTTATTTTATTTTTTGAAACGTGTCGTTGTTTTCAAAGAAGAAAAACAAGAAAGAGAGTGAAACAGGAGGGAGAAACTCGATTAAAATGGGCTAGTGCCCGAGATACAGCTTTTTTTTTTTTTTGAGATAAAGATACAGCCGTTCGGTTAACTCTAAAAGAAAAAAGAAAAAGGTTCATGCTGAAATGGGCTGTGCCAATCAATACCAATGCTGAAAGAGGCTGAAGCCTGTTTAATGTGGTCTCTTTCCGCACGGAGCCCGCTTCGCTTGAAATACCGATGAAACCGAACGGTCAATTGTACGATCCATCACAAGTCGGGAGGAAAAAAAAAACGGAAGGTCCATCACAGCCGTCACAGCCGTCCAGGTTGGAGTTTGACGCCCCGCGTTCGCGGCAACCACGTCTGATGTCTGCACGAGACGAACGTCCTGGCCTCTTTGCCCAATATACCCAAGCGATGCCCGTCCCCGGCGAGCCACCGCCACCATCCTCGCGTCCGTGTTCCGGCCTCACTGGCGCGTTGCACCACTGCATCTTTTGCGACGATGCGTCCGCCGCGGTCTCCCTACTGCCCACACTCGCCCGCGCCGGTCTGCGAGCGCCGTTCCCGCTCCTATCCTCCCTTGCTCGCGTCCTCCTGCTACGCCGCGGCGCGCCGTCGTTCCCCTCGCTGGCCGGCCGGCTCCTCCTCTACATTCGCCTCGCGGGACTCAAGCGCCTCGTCCCCTGTTCCACTCAGCTCGCCGACCGCCTCCTCTCCCTGCATTTCCTCCTCGACCGCCCAGGCGACGCACGATGGCTGTTCGCCAGAATGCCCCGCCCGAGCATGCATTCCTACAACGCCATGCTCGCCGGATACGCGCGCCTCGCGCTTGCGGACCCCGCTGCCGAGGTGTTCGCCACCATGCCACACCGGGACCTCCGCTCCTACAACGCTGCTATGCTTGCGTTCGCTCGCGGCGGCGAAATGCGAGGAGCAGTGGCGACATACTCTGAGCTCCGGAATAAGTCGCCTTCCCTTGGTTATAGCCATCACACCTTCTTGGCACTCCTTGTTGCCTGCGCGGAGCTAATGGACAGGGAGCTTGCCCGGCAGGCTCATGCCCATTTGATTTTTCTTGGGTTCTTGTCTGATGTCAACATTGCCAGCTCTCTTTTGGACGTGTACAGAAAATGTTGTTGCGCTGATGATGCAGGGAGACTGTTTGACGAGATTCCTGTCAAAGGTTTGCAGATGTGGACGACAGTAGTCTATGCCTATGCAGAAGATGGCCAGTTGGATGCTGCCCGTAGGCTCTTTGATCAGATGCCAGAGAGGAATGTCTTTTCATGGAATGCCCTCAGTGAGGGATATGTTCACCAAGGGAAGCCACTTGAAGCGATGAGTATGTTTTGGCTCTTGAAAATGGAAGGTTTAGGGCCAGATGAGTTCACCTTTGCTAGTTGTCTCAGTGCATGTGCAGCTATGTGTTCACTGAAACATGGGCAACAGATCCATGGGACGTTGCTCAGAACTGGTTTTGATCGAAATGTAATGATCACTAGCTCGCTCATTGACATGTACTCAAAATGCGGTTATATGGCTGATGCCAAGCAGGTGTTCAGCCTATCAGAAAGGAGCAGTGTTGTGTTGTGGAACAGCATGTTATCTGCTCTGTGTCACCATAGGCACGCACAGGAGGTTATAGGGCTGTTTGTTCAGATGAATCAGGAGAGACGGAAGCCTGATGCTAACACATTCTTTCTGATTCTGACAGCTTGCTGCCATTCCAGTCTCGTTGAAGAAGGCCTGAAATTTTTTGATTTGATGACTGAGAAATACAGGATAGTTCCAGGAGAAAAACACTATATCTGTATGGTGGATTTGGTTAGCCACGCATCATCAAATGATAAAGTAGCTGAATGGATTGAAAACTCACCATTTGGTTTCAACAAACGAGTTTGGGAAATTCTGGTTAGGAATTATACCATATGTGAGGATGGAGAATTGTTGAGTAAAGTAGAAGAGCACCTATCTGAATTCAGCAGATTGAATGAATAGTTATTCTTTATTCCATTTATGATTTATGATATTGTTTCCTTGTTGACGTTCTGACAAGGAGTTGTCATAAAATTTTGACGTGGTGAAACTAGTTGTCTGCCTAGGAACCATTTTGATAAAGCAGAGATAAGACATTGACAATTGCTTCCCGCCTTCCCTGCACGAGTGCATAATTGCTTTGCAAAAGAAGGATAATGAAGTGGCGAGTGGACATGGCATTACTCCTGAGGGTGGCACAGTTGAAGGAAAGCACTATTCAAGGAACATTCTTAATGTGCTATGGGGTTTGGCACATTGATTGACAGTGGAGAAGTGATGTGGATTCACTGTGGTCTCGCATCACATGCTAATCGATAGGAAATAAGGATGCATTATTTCTCAACTTATCTTCTTAAAAATGATGTTCATGTTACAGATGTATGCATGTCGAACACCTCAGTTTCAGAAATGCAGGACAGATTATCATGTTACTGCTAGCTTAGTACTAGACAATGTGATTCTTTGGTTGTGGTACATGAAACATATAGATATAGTGAGTGTATTGTGCATTAGCAATAACATAATGTATATTTGAAGGTCATTGGCTTGAATCAACTTCTCTATACAAATATATATTCCTAGCAAAAAAAAAGGTGGTCTCACACTGTCCGTGCCTGAATATTACTATGGTTTTGCAGCAAGTACAGGAAACGAAAGTTCAAATTCAGAGGAAACAATTATCTTTTGATCAATCATTTTATTCAGTGAATAACCACATTTGGAATTTGTTTGTACAATATCAGCTATCATGTTTGTATGTATATGCAGTTTCAAAGTGGCATGTAAGAGCTGAACATTACTCATTGCTCACTACTCAGTGGTTCTTGTTGCAGGCGTCTATGGCATTTGAATACAAGTTTAATCAGCTAAATTTCATTAGAGCAGCATAGGTTACACTTAATGTTGACCATTAACAAAATGCATGCAAAATCCTGTGAAATTTCTAGTTGTACCAAGGACTTTCAGGTGCGCTGGCAGCCGCCAAAGCAAAGAGGACGCTGTTTAAGATAGGCCCCCACTGGCAAGATTTCACTCGGAGGCGCGCCATCAGTTCGGGCTTCTCTCTCTGACCTGCATCGCGGCCTCGAGGGTGAAATACGATTTTAACTAAAAGTATTCACCTGTTATCAACTGAAACACAAGTATTCTTTAGCAGAAAGGGGATGTAGCTCAGATGGTAGAGCGCTCGCTTAGCATGCGAGAGGTACGGGGATCGATACCCCGCATCTCCATCTTGAATATTTTTTTTTCTCCTTATGCAATTTCTTTTTTCCTTATACATGCTCAAATGGTGAAAATAGTGTCCGTTTATCTGATTTTCAGGTTCCTCGTGAGTTTTGCGTCCCTTTTGAGTGGTCGTCAGTCTCATTCTACGAGATGCTTCTTTAATTTGTTTGCCGGGTTCTCACGAGGAAACTGAACAAAGATGCTTCAGGAATCAGCCACCTTGTTCTGTCATCGCACATCTCTTTCGGTTCAGCATGTTTGAGGGACGCGGGCGATGTCGTGTACAGCAACCGTGTGGAGGGCACCACCGTGCCCTTTGCTTGGAGTTGGAGGTCGCCGCCGGTGGAGGAGACTGTTCAGCGAGAAGAGACGTTCCCGCCGGATCCAGTCGAGTAACTCCACATCTGATCAGGAGCAGCTTCACCTTCACTTGGAGGTCGACGATGGCCTGGCATCGGTCATCCCACACTGTCTGAATGCTCCTGCCGAAACAACGAAACTACCAGCCAACCCCTCGTCATTGCTCACCGGTAATTTTGTTTGCATCGTTTTATTCACATGTGAGTGTTACAGAAGCATTTTAACATGTTTGTTAAAATGCTTCTTACAGTTGGAACATCCGATCATTCGTTTCTTTCCTCTGGCACAGAAAAAAAAAAGATCGACCGAATAGATATTGATACAAATACCTCGCGATGCATTGGGATACATATTCATTAATAATCTAAATAGTATACACTAAGTAGATATATCTCTAAACACTTCTTTTAATCATTTTTGCATGCAGCACTTTGCCGTCTTGCATAAATAATACAGTGATGCTAAATTCAGCATTCAGTTGCTACTAGATAAAATTTTCAGCAACTGAGCGCATAAATAGTATGGTGAAATACTTGCATAATGCGTCGCTGCTAGTATATGTGCGGTGGATGTCTTTCGTCGTGCACTTGCTGCGCCCCTGATGTTTCTAGAAATACCTGAAGTACTAGCTAGTACTGCACTCCAAATTTCAGAAAAAAAATACTAGTCAGTATCGGTGTTAAAAAAAATCTTTGGATCATAGTTTTTCACGGCAAATAGTTGTTTAACTGGTCGGGTTTTTTCTCTTTATCCTTGATTATACACAAGCGACACTTATGCCTCCATCTGGTATTTTTTTTATTTACCATCTGGTTCTGTACCAAATCAGCCTAGCGTTTCCAATATCTACTTTCAGATCTTAAATTGATATTAGAACACGAAATTATGGCCCCATGGAGCACCGAGGTATACCAATCATTTATCTTACTGTATGTAGGCTCTCTGCTATTGGTATGATTTTGTTCCCCACTATTAGGCTGATGAGAGGCACCTGGGGTCCAGTGTCTTTAGAAATATCTAATAACGTTCAATGTTATACCCCTTTTGTGCTCGTTTTGTCTTTAGAAATGTCTAATTATCTGAACCGGGCGTCCAGATAAAATGCAGCAGCGCTCTTCTGTTTTGTTAATTTCTGGACCCATGAGCTCAGGCTCACCAGTTACTCTGCTGTATATTGTTTAATTTCATCAGGTGCATTTTAAATGCAGCCATAAAAAATGGAAATGTTTTATTTCCCTAATTATATCATACAACTTCAGGAAGAGTTTTTAAGTTACGACGAATTGATGTAGACTTCCACTTATTGATTCTCCGTAGATCTAAGAAATCAGATTCTCAACCGAACAAATAAAGGCTAAGTTCCACCATTAAGCTTCTGTTTCACTTTAACTATCAAGTCTCTCATCGGCGGATCCATGTACTGCCGTCCCTGTCCAAGTCTCAGACTGATTTAGTTGTGCAAGTTTGGTATCTGACCAGCACCAACTAGTTAGTAGGAAATATGGCTATTTGCCTGGCACTCTGGCGTGAAGAGGAAGGGTGAGGGTGCGTGGTTTCTTATGTGGAAAGATGATGGTAGCAATCTACCACTGATATTCCCTTTGACAAGACGGCTCCACTCACAGGTTAGGTTCAGGTTTATGCATGGTGTGTTTCAGTTATGTGAGTGGTTTCGTATTCCCTGGTTGGTAGATCATGTGAGCAAGAAGATGCTTGCAAGGAGGAGCATGCCATCGAGCACATACCACTAGGCTTTGTTCACTCACAATAGGTTTTCATTCTGTCTGCTCTGTTGCATGTGGTGCTCTGTTCTACGAATCGAGTCGATTTTCTGTTCCTGAATTGCTGCAGCATCGAAGTTTCCCCCAATGCGCCCACGCCCCCCCCCCCCCCCCCCCCCCCCCCCCCCACAAAAAAAAAAAAGGCACCGGAAACGCCTCTGTGTGCAGGTTGCTCGACGAGGAGGAGGAGCTTTTGGCAGGGCCGATCCAGCGGCGAAAGCGATGGGAACGGTGGGTGCACTCGGACGAGCTGGCAATTTGAATCGACCGCACCCGGGGGGAGCAAAGCAAAGCATGCCTTGCCGACTGCCGTGCATGCAAGCTCAGAGCTCACAACAAAGTCTGAGTGGTCTCTTGGAGGTGAAGAGAAAGCGCGACTGACTCGATCTACACGGTCGGGTGTTTTGCCCGGCAAAGGCGATGTGGCCAGCAGTTGCCGTTTGAAGAAGACGTCGCGCGTGTCCTGGGCTCACTGGAACCGGACACTAAAGTTTCCTCGCGGTTAGGCACTTTGCTAGTAGTAGTAGTTACTGACTAGTACTGTTGATATTATCTGCTATATTACGTCGGACGTGTTACCTGGCTGGCTTCAGAGTTTGGGCAAAGAAAGGAATGGAATGTCTGGTTCAGGGAACAATGGCAACAGTTTGCAGGGAGCCTGAGCCTGAATCTGTGCCCTGTCCGGACCGGCCGGCTGTCCCCGACGCCGAACTCCGGAAGCGATTGCGTGCTCTGTTGTTGCCCAGGCCAGGGCGGTCAGCCTTTTCCCCTTTTTGCTAATGGAGTAATGGATGGATGTATATCTCGATGGTTCATCATCATGCGCACGAGGCGCACACACAGGACGCAGGCACCGGGGAGCGCCCGTCTTCATGATCCGGCGCGCGCTAGGCGTGCGGCGCTTTGCATCATCCCGTCGCGCATTTCCATGGCGCTGTTGCTGCGCTACGACGGCGAAGCAAAAATACTCGCTGCGGCGGCGGCGGCGGGGGGCATCGAGCGCGCTGCCGCTCATCTCCCTCGTCTAATCGCTCCCTTTTGATGCCACGCGCATGCCTCGAGTCCTCGAGCTCCATGAGGACCAGCAGTAGAGGTAGAATTACAGTACCTCACCATGTTCGATGCCGCGTGGATCACATCACTAGTAGTAGTTGTACATCGCGATCACATTTACCCGTCCCCGTCCGTAATCACAGCGCAGCAGCCTCGCTGTCGTCCATGCCGTGCTTACTAGTTGTAGTACACACGGTGACACGAGCTTCTTTCTTCTCCTTATTCTTTTTTTTTTTTCCTTTGCGAGGAGGACACGGTGCTGGCATGAGTTTCAAACGTTCATTAACTGACTGATGCTCTAGTTACTACCACTCCTAAGAATAATAACTGTTCTACGCCCGGTCCGGTCAGAATGAAGGCAACAAGTGACGACGACATCTCCTGCCTCCAAACGTCCTTCGTTGTCCCGACACGGCACCGGCTCTGTTTATGAGAGCACCGTCCTAGTACTAGTAATCCACCGTTTCAAGAATGGCCGGTCCAGTCTTGCACCTGACCCTGATTGCTTCAAACGTTCCAAATCCAAACTCTGAACCATTAAATTAACGCTACTAGTAGTAGTAGAACACCCACAACACAGCGGCTGTTGAGTGTTGACAACGACCAGGAAGCAAATGCCAAGCACAACAATATGCCAAAATCCAGAAAAGACCTGCTCAGCTCAGCAGCTACTAGTAATAACCAACCAACCCAGCAGCGGACAAAATTGCAGTCCAAGGTCACAGGTCAGAGCTGACGTGCCCCCAAGTCGTCGTAACTTACGTTTTCCTTGCAAACAAAAAATTGAGAACTTTCCATAGAATCAACCTAGTAATTCACATTTCATGTCCTTTGGTAATTGGGACTACTACAGTAGTAGCAGTACTGTTGCGCTGATGATGAGGAACTACATACAATTAACTACAGATCAAAGCAAAATCCTCCAGATTACCATCAAAGATTTTGGTAATTGGTTGTACTGTAATTGGCACAGAGGCTATCACAGATTTTGTTCCCTATTTCCCCCATCGCTATCACAGAAGCTTTAGCTAGCTGCTGCTAACAAACATCATCCATACATCATCATCGAGTAGTGGTAACAAGAGGTCAAAGTTTAATACGTACTACCCGAAAGGAGGAGAAGGATCGAAAGATCAGCTATAATTAACAAGAGAATGGGATCGGCCGGACGGCAGCGTCACCTGAACCTACTCATATCGGCGAGCTTCCGGGAGGTGTTGCGCCCGAACGACGCGGACGCGTGGCGCCGGTGGCTGGCGTCGCCCAGGGATGACGGGTCGGGCGGCTGGCACCGGCGCCGGCCGCGGGCGGAGGCGGAGCCGGGGCGGACGAGAGGGCTCAGCCACACCGCGAACCCGGCGGAGATCCCGTCCCCGCTGGCGCCGGTGCCGGCGCCGTGCCTGCCGCGCCGGTGCTGCCTGGCCGGCGACGGCGACGGGAACCACCAGGTGGTGGTGCTGCTGCTGGTGCCCCCGCCGGGGGACTCGGGCTCTTCGTCCGGCTGCGGCTGCGCCGGGTGCGAGGACACTGCCGCCGCGTCGGGCCGGCGCTTGCGGCGGACGATCGCCGAGAACCACGAGGTGGACCGTCGGGGAGGCTCCTTCTGCTTGGCTCCCGGCGCCGCCTCTTCTTCTTCTTCTTCTTCTTCTTCTTCTTCCCGCGGGCCGTGGTGGCCGCGGCGCGCGCCAAAGATTGCCGCTAAGAAGGACCGCCGCGTTCCGACCTTCCTGCACTGGTGGCCATCCTCCTCGGCCTCGGCGGGCTCGTCGTCGTCGGCGGCGTAGCGGCCGGCGGGGCCGACCTGCGGCGTGCGGAAGAAGAGCAGGCTGGGCTGGTACGCCGCGCTGGCGTCGGAGCGCCGGTGGTGCGCGACGTAGGGCGAGACGGAGCGCGGGAATCCCCTGGCGGCGACGGCGTGGCCGCGCCGCCGCGCGGGCAGGGGCAGGGACAGCGGCGAGCTGCTGCCATCGTCGCTGGCGGCCGCGGCCTGATCGCGCTCGGCGGCGAGCGCGACGAGGCGGTCGCGGAGGCAGGGCGCGCAGACGCCCACGGCGTTGGCGTAGGGGTGGAGCTTGCACCTCATCTCGTCGCGCGCATGCCGTCCCGTGAGGCTGAGGGGAAGAGCAGCGGTCAGGTCACCAGAGACGGAAAGCGAGGTGGAGAGGTGGCGGGACACACGACGAGCAGAGCACAGCAGTGGTGTGGTAGGTGTTTTGTTGGTTGGGATTTTTGGGGTTGTTGGTCTTGCTTCGCTTTTGTACTCCCGCGCTGTGCTGCGCTGCGGCTTGTTTGGAGTTTTCTTGGGTCCGCGCTTCTGCTCTGCTCTGCTGTTCCGAGAGTGGTTGGGCAACGCCGTAATGGCTCGATTTATTTTGGGACGGAAGGCGAGGACTGATGGGGTGGGCTTAAGGTTTAAAAAACCGTTAAAACCATAAAAACTGAATACGTCAAAATCAAACGATTTATCATAAAAATCGAGTAAAATATATTTTTAATACAGTACTCAGTTACGATGTTAGTAGCTCTGCTACTGCTCATAGTCCGACAATGCGCCAGCGTGTGTGCGTATATCTGGCCAGTGGGCCTTGTAACACGAAATATATAGGCAGACGACGCAGACGAGCTATGCACGATAGACATGAATCTGTTCTGAACTGTCGTGCTCTCTGCTCTTGCTGCCTTCCAGACTCTTATCTCCGATCCACCTATAATCTTGCTACCTATCCCAAAACTACTTCTCCTCTAATATAATCCTTACATCTGGTATCAGATTCTGCAATCCTGGAGGTTCCCGATTATCTCAAGAAGCCCGTCTACCGCACCAAGAAGTAGATCTAGATGGAGAAGGTGTAGGAGACGGTTGCCTCGCTCGATCGATCAAGGCCTTCACCGACTCCATGGACGAAATCAAGACGGCCCTCACCAGCCTCACGGCCCTGGTGACATCTCCTCTCGAATGGAAGCCCTAGATCGACGAGGAAATCAGGATGCTGCGCCACAAAGTGGCGGGCGTTCGCTTGATGGCGGCTTCGTCTCCTCCGTCGCCCCTGTTTCCTTCCATGTCGACACCTTCGAAGCTCCCGTCCTCGCCGACCCTATAACGTCCCGCCTCCTCGAGGCCGGGTCCGCTTACATCAGATAGCTTTTTATAGGACGTAGGCTGGTCTCATAGACCAATACAAGTCTTTTCTGCGCACATTTATCCTCACTCGTGCGCACCCAGGAATAACTTTTCGGTCGCTCACCCATCCTGAAATTGCTCCAGGCCAAGCACGCTTAACCTCGAAGTTTTTCGGAGCTAGGCTACCGGAAAAAAAGTTACAACTTATTGATATGAGTATCCTATTAATCCTATTAAACCTTGGATCGGGGTGTCACAGACTCCGTCATTGCCGTTGCCCTCTGCATGGCTCGTCAAGTCGCCCCCACACGCTGATGTGAAGTCGTTGCCAACGACTGCGTTCTTCGGCGCCATTTCTCATGCAGTTCACCCACCCTGAGCACCACCTGGGGATGGATTACTCAGGCCAATTTCAGCACCACGATGATACACATAACCTTAGTGTTGGGTATGGAGTGGTCACCACTCTCACCCCACCTCCGGTCACAGGTCCGACCCCTATCCGCAATTCCAACTTTCCTCACATACATGATGCTAATCCACCCTGGATTGGATCTCTAGTTCGTCTAGTACTTCCATGTTTGGACACACTAGGCCTAAAATTGATTTTCCACAGTTCAATGGGTCCAATCCTAAAATGTGGCAATCTAAGTGTGAAACATATTTTGATCTGTGTGGAATTGATCCTTGTCTATGGGTTCGGATGGCGGTGATGCACCTTGTGGGTAACGCTTCCTTTTGGGCTCAGTCGGTGGAGTACAAACTCCGCAGGGCTGATTGGAGCCAGCTTTGCGTTTGGGTGAGCGAGCGTTTTGGGCGTGATCAGTATCAATCCTTGATCCGTCAATTGTTTGACCTCTATTAGATTGGCTCAGTGGCTGAGTACATGGATCCGTTTGAAGCTATTATGGAACACTTATTGGCTCACAATGAGAATGTTGATATGATGTATTTTGTCACCCGTTTTGTTGATGGCCTTAAGGATGACGTTCGCCGTGTCATTTTTGTTCATCACCCCAAAGATTTAGATACTGCTATTTCTCTTGCCCTGTTGCAGGAAGAAGCTCATTCCGGTGCACGGCGTCGGTTTTTTTCGCGTACCGATTGTTGAGGGTCAATACCAGAGGTAGTTAACTCTAATGACCCTTGATCTTAATGACATGATCAAGACATAAGTAATCCCCGCCTTAACCAACGTTCGCATTGTACGGGCGCACAACCGACTGAGCTGACAGGCGATCTCCGCCTCGCCCGACCCCTCCACGGAGGGGTCGGATCCTCCACGCGCGGGCGACGCGCTCGAACCCGTCTTCATAGGGGTCGAGCGAACGCGTCTCCGCCTCGCCCGACCTCAGGGTCGAGTGAATCGCCCACTACCCCACGAGTAGGTTGAACAGAGACGGTTGGGAAATAAATGGCTGACACACCCACGCCCGCTGACAGGTAGAGCCGTCCACCGCTCAGTCAAGGGCATTAAATGCACATGATGTGCACCGTCCATGGGATGGGCGTCGCTGCTACAGCCCCTGTCAGAGACTCATCGCCCCTTCACGACGGGACGTCCCAAGCGACGATCACGATTACGGCGTCATCACGCCAGCGCCTACGGCGGCTTTTCTCCATACGGATAAGACTCCGTCGATTGACAACACCGATCACTCCGTCGAACAGGAGCGACGCCACCGCGCCGAAGGCGTCATCCGCCGTGGCTCAGCCCAACTTGCGTACGGCCACAACCTGCTCCACGGAACCGGACCTCCCCGCATCGCAGTATAAAAGAAGGAGGAAACCGAAGACGAGGACAGGTTTTTCTCCACAAGCTTTCACGTTGACATCGCTCACTACCTCACTCTAGCCTAAGAGAACACACGCACGAACACACTTAGAGACGGGGAACACTCTCCCTTTCTCGCCCTCTTGTAACCCCCATCGCAAACCTTGTCGTGAGTAACACGAGCAGCTCGTAAACTGGACGTAGGGCATCGTTGTCCGAACCAGTATAATCCTTGTGTCCTCTCGTGAACCATCGAGACCTCAAAACGCACCCCCCATGATAAATTCACTAGTCGACAGTAACGAACCTCGACACCGATGGCCTGGTATTGTCTTCCCCGACAAGCAAGATTCCTACACCACTCCCGCTTCCTCCACTGCCTCCAAATGCCGTCAAGTCGATGATCACCACGCAAGAAAATGATCATCGGGTTACCGACGCAGCGCGAGCTCGCTCTGTGGATGAGAATTTTGATGCTCTCCGGACTTATTGCAGATCTCAGAATTTGTGCTACAAATGTCGTGAGAAGGGGTCTCGCGGCCACAAGTGCGTTGACACTATCCAATTCCACATTCTTGAAGAGGTACTTCAGTTGATGCAAGTGGCGCATGAACCTGAGTTGGACTACACTGAAGATACCCCTGCTGAACCTGAAGTGCTGATGGCTATATCCAAGCATGCTATCTCGGGCAAGGAAGCATCCAGGACTATGCGGGTCCATGGTTGGCCCCAGGGCCACAAGGTGCTCATCTTGATCGATTCCGGCAGCACTCATTCATTTGTCTCGCAATGCATGGTAGACCGTTTACAGGGCGTCCAGAGTTTGTTGCAGCCGGTTACAGTTCAAGTTGCTGATGGCACAGCTGTTTCAGTGACGCAAGTGTTGCCTCAATGCACTTGACGTGTGCAAAATACTAAGTTTACCTCTAATCTGAAGGTCTTCCCTTGGCCTCCTTTGATATCATACTGGGCATGGACTGCTGGAAGACCATAGCCCCATGAAAGTATACTGGAAACTTAAAACCATGCAATTTCAACACCTATCAGCTGAGGTTTTCATTCTGGGTATGGTTTCTGACAAGGAAGAGTGCACTGTTATTACGGGGGATGAATTGCTCTTGCTTGACAAAGCCGATGTGTGTATTGAATTCTTCTTGGTGTATTCAGTGTCACCGATGCAGTCTACTCATGTGGTTCCTGCTGCTGTTCAGCAGTTGCTCAACAAATACTCATTCTTGTTTCAGTCACCATCCGGAGTTCCCCCTCACCGTGAGTATGATCACAAGATTCCTCTTCTTCCTGGGGTCAAGCCTGTCAACCTTCGGCCTTATCGCTAGTCACCTGCCCAGAAAGACGAGATTGAGAAACAAGTAGCTGAAATGTTTCACAAAGGGGTGATTCAACGTAGCCACAGTCCATTTTCATCCCCGATACTCTTGGTCCGCAAGAAGGATAAATCTTGGTGCTTTTGTGTTGAGTACCGCCACCTCAATGCCCTCACTGTCAAAGAGAAATTTCCTCTGTCAAAGATAGTAATCTCCTGTGCAGGTTCATTGTATCATAGGATTAGGAAGTTGATCCTTGATTGTAAGCGTGTCCTATTGTTGTAAACCTTCCTGTAAATGCCACCGCCAGAGGGCTATTCTCTGTGCCTATATTAACACGCAACCGAGGGGAGGTGAGACACCCTCGTTCACTCCATTTCACATGGTACCAGAGCCAATAGTTCTCCAAACGGAGCAAAACAATGGCGTTCTCGTCTTCCTCCTCCTCCACGTTCTCTCCTCTCGGCTTTCTTCCTGTCACGGAGAAGTTGACCAAAAATAACCATCCCATGTGGAAGCTCCAAGTCATGGCGGCACTTAGAGGCGCGCAGGTCGTGAACTTCATTGACCCGGCGTGTCGTCCGCCGGAGGAATCTCTCCGTCCAAAGGAAGGAAAGAAGGCGGAGGGTGAATCATCAATTCCGAACCCTGAATACGAGATTTGGGTGGCCAAGGATCAGCAGGTTCTCAGCTATCTGCTCACGTCTCTCTCTCGCGAGATTGGATCTCAAGTCACGTCCGTGACTACGGCGGGCGAGGCATGGGCCGCCATTCAGGCACTGCATGCCTCACAATCACGAGCGCGCATCATCATTACCAGGATGACACTCGCCACTGCGTCCAAGGGCACGTCTTCCATCAGCGAATACTTCACCAAGATGAAGTCCTTGGCTGATGAAATGGCATCGGCCGGGCGAAAGCTGGATGATGGGGAACTTGTCTCCTATATCTTGACCGGGTTGGATCTTGAATTCGACTCGGTCGTCTCTGCTGTGGTGGCACGGGTAAAACCCATCACCGTGAATGAGCTCTATGCTGAACTTGTCTCCTTCGAGCAGCGCATGGAGGCGCGTGGCGGCGGGCAGCAGTTTGCCGCGAACATGGCGGCCAGGGACAATCGCGGCGGCACCTACACCAACACCAACTACAACAACAACCGCCGGAGGGCGCGGTGGCCGTGGTGGCCGTGGCCGCGGTGGAGGACAGTTCCAGGCTGGCGTCTTCTGCCAAGTCTGCGGAAAAGAAGGACATCCCACATTCCGCTGCTTCAAGAGGTTTGATCGTTCATTTTCAGGGCCACCACAACAGAAGAGTGCAGCCGCTGCGACTAGCTCGTACGGAGTAGACACAAACTGGTACATGGATACCGGTGCGACAGATCACATCACCGGAGAACTGGAGAAGTTAACCATCCGTGACAAGTATCACGGTGGTGAACAAGTTCATGCTGCAAACGGGACAGGTATGGAGATCGCGAATGTTGGTCATAGTTATTTGCATTTCCCTAATCTTCATCTGAAAAATATTCTCCATGTCCCACAAGCTCACAAGAACCTCTGTTCTGTTCATTGCCTCACTCGAGATAACAATATATTTCTTGAATTTCATCCAAATCACTTCTTGATTAAGGAACAGGGGACGAAGAGAAACATTCACACAGGAAAATGTGAAGGAGGGCTATATCCGTTGCGGTCAGCACAAAATAAAAGGGCCTTCGGTGTCATCAAGCCATCTACGTCCCTATGGCATCATCGACTTGGTCACCCAGCACCACGTGTAGTGCAAGAAATTTTAAGTCGCCACAATCTTCCTTTTGTCCTTGATAAGAATAATGCTAGGATTTGTGATGCTTGCCAAGGTCAAAGTCATCAATTACCTTATCCTAGATCAACTAGTACTTCAAGTCATGCCATGGACCTTATTTCTTCTGATGTATGGGGACCTGCTCCCACTTCTGTTGGTCGTTATAACTATTATGTGAGTTTTATTGATGATCACACCAAATTTGTTTGGTTATACTTACTACGACACAAGTCTGAAGTCTTTCAATGTTTCCGTGATTTCCAAAATCTTGTTGAAAGACAATCTGGTCGTAAAATTCGTGCTATCCAAACTAATTGGGGAGGTGAGTACCAAGCCTTGCATTCTTTTTTTCAACGCATCGGGATAGATCATCATGTGTCTTGTCCCCATGCGCACCAGCAGAATGGGTCCGCAGAACGTAAGCATCGGCATATAGTTGAGATGGGGCTCACTCTTCTTGCACACTCATCCATGCCTTTAAAATTTTGGGACGAAGCCTTTACCACGGCAGTTTTTCTCATAAACCGCCTCCCTTCCAAAGTCATTAAAATCAAATGCCTTTTGAGCGGCTTTTTAGCACACAACCCGAATATAATTTCCTTCTGTAACGTCCCGCCTCCTCGAGGCCGGGCCCGCTTACATGAGGTAGCTTTTTATAGGACATAGGCTGGCCTCACAGACCAATACAAGTCTTTTCTGCGTACATTTATCCTCACCCGTGCACACCCGGGAATAACTTCCCGGTCAGTCACCCATCCTAAAATTGCTCCAGGCCAAGCACGCTTAACCTCGGAGTTTTTCGGAACTAGGCTACCGAAAAAGAAGTTGCAACTTGTTGATATGAGTATCCTATTAATCCTATTAAGCCCTGAATCGGGGTGTCACATACTCACCCCCTTAAGAGACCGACGTCCTCGTCGGTCACTCCCAAGCCAGGAACGTTCTCTCTTGGCCACGTCCATGTGTCCAGTGCCAGCGCATGTGTCATGCTGTGTGACCACTCTGGATCCACACCAGCCATGCACACCATGCCTGCGCAACTGCGACACACGCGCCCGTGAAACCGCGAGAGTCGGCTCTGATACCATTATGTAACGTCCCGCCTCCTCGAGGCCGGACCCGCTTACATGAGGTAGCTTTTTATAGGACATATGCGGGCCTCACAGACCAACACAAGTCTTTTCTGCGTACATTTATCCTCACCCGTGCGCACCCGGGAATAACTTCCCGGTCGGTCACCCATCCTAAAATTGCTCCAGGCCAAGCACGCTTAACCTCGGAGTTTTTCGGAACTAGACTACCGAAAAAGAAGTTGCAACTTGTTGATATGAGTATACTATTAATCCTATTAAGCCCTGGATCGGGGTGTCACACCTTCGCACCTTTGGATGTGCCGTATGGCCCAAATCTTCGACCATATAACACAAAAACCTCCAATTTCGATCCAAACAATGCGTCTTCCTTGGCTACAGTACGATGCATAAAGGTTTTAAATGTTTCGATCCCAAGGAAGGTCATATATATATTTCCCGTGATGTGGTGTTTTATGAACAAATTTTTCCCTTCCAAAACCTCCACCCAAATGCCGGCGCTCGTCTTCGTTCCGAACTAGAGCTCCTTCCCGACACTCTCAAAAATCCCTCCTCTATTTTGGGGATGCAAATTTCCCTGATCAACATGAATTATCTCCTGCTTGTACTAATGAACAGCCGAGTTTTTGTGTTGATGAAACAGGCCCAACTGCCGTACAGGGTGATGCAGCAGCGTCCGAAGGACGTTATTTCCTGCCGTCCCTAGCCGGGGGTGACCCGCGGCCCGAGGACGATTCGGCCCCTAGTGTCCCTGCTACTGGACGCGGACTGGTACCTTCAGGCGGATCTGCCTCGGGCTCAGGTGCCCAGCAGGCGCGGTCGGGCACTCAGTCCCCGTTACGCGGTTCGGCATCTTCACCAGCCGGATTCCCTACACCCCGGCCCTCTACATTGCGAGCGGACACACCGCCGCCTGTGCCGCAGGATGATCCTAGCGTCGGGGGGACAACACAGGCACCGGGATTCGGTGCACGCCTTGTCGGGATCCCCTGCGCCTGATGACTTTGCTGCTCCTTCCGAACCAGCAAGACCAACTACTCGCCTCCAGCTTGGAATTCAACAGCCAAAACAGTATACCGATGGTACTGTTCAGTGGTGCATGAATGCAGTGCACTCAACACACTAGATGAAGCTCTTCAAGATCAACAATGGTCCAAAGCAATGGAGAGTGAGTACCAAGCATTGATGCGAAACAAGACACGGAAGTTTGTCCCGGCTCCGAAAGGGAAAAACGTCATAGGATGTAAGTGGGTTTACAAGGTAAAACGGCATGCTGATGGTACTATCGACAGGTACAAAGCGCGTTTAGTCGCTAAGGGTTTCAAAGAACGCTACGACATTGATTATGAGGATACCTTTAGCCCAGTGGTCAAGGCTGCAACCATTCGACTAATCCTGTCAATTGCAGTCTCAAGAGGATGGAGTCTCCGCCAACTTGATGTCCAAAATGTCTTCCTCCATGGCATCCTGGAAGAGGAGGTATATATGCAACAACCACCGGGGTATGCTGACAAGAGTCATCCAAATTATGTGTGTAAGCTGGACAAAGCACTCTGTGGGTTAAACACCATGGGCCTGGTATGCAAGGCTATGCAAGAGATTAGAAGAAATTGGCTTTGTTCCTTCGAAGGCAGATACCTCATTGTTTTATTACAATCATGGCAGACATAGCATTTTTGTGTTGGTGTATGTAGATGACATCATTGTGGCGAGCGCCTCACAAGAAGCAACAGAGGCGCTCCTCAGAGACTTGGAAAAGGAATTCGCCTTGAAGGACTTGGGAGATTTGCATTATTTCCTTGGCATTGAGGTAAAGAAATCATCAGATGGATTATTGTAACGTCCCGCCTCCTCGAGGCCGGGCCCGCTTACATCAGGTAGCTTCCGCTTACATCAGGTAGCTTTTTATAGGACATAGGCTGGACTCACAGACCAACACAAGTCTTTTCTACGCACATTTGTCCTCACTCGTGCGCACCCAGGATAACTTCCCGGTCGGTCACCCATCCTGAAATTGCTCCAGACCAAGCACGCTTAACCTCGGAGATTTTCGGAGCTAGGCTACCGAAAAAGAAGTTGCAACTTGTTGATATGAGTATCCTATTAATCCTATTAAGCCCTGGATCGGGGTGTCACATACTCACCCCCTTAAGAGATCGACGTCCTCGTCGGTCACTCCCAAGCCAGGAACGTTCTGTCTTGGCCACGTCCATGTGTCCAGTGCCAGCGCATGTGTCATGCTGTGTGACCACTCTGGATCCACACCAGCCATGCACACCATGCCTGCGCAACTGCGACACACGCGCCCGTGAAACCGCGAGAGTCGGCTCTGATACCATTATGTAACGTCCCGCCTCCTCGAAGCCGAGCCCGCTTACATCAGGTAGCTTTTTATAGGACATAGGCTGGACTCACAGACCAACACAAGTCTTTTCTACGCACATTTGTCCTCACTCGTGCGCACCCAGGAATAACCGGTCGGTCACCCATCCTGAAATTGCTCCAGACCAAGCACGCTTAACCTCGGAGGTTTTCGGAGCTAGGCTACCGGAAAAGAAGTTGTAACTTATTGATATGAGTATCCTATTAATCCTATTAAGCCCTGGGTCGGGGTGTCACAATTATTGTTATCACAAGAAAGATATGCTGCAGATATTCTTGCTCGGTCAGGAATGGACAAGGTCAAAATTGTTGATACTCTATTATCTGCATCTGAGAAGCTATGGATGACAGATGGTACAAGATTGGGAATAGAAGATGCTACAAAATACAGAAGCCTAGTTGGTGCATTACAGTACTTGACCCTAACAAGACCAGATATATCGTTTGCTGTAAATAAAGTCTGTCAGTATTTACATGCTCCAACTACGGCGCACTGGAGTGCTGTTAAGAGGATCTTGAGATATGTTCGTGGAAACATGGATTTTGGGCTCAAGATTAAGAAATCTACGTCCATGATGGTCAGCGCCTTCTCCGATGCTGATTGGGCAGGATGCCTCGATGACAGAAGGTCCACAGGGGCCTTTGCTGGTTTCCTTGGTGAAAACTTGATCTCTTGGACAGCCAAGAAACAAGCGACCGTCTCCAGGTCTAGCACCGAGGCAGAGTACAAGGCTTGCAAATGCGATAGCCGAAATGATGTGGGTACAAAAATTGTTGACAGAACTGAAAGTTGATTATCCTAGGACTGCTCGGCTATGATGTGATAACTTGGGAGCAAAGTACTTGTCGGCAAACCCAGTATTCCATGCCAGAACAAAGTACATAGAAATCGACTTTCACTTTGTGCGGGAACAAGTGGCGCAAAAATTGTTAGACATCAGATTCATCAATTCGGCTTATCAAGTAGCAGATGGATTCACCAAGGCGATCATCTGCAAAATTACATCAATTTAGGATCAATCTTAACCTCTCACATGGATAAGATTGAGGGGGAGTGTCAAAGATAGTAATCTCCTGTGCAGGTTCATTGTATCATAGGATTAGGAATTTGATCCTTGATTGTAGGTGTTTCCTATTGTTGTAAACCTTTCTATAAATGCCACCGCTAGAGGGCCATTCTCTGTGCCTATATTAACACACAACCGAGGAGAGGCGAGACACCCTTGTTCACTCCATTTCACATCGTCTACCGTGATTGATGAACTATTGGATGAATTAGCAGGTGTTTGCTGGTTTACTTGCATCGACTTCAGCTCGGGCTTTCACCAGATCAGGATGGCGGACGGGGAAGAGTTCAAGACAGCCTTCCAGACACACAATGAGCATTTTGAGTTTCGTGTTATGCCTTTCGGCCTCTCTGGTGCGCTCAGGACTTTCCAATGTGCCATGAACTCCATCCTACACTCTATGCTCCGGAAATTCGTGTTGGTTTTCATGGACGACATCCTGATCTATAGCCGGACATTTGAGGACCACTGTGCTCACATGGAACAGGTATTTCAAGTGTTGCACAAGGAAGGGCTCTATCTAAAAGCGTCAAGTGTTCCTTTGCTGAGCAGAAGCTGGTGTATTTTGGCCACATGATCAGCGCGGATGGAGTTGCCACTGATGAATCTAAAATACACGTTGTTCGCGACTGGCCTACCCCAGCTAACATCAAGGAACTTTGCAGTTTTTTGGGCCTCACTGGGTATTACCGCAAGTTTGTCCATAACTTTGGTTTGATTAGCCGCTCCCTCACTAGTCTTCTTCGGAAGGACACCCTTTTTCTTTGGACAGCAGACAAAGAAGCTTCCTTCGTTGCTCTTAAAACAAGCCTTGATTCAAGCGCTCATGCTCGCTTACCTGATTTCAAGGAACAGTTTGTCATCGTGACGCTTGTGACACTGGCATCGGCGTTGTGCTGCTCCAAAAAGGTCACCCTATCTCCTACTGAAGCAAGGCTTTGGGGCCTCGCAATAGTGCCCTCTCGACCTACGAGAAAGAGTCTTAGCAATCCTTTTGGCAGTTGATTATTGGCATCAATACCTGCTCCACAACGAAGTTGTTATACGCACTGATCAGCACAGTCTCTCCCATCTTGATGATCAGCGTCTAACGGCGCCTTGGCAACAAAAAGCTCTCACAAAACTGCTTGGGCTGCAATATCACATTCAGTACAAGAAAGGTTGCGAGAACATTGCTGCTGATGCACTTTCCCGCCGTGCTCATCTACCCGGAGCTGATCTCGTTGCCATTTCTTTTGCCACTCCTACATGGACTCAGGATATTGTCTGCGCTTGAGCTTCTCACTTAACTCTCTATCTCTGGTGTGAATGACACAGGTTATCGTCTCCAGAATGGCATTATTTACTTCAAGGACAAATTATGCCTCGGTGGCAATGACTCGTTGCAGCTGCAGATTATGCAAGCGTTACATGCAAGCGCTACGGCGGTCATTCTGGATTTCCTATGACCTTCCGCCAGATTGTTCAGCTCTTCTCTTGGCCCGGAATGAAGAACGACATTAAGGAATTCGTGCAACAGTGTACTGTGTGCCAACAAGCCAATCCCGAGCGTGTCAAGTACCCTAGATTGCTTCAACCCTTACCCGTTCCAGATCAGGCGTGGCAGATTGTCTCCCTCGATTCATAGAAGGGTTACCACGTTCCGCAACATTTGATTGTGTGCTGGTTGTCGTGGACAAACTGACCAAGTATGCTCATTTTTTGCCCCTCAAACACCCCGTCACAGCGCAAAAGGTGGCTCTGCTCTACATCAACCAAGTGTACAAATTGCATGGCATGCCTCAATCTATCATCTCCGATCGTGATCGTGTTTTCACCAGCCACTTCTGGCAAGAGCTGTTCAAACTCTCCGGGACTCAGCTCAGAATGAGTTCCGCTTACCACCCGCAAACCGATGGGCAAACGTAACGGGTAAACCAGTGCTTGGAGACCTTCCTACGTTGCTTCGTGCAAGGCTGTCCCAACAAGTGGACTGCTTGGCTGCCACTGGCCGATTCTGGTACAATACCTCATTTCACTCAGCCTTGGGAGCTTCTCCTTTTGAGGTATTGTACGGCCATGCACCTCGTCACCTGGGAATTGATGTGGACGCTTGCCGCGTGCCGGACCTTCAACAGTGACTCTCGGAACGCGAGCTGATGCTGAAACTGATCAAGCAACACCTCCTGCGGGCACAACAAAGGATGAAACATCAAGCGGATAAAAAACGGTCTGAACGCCAATTTGCGGTCAATGACTGAGTCTTCCTCAAACTGCAGCCATATGTTCAATCATCGGTGGCCCATAGAGCTAATCACAAGTTGGCCTTCAAATTCTTCGGCCCCTACAAAATCATTGAACGTATTGGCTCTGTCGCCTACCGCCTTGATCTACCACAGGCAAGTGCTATTCACCCTATTTTTCATGTTTCCCAACTGCGTAAGGCCATTGGTGTTACTGACGAAGTATGTGCTTCTTCCCCGAGGGGTCCGATGCTGCTAACCTACCTGGCGGTTCCTGAGCGCCTTCTGGACACAAGGAAAGTTCAAGTCGGCAATGCGTGGGTCACTCAAGGCCTGATCAAGTCGTCCAGTGCGGATGCTTCTCTAGCCTCCTGGGAGAACATGGATGAATTGAAGTCTTCTTTTCCCAGCGCACCAGCGTGGGGGCACGCTGGCTCTCAAGGAGGGGGGAATGTTAGCAGCTCTGCTACTGGCGTACTGCTCACAGTCCCACAATGCCAGGAGCTCTAGGCCGGCCCAAGTCCACCCGAATCAAGAAGCCCAACACGCGCACTAGCGGCCCAGAATGGCAGAAGTCCTAAACTACTTGTGTGCCAGCGTGTGTGCGTATCTCTAGCCAGTGGGCCTTGTAACGCGAACTATATAGGCAGACGAGGAAGACAAGTTGTGCACGATAGACATGAACCTGTTCTGAACTATCATGCTCTCTACTCTCGCTGCCTTCCAGACTCTTATCTCCGATCCACCTAAAACTTGCTACCTACCCCAAAACTCCCTTCTTCTCTACTATAACCCTTACATACGGTTTTTAGAGAAAACCGCTCGGTTTTTGAAATCGAACCAGAGCAGTTTGGTCGAAAACCGTAAAAACTATTCGGTTTTCAACGGTTTTTGAAACCATGGGTGGGGCTAGGGACCCGTTTAAGTTACAGTGGTCTAGTTCTACTCTTAAGTCTGCAGTTTTTGTTTGTCCCTGAAAATCAAGGGAAACGTCTAAAAGAAAAGGAACACTTGAGTCTTCCAATCTGACATGGTCTTGTCTCACACTGGTTTTTCTTTTCACTCGGCTTGGTTTTGACTGCAAGCGTGTACCCAAGTTACAAATCAATTCACAAATCGGTCGGAACCGGTGCTAAACCACAAAAAACCAAGTCCTAAACCATTAAAAACCAAACAATTTGCCATGAAACTTGAGGAGACAATTAAAACTGAGGGGTAAATCATTGATTTTTTTTACCATTGAAACCACTCGATTTTCATTTCAAGCTAAAAAATCATATTTCGTCACTTGAACGATTTTTTCTAACGGCTTTCGTTTAGTGAAAACCCTAAAATCACCCTCGAGCCATATCCACGATTCGATCGAGAATGTTAACCCTCGTTGTGATCTTGCGACCGTACATACTGTGAGCAAGAAGCATTTCCAGCGGCCTCTCTTAACAAAACAAAAGGGACGTTCCGTTCATCCGGGAGGGTGGCCTTCGCAGCTCTCTGTCAATCATTCGATAATAGTAATCCAGCTATAAACTTTTTAACGGAGTTGTTATTATTGCTTGGACGACATCCATATGCCTAGGATTTATTGTTTCTCCGTTCTGAAGCAAGGACGGACAGATCCAATCCAGTCCAGTGCGTCGAGGAGCAAATGCTTGGTCAGAGAACCACCGGCTCTGGGACGCAGCAGGACGTCCTTCACGGGATTGGTTGTTAAGACCCCGTCGAAATCGTGCTCGGCACAGGCTGGGTTGGGTGGTGGTGACATCTCGCTCTGAAACATGAACGCCGATCGAATTTCGAATGGCCACAAGTCAAACCTGAAAACTGTGGCCTGCGTATACGCCATTAAGCGCCGCCGGTACGAGTAACAAATGCCGCCTTTTCCGTCCATTTGCTCTGTAGTAGTAGTACTACACTACACGTCGTAGCCCGTTGCTGTGGCCGCCTCGTCGTGAATAGTATTGCCAGTGCCAAGTGTTAGGGTCACCGAAGCTTCCTCCTACGCACTGTTCGTGGCAGTAGTAGGTGACGGGAACGACGATGCTCTTGTTCCGAGGAGCGGCGGCAGCAAGAACAATATGATGAACTATTCAATCACGACGTCCGGCAACCTCCGCGCAGGCGCGACACGACAAGCGATCGAGCAGGGCCGGATACGGTCGCGGCGTCGTCGTGTCCCGCGGCCGGGAGCAGAGAGGCCGCGCGTGGGCGACGCCGGACCGTACCGGCGTCGTCCGCCATGTGGCGGGCAACGGCAAATTCTCAGATTTGATACTATACTAGAAAACTAGCACCGGCTTGACACGATCGATCGATCGATCGTCACACGAGAATACGAGTTGAGAATTGAGTAGTGCTGATGGTAGTAATGACCAACGGCTGCCGACACGTTCTTGTTTACACGTCGTGGACATTACGAGCACATGTCATCATCATATCATAAGCAATACTACTAGGTCCCAGTTATTATTAGTACCAGTAGGAGTATCAATCAAGACTGGTCCGAAAATTAGCTCTGCTACGATTTAGAGATGCAGGTACGTACAATGGATCGGCAGCGATGCCACATGCCAGTATCGTACCGTATTACTATATTAGTAGTCCGGCTGGCGAGACAATGATCCACATCCACTCTGAGACAATCGACATAATATTGATTAAGATTCGGGGATGTTAGTTCCAAGTCGACTGAAAACTTAAGCTCAACCTTTAGATATACATCTAGCGGCTACAAATTTGTCACAATTACTAAGGTTTTATTTCATCCTATTACTAAGATCATGGGAGAAAACTAGATGTGAAATACACGGCGTTGACGTGGAACCTAAGTGGAAACTCTTATTTTTATATAGAGTAAAGTGCGTAGCCGCTACCTAAACTTGTCAAGATGTGTCACCTATGTCGCTCAACTTCCAAAACATGGATCTAACAGCCTAGACTTGTCAAGGTGTGTCATCTAGATCCTCAAACTTGCTATACGGTTTATAACCATTTATTTATGTCTCCAAACTTGTTCCAACGTATCATCTAGGTCTTCTAACTTACTAATTAGTTTACTTACGATCCAAATAATTTTAATTGACATTAATATGCCTACTTGATATCTCTATTATGATCATATATCTTCTTAATCACATATTATTAAAATTATACACTAGGTCAAAAATGAAAAATATATTGTTGAGATTTATTTCTATTTTTCTATGGTGTTTAATTTTAAGAATCTTAATTTGCTTTTTAAAGATGGTGTTCACTTCGATAGCATGGTAAAAATGTAAAGATAGATTGAAATCTGATCCGATTTTAGACGATGACAAAGCATAAAGGGTAACAGTTGACCACGAGCAGTACGTAGTGGACAGCGAAGCGATGACAAAGGCGCCGCCGTGTCATGAAAGGCAGTTATCACCTGCGCAGCGGTCACTGACTCAGAGGGTTGAGGGGGGGGGGGGGGGGGCATTGGCTACAAACATAGCTTCGCGGTGGCAGCACATACGTCGACTGGTGGACGAAGATAGCCGTTGCTTGAAGCTTCAAAGAGTCCATAATACAAATAAGTTCATATACTTAATAGTGATTCAGAGTGATATATGATCATGATAGAGATATTAAGTAGACATATTATTACTAACTAAAATTTATTTAAATCATGAGTAAACTAATTAATAAGTTAGATGACCTAGATGACACACTAGGACAAGTTTAGAGACCTAAATAGATTGTGATAAATCGTATAGTAAGTTTGAACTTAAATGACACACCCTAATAAGTTTAACGTGCTAAATCCACGTTTTAGAAGTTGAGGAATCTAGGTGACACACATTAATAAGTTTTAGTTACTGTTTGTGCACTTTACTCTTTTATATCAAAAAAAAAAATTAGATCTGAAATTATGGCCGGTTTTCAAGCACCGGGCGATTTTTCTTGGCACGCGTATTTCCATATACCGGAAGACATACGCGAGGTCGACACCTGATAGTTTCACACTGATAGCACGTCACCCATTTTCGTACACATGGAACAAATGGAGGAAGAAAATAATACGTGCGGGTTGCTAGAAGAACGGAAAGTCAGAGTCAAGTTTACAGTGTAGTTATACCAGTACGTGACTGACTTGACCGAATACGACTGAATATTTATACGGCTCAGAGAATGCGCAAGCGCTACAAAGACCCGTCACAAAACTTATATAGCCCGGAAATACCAGCAATTGAAAATGTCAGCAAAAACAACTACTACGCGCTACGCGGGCCAAGAATGTCAACACGCAATACCCGTAGTATCTACTAGTTCTTATTCTTAGCTGACCTGCAGCACCAAAACTGAAGTACGTACGTATACGCGACCAAAATAACTCTTGGTCCAGTTGCATTATAGCGGTCCAAGCCAACAACGCTGACAATTCATATGAATGACCTCAATAAAATTTGCACCGAAACACAGTGGTCCCCAGCGAAAGTCTAAAATGACAGCGGACTTGGAACGGGGGGAGAAACTTTCGAAAAAAGAACAGTCTGTAACTCATGCTAGCCAAGCATCTGGGCAAGGAGAAGCTTAAGAATATTTATAAAAGAGAGATAATCCCTTCCATATGTATCTCTTCTATGCCGTCCAAAAACAGCTACACAGTTTGATGCCAATATCTTTATATTTTCGAATCCCTCAATACTTTAACATCTAAAGAATGAAGTTCTAAGATTCTAAAAACCATGCATGTCGATTTTTCTAATGGTACACCAAGCTTAGAGGCAATCATTTAAACTAGAAACAGTTTGAAAGGTATGATAGAATTTGAATTAAAATTATTTCTAAGAGGCTAGTTTTCAAACTTAATTTGAATTTTTAAATATATAAAAATTCAGGTAACAAATGGTCTTATGATCAAGTCCACGTTCAAGGCATAAGCATGTGCGTTCAATTTTTGAATTCAGATTCAAATTTGAGTTAAATTCATGCTTTATGAAGACATTTGAATTTGTTTTAAATAAAAATTCACCCCCTAAATGTCCTAAATAGAGGGCACAGCCATATAAATTTAGGTAATTTTTACTATAATTTTAGGATGTTTAGATACCCTTTAATTTAAAATTAAGTTTTAAACTAGCCTCACAGAATGAATTTAAATTCAAATTTTACCAAACTTTTGAACATTTTATAGTTTAAATGTTGAATGTAAGCTTGGCCTACCACTAGAAAGATTGGCATGATTTTAGAACTAAGAACATTTTTATAGGTTAAAATATCAAGAAAATTAAAATTATAAAGATAATGACATTTTTGCGGCAAAAGTTGAAGTATGATCATATGGAAGGGATTAGCTGGTTATTTTGATGGCATAGAAGAGATATAGAAACTTTTTAGGTTTAATTGTAAAACCCCACCCATAAGCTCCATCTAGTTTGATATTCCTCCCATAAGATGATTTATGACAAAAACACACCCACAAACAAGTTTTAAACAAAATCTCCCCCCACCCACTCATCTCACATGTATTTCCTAATAATTTATTAAGTAAGATTTAAATTTTCATAAAAATTAAAAAATATTCAAAATATTATTTGATTTCAAATATACGAGAACATGATTTTTGTGGGACAATTCAAAATATTCAAATTTTAGATTTGAAAAGGTTCCATGAAAGTCAAATGTTTCAAATTTGAATATTTATTGGAAAATTATGAAATACCTTTGAATTTTGAAATTTCAAATCAGAATACTTATAGGAAATTCTTAAATTTGAATTTAAATAGTTTTGAATTGCCTCATAAAAACTCAAAATTTTTGAAGAATTTAAATGTTACTTAAATTATTAGGAAATACATATGAGATGAGTGGGGGGGGGGGGGGGAAGAGATTTTTGGGTGGGTGGATTTTTGCTACAAATCTTATGGGGAAAAATATCAAACTAGAGGGAGTTTATGGGTGGGTTTTTGTAATTAACCCAACTTTTTAATGCCATGGAAAGGGTTATCTCTTTAAATAAAATGTCGACACTGTAACCAGCCAAATACATGATGCATTTATCAATGGTCTAAAACCCAAACTCAAGGTAAATGAAAAGGATCAAGGGCATGGCTATTTTTTTTACCTGATATACGTGAACTCGTCAGTATCAGGACTGAAAATAATGGGAAAGATACATTTTAATTTGTATTCGGATCGAGAAAGAGGAACGTGTTAATTCTAGAAAGCATGAATCTATCGACCAGAGACTAAGTATCACTAGAGAAACCAAATTCCAGATACACAAGGTGGATACAGGGGGAAACAAATTCTAGATACACAAGGTGATACAGGGTCAAGTTTACTAAAGATACGCCACTGAACTAAAGACAACTGAATTGGATATTACCAAAGAACGATCGAAAATTGACCAAGCCCTAAGCAGGGGCTGACTAAGCTGAACTCTCTTTCGGATGGCTCTGCATGCGTCATTCATCTCAACTAGTGGAAAATGTCAGTGACAGTAACAGAGAGGGAAATTTGGTTGTAGGACATTGTTCGTTTGTGTAATTTGCTATTGGATACTCTTCATTTTGAAATTAGCTAGGACACTGGTAATCAGTAATATACCCTAGGACATTGTAACACGTGAGTTGAGATTCATAACAGCAGATACATAACGATTTGAAATTTTGCATAAAGATTCAAGACTTATTCTTTATCTATGTGATTTTTCATAAAAAATCCACATTGTTTGTATAACGTTTTACCTTCAAAATATTTAGTTTTTAAATCAAACTATCCAATCAATTGAAATTTATTTTATAAAAAATCATGTAGATAAAGAACTTAACTTTGAATCTTTGTGCAAATTTTTAAGCTCTCATGTATCTTGTGTGTTGAGATAACAATGTTCAAAAGAATCATTCTCGTGTGTTACAATGTCCTAGGGCAAATACTACTGATTCTTATTGTCCTCGAGCTACTTTCGAAACGAAGAGGTTGAATAGCAAATTACACAAATGAACAATGTCATACAACCAAATTTCCCTAACAGATAACTGTGCCTCATGATCATGAAAGAGAACAGAAAAGTAACTAGAGGGTAGGTGGGGCATGTTGGTCAAGTAAGCCAAGAATGTTTTT
Organism: Oropetium thomaeum; assembly: GCA_001182835.1. NCBI lineage: Eukaryota > Viridiplantae > Streptophyta > Magnoliopsida > Poales > Poaceae > Oropetium > Oropetium thomaeum. The sequence continues at coordinate 552,133 of LFJQ01000051.1, forward strand.
TTAGATACAAGCCAAGAATGTTGAGATGCCATAAACCAAACTGACAAACTCGAATAAGCTCTCTTATTCAATTACATAGTATTGCTCACACCCAAAAAGCAAAATAAACATTCCATCCATTTTTAAATTGTTATCATTAGGACAAGAATTCTAGTTCAAAAGTTAACTTGAGTTATTGTTCTAATGACGACAATTTGAGAACGAGGGAGTATGTTTTCTATGATTGACTAGCGGCAAGTTGCAAAAACCAAATTGTTTTTGTTAGAACAATCTGCATCTAAATGCAGTGATAAGAAATTCAAAATTATGTTACTTACTAAATGAATGTAAAAGAATCAGGGACTCGGAACTAACTATATATGCAGCCCTCAAAATCTAAGTGTCACCAATATTTCATTTTTATTCATGTCTAGAAATATGCATAACGTTGTGAAAAAAAATACCAGGTTCATATCCCAATCACAGTTGAGACATATATACAGCAGCAGCTCACAACAATTATATGGACAGACTAATATACAAGAGATATAAGTGATCAGTCTACCAAGATTGGACAACTAAAGTGTCCAATAGCAGCGGCTAATTCTGCAATGTTGGATTACAATATGTCTAATTAAAAAGGTGAATATATAACAAGCATCTAAAATGTTACCTTCACCGTGTCCATGAAACAGCATCAATCTCATCCCGTGCAGATTTGTACAGCTCAAGCCTCTTGAAGCATTGCTGCCTTCGCTCCATAAGAGCAGGGTCCTCATCAAGGAGAACCACAAGTTGCTTAGACTATTACGGAGTAAAAGAAATTTTGTCACGTGGAGGTCTGGTGAGAAAGGAAATGAGCCAAGCTACAAAATAAGTTATTACTCACATCTTTCCTGCCCACTTGTGTATAGAAGTAATTAAGCAGTGATCGTTTAGCTTCACGGACTTGACAGTGAACAACCGACTTGGGGATAGTATTTTTCAATGTTTCAGAAACCATGCCAATGTATGAGGCCACATTAGTAGCAATCCTCCTGAAGTGTGCATCAGTATAACGATCAACAGAAGGAGTGGAAGGGTTTTCAGTTCCAGGGTTTCCAGCTCCAGGGTTCCTAGGTCCAGTCTTATCAACTTCCTGTGGGAGTTTGCGGAAGAAATCCACTGTCAAATATGCTGCTTCCATGTCAACCAGTCGTAGAGTAGTTTTATGCCCATCTTCACGAAATCTCTCAAGGGCCTCATAGCATGCAGCAGCAAGCTCTGCTTGAAGTGTGGGGAATCTTTTCAACTCCTAACAATACAGCAAGACTTCATTAAAATATTGTAAAAAAAACTTCTAAAAAGATATTTGGGAAAACCTAAAATTGTGCAATTGATGCTTTTTTTTTGCGAAAATGCAATTGATGCTTTAACAGAGGACCAACCTGTGTCTCCCCAATAGATATTCTCACCAAGTCTTTCAAAACAGAATGCACCTGCATCGATTGTAAGACTCTTCAGTTGATGAAATAAAGTACTAATGAAATCAGCACAAGAAGATTTCTTACGGCATCTACAGAAGCTTCAGCTGGTCCTCTAAAATAATTCAGAGCAGATTCAATTAGTCGACGGTACCCTTGCTCAGGAGCAATCAGGTGAGGCTGATAACCATCGGCCTGTGATACAACTCTCTTAACATTTTGCAAAGAGAGGTGGCGATCAAAAGGAAGTTTCCGCAAAGCAGCAGGGAGTTTGTTATCAAAAACCCCGTAAATTCGATCACCACCAGGTCGCCTATAAATTTTAAATTCATATTTAGATGTCAGGATACTCAAGGAAAGACTTTTGATAGACACAGCTAATAAGAAAACATGAGATAATATTTCAAAAAGAGGAAATGTTATGTAAATATTACCCCCCATCAAGATGCTCTTTAAATATTTTGTCAAATGCACGACAAAGCTCCAAAATGAGGTACAATTGAGCCTGCAAAAGCACACACATGATTTTCCTGTGTCCATTCGACTCCAATACAATTTATCTCAAGTTCAATAAGAGTACCCCAGCATCTGAGGCAACAGGTCTGCCAAGGTGATCCATCTCAGATTCAAGCTCATCAATAGTTTTGTTTATCAATGACGTTATGCTTGGAATACGGGCTCTGATTGCAGCCTCTAGTTGCTGAAAGATGAAAAACATCACTCATCATCCACAATATTCACTTGACCAGCAAAAGAAAAGAAAATAATAGAAGGATTTTATAACCTGTGAAAGAAGTTTAGCAAGGTATTCTGAACCCATCCTACTTGCTAGATGAGAATATTCAGGACTAGAAGTAAAGAATTCTTGCTCTTTTCGCCGAGCAACAATCATGTCGACATTCCTATTGATATCTGCTTGTGAGCGGTTTACAATTCCAACCCATGGATGCTGCAGTCGATAAGCTCTTCCTTCAAGAACCTTAACGAGAAAATGGATCTGTATTAGTTACAAATTCAAAGGCAATAAAAATGCAAAATTAGGTCGACAGTTCACATAGAACAAGATAAAAACAGAAAACGTACATCAAGCGCGTTTGTTCCTTTATCCATCAAATCAAGCTTAGTTAGCACACCAAAGGTCCTTTCACCTGCAGACATAGTATTATCCCTCAGCCAAGAAATAAAATCAGTGAATCGAAAACATGGAATTTCGTCAACATGGGGAACATGCCACATAGTACTAGTCTTAATTTAGGGTAATGAGAAAACAGAACTAGTCCACTTTTGTTACTGAATCAAATGGATGTACCACTGTTCTGATTTCAGCAAGACTGTTTAGAAATTCTGGGTACAAAAACAAGGATTGAGAACTTGAGAGTTGGTACTACTAATTATTCTGTGATTCCTCCTGTTATTGGAATGAACTTCTTAAGTCTCAATTGCAGATGGGACATTGCAACATTAGAATTTGCATTACAATTCCAATTGCAGAAGGGACATTCAATATTGCAGTCCTGTGTTGCAATATGTATATATCCCATGCATGTACATCTTGTATAGCAAGCCAAACCCTAAGGTTTGTTTGAACATTATACTATATATATACCTGGTGCATCCATAGAAATCCTGTCATGGATCTTTTCCAAACATTCTCTCTTTCAATAATGGTGGTAGCTTATAAATATGTATAGGAGTACTCTAAGTTAATTTTTAATAAAGGTAATGGTGTGTATTTAATAAACATGTGGATAATCTATGCAACGTTTTAATGGCAGTGGTGGGTAACATATAAACATCCATAGGGGCAGGCTAACATTTTTTCGATGGCACTGGTAGGTAATTAACGTAGTAATTTCTAGCCGTTAGAGTGCGAACGTGGTGGCTAATAGATGCATCAATTTGAAGAATTCTGTATAAGCACAACATTTTCATCCATACCAGTTGGATCAACGTCCCGAGCAAGCTTGATGGCATCCGATGTTGCTATATCTTGATTGGCAGGAGATATGGCCAGTATAATGCAATTTGGCTACAGGAGAGAAAAACAGGAAATTTAAGCACAGAAGTAAATATCATGTATGTAGAATCGTCAACAAGGTAGTAGGCTATAACTGTACGCAATATGCAGGCTAAGGTCTAAGGCACAGGCTGACATAGGATCTGAATTCAAGAGAGAGCGGGTATATAAAAAATACAGCCAAAGCTAAAGAAGTTATGCCTAAAATCAGAAGGCTGAAAGTGATGCCAAAAAAAAATGAAGGATTACCTAAATATAGGACTTATTTATGATTTTGATAATCTAAGATGGAGGGTGACAAGTACCGAGTCTTACACCTAGTAGAACTGTCGTAAGCTTGAGTGTTGTGGTTAGATACCTATGAATAGCCTGTATAGAGGGACTTTCTGACTTTTGTTTTTTAGTTAAATGCAAGATAAACAACAAAGCTCTCAAACCTATACTCAGTAGCTATTTTAGTATTAATAAATAACGATAAGAAGAGACAGGGCTGTGATACATAATAAGCTGAGAGCTGTACGTAGGACTGGATGTCAAATGAAGTACTGAAATGTTTATTTAAAAGACATTATCTGATTTTTTTAATAAGATTCAAAAACACGTCAAATCATAGCTATATAGATGTGTGCATTCACTCATACCTTATCAACATATGAGCGCACCATATTTTCAATGTCCTGGACAATACTATCAGGCTGCCCCTCTGGATAAGAAATGTTCGGTGAAACATTCCTAATAAACATTGCTAATTTCAAGAACGCAGACAAAATGGATGCACTGTTTTTTTTGGCATACCTACAGCAACTTTTGTTAGACCCGGCAGATCAATCAGCGTTAAGTTGACCACTGTAACAACCAATGCAGAGAAAATAATCTGTTAAGAAGATTCAAACACTACACAGACAATATTACACATGTAAGCCAGCTGTTCTACAAACTGTTAGTCAACAAAAATATTCCACTAGCATCAATATAATTATTAAAGTGCAGCCATGAAAACAACATTGTTACTTCTGGAAAACAGAGGAGAAACTGAGAAAGAATACACAGTGATAAACGTAGAACAGAACCAGCATTTTGTATTTGAGAACGATAGCAGCAGCAAAATTTTCCTCCAAAATAAAATAGAGAAATATAAGAAGCAGTAGGTTGTGGCCAGGGCCTAAACTACCATGTGGAGAGTATATGCTGAGATGAATTGGAACTGGAGATATTTGCTTTGTCCTCCCTGTCACCCTGTCAGTTTCGTCTTGGATTTCCTTTCGCACAAGAGCTGCAAAAGATAATCATTGGTTCTTAATAGGCGAAAATGTAAAAACCCTCCCACAATGAAACCTACTTAGGAGCCAATCTGCAATCATAGTATACTTGTGGGGTGTGAAGTGCAACTTTTAAAGTTATAGGAGGGTTTTTGCAACTCTGGACGACCTGTAGGAGGGTTTTCGCAATTTCGCCTTTTTTAATAAGTACATACACGACAGTCATTTCCAAGTACTATAAATACTAATCCCAAGTGTGCATATGACATTTTTTCAAGTTTCAAAACTTCAAATAATACTTTGTGTGATACTTTTGAGTACATGTTGAAAAGTCTGAGCAAAAGCACATAAACTAATGAAAGCATTTTATGGCAGTCAAAATAAAATCATTTCAAAACTCCTAAATGCTTATAGATTGCATCGATTGAAGCTGCAACACCTAATTATTGACATTCCCTGGACATCCCAACTATTTAAGATAGGCAAACAAGTCCTGAGTCCTAAATATTTAAACCAAGGCAAGCAAGTGTTACCCTTGTGAGGAGGAAACTTAGATGGGAAATTAAATCTGTAAGCGATACAATTAGAGGTAGTTCACTGACTGAACTAAATACTTAAATCAGTTAATGGTGGTGGCAAAAAATAAAAAAAACACTACTTGCTTAGTTCTTATTAGCAACGGCACAGCTGATGAACCGACTATCAAACCAACAAGCAATCCAATTTCAAAGCAGTAGACGCCCAGAATAACGATTAAACGCAATAACTATTTCTCAAGATAAGGCCCTCACAGAAATCAGTGAAGCGGCGCTTGGGCATATGCAGGAACTCAGCGTACTCCTGCGCTCCCTCCTCCGTCTTATGCAGCTGCAACACCAGTGGCCTCCTCGTCACGATTCCTACCGATCAAAACACAGACAACCATAAATAAAATTCTAGCAAAACCCTCGACGAACACGAAATTCAAGGTACACCTGAGCCTCGTGGAAGGAAGTCTCGCCCCACGATGCTCTCCAGCACCGATGACTTCCCCGAACTCTGTACGTCACCGCGAAAATTAAGCCACGGAACGAAACCTTAGGCTGCCAGCAAGCACCAATATACAGGTGATGGAAAGAGGCGGACCTGGCCGCCGACGACGGCGACGGATGGGAGCGCTTCCCAGAGGGTGGGGAGGGAGCCTGCGCCGTCCCCGCCGCCGTGGTCGCCGAGGACGGTGCAGGCGCGCTGGATTCGGTTCACCAGCACGATCACGTTCTCCATGGTCGTCATCCCTGCGATTCACGGTGAGAAGAGGAGGTGGAGAAGGAGGAAGCCGGTGGTCATGCAAGGTTCTAGAAGAAGAAGCGGGAGGATCGAGAGGGAGAGCGCCCTGCCCCTGCTCTGAAGGGTGCGCGTAGCAGTAAAGCGAGAAGCCGAGAAGATTGAGGCGTCACCGTCGTGGTGTAACTGCCACCTCTTTCTAATTTTTCTTTTCTTCGCTTCCGGTTTTGCCCCCCGCCAATTCAAAGACGTCCGGCGGGAATCGCTAGGTCCACTTTAATCATTGATTTGAGTCATAATAGGCTTTTATCTTTTATCCTCACCGAAAGTTTCCGTTTTATGCAATATTTTTTTTAAAGAGTACTGTTACAGGTCCTATTACATTGTACGATCTTTGTGCGACTGGCATCATCTAATGATGCAGGAGTATGTACCTGATTAATCATGCACTTAGAGTCATTAATCAAGCGTAGTCGAGACAAAGTCGGATGCATGGGTCGGACTTAGAGCATTTCCCTTTTTCATAAAGCGAACACTTTCCAGCCTCTAAGAAATTTCATGTACATGTACTTTATTAATCTTAATATAAAGTCTAAGTAAAGATGTTTGGCATTTGCATTTTTATAGACCTATAAAATTTTATAAAGAGTAAAGTGCACAACAGTATCTAAATACCTAGTTTCCTTAATTCTTAAAACGTGGATCTAACACCTCAAACTTGTCAAAGTGTGTCATCTAAATCCTTAAACTTGTTATACGATTTACCCTGGTCTATTTACCTCTCTAAACTTGTCTGAGACTGTTATCCAGATCCTCTAACTTGCTAAGTAATTACATATATCAAATTTATCATGACCATATGTCACTCTTAAGTGTATGAATCATCATTTGCATTAGAGACACTGAAGCTTCAATCTATTGCTACCTCTACTCGTTGGTTGTCACGCGTCACCGTTGCAGCGAAGCTATGCACGTCGGTAATGAAGCATCGGACAAACTCCTAGTCCTAAATTAGCGACTGCCGCTACCGTCGGTGATAACTGCCTTTCGCGACATGGCGGTGTCCTTGCCGCCGCACCTGCACTCACCCAGTTCCGCCACGGTCCACCGTGTGCTGCTCGTGCTCTGTTGTCGCCCTCTACACTCCGTCGTCGTCTGAAATTTGATTGAATTTTAGTCAATTCAGAAAGAGGATTCCCTTTACATTACTATACTATCTATTTAACACCATCTCAAATAGTAAAATTAAGATTGTCAAAATATAAACATGAGATCAAAACAGGAAAAGCAATAACGATAATCTCAATTTTTTTCACTTTAACCTAGATTTTAACTGTGTTTAACTTTGACAATCTCAGTTTCTTTATTCCAACCTAGTGTTTAACTTTAAGAATCTAATTTTTTTTTTCTATTTTGATCAGATGTTTAAGAGACAAAGTAGACATATTAATGTTAGTTAAAGTTATTTGGATCATGAGTAAACTACTTAGCAAGTTAGAGGACTTATATGACACCCTCAAACAAGTTGGAGACCTAAATAGACTATAGTAAATCGTATAACAAGTTTAGAGACCTAGATGACACACCTTAATAAATTTAGTATATCAGACCGTATTTTGAAAGTTGAGGGACCTAACTGACACACCTTAACAAGTTTAAACACCAACTGTGCACTTTACACTTTTATAAATTATGCATTCTATAAGTTTTTCACTGAAATTATATGGACATATAACTACTTCATAATGTCAGTGTAATACCATGGAGCAGTGTAATAATTTTTAAGATAAATACATTCATATAATTGTCATATTTTCAAACTTAACAATTCTCAATGTTTAATAAAAAAACTTGTCAATAATGATTTCAGTTATCAGTCTGAAGTAGTATTAGATTTGTCATTAAAGATGACAAAACGTGTTAGAAGTGTTAATAATAAAAATACAAAGATAATATGTATCTTCCTATTGAGTCCTTAGACCATTATCAATGCAAGTATCATGAGAGTTTTGTTTTCATTAATTAACATAATATAAACAAAAATAGTGATGTGGCAAAATATTTATTATGAAAAAGAGGAGTTGGATTTGATGAAGGAAATTTGATGTACACCGTTTTTTAATATGCTATAAAACTAGAATGAAACCTCAATCGAGAATAATTTATTTTTATCTTTGTACTATTTTTATTTTTTAATTGTTGACATCGTTGATACATCAATTTTAAATATTTATCTATTCAAAATATATAATACTTATCATTCTTTCTTAAAAAGATGAATTGTTAAAATTGATGTAAGAAATGAACGACACAACAATTAAAACAATGGAGGGAGTATGTTTTATAAACTCATATTGGTCATTTAACATTTGAATAAATGATATAGTAGTCCATAAAGCTGCAAAATAGAGCTTCACATTAAGAGCACTTAGTTTTTTATTTAAACTTCCGAAGAAAAGATACTAGGGTAGTTTCGGAATGAAAAATCAGACGGCGGATAAGGGCGGCGGCTTGGTGAGTTGGTAGACCTTTGTCCTCAAGGACAACGCAGAACGGTCGTCTCGATGCATCATCATCTTCGAAATCCCGTCCCCGGATTTCCAATTCTTTGTTCAGTGGGTGGGTCACGCGTTGCACGCGCATATCCATTTGACGCGTTCCGGGTTCCTTCCCCGCGAAGGCCGAAGCAACGGCACTGTTGCTGTTGGAACGAAGACTAGGCGGGGCGGGCACGGGCACAGCAACGTCTCCACCATTGAAATGGCTAGGCCCATTTTCTGTTCCCCGCGGGCCATTAGAAATGTGCATTGGGCCGAACATAGCGGCCTCTATATAATCTGTCCAGCCCCCCTGCAGCCGAATTTTTTATTTTTAGCATTATTTTTAAATCAAATTTTATTACTAACAGGCGGATCGAAAAATTTGCAAAACTAGCATGCCAGTCGCCCACAAAGTGGGCGATTTATGCTTGTCGCCCACTGTGTGGGCGACTTTTGGACGCGCAGAAAAATCGCCCATACGGTGGGCGATTTTTTAGAAAAATCTCCCACCATGTGGGCGACTTTTCGTGCTCGCCCCCGCACTATAAAATCGGCGCTTGGCGCGCCGCCCGCCCGCCCGGACAAAACAGAAGAGAAGGGAGAGGAAGGGCCGTCGGTGCGCCGAGAGAAGTGAGAGGAGAGGAAGAAGAGAGGAGAGGAGAGGAGAGGAGAGAGAGGAAGGGAGGGAAGAGAAGAGAGAGAGGAGGAAGAAAAGGAGAAGGGAGGGAGGAGGAAGAAAAGGAGGAGAGAATAGGAGAAGAAGAAGGGAGGGGTGGTCTTCTACATATTGCGACGGTAATATTTTTATCTATATTAAATTTATATAAATTAATTTTAATATTATCGTATTATTAGTATAGTTTTACTGTATTTATGAACATATGTTAGGATTAGTAGCGTAGTTTTGCTTAGTGTAATTTGTTAATAGAATATAGGATTATTAGTAAATAGTTGTAATAAGTTGTATTAGTGGAGTTGTAAGATTGTGTATTAATAGTGTAGCACTAGTTTATTACGATTATAGTAGTATTTTTATTTATATTAAATTTGTATAAAATAATTTTAATATTTTAGTATTATTAGTGTAGTTTTTATTGTATTTGTGAAAATATGTTAGGATTAGTAGCATACTTTTGCTAGTGTAATTTGTTAATAGAATTTAGGATTATTAGTAAATAGTTGTAATAAGTTGAATTAGTGGAGTTGTAGATTTTGTATTAATAGTGGAGTTGTAGATTTTGTATTAATAGTGTAGCATTAGTGTATAACGATTTTATTAGTATTAGTGTATATTTTGTTTTGTAGTATATTTTAGTTTTAATAATGAAATTAAGAAATACAATGTTATATGTTAGGTTATTGTAATAATGGCGGTAGTTCAGGAAGGCTGTCCGGAGTTGCTCGATCCACAGCAGGATCAGCGACACCGATCGTACTTGAGTGCGGTGAAAGGACAGGACCTACCTGTTTTGCGGCCTCGTGTGCCACTTGAGCTGCTACCACTAGACGAGCGTTGGATTCCCAGGTAAACATATCATTTATAAAATCCGACTTTATGTTGCTATTATTAGTAGTACGTTTTGTTCATGATAGAGAAATTAATGGTACGACGAATATTGCAGATTACGCAGAGCTGGTCTTCTTCCGTTGTGCAGACTTGTGGAGGCCACGGCAGCTGATGGGGAAATGCGGGATCCTGCGAAGCGGTTTAATTTTGACCGCCCCCTTATTGCTGCATTTGTGGATCGATGGAGGCCTGAGACTAACACGTTTCACTTACCGGGTGGGGAGATGACACCAACACTTCAAGATGTGTCGTAGGAATTAGGATTCCTAATGTATGGCATATGATATTTGTATGCTACATGGTACTATATTCGTATTTTCAATCTTCTATGACACGTTTAAGCTTCATTTATATTGTAACAATTTGAAGTGTGCACTTATTTTTCATTTAGATACTTCGCGCATTTCACGGCCATTAAAAAGTTTCTCACATGGTCATGCATAAAGTTCTGTCGGCGTTCGTTGTGGCCGACGAGTAATTAGTATCGTGGAGTGCGTGTTTTGGTTCGGATGGTTCGCGAGAGGACACAAGGATTTATACTGGTTCGGGCAACGTGCCCTACGTCCAGTTCGATGAGGCTGTTCGTGTTACTCGCGACAGTTTGTAGTAGGGGGTTACAAACGGGCGAGAGAGGGACGAACTCCCAAGTCTCTGTGAGGTGTTCTACGTGGGGTGAGATGTCGTGTGTCTTGGACTCGTATCCCGCCTCGTCGTTCTCCCGCCTCCCCCCTTTTATACTGCAAGGAGGGAGGTGGGCGTACAAAGAGTTGGCGCAAAGGTGTGGGCGGCGGCATGGCCGGGTGTCCTGTAGGCCGCGCTGTTGATGCTTCAGACTCCGTGCCGGTCGCTGTGGATGACGTCGCAGGCATGGCGGTGCTTCTTCGGTCGATGGCGCCACAGGGATGGCCGTCAACGAGGGACGTCCCTTCGGTATGGTCGGTCACCCTCCGACGAGGGGTCGGAGGAGAGGAGGACTGGTCATCGTTAGCTCCGTACCCGGTCGAAATGTCGATCGTAGCCGTCCCGTCTTGTCAGAAGGGATGGGCTTTGACGGGGGTCGTTCGCATAGTGACGGCCTCGCTGTCACTGTACGACGTGGGCGGTAAACGCCCACTTGCGCGGGGGGCTTTGGTAGCCACGAGAGTAGTTGAGCTTTCATTACTCAACTACTCAGTACCAACCGCCTTCGTCGCGCTAGGTGGCGCTCCCGACCCCTGAGGGTCGGGAGGGAGCGATTCGCCCGACCCCTGGGGTCGGGCGAGGCGGACTTTGGCACGAGCTCCCGACCCCGTCATGGTGAGGTCGGGAGCCTGAGTCGAGCGGCGGGTGATCCGACCCCGGTCGAGGGGGTCGGGCGAGGCGGACCTGTCTGTGGGCCCGAGCCACTGTACGCGCGTCGCGGCATAGAGGTCGGGCGAGACGGAGGTCGCTTATTGCTTTATACGTAAAGCAGTCGGAGGACCGCTAATACCGGTCATCACCGGTATCGGCCCTCAACAGTAGCCCCCGAGTGAGGTCCGACCCCCCACATAAGAGGGGTCGGGCGTCGCTCTAATCGGAGGTGGCTTGTAGAAGCGTTTCTACCGGTAAGGGGCGCGCGCGAGCGCGCACCTTACAGGTGTAGCCCCCGAGCGAGGTCTGATCCCTTCTTGGGATCGGGCGTCGCTTAAGTCGGGAGGAAGAGCGATCGTGGTGATCCCTTATTTGTGCTGTAAGGGGCGCGCGCGAGCGCGCACCTTGCAGGTGTAGCCCCCGAGCGAGGTCTGGCCCCCTCGGGGGCCGGGCGTCGCTCAGGTCGGGAGAAGGAATTTTCGTTCGCGAGAGCGAACTCATCCTTGGGACTTAAGGTTCTGCGACCCCGCGTTGGATCTCTTTTTGCGATTCCGTCCCCGAGTCCTCTGCTCGTTGCAGTGACCGGTCGGGGGTTCGGTTCGTCTTTGTATCGTGCCTCCAGCGCGTCCGTCCGCCGGACGAGGAGGTTGAGCCGAGCCACGCCTTACCTCGATGGCCGAGGCGTGACGCTCATCGAGCTGCTAACGGGTAAGTTCAAGTGGAGCCCCGGGATCCCTTCGGGGGGATCCCAGCCGAACCGGCTGGCGGTTGGCCCCAATATTCCTAGTCGCCGTCCCACGTGGTTCTCAGATGCCGTTCGATAGGCTTCTGAGGGCTCGTTGCCTCTCTGCGGGGAGATACCCGTGGGTCGGATCGGACCGGGACTCGAACGCGAATCGTGATGCCCCTGGGCGGTCGACCGCCTGGGGGTACTGGCCGCTAGCGGACCCATCACTTTTCACCCCTCACTCTGTTTATGCCCTGAGCGGCTGTCGAACCCATCCGCTGGGCCAGCCTTCGAACTCTTTGGGCCGTCGGGGCATGTTTCAGCCCATGTGTTTTTCTTACCTGGGCGGGCCTGACCCGATAAGTCGAACCGTCGTTCGGTATCACGGAGTTACCTGAGCTGGCCCGGCCCTATAAGTCGAAGCGTCGCTCGGCGGCGTGCGATGGCGCTCGATCCGGCGGAGCCTGCAGGCGTGAGCAATAAAACATGACGAGACGTTTACCTGCCTCACCTGGCGCGGGCGTGAATGGGGCGCGCTGCTCGAGGGGGCGCGCCGCGGGCGTCGTCGTCTCGGCCGAGCCTATATAAACGGACCCGCGGGCTTCGTCCGTTGCACTTACGCTTTCTGCCTCCTCGAGCTTCCGCTGTCTTGCGCATTCTGCTCCCAAGCCCTTTCGCCTTCCTTCGTCCTCGCCACTCCCGAGTCCCCCACAGCCACTTACTTCGCTCATCTTCGATGGCGTCTTGGGGGAAGTCCGACGTGCGGAGCGTCCGTCTAGAGGGCCTGGTGAGGCGCGGCCTCCTCCGCGCGCGCACGGGGGCGGCGGAGTGGCTGGTGCCGGGCGACGAGACGCTGCCATCCCCGCCGGATGGCTACATCGTTTCGTTCGCGCCGTTCCACGAGCGCGGGTTCGGCGTCCCCGCGCACCGGTTCTTCCGGGGGCTGCTACACTACTACAACATTGAGCTGCAGCATCTCAACCCCAACGGGATCCAGCACGTCGCCCTCTTCGTGGCGTTGTGTGAAGGATTCTTGGGGATCGAGCCCCATTTCGACCTCTGGCGGTATTTCTTCGCCGTCAGCTTGCTGAAGGCGGAGCGTGGGCCGGCGCCGATCGGGTGCGCCGGCATCCACCTTCGCAGCAACTGCTCCGCCGACTACATTTCGGTGAAGCTGAGGACTTCCCACAGGGGCTGGCACGGCCAATGGTTCTATCTCAAGAACGACACCGCCGGTCCCCTGCGGGAGTTCACGGGGCGGGTCTTCCCGGTGGCGCCCGAGTCCTGGCGATGGGGTCCTCCGAAGAGGGAGCAGACGATGCTGGATGGCCTTCTCGTGGCCATCGCGCAGCTGAAGGAGGCGGGCGTGCGCGGTGCTGGGGTCATCGCGGAGTACCACGCCCGCCGCGTCCTTCCGCTGGTGGCCCGCCCGCTCCGTCTGGACCAGATGGGGCCCGGCGTGGACGCGGAGGGGTCGGTGATGGCGGGAGCTCCCCCCTCCGAGTCGGAGCTCAAGCAACGCCTGAAGGAGACCCTCCTCCCGGAGGAGGCCGACGTCGACTTGGACGACCATCCTCGGGCCCTTCCGTGGCCCGGGAGCGTCCAAATTGTAAGTTCTCCCCATCCTTAGCTTGTAGATCGTCTTTTTTCTTTTCTAGAGTCGATATTGACTATTTGATGTGCGCCAGGAGGGCCTGGTCCTCCGCCGATCCCTCGTCCCCGTCCCGGAGGACGCCGCGACCAGGGAGGCGAACCGCCTCGCCGCCGAGGAGCAGAAGCGGCGGAAGGACGCCGCGAAGGCGAAGAAGGCGGCGAAGCTCCAGAGGCGCGGTCGCCGCCAGGGGTCGGAGGAGGAGGAGAGCGATGACGACGATGACGACGACGAGGAGGAAGAGGAGGAGGAGGAGGAGGAGGTCGGCCCCCGTCAAGGGGGTCAGGGGCCGAGCGGGTCGCGCCCGCCGGCCCAAGTGCTGACATTGGAGCCCCCGAGGTTGAAACCTCAGGGGTCGAGCGGGTCGCGCCCGCTGGTGGAAGAGAGGAGGCCCGAGGCTCGGAGGCCGGAGGCCTCGGGGTCGGGCCCCCGGGGTCCGGCTGCGACGCGCCCACAAGAGGAGCCACCGAGGTCTGAGCCTCGGAGGTCGGAGGCGACGCCGAGTCGCGCCCCGGCCGTGCCCGCCGCGGGGTCCGCGACAGCGGGAGCGGCGCCAAGGACGCCGACGCCGGCGGGGCCGTCGGCCGGCACGCCCCCGAGCGGGAGGGTGGCGCCCACGGCTGCCCCGGGGGAGCCGGCGGCAGCGCGGGCGAGCGAGAAGCGCCCCCGCCCTTCGGAGGGGCAGTCGGATCCGACCCCCAAGCGTCGTCGGGGGATGGCCATAGGGTAAGTAGTTTTGATTCTTTCTTTCTTTTCTTTAAGTGTCCTGCTCACCGCCGCTCGCTCGTTGTGCAGGGTCGGAGGGATGGTCCTGGCGTTGGCCACGGCGCCCAAGAAGGCGCTTGCGCGGCGCCCGTCCGCCGGTGCGCCAAGGGCCGGTGACGCGGAGTCATCGGCGGCTGGTGAGGCCAGGGCGGTGGAGCCCCCGCGCGCGGTGGCGACGGCCGTCGAGGCGGCGCGGTCCGCGAAGCAGGAGGTGGCGGCGGCGGAGCCGGCGCGGGCGGAGGCGGAGCCGGCGCGGGCGGAGGCGATGGTGGTGGCGCCGCGGGAGGCGCCAGAGGGTGCGGGCGCTAGCGGGCCTATGGCTGCCATGGTGCCAACGGCCCCCGTGGCCGAGGGGTCGGCGTCGGGGGGCGCCGCGGTGGGGTCCATAGACCAGGCCCTCCAAGAGGAGCTTTCGGAGATGGTCGCGTTGGACAGCATCGCGGCGTCACTCCGACATCGCCTCTCGAGGGGTCTCAGGAGGCGCCAGGCGCTCGAGCGGCAGCTTATCGCTGCTAGCAGCGCGGCGGCGGATGCCCAGACCCGGGAGGAGTCCGCGGTCGGCCGACTCCGGGGGGCGGAGGAGGAGGCCCGCATTTTGAGGAGTCAGCTGGAGTCCGCCCACCAGGTACGCAACGCCGCCGTCGTGGTGGCGGTGGAGAGGAGCCAGCAGGTGGGCGGGCTTCGGGCGGTACTCCGGAAGGAGAGGGAGGCGAGGATGGAGGCCGAGGGCGTGGCCGCCGACCTGGGGACGGAGCTGTCCGACGCTCGGACAGCGGTGAAGAAACTTCAACAGGCGGTGGCGGGTATGTGGTACCCTTTCTCTTTCTTTTTAGCTTTCTCTTCCTTAGGCAGCGTGGTCTGACCATCGGACGATGTGTGCAGCGCTCACGGAGCAGGTGGAGGAGCGTGCGCGCGAGGCGTCAAGGGAGGCACTCCGCCGAGGCGTGCACCGGGCATTCGCTATCGCCCGGTCTCATTATTCCAGCATCGCGCTGGACTTAATGAGTCAGGGGTTCGCGCCCGGGTACACCGACGAGGAACTGGATGAGATCGAGGATGAAGTCGCCCCCTTGGCGCACGCCCTGGCTGCGAGGATAGAGGAGGAGGATCGCCCCCTGACCCCGGAGCACGAGAGGCCCCCGACTCCAGAGCAGGAGCGGACCCCCGCCCCCGAAGAGTAGGAGTAGATTAGTTAGCATGTGTTTAGGGTGTCCGAGGCCGAAGCGCCCGGACAACTTGTAAAAACAAGTTTTTGTATTGCAAGTGATTTTGACCTCGACGGCCTGTTTCCTTATCACTTGCGTGAAAAAGCGCTCTGTCCCTCACTCGTCCGTTTATGTGTCCTCAAAGAATCGTAGGTTGTAGACAGGATCGACACTTAGTTTTTGCCGGTGAGCAATGTTGCCGTAGCCTTTCGCGGGCGGTAGGCGTTTCGCAGTCCGACCGACTCGACTTCGTGTTTCTCCTATCCACGACCTATCTTCTCTGAGTCTTAAACGTTAGGTGGGGGGCCGAGGCTCGGTGCAAAACGTAAGTCGCGGATAGGATCGATCGTTAGCTTGACTGGTGAGCGTTGTGGCCATAGCCCCCGTGGGCTCGTTAGCACTTTCGCGGTCCGACCAGTTCGATCTCAAGCTTTCCTATCTTTGATTTACTTGTTTTTGCACAAGTTTTTTGAAAACGTGCGAGGGTCGGGCCGCGCACGTATTGCACATGGAATACATGCGCGCACCTTGCAGGTGTTGAGCCCCCGAGCGTGGTTGGACCCCTGTGCAGCAGGGGTCGGACGCTGCTCGGGGGGTGCGGAAAACAGACAAGCTACGAGTTTTAGGGATAGAAACGACGTAGCTGTTCGATGTTCCAGGCGTTGGTGAACTCTTGTCCGTCCGCGGTCTGCAGCTTGTAGGTGCCGGGTCGGAGAACCTTGGCGACGATGTAAGGCCCCTCCCATGGCGGCGACAGCTTGTGTCGTCCTTGGCTGCTGGTGACGCGACGAAGGACGAGGTCGCCGACGTTGAACGCTCGCTCCCGCACGTTCCTTCCATGGTACCGGCGTAGTGCTTGCTGGTACTTGGCGGATCGGAGGAGCGCCACGTCTCGGGCCTCGTCGAGCTGATCCATCGCGTCTTCGAGGGACGTCTGGTTCCCTTGGTCGTCGTACGCCTTCACCCTCGGAGCACCGTAGTCGAGGTCGGTTGGTAGGACAGCTTCGGAGCCGTATACCATGAAGAAGGGGGTAAACCCCGTGGCCCGACTAGGGGTCGTCCGCAGGCTCCAGAGTACGGCAGGGAGTTCGGCTGCCCACCGACCGTTGAACTGCTTCAGGCGGTTGTGGATCCGAGGCTTCAATCCCTGCAAGATCATGCCGTTTGCGCGTTCGACCTGCCCGTTCGTCCGGGGGTGCGCTACGGCTGCCCAGTCGACACGGATATGGTAGTTGTCGCAGAATTTAAGGAATCGCTTTCCTGTGAACTGCGTACCGTTATCCGTGATGATGGAGTTGGGCACTCCAAAGCGGTGAATGATGTCGAGGAAGAATTCCACAGCTTCTTCCGGTCGGATCCTTGCCACCGGTCGGGCTTCGATAAATTTGGTGAACTTGTCGACGGCCACCAAGAGATGGGTGTAGCCCCCGGGTGCTTTTTTGAGCGGTCCGACCAGGTCGAGTCCCCAGACCGCGAACGGCCACGTGACGGGGATGTTCTGCAGCGCTTGCGCTGGCAGATGGGTCTGCCGGGCGTAGAACTGGCAGCCTTCGCAGGTGCGCACGATATGCGCAGCGTCGTTGACGGCTGTCGGCCAGTAGAATCCTTGTCGGAAGGCGTTTCCGACCAAGGTCTTGTGCGCCGCGTGGTGTCCGCAGACCCCACCGTGGATGTCTTGCAGCAGCAGCTTTTCCTGCTCGGTTGGGATGCAGCGCTGCAAAATCTTGGTGAGGCTTCTTTTGTAAAGCTCCCCATCGATAAGGACAAAGGACTTGGCTCGACGCGCGATGCGTCGAGCTTCCGTCTTGTCCGTGGGGAGTTCCCCTCGGATGAGGCAGTCGAGGTATGGGGTCCTCCAATCGTTTGGGGGGCCCGACCCCGACGTGGGTGCGTCATCGATCTCCATGACGTCGGATCCTGGAGGCGCGGGAGTCGATCCGACCCCTTCGCCTGGGGTCGACTCGTTGTCGACCCCTTTTGGGTCTTTGGGACGGATCGACGGCTGGCTTTGGTCGTGGGAGAAGACCCCTGGTGGGATCTGGTCCCGACCCGCCGCAATCTTTGCGAGGGAGTCAGCTTCTTCGTTCTGTCGCCTCGGGACATGCTTGAGTTCAAGACCGAAAAACTTGTGTTCGAGCTTGCGTACCTCTTGGCAGTACGCGTCCATGACATCGCTGTGGCAGCTTGACTCCTTCATGACTTGGTCGACGACGAGTTGGGAGTCGCCTCGAACTTCGAGACGTCGGATCCCCAACTCGTCGGCGATCTTGAGCCCATTGATGAGCGCTTCGTATTCCGCCATGTTGTTGGAGGCGGGAAACTGGAGTCGGATTGCGTACCTCATGCGCACCCCCATGGGAGAGACGAAGACGAGTCCGACCCCTGCTCCTGCGCGCATCAACGAGCCGTCGAAGTAGAGGACCCAGTACTCTTGGTCGACGGGGGCAGTGGGGAGCTGGATTTCGGTCCACTCCGCCACGAAGTCGGCCAAGGCCTGGGACTTGATCGCTGTACGAGGGGCGTACGTGATTCCCTCGCCCATGAGCTCGAGAGCCCATTTCGCGGCCTTCCCCGTTGCGTCGCGGTTTTCGACGACCTCACGCAAGGGGGAAGAGGTGACCACCGTTACAGGGTGCGACTCGAAGTAGTGTCTGAGCTTTCTCTTGGCGAGGACGACGCCGTAAAGAATTTTCAGTATCTGGAGGTACCGAGTCTTTGTGTCAGACAAGACTTCGCTCACGAAGTAGACGGGGCGTTGAACCTTGAGGGCGTGGCCCTCCTCCCTTCGCTCTACGACCAAAGCAGCGCTGACGACCTGAGTCGTCGCGGCGAGGTAGAGTAGGAGTGGCTCTTTCGGGGTCGGAGGCACCAGGACCGGTGGCTTGGACAGGATAGCTTTTATCCTATCGAGAGCCTCCTGTGCCTCGGGAGTCCATTGAAATCGGTCGGATTTCTTCAGGAGCTGGTAAAGCGGGTGAACGCGCTCTCCGAGGCGTGAGATAAAACGGCTTAGCGCCGCCAAGCACCCGGTCATGCGTTGCACTCCCTTCAAGCTCTGGATCGGACCCATCCGGTTGATGGCTTCGATCTTCTCCGGGTTGGCTTCGATGCCACGCTCGGAGACGATGAATTCGAGCAGCATCCCCCTCGGGACCCCGAAAACGCATTTTTCGGGGTTGAGTTTGATGCCGTTTGCTCGGAGCTTGGTGAAGACTCGCTCCAGGTCGTCAACGAGCTGGTCGGTCTTCTTGGACTTGACTACGATGTCGTCCACATAGGCCTCGACGATGTCTCCGATGAGTTCGTCGAAGGTTCTGATCATGCAGCGCTGATACGTAGCGCCTGCATTCTTCAGTCCGAACGGCATCGTGACGTAGCAGTACGAGCCGAACGGAGTGATGAAGGACGTCGCGAGCTGGTCGGACTCCTTCATCGGGATTTGATGGTACCCGGAGTACGCATCAAGGAAGCATAGGGTTTCGCACCCCGCGGTTGAGTCGACTATCTGATCGATTCGTGGTAAAGGAAACGGATCCTTTGGACACGCTTTGTTGAGACTGGTATAGTCAACGCACATTCTCCATTTCCCACTCTTTTTCCGCACAAGAACGGGGTTGGCTAACCAGTCGGGGTGATACACTTCCTTGATGAAACCGGCTACCAGGAGTTTGGCGATCTCTTCCCCGATCGCTCTGCGCTTCTCCTCGTCGAAGCGGCGCAGACGTTGCTTGACCGGGCGAGAGCCCGGCTTGATGTGCAGGGCGTGCTCGGCGACTTCTCTCGGAATGCCTGGCATGTCCGAGGGTTTCCACGCGAAGATGTCGACGTTCGCGCGGAGGAAGTCGACGAGCACGCTTTCCTATTTGGGGGAGAGAGCAGTCCCGATCTTCGCCGCCTTGCCGTCGGCGCTGTCGGGGTAGAGCCGGATCTCTTTGACGCCCTCCGCGGGCTCGAAGGATCCAGCGCTGCGGTTGGAATCAGGCGCGTCCTCGGTGACTTGCTGGCGGATGACAGCGAGTTCCTCCGTCGCCACGGTTGCGGAGGCGAGCTCGCCAGTCTCCGCCTCGCATTGGTAGGCGTGCTGGAAGGACGTCCCGACGGTGATCACCCCCTTCGGCCCAGGCATTTTGAGCTTTAGGTAGGTGTAATTGGGCACGGCCATGAACTTGGCGTAGCATGGCCGTCCCAATATGGCGTGGTAGGATCCGTGGAATCCTACCACCTCGAGGGTGAGAGTCTCCGTCCTGAAATTGGACGGAGTCCCGAAGGTGACGGGCAAATCGATTTGCCCGAGGGGAACAGCTTGTTTCCCAGGGACGACGCCGTGGAAGGGTGCGCCGGTCGGGCGAATGCGCGCCCGGTCGATGCCCATGGCGTCGAGGGTCTCGACGTAGAGGATGTTGAGGCCGCTGCCTCCATCCATAAGCACCTTGGAGAGGCGCTTAGTGCCGACGATCGGGTCTACCACCAGCGGGTACCTGCCTGGTTGCGGTACGTGGCTGGGGTGGTCGGACCGGTCAAACGTGATCGGAGACTCCGACCACTTGAGGAACGACGGGACGGCGGGCTCAGCTGCGAACACCTCACGGCGCTCCAGCTTGGCCCGACGTCGGCCGCCGTGTGGCGCCGGCCCAGAGACGATCATAAGGCAGCCGTCCGTCTCCGGGAAGTTTTCGTCGCCGTTGGCGGCGTCGACGTCGTTGCTGGTGTCATCGGGAGCCTGTCTGGGCTTGCCTTTCGGCTTGCCCTTCTTGGCCTCCTCGGCCAGGAACTTCTTCATCAGCGAACACTCTTTGTATAAGTGTTTCACTGGGAAGGCGTGGTTGGGGCACGGACCGTTCCACTTCTTTTCGAAGTGGTCCGGGATGTCCTCCGTGGGTGCCTTGGCACCCTTGCGATCCGCGGCAGCGACCATCCGTTCTCCGGACGGACGCGGCCGGTTCTTCTTCTTCTTCTTGCTCGGAGGGTCGGAGGAGCCTCCGCCGGCTGTCTCGACCCGCTTACCTTTGGCGTCTTGGGCGCGATCGAAGATCGCACCCACCGCCTCCTCGCCAGAGGCGAAGCTGGTCGCGATGTCCAGCAACTCTCTGGCGGTCCGGGGACTCTTGCGCCCTAGTTCGTGAACTAGGGAGCGACAGGTTGTCCCGGACAAGAATGCGCCGATGACATCGGCGTCACCGACGTGCGGCAGTTCGTTGCACTGCCGGGAGAAGCGCCGGATGTAATCCCGGAGCGACTCTCCAGGTTTCTGCCGGCAGTTCTTGAGGTCCCAGGGGTTACCTGGGCGGTTGTAAGTCCCCTGGAAGTTTCCAACGAAAACCTCCTTAAGGTCAGACCAGCAGGTGATCTGATTGGCGCGGAGATGCTCGAGCCACGTTCTGGCCGAGTCGGCCAGATACAATGGCAGGTTGCGGATGATGAAGTCGTCATCCTCCGCGCCCCCAGCCCGGCACGCGAGGCGATAGTCCTCGAGCCACAGGCCGGGGTTGGTTTCCCCCGCGTACTTCGGTACGTTGGTCGGGGGTCGGAAACGCCGCGGGAATGCTGCGTTCCGAATGTGAGGACTGAAGACCCTTGGTCCCGGGGCGTCCGGGCTAGGGCTTCTATCCTCGTCGTCGTCGTAGCGTCCTCCTCGACGCGGATGACGCGATCGGGAGGTGCCATCGTCGAACTCCAGGCGGCGCCGCCGCGCATCCAGGGTGGCGCGGGCGTCCCTGTTCGTCCCCAGACGACCGCGGACGGAGGCTTTCGCCGTGCCATCCGCTGCTGGGGGAGTCTGGTGGACAGACGTGTTCTGGGCACGTTGTCCACGCAGACGCGACAGCGAGCTCTCAGCTTGCTGCACTGCCGCGTGCTCAAGTAGCGCCTCAACCTCGCGCTAGGCGCGTCGGGCCTCCGGCGTGACAGGCTCAGGGAGACCCCTGAGCAATGCCGCCGCCGCGGCCAAGTTCTGGCTCGCCCGTGGGAAGCGCGGGCAGCCATCGTCACGACTTGCGACTCGTAAGTCGCGAACGTCAGTGCGGGTGTGTTCACTGGACTCGCTCTGAGCGAGCTCGTGATCAATCGCCGCACGCTGCTGATCCAGCTGACGCTGGACCTCCAGGAGTTCCTCCCTTCGTGCGCGCAGTCGTTCTGACTGCGCGTCACGGGGTGGGGTCCCGTCCTGCGGGCCAGACGATTCCGCAGGGCGCTCGCCCTCCGCAGCGGGAAGATGCTCCGCACGTATCATAAGGCACTCGCGTGAGGGATGATGACTTCCCTCACTGCACTCTGCATCGGAATCTTCGTTTGACGCTCCATCTAGGAGGTCGAAGAGAGACTCGGATGCGCAGCCCACCATGGCCACGAACTCGTTGTTCATGGCGCGTGGAGCTGGGAGCGTCGACGCCCGGGACAATGTGCCAGCGAGAGGCGATACACGCCCGGGGTCAAGCGGGGCAACCGGTGGTGCCGCTGCACCGGCCAGTGCCAGAGCGCCATCTGAGATGGCGACGAAGTCGAGGCTCCCGAAACGCACGTGTGCACCGGGAACCCAGGTGTTTGCGCGGCTAGCCATCCGAACAAAGAGAGGGGTTTGACGAAAACACGCACAAAGAACCCCTACCTGGCACGCCAACTGTCGGCGTTCGTTGTGGCCGACGAGTAATTAGTATCGTGGAGTGCGTGTTTTGGTTCGGATGGTTCGCGAGAGGACACAAGGATTTATACTGGTTCGGGCAACGTGCCCTACGTCCAGTTCGATGAGGCTGTTCGTGTTACTCGCGACAGTTTGTAGTAGGGGGTTACAAACGGGCGAGAGAGGGACGAACTCCCAAGTCTCTGTGAGGTGTTCTACGTGGGGTGAGATGTCGTGTGTCTTGGACTCGTATCCCGCCTCGTCGTTCTCCCGCCTCCCCCCTTTTATACTGCAAGGAGGGAGGTGGGCGTACAAAGAGTTGGCGCAAAGGTGTGGGCGGCGGCATGGCCGGGTGTCCTGTAGGCCGCGCTGTTGATGCTTCAGACTCCGTGCCGGTCGCTGTGGATGACGTCGCAGGCATGGCGGTGCTTCTTCGGTCGATGGCGCCACAGGGATGGCCGTCAACGAGGGACGTCCCTTCGGTATGGTCGGTCACCCTCCGACGAGGGGTCGGAGGAGAGGAGGACTGGTCATCGTTAGCTCCGTACCCGGTCGAAATGTCGATCGTAGCCGTCCCGTCTTGTCAGAAGGGATGGGCTTTGACGGGGGTCGTTCGCATAGTGACGGCCTCGCTGTCACTGTGCGACGTGGGCGGTAAACGCCCACTTGCGCGGGGGGCTTTGGTAGCCACGAGAGTAGTTGAGCTTTCATTACTCAACTACTCAGTACCAACCGCCTTCGTCGCGCTAGGTGGCGCTCCCGACCCCTGAGGGTCGGGAGGGAGCGATTCGCCCGACCCCTGGGGTCGGGCGAGGCGGACTTTGGCACGAGCTCCCGACCCCGTCATGGTGAGGTCGGGAGCCTGGGTCGAGCGGCGGGTGATCCGACCCCGGTCGAGGGGGTCGGGCGAGGCGGACCTGTCTGTGGGCCCGAGCCACTGTACGCGCGTCACGGCATAGAGGTCGGGCGAGACGGAGGTCGCTTATTGCTTTATACGTAAAGCAGTCGGAGGACCGCTAATACCGGTCATCACCGGTATCGGCCCTCAACAAGTTCGTACATCAAATTTGACAAGCCGCAATACAAGAAAGGTCGTACGTAAAGTTGAAACTATGGAATTACATGTTCAACGAGCAATGCCATCATTGGCACGTCTTGGACGACGTTGGCGAGGACGACGACCATCCTGTGCAGTACCGGAGGGACCAGCTTCAGCCGCACCAATTGAATTCATCTTTGTGCAATGCTTGTATATATGTCCTGACTCGTTACACTTGGTACATCTTTTTTCTTGTCTTCCTACTTCAGACTCATCCATATCATTCCGAATACGCCGAGTGTTGCGACGACCACGCTTCTGCCTCAATTTATTTTTATCAGGACCACGAAGGAAGTTAGGGCCTGGATTGTTGGTGAAGGTCCCGAATATTCCGAAGCCATATATCTCAGCATTCCATGTTGTCATTATAATCTCTTTGAAGAAGTAATGTGACACATAACGACTCGGAGAGAAATTTGTAAGAGAACATGCCGCTATGACATGTGAACATGGCCTGTGCAACAACTTCGGCTTCATGCATGAACAAATGCATTCTTCATTACGGAGAATACATTCTTGCACTGTCCTCTCACGATTCGCACCCCGGCGACTCCTGTCTTTACACAAAATCTCAAATCGATTCTCTGCAGTGCCCATAGGTCTTGCACGGTGCAAACTTTCCCTTTGAATCTTCTCAACCATATACTTTGTCATAAAGCCTGAGTACACTAAATTTGCATCGGCCATAGCATTAGTTGCTGCTGCATACCGCTCTTGAAAATACTTGCATGTGCCATGAAGAATCCCTTCGACAATAGCGACAAGGGGTAAACCCCGCAAACCACGTACAACCCAGTTATATACCTCTGCCAGATTAGTTGTCATGATTCCATACCTTGCACCGTCGGTGTCATATAGAAGTGCCCACTTCTCTTTAGGCTCTTGCTCAATCCAATGCGAGAAACATTGGATAGATGACCCTGCCCTTCGAACAATATTTCTAGGACCATCTGTTGGCAGGTCACATAAAAGAACTGGCATTTCATCTGCATTAGGATTCACCCGACCTGATATCTCCTCAGTGTGTTTCGTTGTTAATTCATCCAAACGCTGCCACATAGCATTGAATTTCCTCTTTTGGTTCTGGCTACACAATCTCTTGAACAGGTTCATCAATTGTTTGTTCTTGAACTGCCTGTAAAAGTTTGCACCCATGTGTCTCATACACCATCTAGATTGTATGTCGGTCCAATATGCTGGAAGACCACGTTCAGCTGAACCATATTTCATATCCATTATAGCTCTTAAGAGTCCTGCATGTCGGTCATGTATGACACAAACATTTGGGCGGCCTTGCACAACTGCCAACTTGACCCGCTCAAGGAACCAGTACCAACTATCAGTGCTCTCGCTTTCAACGAAAGAGAAAGCCACCGGCAACACTTGGTTGTTCCCGTCTACTCCAATGGCTGTCAGAATATGACCTTTGTACTTTCCAGTTAAGAACGTACCATCCATACACAAGATAGGCCTACAGTGCCTGAATGCGTTGATGCATTGGCCAAAAGCAAAAAATGCCCGATGAAGTATTAGCTTCCCAGATATAAGAGGGTCTTCCAAATCCATTATGTCATAATACGTATCAACATTCCTACTTCTGATGGTATCTAACAACCGCGGAAGGTTGTCATAAGATGCTTCGTACGAACCAAACCTTTGCTCCATCACCTTCTGCTTCGCTTTCCATGCCTTCGAATACCTAATTGTGTACTTGAAATCCTCCTCTATAGTATTGATTATAGATTTCGGTTCGTAGTAGATGTTCTCCACAATTCTAGCATACATGTAGTTTGCAATGAACTCTGAGGTCAGAGCACTATTGCACTTCTCCAATTCTTGTAATTCACATGTATGGTCTTTCACTATGGAACATTTCCATAGTTTTGTTCATTTCTCCTCATAAGCGTGCACCCGAAATGGACAACCTGTCAATACACATTTCACATCATATAGCTTCTTTGTAGATCTTGCAACAACAAATGACCTTCTCACTGAAAGAGACCAATACTTTACAGCATCTCGAACAGCATCTTTGTTCTTGTAAATAGCTCCCTCTGTTACTTCATTCTCATGGTACTCCCATGGAACAGAGTACCCCTCGGTGACACGAAGATTTGCAAAGTTCATATTATTCCACTCTGCAGGAACAGGCACAATATCCTCATCGTCGGATGAGTCATCTTCAGAAATATTTTCATGCTCCATATCCTCCCTACGCATCTCATCAACCAAATGCGTAATGCGCTCCCCTTCATCTGCTTCACCAGTTGGTTCCATACCAATAGGGTTCTCTTCTTCGTCATCATTTTGCTGATCGTTCCCCATCCTTTCCTCTTCTTCCGTACCATGTTCTTCCTCTACGTCAACCAAATCAGCAGCAGCCACCTCTTTCATATGTGCTTGTGCCAGAAGCATTAGAGGCCACCCACGTTCTGTTGCCTTCTCTATATACTTCCTCCATATGGTTGTTCCATTC
Source organism: Oropetium thomaeum (assembly GCA_001182835.1). Lineage (NCBI taxonomy): Eukaryota > Viridiplantae > Streptophyta > Magnoliopsida > Poales > Poaceae > Oropetium > Oropetium thomaeum. The sequence goes on from LFJQ01000051.1 coordinate 578,092, forward strand.
AGATCAATTAACTCCCAATAAAATCCCTGCCTTGCACGACTAATAAGACCCTTCACATGCATTGTGTATTGGTCTGTATCGAGCTCAAAAACACGCATCAACCAGTTCTGAACACCCCTAATTGTCCTCTCCTGTGGTCTTGATATACCCTTTAATATGAACGGAAATGATGACAGATCAACCCCACATGGACCTTCCACAATGTCTCCCTGACCATAGAAAATCTGAAATACTAGCTTATTTGACATTCTACCTACAACCATGATCGATTATTTCAATTATTGTCACGGTATTTACACAACATAATACTATAACTAACATATCCAAATGTATACTCTAAGCAACACAAACATAATATATAGAAATTTTAATACCTTCGCTATACACAAGGCAGCACCCCTCTTTCTCTTCTCCTCTCCTTCTTCCTCCTCTTTCTCTTCTCCTCTACTTCTTCCTCCTCTCCTTCTTCCTCCTCTCTCCCGTCTCTCTTTCCCTTCTTCCTCCTCTCTCCCTTCTCTATTTTCCTTCTTCCTCTTCCTCCACTCTCTCTCTTTTCTTTACGTCAGCAGCACTGCGGGGCCAAATTTATTCAGAGGCCAGTGGGCAAAAAGTCGCCGACAGGGACCACAGCCGCGTGCTGCAGAGGAGCCAGGGAAAGTCGCCTACTAGGTGGACGACAAGCATATTCCTTACAGTGAACGTTTAATCATGAACAGTGCCTACATACAGGCATCCAATGCATCGGATTCCTTGGTCCATGCAGCTTGCTTTATGTTATAGGCTAGACATAGTCTATGGACCAACACACGCGCCCTCTATATAACCCATACTACCGCCATAGCTCAAGTCATCCAGTAACCGTTCGACGAGAATACTCTTTCCACCTGCAAGTTATGTCGACATGGAGGGATGATCCAAAAATGACTCCTCCATGGAATGAGCGGCCCAAATGCCATTGCGGCTTCCGTAGCTGGCTGCAAGTTTGGACTGACCCATTACCTCGGGCCAAGTATGGGTGTAGGTTCTTCAAGTGTCCCGACATAGATGATGATTTCAAGGTGCTTCCATTCATACTCTTGTTTGCATCATTAGTTTCTTCGTGCGCACTGTAACTAACCATAATATATATGCAGGCTTGCACATTTATGCAATGGGTCGACACAAGGCCACTCGACCCTTTGCCCAAAGAAGTTGAGACCAAAGTCCAATACTATGCGAGGCAGACACAAGCTCGAGACGAAACACGTCTTGCCATGGAAGAACAAGAGCGTCGAGTCATTCGACAACAGATCCGTTTGAAAGGCAAAGAAGATGAGCTCAAGAGGCGTCACGCTCAGCTAGTTGAGCGAGAGGTAACACTTAAGATTCAGGAGGAACAATTCCAAGCTCGTGAGGCACAACTAAAAATGAAAGAGGAGGCACGGAACAACCGACACAACGAACCTCCACAATCTTCATCGACTAGTGCAAGGAAGGGGAAGGAGAAATTTCTTCGCTTCATGCAGTAGATTTGGCATTGTGTTCCGTACTTTTCAATTACCTAAGGCATGTTATGCATAGACACGCTAACCGATAGATTTAGGTTATTAATATTAGTTACTGCACATGCCATTGTACTCTTCTTTGTATCATCACTCTATCTTTAATTATGTACTATATTGTTTTCTTTCTCTAATTTCTGTATGAATTTTATGTATTAGTACACGTATTTTTTTTTTGCCAGGTAAAAATCGCCCTCTTAGTGGGCGACTTTTCCAAAAGTCGCCCACTATGAGGGCGACTTTTACCTCCGCCACAAAAGTCGCCCTCCTAGTGGGCGACAGTCTCAAATCGCCCACACGTTGGGCGACAGGCATGTTAGTTTTGCAAATTTTTCGATCCGCCTGTTAGTAATAAAATTTGATTATAAATTAATACTAAAAATAAAAAAAATTCCCCTGCAGCCTTTCATATCCTTTATGTTGTTACATGGGATGGGACATGATAACCAAAAGAAAGAAAACACAGGCACACGCATATTCTTATTACATACATCGCATACAATACAGAAAAACGGGCGTATTGACATATATAAGAGACTACGCAACAATCCATCAAAACACGAGAACCGGCTAGTTGGACGCCAAATAATGTACAATAACATATGGGACATCGATCAGTTATTGGTGGCGCGCTTGAGCCTGTGCTGGGACAGCATGCCTTCGATGGACGCCTTCCATACCTTGCAGTGCGTCTGGTGGTCGAACAGCAGCTGCACCGTCGCCCCCTCCGCCGTGAACACCACCACCGGGAACGTCGGCCGACCCTCCACCACCGCCTCGCCGCCGCCGTCGCCGACCGACGAGACCTCATCTGAAAATCATCATAACACAACGATATAGGGCGGTCGGTCGTCAGTCGGTCATCAGCGATAGAGACAATAAGCACAGTCCGCAGCCAAGCAGCTCGAATCCAAAATTGTAACAGCGGCGGGCCGCGCGTATGCATGCGTGAGGGTACAAAGTACTGCTAGTTGGGGTTGGGGTTGACAGAGTCAAGCTAATAAGCGCGACTGGATCTAGCTCGATCCACAAATACTAGACCAAAAAGCTGGCATGTCGGGGCAACGCGCCAAACGGTTGCTTGCTGCTTGCGGGTGGTGTTGCACTTGCATGGCGCAGTGTCGCCGCGGTACGAGAGCGACGTCGTCGTCTCCGATCCGGCGAGCCGAGACGAGGGGACACACAGCGCGCCGCCCACGCGCGCGCAAGCAGCTGCTGAACAGTGACATCACTGTTTGCGCGCGGCGCTTATGCATGCCATGCCAGTGTGTGTACGTGCGAGCCGTTCGGCCTGCGGTAGTATAGCAGTGAGGTTACTTACAGTCCTTATAGGTGACGAACGCGCCGCCCAGACGCTTCTTCCCCAGCCTTAGCGCCACCGCGCAGCCGCCGCGCTGCGGGAAGACAGCCACCGTCCTAACCCGCACCCTCCCTGCCATGACACCACCCGGACATTATATACAATCAGCTGATGAGTACCCCAGCCCCCAGGGCCCAGGTCACACAATTTACAACTGCTAGCTAGTACTACGTGAGATTGATGGTGATGTCTCACCACAAGGCAGGCAGACCCTGAGAGTTGTGCCCTTCTGGATGCCAGCGCTGATGCTCATTGCCATGGCGTTGCCACTGCCACCGCTGTTGTTGTTGCTGCTACTGATTCCCCTCAGGTCGGCTGCCCTCAGCTTCAGCGCCGCAGCTCCCCTCAAACCTGATATAAGGAGTGAAACAAGAATATGAAAGACTGTAAAGGCAAATCTTGGTTTAATTTCATGAGGGGTTATGGTTTGCATCGATCGAAGAGATTGATCAGATCGATCAGCACGTACATGTGGCGGCGGTGGCGGTGAGCGTGAGCAGCTCAGCGGAGGAGCGGCTGTCGAGGCCGTTCCTGACCGCGGACGTGACGCGCCCGCGGTTGGCGCCCGCGGTCTCAGCCGCCTCCGCGCACACAGTGGCCACCAGCGCCGCGGCCGACGCGAGGACCGGGCCCAGCCTCCCTTCCGCGGCGGCCGGCCTCATCAGGTCGCACGCCGACACGACGCCCGCTACGGCGGCGGCAAGCTGCGCGACCGACACGGCCGCGTGCGCCTGCGCCGAGTGCAGACGGAGCTCGTCCCGCCGCCTGCTCCTCCGCCGGCTTCCCCCTCCTGTGGTGGCTGGCAGCACGCTGTCCAGGAAGAACCCTCGCAGCATTGCCTTCATGCGCCCAACGTCGAGCTGAGATTTTTTTTTCTTTTGGTTAGTAGATAAAAGAAAGCAGGTACTGTATCAATTCCGATAAGACACGAACTGTGCTGTGCTGTTCTATATTACTGCAGCTCATTGTGTTCTCTACACTGTGTCATGTTCGTCTGGGACCTTATACTACTACTTACCCAAGTAGGTTGTGATAGCTTATGCACGCGCTGTGCAGATCTAGGCTTCCCACCGGCTAGAACTCCCTGTCATCAGGCAGCGCAAGGATCACAATCAATACTATTGCATATCAAGATACTATGAAACTCCCCTCACGTCCAAAAGACCCTGAGCCAAATGGATGACTTACCAATGTCTGACTGAACAGTTGGCTTCTTTCTCCATTACTGAGGACCGTGCTGTCAAGATTTTTCTTTTCGTCTTCGTCTCTGTCTCCACCCACCTGCTCTGCTGGCTCATGGTATTCAGATGATGATCCCAGGCTCTTAATTACCACAAAATGAGTAGCAGTCATCAGAAAGGGAAGCATTAGTTCTTAATTACACTGCCAGTCTTTTCACACATAAAAGAAGGAAACTTTTATTTCTTCCGTGTAATCATCATGTTATATAATGTGAGTTGAAAAGTACTATGGAGTACTCCCTCCGTTATTTTTTGTGTGTCGTCATTGACTTGGACCAATAACTTCGACCATTCGTTTTATTCAAAAGAATATGAGAAATTTCAAATGTTGTTAGGATTTGATTTATTATTGAAGGTTTTTGAATCTTAATTTTCAATTTTACATATTTGAACTAATTTTTTAAATAAGACGAGCGGTCAAAGTTTTTAATCAAAGTTAATGATGATAAGTAAAAAAGAATAGAGGAAGTAAGCTAGATCTAGAGATAGATGTCTACATTGTTGACTCCAGAGAGAGAGAGATGTCGACACTTTGTTGGTGAACGCAGAAAAAGAAATGAAGCTGTGGTGGTCCAGGTACATATGAACATACGCTGGGGGTGAGTATTTGGAACAGATCCAAGGAGGAGGGGCTCCATGTCCGAGAGAGGAACTCCATTGCCTGCTCAGGAACGACCGGCACCTCCGCAGGCTGACACCTCTTAGCACGTCGAGATTTCTCCTTACAGCGGATCACCGTCTTCTGCGCATCGATTGATGTGCCCTCTGCCTGTTTGAACATTCAGCAACCGGCAGTGGCAACATGGTCATGGCGAAGGCTAAAATTAAACATAGATGTAATAGCATGCTTCTCAGAAGTATGCAGTCAACACTATGATAAAGCACTCAAATTCAACAGTGGAGATTTTCTCTGTGTTTGTCACAAGATGTATGTATGCCAAATGAATACAGTGTTGGAACATATAATGTTCATAGCCTCTACTAGCCTTTTATCCCCTACTATCTTTGCTTAGTTCAGTTTCGGTAAAGCTAGGAATGATAAAATAATTTCATATAGGCAAAGGATTTGCATCATCACCACTTGACAGGAGAGCGAATGGCATCTTTCAAAGGAGGACATCCCAAACTCCACTCCTCTCCTGAAATGCTCCATCAGTGCCACTCGAACCTTGGCTTGTAACTGCGCTGATGAGCGACACAACAGAATCAGATCAGTAATAAGAACGGAACGGTGTGATGCGAACTGATCACCCTGATACTGCCCTATTTATAATCAGGGAGAGAGTTCTTATCGTCCACTAAATGTGATATCAAAGTCCTACCTGCAGTATATAACTCCTTCACTGTTTCGCGATTCGCCTTTGTTACTCTGGACAATCCACTACAAAACAAGCAGCAGAGAACAATGGCAATTATTGGAGTAAAAGCATTGCCTTATTGGCGGCTAACAGTCATACAGTAAGATTTGTGAACTTTGTTTCATGCGGAAGATCGTCTGTTACTGTAGTGGAGAAAGCTAAGTCACTTCATGTCTGGCTGATCAATTGAACATATCGCAAGTCTTAGAATAAGAATAGTTACAAACTTCTGCAAGCCTATAATAACTACAAAATGAATATTGTGCAAGGAATTTAGCGATAGTAGCCAGACTAGTTTTTTTATTAGGAGAGAAACAAACAGACAAACAAAAGCATAAGGACAGGGGAAGTGCACTACTGATAAGTACATGAAGCTAAGCCTTAAGATGAGCACTACAGAGAACAGAGAAAGGGGGCTTACCTTAGTGAGAAGCCCTGGGTGCGCTGTTCTTGTGACACCTGCATGGCTTCAAGCCTTTATATTGGGAGAACATACCCAAAAAAGCAGAAGCATGCGGCTTTTACAATGCATTAGGTGTCAGATGGATTTAGTATTATAGATCTCTCTTATCCGCACGAAATCCTTCGTCCCCATATTATAATCAAGCAGTCATTTTTATATACCGATTTGGAACTAGTATTCCACTTTCAGAATTGTGCCCCAAGCGTAGTGCTGAAGAGTGGAAATAATGCTTCATTTGGAATGGAACAATGTATCGTCTCAAAGCTAACCAACCATAATTTGGGAGGATCAACGATGGTCCCTGGTACGTACTAGTGGCAATGGGTTATGATTTATGATTATACCACTTATAACAAATGAGTCTAGAATATATGTAGTGCTGTTCGCGTGTCTCAGAAAGTATAGTAAATGAGATGTACGTTCGAAATTAAAATACATGGAAACCTGTCCACAAGTTTGATACCCATTATGAAGACTTTGTGATAATTAAGTGGTTGGACACATCTCCATGTGTAGAGGCTGGATTCACAACCCACCCCGCCCCAACCCCCGCCCCCCCCTCATTTTCTGGATGAAATATAATTGCCTTTCATCTAAAAGAGTAACTGGATATAGAAAATTTGCAGGACAGGTATAATGATTGTAATGCGGACTGAAGAATGGATTAGTAGTGATTGTAGATGAGTGTGTGTAGGCCAAGGTGAGAAGAGAGTCATTACGATAGCTTTCATAGAAAGCAATTGACTTATTCTCCATTGTCAAACTAGTACTACAGGGATAAAAAAGTTGATCCTTTCACCTATGTGAGAAATACACTGATAATCTGCACACCAGAGACCACATCTCCAATGTTGGTCTCGGACTCTTGGTAGCTTCAAAGCTTCTTCCTACTTGCGTTATATAGCCTATGTGCACTGTATATATATTGATCAGTGGCCACCGCGATTGGTTGAAACCTGGAAGACTATTGAAACCAAGAGCGGCGGCGGATCATTTTCTAAAGACTACAGCGCTGAGGTTCATGGGAGTTCATCGGATCAGCGACTTATGATCCAGCGATTAAGGCGAAATCACATGCTCTAGCGCCCGAATCGACGCGTTGCGCATCGCATCCTGATGGGTATCAGCAGATCAATTGCTCCTAATTCCCCAGTTCTTTATGGCGGCGATGAATAAGAAACGAGAAAGGAAAAGGGAAGGAAATTGAGCGTCTGTAAAGGAGGCTTCAGAAAGAAGAATAGATGGGACACTAACCCTTCCTTTCAAGCTGATGCTGATGAGCTGATCTGATCTTCAGAGGAGTGTTTCGTGTTCTTTGCTGTTGGACGAGACGAAAAGACGAACTGATGACCGAGCAGGCAGGGATTACACTCGTAAATTCAAAATTATAACTGCTAATATCTTTCTTAATCCCGGGATTCGTGGTACGTAACGGCGTGGCCGTTTGAGAGAGTAAGGAATACGATCCATCCGATGTGGCCCCACAAGGCCATATCTGACCGTTGTATTGTCGTCACACCACCAACAAGTTTACTATCTCCGTTAAAATGAAAGGTGTATTTCGCCAAAACAAAACTCAATAAAAAAGATTGAAAGGTCTATGATTGACTGAGATGGCATCAGGTAACATATAGGTTCTTGGAGTTGTTGAAATGCAATGGGCTATTTTGACAGCAACACACATAGATAAGGTGTTTGTTGAAATGCTCATGAGTAATGATTGTTCGAAAAAAAAACTCATGAGTAATTAATTTGCAAATTGTTGCTGTATTTTCTTGGGGCCTCTACGCTCGCTTGTATTGTACCAGTATGTAGTGTAGGCCGCAGCTGCACCAACGTAATAAGTTTTTTGGTCTAAAAAAACGACATAACAAGTTTTTTTTTCCCTGAACTTTCTGTGAAGAGAAAGAGAACATTAAGTCCTGAACTGTTATGAAGGGCCTGTAAAAGGCAAGAAAACTTCTATAGTGTATTGGCATTAGTTCCCTTCCCTGGAGGGGGGAAAAAAACAGAGAGAGAGTACATTACGCTAATGGTTGCAGTATAGCGTCATTTCCACTTTCCAATGGGGAAAATGGAATCTATCTATCATGATGGATGATAAATGCAGAATCATTCGACTTCCGCTCCATCTATGAGTATCTGCTCACCATCCAACATGGCACTATCTAACGATCCGCCATGCACTCTGCTGCAGGTTTGAGTTTTTCGAGCATGGCCAGCAGCTTCGGGTCCTGAAAATCTTTGATGAGCAAGCTCGCTCCAGCGTCACTCAGCACCTTCTCAGGGTTTCCAGTAGTTAGACCAACCACAGGCATACCAGCAGCCACACCAGCTCGGATTCCCGATGCAGAGTCCTTCACGTAAGCAAATGGTTACAGAATTCGGGCGCATGAGAAACCGAAAGTTTCGGTGATGAGAAAAGCTTTAAACTAAATAGGTATTTGAAATAGGATGCATACTTCAAATACGAAGGCGTGTTCAGGCGATGCATCGATGAGCTTAAGGGCCTTGAGGTAAGGATCAGGGAACGGTTTGGCCCGGTCGCACTCGCTTCCGATGACGAGCACGGAGAAGAATTCAGTGAGACCGAGCAGCGACAACGTGAGCTCGGCATTAGCCCTGGGGGCATTGGTCACCGCCGCGCGCTTCAGGTTGCGGGCTTCTATCCACCTGCAGAGTTCGTGCAGTCCATCCAAGGCCTTTAACTGCCCTGCCGCCAACCTGTAGAAATTTCAGCTTCAGGGTTTTAGGAAGGTTCAGACAGCTCTAACGACATGGAATTTTTGCCTGTGTTTGACATGATCATGTTCTGTACCTAGAAAAATAACTAAAATAAATAAACAAAAAAAAAGGGGGGGGGGGGTGGGAATTTGTGCGAAAGCCTTGGACTGAAAGATTATGTTGGCATATTGTATTAAGGCACGAGTGATATCTGTAACTGCAATTAAGTCTGTATCCTAGGCATATTCAGATATGTCAGGCTAGCTAGTTGTGCTGTAGTTTCATTTGGTCAGAATGCCATATATTAAGCGCTGTATTAATTACTGCAGCAAATTCCTCAATTCTTCGTGTTTGCTCAGCTTCAGTACAAGCAATCTTTGTATACTGAACCACAATTGACTCCCATGTACCATGTACTGTCCTACATCGTGACAAAATCTGTTGCAATCGTGCAAGGTAATTTTATGGAAGATGTAAAGAAAATGGCACTGACTACTAGACTACTAGTAATGTATGAGAATGGCGAATGGCATACTTTCTGAACAACTCTTCCTTGTCATCCAGGAACTTCATCGCCTCTTCGTGATCCATGTCCGGGAACAGCCTCCCCGCGAGGTTCTCGTTGTGCACCCCGCTAATGGTGGCGCTGTAGAACTCCTCGGTGATGGGAACACCATCGTTGAAACCGATCTGTATGTAAGGCCGGCCAGAGAACCATATAATTGGATCATCAGAGACGGTCAATTACTGAAGAACGTGCAGCAGCTGCGTTGAGACGACTGAGATGCGGTGCGGACGAAACGGATAGAAGCAAGCGATGGCACGCACCTGCTGCAAGAGCTCTTGGAATGCGCGGAAGTGGAAGGGATCGGAGTCGCAGAGGGTCCCGTCGATGTCGAACAGGACGGCCTCCAGCGGCGCCAGCTTCGTCAGCGACCTGCTTGTTGTTCAGATACAAAGTGATGAGCGAGAGAGATCAGCGTCGGTGTGTTTCCTGGCTCAGCAAGAACGAACCAGGAGGTTTTTTTTTTTTTCCTGAATGAAGCTCACCTGCCGGGCGACATGTCCGCCGCCGGAGCAGCCGCGCTCATCGTCCGAGAAAAATTTGACAGTGATGGTGACCTCGCGAGGGGGGGAAGGAAGAGGCAAAGGCAAGGAACGGAGCCAGAGACGCGCAGAGAGACGGCACAGTGATGCTGATCTCCGCCGGGAGGAAGGAGAGACAGGTTAAGTGGAGGGGAGTAATTAACTGGTCGCTTTCACGTGCTTCGCCGTCTGTGAGTGCATCAGCATCTACGGCACGTGAGGCAGCCAGCCGCGATTGGAGCATCGTGCTCCTCTGCTTCTCTCGGGCGCCATGGTCGTTGTACTAGCTCAAGGAAAGCATATTCTCTCCTCAACTGGAATCCAGGTCTATGGCCATCGGATCGGGCAAGCCTCAAGCGATAGAGATGGAGGTAGAGGTAGAGGTAGAGGTAGTCTAAGCCTCAAATATGGTATAAGAATACCTGGCTAAAAGTGTGAATTTGCGTTGCGAAAATGTCATGGGACAATCTTCTTAATAAAAGGGATGTACTCCATCCATTTATAAATAATTGACATCGTTAACTTCTTACACAAACTTTAACTATTTTTTGGCTTATTAAAATAAATTGTTTAAATGCGTAAAATTTTAACTCATGATATAGTTTTTTTTAGTGATGAATCAAATCATCATAAACTATATGTTTTTAATTATAACTTTTTTAAATAAGATGAATAGTCAAAATTGACATAAGAAGTCAACAACATCAATTATTTGTGAACAGGAATATTCACTATCCATCTTCATTTCAATACAGCCAAAGTTCAGTTAACCTATTAACTATTATTTATTTAAGTTTACCCTTACACTTGTGTTCTTTGGTAGAGTTTTCCCTGAATCAAATTAATATTTTTTTTCAATTCAATATGTAAAAGTACAGTCTTAAGAATTTTACAAGATGCTAGCAGACATCATAAACACATGTTATCATTCTTTTGATACAAAAGGATGCAGCGAAGTACACCTTGGGTTATTTATCATTATTATGAAAAATAATGATGAGAAAATTATAATATATTTCAGATACATTGATCTCCATTACTATCCTATAAAACTTTAAACTAACATTCAACTTGCGTGGCTAACCAAAATGGATAAATTGTAGTGGGCGATAAATGAGAAGAAAAATGATAAAATTCATAAGAACGACGGAAGCTGACTTGATTCAGTTCGGCCGAGCACTGAAATTTGAGAGCACGAGGAGTAAAAGCCGAGCTAATAATGGGCTGGCCCAACATCCTGGCGACGAGCAAAGCCAGATGATGACGATGATGATTCCCCTAATCGATGATGCATCCATTCAGTCTTAAAACTTCGCAGTTGCCGGTTGGATCTCTTCAAGCACGGCCAGCAACTTGGGGTCCTGGAAATCCTTGATCAGCAGGCTTGCTCCCGCATCAATCAGGACCTTCTCGGGGTTCCTAGTCGTGAGCCCAATGACAGGCACTCCAGCCGCCACGCCGGCCCGCACTCCCGATGCAGAGTCCTTACCAGACAAGACGGAACACATCAGCGAGAGATAATCGGATGGGTACGTAGTAACACCAATTATTCTGTGCGTACTTCGAATATGATGGCGTGTTCGGGCGGCGCGCCGACGAGCTCGAGGGCCTGGAGGTACGGGTCCGGGAACGGCTTGGCCCGGGCGCACTCGCTGCCGATGACGAGCACCGGGAAGAAGTCGGTGAGCCCCAGCAGCGACAGCATCAGCTCGGCGTTGGCCCGCGGCGCGTTCGTCACCGCGGCGCGCGTCAGGTTGCGCGATTCGATCCATCGGCAGAGCTCGTGCAGACCGTCCACGGCCGTAAGATGTTCTGGGGCCAACCTGTGCGGTGTGGTGTTCAGTTCAGCAACTAATGATTTGTTAAAAAAAAAACAAACAAAAAAAAAACAAAGTAGTAGTAGTACTACGAAGTAAATTAGGCAAAGAAAGATGAGTGGTCTAGTACTTTCTGAAGAACGCTTCCTTGTCATCCATGAACTTCATCGCCTTGTCAAAATCCGTGTCCGGGAACAGCGCCCTGGCGAGGTCGTCGTTGTGCCCGCCGCTGATGTTGGCGCTGTAGAACTCCTCGGTGATGGGAACGCCGTCGTTGAACCCCACCTGATGAATCATGAATGAGAAACGCCCCGAGGACGAGGACGAGGACGAGGAGGCTATTTGTTTTGTTTCAGTCGTCGCGACAGAGGTGCGGTGCGGTGTCTGCAGAAGTACTTAGAAATCAAATCGGCGCCCGCCTACCTGCTGCAGAAGGTCACGGAAGGCGCGGAAGTGGATGGGATCGGAGTCGCAGAGCGTGCCGTCGATGTCGAACAGGACGGCCTCCAGCGGTGCCTGCTTCGACAGCGCGCTGCCGCTTCAGGGTCGAGACAGAGTTAAGTGTCCGTGTCCTGTGTGGCAGGCAGCTTGGGATGGAAACGGAGTTGCTTTTGCAGCTCACCTGCAAGCCGATATGTCCGCCGGCGCCGCCGGAGCACCCGCCGCCGAGCTCATCGTCCACGAAATGCAGCCGCGCTTCTTCCCTTGGGCTCCCTCTCCTCTGTTCAAGTTAGCGCAGTTTCGGTTGCAGCGGATTCTGCAAGAAGAGGGCGCGGATGATGTACTCCTCTGTTCGAGCAGGGCGCGAGGACGGGAAGCGGATGCGCGCGTGGACGGCAGCATGCGATGCGATGCACGAATTGGATTCTTTCTTTCGCCCACCGGCAGGCATGAGCGAGCGAGACAACACGCCCGGGACCGGGAGCGTTATTTTAATCGATTCTCGTTGCTTTCTTTCTGGAGTCAGCCACGGACGGAGGCGTCGGCGGCTTGCGCTCTTGGCTCCCGTGTCCCGTCCTTGTGGCTCTGATTGAGCCTCCCAGTGAGTGAGACAGGTGGAAAATGATGGTTCCTCTGCTGGTTGCCTGGTGCCCGCTGCCGGGCCTTGACTGGCCACCGTATTGAATCACGTTGCCAAGTTAAGATGCATGCTGGAGTAGTATATGCGGTGTTCTCAGGATATTGGATACTATGGGCATCGCGCAAGCCAAAAAGTCAAGTGGCCTTGGTTCCAAACAATTACGAGTACCCAGTAGTACATTCCGAGCGCGGAACTTTCTCTGCACGATATGCGGCGTAGAAAGGTCCCGTGGCTGGTTAAAAAGCTTGCTTAACATTTGACTAGGCTTTTGACAGCACCAAGTTCCAACTTACGCTTACTGTATACAAATAACATGCAAGGATACACAACGACGATCGCCAATGGACCGTGCTGCAATATTTATGATATTTTGTACTACTAACGTTTTTTGGGGGGCATCTCTTATTCTTTTATCCATAATCTAAAAATGCAACAGGCCCAAACTGAATATAGGGGTGCACCGTTGGTGCGATTCAGCCTAGCCCAACACACAAAAGTCGGTAATCGGTATCATGGAAGAAGCGGTAGGCCCAGAAACGCGCCGCCCCGCAGACAGCCCAGGAGAGGAAGCGGGCGAACAACCCCATCCGCACGAAATTCTCGCGACTTCTTCCCCTCTTCGTGTGCTTCGCTCGCTCGCTCGCTCGCACGCGCCGGAATGGCAACGCTCGGGCGGTGGCATCCACCGCCACAGGCGGCTGCTGCAGCAGCCGCTCGCCTCCTCCACCCGCCCCTAGCCGCCTCCGCTTCGCGAAGACGTCCGCGCCGGGCCGCGACGGTGGTGACCCCGCGCGCGTTCGGCCGCGCCGACTTCGACGGCTTCGTGCGGCGCGCGTGGCGTGGCGCCAACGCGGGAGCCGAGCGCCTCGCCTTCGAGGCGCGGCAGGCCGCCAAGCGGCTGGACGCAAGGTACGGGATCCAGCGGCGGCTCGCGGAGGCCGCGCGCGCCGCCCGGGAGCGGGCGGTGGAGATCGACGCCGAGCTCGGTATCGGGCGGCGGTGGCGCTCTTTCTCCGTAGACTTCTCACGCAACTGGCCTAGGGTTCGGACTCTCTGCACTTCTTCACCGTTTCCAGTTATCTAGTAAACTTTCAGTGCGCTAATCTCTGCTTAATTTAATCTCTGCTTAATTTGGTTACGGTTTTGCAGTATCGGCGGGAGCTGAATGACTTCATGAGGACTCCCATCGGCAGAGCTTTCTCTGTAAGTTCACTGAGAGCTTAAATACACTGGGTTTACCTTCTTAGATTAGGCTAAAGTTTAAGTGCTTAATACTTGGCCACAGAGATCATAGCTTACATTCTAGTGACATTTTGATGTGCTACTACTCCCCTACCACATTACATTTCTCTTTCTCTCACCCATCTGATATCATATACAACTATATCTGGGCATGATTCCTCGGGGTTAAATTTTGGTGAGGGATATTTCTTTTGCTCTTTAAAATTATTGCATCCTTGGCACGAACAGTCTGAAAGGCATTACTTGCTCCCATCTTTGAGTGCTTGAAAGTTGTACATCATAATAAAAGATCTCAAGAATCCAAGGAACCTGCAAGTTCAAATAATTCGTTTTTGTGTTCTTATTAAGGGCTCTTCATTTGATCTTCTGCTGCAAACAATGATTAGATGCTTTTCAATATCTACTTGTGATGTTCTAACTATTCCTTTTATGCAGACACTATTGTTCCTTTGGTTAGCACTGTCAGGGTGGCTGTTCAGAATTTTCATTTTTGGTACATTTGTTCTGCCTATCGCGGCCCCTCTTCTACTTGGGACTTTTGCCAAACGGGTTGCGATTGAGGTAACAAAGGGGCTGTCCTTGCGTTACCATATTTTATATGCTTACTGAAAAAGTGTTAAAAGTTCTCCATCATATTATGTTTGCATGTGTTAAACTTCCGTTAGCTTACCATGTCTATATTGGCAACTTGTGGAGCTAGAGTTTTTGCTACCTTTTGACCTGGAGTTTAATTTTGTTGATGGTCACTCTTATGTGATCAATGTTAATGGTTGAAATACTCGTATATGCATCATGGACTTCGCCACCATTGCACAATAGGAGTATAAGTACTCATACCAAAGAATGGCAGATGATCACATCTTAATCTTATGCTTGTGGTCTTTTTTATTGGTTGAAGTAAACATCTCTGTGGCAACATCAACATTTCACTGATTGCAGCTGTGTTGATAATCGATTCACTCTTAGTTTGGTCTTGCTAAAGCTAGATGTAATCAGCGTCTGCTTCAACTTTGCCAGTGTCTTGCAAATGCAGCATGTTATCCTTTGTATTTGTAACAATCATAACTAGAATCCGATTACCCTTTGAACATACCAGTGATCCGTTCCCTGTTACTGATGATGTGACTGGTTTCATTTGTAGGGAACATGCCCAGCATGCAAAAGGCGGTTTGTGGGTTACCGCAATCAAGTCATTCGGTGCATGAACTGCCAAAATATTGTATGGCAGCCAAATAATATGTCGTCGGGAGGTGGTAGGAGTTCAAGGAGCTCAGAACCTGATGTAATTGATGTGGAGTACGAGGAGAAGTGAGAACGCCTTGTCCCGCCCTGCACCAGAGAAAAGTAGGCAAAGGAGACGCAGGGCTTGGACACAGGCTGCACGTTTGTGAGCTGTTTGTAGATGTTGTTTGAGTATATGTGCTGTAGATTGCGTGCTCTTTGTTTTTGAGTAACAATATTTTTCGTGTCGTATGAAATGATAATTACCACGACACCCCCTCACACTTACACATTCTGTTCGTGTTATTCATATGCTCTGGAAGCAGTCAGTTGTTCGAATTGTAAGGAGTGTAACTGTCACTTCAGAAATATAACCTATAAATCAAAGAACTTGTAAAGAGCCTCTTCATCTAACAATGAAATGACGAGGGAAGTAGAAGCAGGCAGGCCACAGGAGATTCATTCCTTTCCCCCGTACCCTGTCGCCGCTTCCAAACCCACCCCACGCGACGTGTAGAGAGAGATGTATGGCCTTGTCCGCTTCTTCTCCACGCGGCGCTAAGATTTTTTGGCGTCACTGAGCTGAGCTCTACGACATCGGACCTTGTGGGCGCCTCCCGAGTTGTGTGGCCCATTCTTGTCCCTGTGGGGCGTGGAAGAAGGATCGGGATGCTCGTAAGCTCGTTAGGAGCACTTACCCGCGTCATTTTTCACTGGAAGGCTCTCCGATCCGCCTTCAGGGTGGCCGATCAAGGTTCCTCCGGCGCCGTTCGAATGAAGCCTCCAGCTCAAGCCATTCAAAATTCCTACCCGTGGAAAGGTAACCTGCGCACGCCTGGTACGTATCTCGATAGAGGAAGCTAGGGACGTGTGGTACCTGCCCTTCGATGACAATGTACTGAACCTTAAGGTCTTGTCTTAATATTGGATTCCTGTACAAAGAGAGCAAGGTACAAAAGTTGATGAATACACTTCCTAGGATCGCAATTGAAGGTATTTGAATCAAACAGCGACCTATTCCAACCCAGTTAGACAAAAATGGCTGTTCGGCTGACCTGGTTATCATAAATCATGTTCAAAAGTCACCGTAACATTGTATTAAAAAAATCTAGGTACTAAAACTTTTGCCAGACAAGATTACTATCCCAGAAGCAAAATTTGATCCAAGTACATGATCCGTAATTAAGGTGCTGAGTATACAAACAAGTAGAGAGATCAGCAAATTGTGCGCTCGATAACTACTAGAGCCTATTATGGAAAGCCACAACAATTAACTCAACAGAACTGCAGGATGCTAAGCCTTTCGCTACTGATCCAGGTCAAATCCAAGAATTTCCTCCTCAACGCTAACCACCTCCTCCACCTCAACCTCCTTGGCCTCATACTCTTCTTCTTCATCGCTGGCCTCACCATCCCGGAGCTCCATCCTGTATGCACGCTCCTCCTCATGCATCCGCTTCCACTTGGCAACCCACGAGTCCCATTCTTCCTGGAGCTCCGTTCGTCTCTTACGCTCCTGCTCGCTCAGCTGGTTGAACGCGTCCTGATCCTCCTGTTCATATTTCTTGCTGTATCTTTTCAGATTCTTTGAGATTTCCTCTTCCTTCTCAGGAGAAAGTAGCGATGGTGGTCTCGGACGCCATATAAACTGTGTTCCAAAACACAAAATATTAAAAGAAATGAAATTATAAAGCATTTGAAACCACAAATGAGCGCGATTGAAGAATCACCTGATAGAAATGATCCTTTGACACCTTGTAAAGGTGCTTGCCATTGAACGACCATATTTGAAAACCATTCTCCATTTCATGGACTGAGGTAACCGCAGTTGCAAGATACCTGGACCAAGAGAGTTCCAAAACCTTTTCAGATCCGTTAAATCACCAGGGTAACTGGTTTGCTTGGAGATTAAAATTAAAATTGTCATGCATATAATCAAGTTTAGCCTACCCCAACTTGCTTGGGACTAAAGGCTTGGTTGTTGATGCATATAATCAAGTTGACAAAAGTAATTACCCCACCGCTGCCACCAAAGACTTGACAATAATACAGCAGCATTACTAAGTGGGTTCAATGCAATTTTTGAAAAAAAAAAAGAACTAAGGTGGAGTCATCAACAAATGTCTAAACCCAATGATTAGCTCACCTTCCAGTAGGATCCCACATGATGTCAGTCGCCATAAAATGCTCTCCAGTTGCCATGGTCTCCAGTTCATCAACATTGAAGAACTCCAGCTGTCCGTTGAAACCCTTCAGCCCAGCAAGGACAATGAAGCGGCCAGCAGGAGACCAGAACAATGCATTAGCCTGCTTAGCCTTGAGAGTTGTGAGCTTGGACACACGACTAGTGTTGTTGGCTGTCTTCATGGTGTAGAAGCTAATATCAGGCCTAGGGCCATCACCATGAATGACAGCAAACCGGTGGCCCTTAGGCTCCCAGGCAAATGCAATGATCTTGTCATTCTTGTTGTCAAGTTCAAAAACCTCAATTGGAATGTCCCTTTCCTTTATTCTGAACAGCTCAAACCCAGTGTAGGTGCTCTTCTTTGTTTTCGTGTATCTATCGACCTGGACAGCGAGATACTCTCCATTGTTTTGCCAGTACATCTTGCAATCACTAACACTGAACAGATTTTTCTGCCGTAGCTCCTCCTTGCCAGGTATTTGCACAAGACTCACCTATTAATACAAAGGCGAAGGTTAGCTTTGAGCCATTCTGTATAAAAGTCCTCAAAGAATCATGAGGAAATTAATACTCACCTTCGCAGGTTGGTTTCCACCACCCGTTTCAGGAACAAACAGAGATATAATAGGATCAGTGGGAGACCAGCTGAAGTCCACTACATTTTCTATCTTCAATGATTTCTTATCAAGAAGGGAGAATGTATTGGTCTCGTAGACAGATATAACATTCTTCCCCAGCCTTGCAAAATATTTATCGTCTTTTCCACCGCCCCACCTTCCAACACATTAGAATATTGTAAGAATACATCTGGATCAAATTAGAAAAAAGTGTACTAATTAACAACTGCATTAACATAAATTTCACCTGAAGATCGGCCATGAAACACCAGAAACACCAGTATGCCCACCAGTAGTAAATTCATCGGCACTTCCTTTAAAGTCCCGCATCACTTTACCAGTCCTTACATCAAATATATTAAGGACGACCCTCTACAAAATATAGAAAGGAAATCAGAAATAAAACACTATCCTGAGCATGAAAAGGAAAACGAAATATGAGCAGATAAATAAATCTATGACAGTCTCTTACATGTGTGTCTCTCGGATTGCTGGGCTCATGGCTACTGTATGTGACCAAATATCTCTCACCAGGAGAGAAGTCGATCATTTTCACCTGTTACCATCCACTGTCAGCTAGGATAACTAACATTGGTTTGAGTTTAGTATTGTTCAAACCCTTACCTGTGGATGAGCAAATCGCATTAAGCGCTCGAAACCACTTTCACCGCCCCACACTTGTGATCCCTGCCTATGAACAGTTGCCAAGTATGTTCCTAGAGGGGACCATTGAATGAAACTATCTGTCCAGTACTGTCAAGAAAAATGAAGTAAACTGTAAGTTGATACATGAAACATTTTTATACTGAAGCAGCAGACCATAATCTTTTTTTTCTAAGGAAAATAGGAGAGCATAAGTTTTTTTTTTAAAAAAAACTTAATTTAGCAAGAACTAAATGCAAGAAAAATACAAGTACCTGCTTTTGAAAAACAAGCTCAGGTGCCAACTTCCTTGCATCATTCCAGTAAACTTCAGTGAATGTACCAGCACGAATGACAAATTGATCACGTGCCTTATCATCAGTAAGCCACTTGAGAAGATTCTCCTGTAACAAAGAGATGTGATAGGGTATTAAGCAATGGCAAATCTATTTATTACTTTAAAAACTAGAGCAATAAATAGTAGGCTTCCATGGAATAGAGAGGAGCTACACTTACACCAGGAGTGTATGGCTTAATTTCAGCAGGAGTCCATGTATCAGGAACTTTCATGTACTTCTCGAAGTCATCAAACATATTAACAGCAAAGATGTGTGATTTGTCGAGTTTGTATCCATGAGTTTTCTCCCTGGCAAGTTCAGCTTCCTGGAAAGACAACAAAGTAAAAAGAGGATACAGATATAACTTCACAAATCACAGCTGTTGTAAGTGTAGACAACTAATCTCTTTCTATCATCATCTAACAAGGCCAAAAAACATGATGGTGCAAGTACAACAATGCTTCAATTAAGAATGAAGCATTACAAAAAAACACACCAAAATGTTTGCATAAAGTAGGCATCACACAAACTACACAAATGATAGACAGGCATAGGAATAAGTTGCAAGGGAAAACAATCTAGCCATTTCTTCATTGTGCGGGTAAGAAAGGTACAACTGACAACAAGCAAACTACCTGAGGTGTGTTATATTCAATGAAGCAGTAGCCATATGTCTTCTTTGTCTCTGGGTTTACAGGCATCCAAAGGCCATTTTCTTTTATCACACCAATTTGGCTGTAGATCTTGCGTATCACATTCTCGAGCTTCTCAAACTTTTCTGGGGGAACAACAGGCAGATTGTCCACAACAATAATGTTGGATAAACCCATGTCAAATTCTGGAGGTTCCTCATCCCGAAGTACCTCTTCATCATCGCTGTGTGAAGTAAGGATCAATCATCAGTGGAGAAAGCAAAATTAGAACTCCAAATAGTACAGTACTAAGTTTGAACCAATTGCAGATCAAGCAGGTGTCGCGTACAGTTTCATGGCTGCCTAACAAACATTGCAACTTAGCACAAAAAGAAACATTACTATCATTGAAATTATCTGATTATAAACTTCATTCATGCAGATGGCACAATATTTTGCGATTTAAGTTACACTACAGAAAACCAGTATCATATACTTGCCCCGCATACCAACACTCCAGTTATAAAAACGGTCCATGATTCTAGTAAAAGCGAGACACAAGAACACCAGATGCAAGAGGTGGGCAGGCAAACAAGTATCGATCCCATTATGGCTCTGGAACCAAACATAGAGACACCCTAATACTACACAACATCAAAATCCTGACGCAGAGGCTCGCATCTGAATGAAGCAAAATTAGGGCGACCAAGAATGGAATATATTACAAGTGAGGAGTTCGTCTTTGACTGATTGGGATAAATCTTATGAGGGCTCGTTGCGGCTACCTTAGTATGCCGAAGTCCTCGCCGTCGGGGAGGTCGATGGAATCCAGATCGACGGCGGAGAGGTCCACCCCGAGCTCCCGCGCTCGCGCCTCGATGCCTTCCATGGAGATTGCCAGCGCCATATTCTCCTACATACACTTCAAGCCGCCCTTAAGAACGAGAGAGGTGTGGGGTAAGGAATCCCCCCCGCGCAGTGTGGCGGCGGCGGCGGCGGCGGCGCGGGGAGGGGGAGAGGAGGCAAAAGGCTGGGGATGAATGGAGGGTTTTGGTTGGAGTCGCGACCCTTCTTATGACTCCAAGGCTGGCAAGTGGGTCCTGGGATGGATCTCTATCTTCAGATAAACTTTCCACAAAGCCCCTCGTCAGTTTTTCATTTCACAAGTATAAGATCCGCAAAGGGCGGCCGGTTTTGTCCATCGCAACTAGCATCTCCAACCGTTATGTCAAAAATCTTTTTTTTTTTACGAAATCGTTATGTCAAAAATCAATTCCAAAAAAATTAGTTGCGAGAGTTTGTAAGGAATTATTCACGATAAAAAAATAAGTTTTTTCATGGTGTTCAGAAAGTATACTAGATATATCTGTTTTGAATTTTAATATCTATCATTGAAGTTAAAAAATTAGTACATGATCCATCAATTTTGATACCGATCTACAATTTAAAGTGTCTTTTAGAGAAACTCTAACGGTTTTTTTATATTTGATTGTTAAATGTTAGTATTGAAAAATTAAGGAAAAAATCACCTTCTAACAGTTATGTATATACACTTTCTATTTGTTGGGACTTCTAACTCATCCCCGTTTAATTGATGGCAACCATATTAGCACTCTCAATCTGAAGCATATTGTTTCATTTACTTGTTATATTTGACAACGAATCAATAAATATAATAAAATAAGATGCCACATGACATGTCAACATATACGAACCGATATTTATATAACTATTGGAGTAACTTTTTACTTCAAAAAATATTTACAAACTCCTTAAAAACAGTCTTTTGGTAGTGCTTATTTTACATAACTATTGGTATTCCTGTTTTTAACCGTTAGATCTGATTAAATGAATGGGTGTTATTGATTCCAAACACTATAATACTCTTAACAAAATTACTCTCTAAACTTTTCAATTTGTATACGTAAAAAAACTTTCAAATATAAAAGAGTTGCCTTAATTTTCAATTGTTCCCTCTTTATTTAATTTGTTGTCACGTTAGCCGTTACCATTAACTTCTACTGTTTGTTAAGTGGTTAGTAATTAAATAAGATAAATAATTAAAAATGATGTTAAGATCATGATGATTATTATTAAAAAAGGACTAATATATTTACTGAGATTATCTTGCGGTATTTTGCACTATTACATAAACAGTAATGCTCTATTTGGATGTTATAGTTTTCCAAAACTAAAGTATTCCAAAACTATATTTTAAGTAGAATCATATCATCAGATTGATTGACAATGATTTGAGTCATATTATATTTCATACTTTTTCCATCGTAACTCACGAGCCAAACGAGCTGATCGAGCCGAACTAAATTTCTTCCTTGTTACCTATAACCAGTGTTTAAAAAAAGCGCACTAGGCGCTGCAGCTGCGTCCGGCGCCAAGCAAACGCCAAGTCTGTTTTACTGATGCAGCGGCAGCCCAAACAGCAACAGCAAAGGCAGCCGAACAGACCCCGGCCAAACGATTAAGCGTCGCTTTGTACCGTTTTTCACAGGTTTTTTTTTTCAGGCGTCGATCGTTTTCTTAACTATTTCTCAGTACTAGAGGTCTAAAGATGATTACTGAAATAATATAATATCTCTCTATCATGATTATCAAAAAATCAATATTTACATTATTTTATTCAGTAATTATATGTTTTTTCAATTATTGTCTAGAAACACCTAGGCACCACTTATACTTCTAGCCGCTATGCGGTGTCTCATCGCCCGCCTTTTAAATCTTTGTCTATAACGAACACATATCATATCCTGTTTGGAACCGTGTCCAACGCACTTCTCTTGGATTTAAGCGGGAGGAGATCCCTAACGCTACGATTACCAACGCGCTTCTACCGGGCACAATTCCAACGAGCACCTATTTTTGCCTGCAATGCGAAATCGATGGGAGGGGTGCTTTTCACGGGCACGTGGAACGTCGAGGCGGCTCCGGCGACAACGGTTCCTTGTGCGACGGTGGTGTCTCCCCACCACCACAACGATGGCGGCGACGACTCACCATGATGACGGCGACGACGGCGGCAACTCCCCACCACGAGCGTCGGCGGCTCCCGACGACGAAGACGGTGGCTCCCCACCACGAGCGGCGGCAGTCCCGACGACGACGACGACGACGATGGCACCCCACCACGAGCGGCGACGGCTACCGGCGACCTCCACGGAGGTGGCAGTGGTTCCCAGCGACGGCAGCGGCTCCACATCGACAACGGCGACGATGTCGGCGGCTCCCATCGCCCACGACGACGACGGCGGCAGCGGCTCCATATCGGCAACGGCGACGATGTCGGCGGCTCCCATCGCCCACGACGACGACGGCGGCAGCGGCTCCACATCGGCAACGGCGACGATGTCGGCGGCTCCCATCGGCCACGATGACGACGGCGGCAGCTCTCCATCGGCCATAGAGACCTCCACAGAAGTGCCGGTGTCTCCCAACGACGATGACGGCTGCTCCTGACGCGCGACAAGGGCCAACGACTGCCTCGCTACCGCGGCAACCTCCACGGCTTTGGTGGGAAGCTAGACTCCAAACACCTAGATTCTTTTCTTAGCAATTATTTACAACACTGCGTTGATAAGAAGTTAGTTTTTAAAAGAAGTTGAAAAAAATTGGTTCGAAACAGGGCCCATGTCAAACCAGGCCAAACCTGAGACTCAATATCTAAACGCACCATGGACAATATATATGCAGTATAAAGGATTCTCAGTCCACGTGAGGAGGTGAAAACATACTTTAGACAATGAAATATACTTCAAATTTTTCTTATTGTCACCTTAAAGACCATTCGTCTTATTTAAACTATAATTTGTAATTTTATATATGTAAATAAGTTGTTAAATAAGAGTATATTTAAAGTTAAATTATATATATTATTATTTTAAAATAAGATAAAATAGTTAAAATTGATGCTTAAAGTACAACAACAATAAAAATACAGAGACTAGTGCGCTGAAAACCCATCGGGTAGCGACATCACATCCATAGTGGATAGGCAAGGCCTCGCTAGCCTACAATTCTAATCCGTATGGATTGAAATTAATTTAAGTAGTTTGTGATAAAAAATAAAATAATTTCTCTCTCAATACCTGTAATACGTCCTTGCAGCTAAACGAGGCGATATGGGTCGCGTTGTTTTGCCCTAATCAATTATGAAATTGGATATACAAACTGATTAGTATAGTCTATAATATTAACTATGTCTACCAAACACCAAAACTCATAAGTGATTATAGTCAAATCACATATAATATATTTTTAAATTTAAACTAGCATAATATAAATTGTCTTTTTTCATAGCTTATGGATCATATCACATTAGTTGTTTCTTAATTTGTTTTGCCAAATACTTTAAAACATAAGGAAATGGATTACACACAATTCGTACCAAACATGGCATTAGTTTGGTGATGTTTGGAATGTGGTAATTTGTTTGGACAAAGCGGCAGGTTGCCAACTACACTGACAGATGAGCTCGATTTGACACAGACATCACGCTCTTTTGATACGTTTGTTTGCATAAAGCGGCTAGTTTAGTGCAAGAAAGGGAGTAGGTGCCGACCAGTATAGTACATACTACTATTAGTCCGAGCCATTTCATTCGACATGTACGAGATCAGATTAGTTTTTTTTTTCCCTGTAAAACGAGATCAGACCACTGCGAGTGTTCCGAATGTCTCCACAACGAGCGAGGCAGAGGCGTGCGCACACGACGCGGAAACTGGCTGCACCCAACCATTTCAGGGCCTCCTCCGACCGAGACGACCACGACGCCCAAACTCAACCGGACGGGCCGGCTCCTCTGCACCTACTCTGCGCCAATTCCCGCGTGCGTGCGTGCGTGCGCTACGAAGCGGAGCAATTCGGATTTGGTTCCCCTCCCTTTCCATTTCGCTTTGCCCCGTGTCTCGGAGGGGAGCAGAGCAGAGGACGACGCCTCGTTCGACGACGCCGCCCTGCTGCCGCTTCGGCTGCTGCGGCGACCTATAAAAAAGGTCAGCGCCGGCAGCGACCGAGTCCACCCGACCCGACCCCGTCGTGCGGCCTCCACCGCCCCCGCCTCCCCTCGCCCCCGCCTCATCCACGCGGCCCGCCGCAGAAGAGGCGGCGGGCCTTCATTCACCCGCGCCGCTCCTCCCGCCGCCGAGACGAGCTTGAAGCCTTCCTCCTGACACTCCGCGCCCGGACCCCTGCACTGACAGGTTCGCTCCGTTTCCTCCGAATCCTCCTTCTCCACCCCACCCTCGCGCGCAGTTTGAATTCGATCCGCTTCGTTTTCGTTTCGCTCCTCGGTTGCCTCGGGCGGCGGGTGGGGGGCTGTAGCCTGCGCATCGCCTCGGCGATTCCCCTCTTCGCGGCTCCGATCCTCTGCTCCGGAATCATGGCTCGGACTAGCGCGTCGCGCGTTGCCCGTGGTTGGTTGCCTGCCTCTCGTTTCTGCTGGGCATGGCTCTGGTTGAGGAGCTGCCGCCATGCTGCGTTGCTCGTCGTTCCGGTCCGTGTTTGTGTTTACCTGCGGAACAGCTACCGTGATTTTCGTTCGGTCGAAATGGCACAGGCCGTCAACGGGTACACTAGTTCCTGCTCTGGGTTAAGCATCGGGGGTGAACTGCTCGATTCAGGACTAAACAAATCAGGTAGGGATCTGAAATGGTTAGGCGCGGTCACATGAGGATTGGTGTTAATGCACATGGCAGAGCGCCAGGAATGATGCGTAGGACTAGCGTGCGGGCCTGGCTGGGTAGATTATCATTTAGAGGGTCACCCCAGGAAGCTTCTCGACTGGAGCTTGAGCGTACATGGGGTTCAGCATCTCATGCTATCACCTGATAATTTGAATTTATCCGTACAGTGAGTCCAGTTCACTAGGTTTACTGCCAGCCCCATTCTGTTGGAACAAGAGCATAGTCATAGGGATCATGCCTCAACTAAAAGCTCAAATCCTGTAGTTAGTCATTATTGATCTATTTGGTTGATGTGTCATCAATTTTGTTTGACATTCAGTTAAATGCTGATATCTCGTTCATCGACACCACAAATTTGTGAAGTAAATGCCTTTTGATTCCTTTGATGATTATAACTTTGCTACCCGTTAGTATATTCTTTTGACACAGTGATGATAGTTAACTAATTTATTATTAGCCCTGATCTGTTGGAACACGAGCATGTCACTGGGAGATGAAGCCTCACCTAGCAAGTTCGGATCGAGTAGCTTGTTCATGTTCCACTCGATTGATCTGTCATTTGGTTTTTTTTTTTTTGTGGCATTTACTGCTTTATATGGATATGTTGTTCACAAGGTTGCCTTATACCACTTCATTCAACTATACTGATTACTGAATGATTTTCCTGTAATAACTTCAGATTCATGAGGGGCTCAAGGATGAATCCGGGTGACCGTGGAACACGGGGCACAATGAAGATAGTAATTGTGATGGGTTTGTGCTGCTTTTGTTACATACTAGGTGCTTGGCAGAAAAGTGGGACAGGAAGAGGCGATAGTATAGCTCTGAGGGTGACAAAAGAAACTGACTGTACAATCTTGCCAAATCTGCACTTTGAGACTCATCATAGCATAAGTAGTGGTGCCAATCCATTGATCATGACCAATAAAGTGGTGGAGCCATGCCATATTCGGTACAGTGACTATACTCCTTGTCATGACCAGAACCGAGCAATGAAATTTCCTAGAGAAAACATGACATATAGAGAAAGGCATTGTCCTGCAGAGAATGAGAAACTGCACTGCCTAATCCCAGCACCAGAAGGCTATGTCAGTCCTTTCCCTTGGCCCAAGTGCCGTGACTATGTTCCATACGCAAATGCTCCCTATAAGAGTCTAACAATAGAGAAAGCTGTTCAGAACTGGATCCAATTTCAGGGAAATGTATTCAAATTTCCAGGCGGAGGAACGATGTTTCCAAATGGAGCAAGTGCTTATATTGATGAACTTGCATCTATCATCCCACTTGCTGATGGTACCATTAGAACTGCACTTGATACTGGCTGTGGGGTATGTCCTTTGACCAGATCTTATTATCATTTCTTTTCTTGTAGCCGTGTTAACATTTAGCTGATACTTTTGATCCCTATTGTGTTGTCTTAGTTGCATTGTAATTCATAGCTGCAAGGCAATTAGATGTTAGTCTTCTTGTCCAACACTCCAACTTCTCTGCATTTTGGCACTACTTACATCTTTATCGCGACTCCATAGCTGGGCTTAACATTTCTAACCATGCAGGTTGCAAGCTTCGGAGCTTACCTAATGGATAGAAATATATTAACCATGTCATTTGCACCCCGAGATTCACATGAAGCTCAGGTGCAATTTGCTTTGGAGCGAGGTGTTCCTGCAGTAATTGGAGTACTTGGAACTATAAAGCTTCCATACCCCTCCAGATCCTTTGATATGGTCCATTGCTCACGCTGCTTAATCCCCTGGGGGTCAAATGGTATGTGTTGACCTTTGTTTTTATAGATGCATATAGGGTCAAATAGTTGTATTGACCTTTTGTTTTAATAGATGCTGAATTACAGAACGTCTATTCCCGCAGGTGGGATGTACATGATGGAAGTAGACCGGGTTCTGAGGCCTGGTGGTTATTGGATACTATCTGGGCCTCCCATCAATTGGGGGAAATACTACAAAACATGGAAACGATCTAGACAAGATGCCCAAGAAGACCAAAGAAGAATTGAAAACATTGCTGAAATGCTTTGCTGGAATAAAATCTATGAGAAGGAGGATACTGCTATTTGGCGGAAGAAAGCAAATGCACATTCATGTCATCAAAAGAGTGCTCATGATAGCATGATGTGCAAAGTTCAAGATGCAGATGATGTCTGGTATGTTTTCTATCTAAACCTAGTTATGAACTCTGATAAGTTATATGAATATGTATGTTGCAGCTTCTATTTTCACACGAATTTGACATTCATACACAGTTACAAATCTTCATAAGAAAATTCATAATAGTACAGCTAAAATCAGAACATGTTAAAAGATTATAGCACCAGTATCCAGAATTGGTTGCCCTTCTACAGCAGTTTGATATGTATTTTTCTTTTCTTTTTTTTTTTGATGTTTTCATTGCACTGGAAGGGACACATTGCTTTTCTAGGATCATATAGCTTTACACGTGCTCTCTCTTTTCAGTCCTCTAATCATATGAGTTTATAATAGTGTTTTATGTATGGTTTGTTATTTAGGTATAAGCAAATGGAATCATGTATAACTCCCTCTGGAGAGGCAACACAATTAAAGAAGTTTCCAGAGAGACTATTTGCCACCCCTCCCAGAATTATGGAGGGCAAGACCCCAGATGTTACAGAACAAGTCTTCGAGGAGGATAATAAGTTGTGGAAGAAGTATGTCCAAACATACAAGAGGGTGAATAAGCTGATAGGTTCTGCAAGGTATAGGAATATTATGGATATGAATGCAGGCCTTGGAAGTTTTGCTGCAGCCCTTGATTCTCCCAAGTCCTGGATAATGAATGTTGTGCCAACTATATCGGAGAGGAACACCCTAGGTATCATCTATGAGCGAGGTCTGATTGGCATATACCATGATTGGTGAGTCCTATCGCTTCGTCTGTTCTGGAATTCACTGTCGAATGAGATGCTGATGAGTGGAAACTGATCATTTTTTATGATGTGCTGTTTGCAGGTGTGAAGCCTTCTCTACATACCCTAGGACATATGACCTGATCCATGCCAGTGGCATCTTCAGTCTATATCAGAACAAGTAAGTGATCTCTGTTCTTTCTGCCATTTTGGTAATATACAAAGGCAAATCGTGTCTTCTACTAATATGAGTTTGTCATAACTGGTAGGTGTGACGCAGAAGACATTCTTATTGAGATGGACAGGATTTTACGGCCTGAAGGTGCAGTCATACTGAGGGATAGTGTTGATGCACTGAACAAGGTCAGAAGCATAGTTTCGGGGATGCGCTGGAAGTCCAAGTTGCTTGATCACGAAGATGGCCCTCATGTCCCTGGAAAGATGTTAATTGCAGTGAAAGAGTATTGGGTGGGCACCAACGAAGGAAACAGTTCGTAGCTACAGAACGTTGATGACAGTCGAATACCGCATCTTTCCCTGTGATGTGAACCACTGGTGCTGTTTTGTTGGTGGATAGATCTTGTTCATACTTCATAGGTACCGAGTACAGACCTCACCTCTCAAAATCCAGATCCCTTATACCGACATTCCTTGGACGTCATAGATGCCTGTTTGTGCATATATAGTACCAGAGAATTGATGAACATTGGTGATTTGCCAATACATTTTGTAGGTAAAGTGCAATATACTTGGTTTGCTACTGGCTATCTTGTGTGGATATTCATTTGACAGATCTGAGCAGAGAGATTTTGTGATTATTTTCATTGTAATGTGTGAACCATCTGCAGAACATGAGACCATGACCATGCATCTCCGTGCGTCATATCCTTCATTGTTTACTTGAACTGATGAGATGGTTTTGGGCATTTTGCTTGGTCGGTCCCTGTTGTTGGTGCATATCCTAAAGTGGATTTTATCAAAACCACTAACTTGGTTAAAGGGATTAGTCTGGGCCGTCCAGATGCATGGATGGAATATCATATCCTACGAAAGTGCCTCCTGAAAGTTTAGAATCTTTGAAATTTACACCAGTATGAAATTATCAGAAGCAACGGTTTGAAATTTTAGAAGTCTGAATAACATAAGCTTACGGTGCAGATGCAGTAGACTGACGGCAGTCGTATTCCAATTCCTTGCTGTGCTACAACCTTTTCAGCGTACGGTGTGAGCCATAGGAAGCTGATTTGGTGCCGCCTGTACCCTATATCCATCCAAAACAGTCAGTTTACAACTAATACTATAAAGGAAGACAGGACAGACACTGTGTATTTAACCGCGCGCCCTTTCTGACCGAAACCTTTGCTGAATACTATGTTCCAGTCCAAGTCCAAGCCAAGAATGGTTTTTTTCTTCAGTCAGTCAAGCTTCCCAGTATGGGCCCTCGGCCGATGAGGGCAACAACAAAGAGTGTCGCTCTCTGACGTGGAAACGAGCCGCGCCCTGCCAATCCGCGCTGACTCGTCGTCTACGCCTGACGCCCGTGGACGAGTCTCCTCCTCCGGCCTCCGGGCTCCGCATCCGCTGCTATATAAAGGCTCGGCCAAGCGTGCTCTTTCATCAATCATCTCGCAGCGCAACGCAGAGAAGAGCATCCTAGCTAGTTGAGTTGAGATCTTATCCAATCAGGGAGAGAGAGAAGAAGAACGGTTGGAGAGATGGGGAGGCAGCAGCAGCAGCAGCAGCAGGCTTCCATGGTCATGTTCCTGGTGGCCGTCCTCGTCGTGTCTGCCATGCACGCTGTCCCGGCCGAGGCAGGTAAAAAACAACATGTTCACCATCGAACCGGCCTATTACTGACTATACTACTAGTACCACTTTTTTCTACTCTGCTAGCTAGTACTCCGTATAATGAACCTTGAGATCAAAACGATCGCGGCAATATGGAAGCGATGAACAATAACCCACCGACTAATTCTAATTCAGTAATTAATTTCGCAAACGTGCAGGGAGAGCGCTGGCGACAGGGGGAGTGGCGTACGGAACGCTGAACCCAGGCTCCGCGCCTGCTGTACCCCGAGGCCAGCCGTACACCGGCAGGGGGAAGGGATGCAGCTCCGTCTACCAATGCCGTGGGTCGTCACCATCACCACCTGCTGGAGGAGCGCCATGATGAACTCTAGCACTTCACAGTTGGTGCAACGATGTGTGCGTGGCCGGGATTGTATTCTCGGTGCAGAACATGGCAGCAGCAGCCCCTCCATATTGTTCGTGCACAAATAAAAGAAAAACAATAAATGTTGTTGTACTTTGCATGGTGTGTGTCATTTTAATTTTTATTGATGGAACTGTATCGTGTGTGCCTTAATGTTAAAACCTGTTTTAATTTCTAGTTATTCTAAAAGTTGTTTTTATGACTAAAAGTTTATGTAAGAAATTGCTATTGGAGCTGCATGCATATGCAACATGACCGTATGTTGTGGTGAGAGTTTTTGCATGGGAGGAGGTAGGAACTGGTGGAGCTAGGGGGTGGGTTAGGTGGGCGCGGCCCACCTGAAATTTTACCAGCGCTCCTACCTGTCCACTCGATTTCTTTACCGAATCGTCGCTTAAGGAGTGGCCTAGCACCTGCGCTGCATCAGTGGGCAGCAAGTCGGCAACGCACTCGCATGTGGGGTTTGATGCTGGCGGCCTGCTCTCTTCTCAGGTAGGGCTGGAGTGGTTGCACGCGGGTCAGGGGCCCACAAGGGCCACTGTCAGCATCTCTCTAGAGAGAGCATCTCGTTCCTTTTGGATGCGGCTTCTCTCCTCCCACATCTACCTCCCATGCATACACATGCCAGAGGTTTTTTTCTCTCTATTCGAAAATAATAATTGATATTGCATAAGCTCATCTAAAAATGTTTCAATTCAGACGACGTTGGTTATGTTGCATATATATACCTATTTGATGTGTATTTGATACACATGGGCATAAATCTACGTCTATATAATAAGTATTGCCCACTAATAGATTTCTCTCGCATCACATCACACCACATCATCATTATATGACAACAACCATTTGATTAGCCTGAAGATCTTACAATGTGCTAAATTCTTGATAAATAGAATAAAAGATACACGAAAGAGTTTAGAATTGAACCCACAAGTTACAACAATTGAAACAAACGCTTAGATAAAAACTACTGATGTATTTAGAGGTGGTGCCGGACGACCAAATTGAATAATCTACTTTTATATGAAATGAAGCTTTACTCGCACTACAAGAATTTGCTAATTCTTCTAGTGTTTTGCCTTCAATAACTTGTACTAGACTTTCCCTACTAATAAATATCTCCAATGAGAATTTCCATATGCTATATATTGCTAATACTATTTAAATTCACTAGGAGATGTCCACATTGTGGTAGTGTCTTTTCTATATATACATTCTAGTGATGCAATATTTAAACTTTTACAGAGTATTTTTCTTGAAAAATCTATTTATATGATTTTCATATTTTCAAACTTAACAACATATATAAAAGTTGTTTATAATTTATATTTTCTATGTTTGATCTTGATTAAAACTTATCTAAAACGA
Organism: Oropetium thomaeum; assembly: GCA_001182835.1. Lineage (NCBI taxonomy): Eukaryota > Viridiplantae > Streptophyta > Magnoliopsida > Poales > Poaceae > Oropetium > Oropetium thomaeum. Next base: position 609,800 of record LFJQ01000051.1, read on the forward strand.
CTTAAATTTTGAGTATGGAGGGAGTATGTTGCGGTATACTACCTCCGGCAAGGTTTATTTTTTATATTTCATTTTGTTTCGAAGTGGTGAAAACCACTTCCACACACCCACAGGACTGACAAGAGAAAAGAAAAAAAAACAGCTACACACGATTTAATAACTACCAACTTACCCGACGATGAGAAAATATACTGATTTGAGAAGATGAACGATTAGACAATAGATAATTTACCCAGTCAAACACTCCAGCAAGGACTGATAGTCTGACATCAATGACAACAACAGCCACATCGGGAGAAACAAGCGCAGCACTAGCCAAGTCAAGAGGCTGTCACAATTCACCGTAACGCATTGTAGTCACAATTCACAGCAATTAGTGAAGCACTCAGGTCGCACATTGACGACATTTGGGGCCGGTCCACGTACGCCGGAGGATCTCCTGAACAGGTCCTGATCCAAGATGAAAGGGTTGGCAATAGGACCCGTTCGGAACTTACGTAAAAGCCGCGCTCCACTCGCTGTTTCCTGCTCTCTGTCTCTATGGTGGATGATGCGAACCCTTCACTGAAGGGAGTAGTGTCAAGTTCACCCAGTAGTGAAGCACTCAGGTCGCACATCCACATATCGTTGACCCACACCGAAGGTGCAGTGTCAATAATTTTTCATGTTTTCCAATATTTGATTTCGATTTTGGAAGGGAAAAAATAGTGAATTTGCTTGTAGCTTGTGGTTTGGGCATGGATGATGAACTTGGCTCAGCTGGTCTGCTGGTGTAATCTTCAAAAATTTGTTTTCAGCACACTGCTATGGAACTTGAGCAGGAAATTAATTAAAAGGCGCCGTCACAATTCAGTGATTCACAGGCGGTCACAATTCAGAGCGCAGTGGTGAGGCACTCAGCTCGCATATTGACATTGCGTTGACTCGATTGGGGTCCACTCCGGAGAAGATGAGAAAAATGTGTTGATGATATCTGCTAAGTATTCCTAGTACTGATGGGTTGGCACCTGGCGTAAATGGACCGTTTGGAACTGAAGTAAAATTACCGGCTCCTCGTTTTATGTGGTGGATGAGACGTGGGTTTTTTCACTGAAGCTAGTCAAGTCAAGTCCACCCAGTAGAGGAGGACTGATGAGAATGACCGCAACAGCGGCGCTATAATCCAGCCGCACCTGTAAATAGAGCGGAGACGCGCGTTACCATTTCGTGTCTATAAATACGGCGGAGACGCGCGGCATGTTCATCCACCAAAGCATCAGAAGATGATGATCAAGATGGGTAAGCGAGCTCCTCTGCACCTGTGCGCCGCCGTGCTCCTGACGATGGCTTTCCTCGTCGTCTCTGCCATGCACGCTGTCCCAGCTGAGGCAGCAGGTTGGTGTTCGTTACCACATCCATGCCTCTCCAAACCCTCTCTCATGCGCATCTATTAACTACCACTAGATCGCAAACGATTCTCGGGTTCTGCGATGCTGGTTACTTAGTAGCTGCTTACGTAGCTGCCTATATATATACTCCCCCGTGTATAAATATTTAGCATCATTGACTTTTACGTGAACTTTGACCATTCGTCTTATTCAAAAAGCTACAATTAAAATCGTATATTTTTTATTATGATTTAATTCATCACTAAGAAGGCTTTAACCATGATTCAAAATTTTAAGTATTTGAACTATTTTTTTAAATAAAACGAATAGTTAAAGTTCATGTAAAAGTCAATGATATCAAATATTCCCTCCATTCCTTTTTACTTATCGTCATTGATTTTATCCAAAAACTTTGACCGCTCGTCGTTTAAAAACTTAATTCAAATATGTAAAATTATAATTAAAATTTAAAAATATTCAGTAATAAATCAAATTCTAATAAAAAATTTGATATTTCTCATATTTTTCTTAATAAGAAGAATGATCAAAGTTATTGGTTAAAGTCAACGACGATAAAAAAAATAACGGATGTAGTATTTATGAACATACATGCTCATCATTTTGTTATATACCTGTGAATAATTAACGCTGCGTGCCTGCGTGCATGCAGGCAGAGCGCTGGGGCAGGGCATCAACTTTGACCCGGAGAACCCACGCAGCGTGCCTGCTCATACACCAGGCATGGCATACACTCGGCAGTGCATCTACGAGCCCTGTCCTGGTCAGGGCAAGCCATACACCCCCGGCGTTGGCCCGTTGAACCCAGACAAAGACAGGATGCCTGCTCATACTACCAACCCGGGCATGCCATACACCAACCCCCGGGCGTGTGTGTACACGGGGAACTGTCCGAACGAGCCGTGATCCAGCTGCCTTTGCGCGCCTGAACGCCAGTTTGGTCCTTTACCCCCATGCGAATCTCGCTCATCCTGGGCAAGTACTGGTGGGACTGACGGGCGTGACGCACTGGCGCGTGACGACGGTGCAATATATGATTTTCAGCTTCGTTCTGAGATTATATTCTCGGTTTCGATAGAATAAGATCCTGTCAAGATAAAAAGAACTATGAGATGAAAGAAAGAAAAACATGCCTAGTAGCATGGCTTCTTTTGTGCGTATGTATGTATCGACCATTTGTATGCATGTATACCCATCCCCCCTCTCCCCCACAACCACACCCACACACACAAAAAAAAAAGTTGAAACTGAACTTACTAACTCCATTAAAAAATTTTATGGTTACAAAACAACTTTTGTTCATTTTCGACAAAAATAATCAGCCGATTTGGTCCCTCTAGTTCACTAAATAAATTTATTACTTCGTCCTAAAATATTGACTGTCTTTGACTAGTAGACATCACGTCGGGTTATTAGTCTTATTCCAATTATTTTTAGATAGGCAATCCTTCTAACATAATAAAGTGTAACAAGTGATATTAGGAATATTCCAAGCATATACATTTTAGCTCAGTAAACTAATTAAGGACAAACGACATCATAGTCAGCTCCATGGAGCCATATCTCCTTAGAATGTAATTGTGGCGGTGGCGACTGTCATGACGCGAGAGGCTCTGGGTGTCTATTAAATGTTTTCTCTACTGAGCATATAACTGGGTGTTTTGGTCTAATGAAAATTTAGGTGGGGACATTGCCCCCCCTCCGCCCCACCCCACCCACCCACCCACCCCTGCGTTGGCACTGCAACATGAGGGCGCCAACTCAAATCCAATGCTCGATGCAAATGGATGGTAGCGGTGACCACATGATAGGTGACCCAACTCATCGCACACCTCGTACACGTCCAGGCAGATGCTGCACTCCACATCGTCGTCAAAGGTCTCCACCACGTCCGTCCCATGACTGAATTTTTGGAGTTCAAGCTACACACAGCGGCCTTTCGACATCTACGCTCGTGCCAGATAGACATTGCATGGAACCTTAGTGTGGCGGCAAAAGGAAATGCCGCCATGCCATTGACAATTAAAATTGGCACGTCATGTCGGACTATTTGCCTTATTCCAATCTGTTTTTATATAGATGCTGTCAGACCCCATTTTCTGAATCTACCGTGTTTTTCATATCAATCCTTGGACCAGTGGTTGATACGCACATTGGAAGTAGATATCATGCAAACACCATAAATTATTATACAAAATACATACTTACAATCATTTGAAAATTACGTCTATAAAGAGGCTATAAAAAATAGCCACGCAAAACTAGAAAAAACGAAGCGAGCTTCACACCAAATCCATAGGCAAACTTGAGGCCGAATGAAACCCTATTCGTTAAGAGCATCTCCAACGGTCCACTTAAATATGAGTCCAAAAACATCAATATAGGAGGCACCAAAAAAATTTTAGACTTAAAATTTACCCCTCCTTCAACAATGCGTAAAAATAGACTCTTAAATCTTAAATTGTGTCATGTAAGTAGTTTTTTAATCTAAAGTCTAATATCCAACATCCTCTCTCCGATTCTAATCCTAGTAGGTGGTTTAAAAAAGAGTCCTGCCAGTTTTTAATATTTTAATAGGTTTAGCCCTGTGGGATTACTCTCCATCCCACCAATTTCCAATATTTTAGTTAAGCCTTTAGACACGCTGTCAATACTTCCAATTAAAACACAGGCCACTGCCCATTCACAAATCAAGGATGAAAAACAGAGAGACTAATCGATGTGAGATCAAAATCATAGCGTGTCATGTCATGATAACGGTTATTTAGATATACACTCTGCAGAGGTTGTACGCTTTACGCATAGGCTATGCACTCTTTTCAAGAGAGTGACACAACACTCAATCATCTTCTCTGAGTGGCTCCGCAATTCCATCTCAGGATGCACCTAGGGACATAACTTGAGTCCATCCGAGCCACATGTAGCTTTTTAACGAACATTTGTATATTCCGATCCCGTCTCCTAGTCTCCTGTTGCCATTACCAGCCTACAGACGGTTCATGCAGTAGACTGAAAAAGGTAGGAAGAGTACTGCCCATTATAGGTTCTATGGTTGTACAAAGATCACTAGGCTGAGGTCCAACAAAATCGGTTCTCATTTTGTGGCTAGGGTGAGCGCCATCATTCCATGACAGATGGACTACTATTCCACAATCACCATTGCCTCGCCCTTGGTCAGTAACCACCACTTCACCTAATCACCATGTTGCTATTGCCCCTCCCACTTTTTAAAACACCACCAACATATTTTACTCATTTTCACAAAAGCATAAGTTATGGTGTAGCAATATTACCATAGTAGGTCATTGCAGGGTCCTAAATAGTGCTAATATCAAGGCACATTCCATTCATTAAAATATTAACGACGGAGAAACCTATAGTTGTCAAGGACATGATTATCGAGGCATATTCAAGGAAGTCATAATATTAATGTCTAACTATTGACATAACATCATCATAATAATTCAAGTAGGATTATAGCTACTCAATCAGTAAAATAATAAAATATCCATACATTATAATTTAAAATAGACCAATAGGTGCAATTTTAAAACATAGGATAAATATGATTAAGGAAGTTAGGACTTGTCTTGCGAATTGCTTTCCTAATTACTCCTCGAAGAATGAGTCTTCAAACTCTGTCTCGCATTCTGGCTCTTCACGCTCATCCTTGAACTCCATGTCTGACAATCGTGTTTAAAATCGACGTAATCTACAGTATGTAATGACTACTGTCATAATCTATCAAGAAGGAAATCCAAATTCGAATAGTAAAGCCAAATATAAAATCTTTAAATAAAGTCTCAATGGAACTCCAATTAAGATTCAATAAAATTCCAATAAGATCAAGTGTAAATCATGCTTGATTGAATAGATATTAATTTTAGAAAATTATTAGCAAAAGAACATTAGATTTGAAGCTAGAATGACTAAGGGCATGTACGATGCAAAGATGCTTAATAAGGCTCTTACGGAGAAAGATCGAATGCATGTCATCAACCTATTTTATAAGTCTTAACTACAGTGGAACAAAAATTTGTGGCCGCTTAAATAGCTTAAATAAACTGAAACGTTTATGATTTTGCTACCAAAATCATGCACCACTCGCTTAAAGCGCTTTACAAACGACAAGCGACGATGCCCCTTACAAACGCCTGCATATGCATGGTTTGAAGTCCACGGTGACAAGCAGAAGTAGAGAACGTTCACGAGCGCCCTGTCACGACCTTATATTGTGCGTGGCCTAAGTTGTCTCTTAACATTTTTTAAACTTTTCTCACCCACCTGTCCCGCACGTACCCAGTCACCTACGGCACATCGGCGCCCCCTAACTCCGCCTCCCTGACAGCATTCACCCATCCCTTCCGAAAGCGCCAATCGGTGGTGTGCTGGCGGCCAATCGCAGTTCCAGGCTGCACCCGACGCCAATCGGAGGCGTGAGGCATCGCGCCTCCATCTCCAATCGCCATTCCAGGCAGCGCGCGCTGCCCCTCCGGTCATCCTAGAAGGAAAACGGATCCGGCCGCGGCAGCTATATTGTCCTCATCAGCCCTGGGCATCTCAAACGTACCCTTCACCCGGCGGTGCCGACGTGGTCGCAAAGGACTGTTCCTTCGTCGACGCCGCGGCCGCAGGAAAAGTTAACGCCCTCGATGCACGGGCGCTCACACCAGCGTTTTGGGTGCTCGCCATCACGTCCAACTCAATAGGACGATCAGCCTGCTCCAATCACACTAATCTCCCTGTGCAGGTGAGGCCTCCATGTACATTATCCTCACTCGGTTTCCAAGGCAGTACCTCCCTCGGTCCTATTCCCATGATTGTACAATTGATTTGGTTTCATTCCAATCTGTTGATTTGTGATGCGGGGATGCAGCGGATTTTTTTATTCTAATCTGTTCATTTCTCCCCGTTCCCAGTTCGTTTATGTTGATTTGCCCATACTCGTTGCTTTTGATTCCGAGATTTCTATATGGCTGTTTGATTCAAAACCTTTCTTTATATAGGCACCACATGCTGATGCTGGCGGGAAGACAGCGCAGGTGGCCGCGAGTTGTGCGTGATGGCTGCATTCATACTTCTCTCTGTTGTAAGCTCTATAGACCTGACATGTTTGTGATCCTACTTCTGATCGATGTGAATTTGACCTGCTCAAGAATTATTGTGTGACTGTATTGTGATTTTTCTTTGCAAGTGAGAATGCACATGCAGCATAGGGATTAGTCGGTTGAGGCTTTGTGATTTTGTTAGGGTAAAAGGATTTGCAGCATGTATTGCAGTATAGATTAGTTCAGGCTTTCATCTGAGCAGCGATGCTCTTCAATCATGTTGCTTATTGATTACTTAGGATTTGTCTACAGGGTAGTCCCATAACAATTCCGTGCAGGCAGCATTGGCAGCTGCAGGCAGCCGGAATCGCCTAGGAGCGTTGCCTGTGTCAGGCACTTTTTCTAGGGTCCAAACTAAATTAGTCCATAGTATATGACTAACTTTTTAATATGAATTATATTAAATTTACATTAAAATGAACCATAATCCTATACATTTTATTAAAAAAAATATGACATCATATCATAATATATTCAATATATTGTATCACTTCACATACACTCTATGTTTTCTCTTTCTCATAAAACTATGGATTATGTCTTCTATTAGTTGAGAAGATATCTCGCTCAATATATACGTGGCTAAACAAGATTCAGCAATGTCACTCATACAATTTTTCAACTTATTCTTCACAAGATTCATGGCAGAAGACACTCTTTCAACACTTGTTGCCACCGGAAGGATTAACACCAATTTAGGAAGCAAATTTACCCAATCATAAAGAACATGTTTATTTGTTTCAACAAGCAGTCTAACAGAGGGCACTTCGAAATTGCTTAGTTCATTAAACCTCTCATCCTTTCTCATATCAATCAATATAAGTATCGAGTTGGGGTTCGAGTCTTATCAAATTGATGCTTGAAATATCTATGGGATAGAACATGGCAAGTTTAAATATTTTTTGTGCATCAAATGCAGCAATCAACTTATTGGATTGAAGGCAGCCATGTAAATTAGGAGCCCCATGTTCACCAGATGCGCACGACGGAGCGGAGAGGAAGAGACAATTTGGTCTCTTTTATAAGCACAAGAAGACGATTTGATGCCGGATGCTTAGGACGAACGATTTGGTTTCTTTTATAAGCAGAAGAAGACAATTTGCTGCCGGTGCTTAGGACGACTCGTACTCGGTGAATCAAATATGGAAACGATCAACAATTAAGCTGCTCCCTTACAAAATTTTAAAGAAAACAGGGTAGTCCTGGGCCTACCAGGACTACCCTGTGGGTCCGCCCATGCTTAGTGCAGGCTGGTCATTTGTGTCTGAGCATTTTGCATCATATAGTGCAGGTGCAGGTTTAGGGATTACTAAATTGGGCCTGGTTAAGTTGCAAGTAATTTCTTGATGCTCTTGTGCAATATGCTCCTGTAGTTCAGTTGCTGTAAAGATCATGATACATGTGTTTGCTTTCAGCTGAGAACCTTTACTAGGATTATTTTCGTTGATAGCTGCTGTCTTATTATTTTGCTCCTTTTCAAACAGTCAGTACGGCTCGCAATACGCAACTAATGTATTTGTAAAGCAACCCCCTGACTATGTGATTGCACACTGTAATTTGTTGTCATCTTATACCGAGTATTGTTTAAACTACATTCTTTTATCAGCAATTTCTCTATGTTACTTGGATATATAAGCTAATAGGGTCATTTTTGCAGGTTGTGGATAATATCTTCAGGATTTTAATGTCCCTGGTATGAAACTATGAACCTTCGGTATTTCTCATAGTCGTGCGTTTCTCTATGATATCTATTTGGTAGAATTAACTGAGAATAGTGTCTACCAGTAATTTAAAAAGCCCAGCTAGGATGATGCCCTCTTTCTGATTTGCATGATTTAGCTATCATTTCAAGCTGTTCGCCTATTCTTGCCTTATCAGTGTAGGATTCAATACAGTTTCACACATGCTTGAAGCTTGTGGGCCCCTAAGATGAGTGGGTGAAAACAAATCAGAGAATGAGAGCTCAGGTAATGAAAATAGCTTTTGTTTCAGCCACTTTATAGATTAGTGTAATTCAACCTTGTTTTGAAATAATTATGCAAAATGGTTGGTTTGATGGTTTCCTTTTGATAGTTACTACCAGTTATCACAATATTTGATCATGTTACTTTATGAAACTGTATTTTGGTGAGTACTGTGCCCCTATCCATCCACTAACCACCATGATTTTAGCTTGTCCGCTATGTATGGGTTAATATCTGATTTATATAGGTGTTAGTTTCAGATTTATTGGACTACAATGCCAAATATTACGCAAATAGGATGCAGTGAACGGATTTGTGTGCCCTCCCTCAGAAAAAAATATGGATTTGTGTGCTTGGGCTACCCAGGCATGGTATTGAATTGATCTACATTTTGGTGTTAGAGGTAATTCTCACCTTTGAAAATTTTTTGTTCTAGTACACGGCTGTAAAAATCAATGAAATGGTGTCTGCTTAAGTACCTTTGCTTCTACATTATTATTTGCCAGCATTTTGCATAATTAGAGCCATATTCAAAATGAATATAATTTTAAAAAATTGGTAAGCGTATTTCTTTTGAATCAATATAATTTGATCGTTTCTTCCCAGTTAGAACACATTTTAATTAGTCTCGAAGTCTACACTAAACAATACTCGTTATGTCTGATAACAGCAAGATTCGACAAGGACATGTTCAGTTCTGATTACCGGATCAGAGAGGCTGAGGAGCATCTGGCCGCTGATCTCCGCAAAGGTAAGAATGGATCATAATATGGATCATGCTTGTATTGTGTCAACCTTATGCATTACTTTTTAAAATAAATATGGAATATAAATGTTTAACGATCACTAAATGTGGATAGGAGGGGATGGTGGGGAATGGTTGGGATTGAAGGAGATTCAATCCCTAATTGATTTGTTAGGTAATTAATCCCCCTCATTACCCTTCAAACCCCCTTGGAGAGGGATTAACCGAACAAGGCCTAGGGATCGCGGTGGCTCTGATGAGTGCTCTTTGGTGTTTTGTTGCCAAAATGAGGAATGCAGGAATTACAAGAATCAAACACATGGTGCTTGTTAGAACCGGCTGGGACATTCAATGATACGCCTGCTTTCATCCTTGCTTTTATTGTTTGGTGTGCATCGATAGTCTTCAATAATTTGAAAAATTATAGTTTAGCAATATACTATTTAGAGTTTATGGTTTGATGTTCGAAATAATTATGGGTTTGCCAATTCATTTTGTAGTTGCATCACATTGGCTCCTGATGCAAATGTATTCTCGAAGATCTCAACTTATTTTTAAAACCACTAGCCAACTACTAATCACAACTTTCCAGATGGGAAGAAATTGTCTGAGCATGTTGAGTCCAATCTGCATTACGCAGTGTCACTTCCCCAGGTACAGCGCCGATGGGCAATACGTCGAGTAGTAAAGACGATTATCTCTCAAATAACTCATGAAGTTAATTTTCTTTTTTCTCATATAATCTAGAGGAAAAACTCCAATTTACTGCCCTCAAATATAACCTAATTCTAAATAACCTTCTTACCTATTTTTTTTGGTTCAATTTGGCCACACAACTGTCATTCGGTTCACTTTTTTCTGTTCTGCCTCAAACACTAAAGCCGGTGACGAGAACTAACATAAAGCTAAGTGAGTTTCCTTATACAGTCCATGCTGCTCCAGTGACATGTAAGCATTGGACGCAAATTTGAGTGCTGCTTGACAGCGAGATAGAAGAGCTTGTAACGTGAGACGAAGAGGATTCAGTTTGAGGTGGAGCTCCACGTGCTTGAGAAAAAGGATTTGCACATAGGTTCAGTAGCAACACGTATAGGTTGCTCTCCTCTTGCATTCATTAAACTATAGGTTGTGGTAGTGTATCAGTTTTATCTACTTGTCCTCTCTGTTTTTTCGTCAATTTGTTGATTCACTGCTATTGATAAATTAGATTAGAGGAATCTGCTATAGTAAAAGACAAATTGTAAGACTTGTGATGGACTATTTACCCATTGCCTTTAATTTTGAATATTACAATTTGTGTGTGAGGTATTTCAGATTGTGCATCGTACGTATTTATCCCTCCTTGGTACACCGATTGAACTATTTTCATTTTATACCAAATTTTTAACTTCCACTTTAGTATAAGCTTTGTCATTAAGGATTCAACTATTTTACTATATACTTTTTTTTTACGATAACACCATACAGGTAGACACCCACATATATTTTATTGTATACTTAAGGATATATTATTAGTATGTATAATTGGGCGTACGTGCCACACGTGCCACAAAACTAGTACAAATAAAATTTTCCAACTAAGCATACCCTCTCTCCTGCAATAAAGAAATCGAACAGAGCATATCACCTGCACTTATTTTTTGAACAAAGTATATCTCTTGCAATCAATTTTACAACTAAGCATGCCCTCTCTCTTGCAATAAAGAAATAGCATATGAGTTGCATTTTTCTTTTTGCCAAAGTATATCTCTTGCAATCAATTTTACAACTAAGCATACCCTCTCCTCTCTCTATATATAGTTGTTTGCGGCCCAATGTTTCCAACCGTAGGAAATGTGTATGCCCTTCTCTTTTGGTTTTCTATAAGAGCTGTTCACTTTGAGCAAGAACAGCGTACAAAAACATACATGGAAATGCTGGAAGATGTATACCCTGTGCTGCTAATATTTGTCGTTTTTCAGAGCCTTGTAGCAGCAATATCAAGCGATCATATTTATTCCAATATTGGAGCTCTGAGAGATCAGTCCAAAGTTGTAGAATATGTGAGTAACAGATTATTTCACTCTCTCTGTGGAGTTTTTCTTTGGATTAAATTTTGATTCATTGTATTGGATGAAACATGCCTGCATTCCCTTTTTTTGTAGCACTAGTCTTTGAAATCTAAACTTCGAAAAGTTATCTAGAGTCCAGCTATTCCTTTGAGATTTGTTTTAGTGCTTGAGGAGAACCAGAGGTTCCTCCCCCTTTGGATTAATCTCCACCATCTAATTTAAATATTTTATTAATACTCTAACTAAAAATAAGTAAGGGTAGTTTAGTAGTTGCATCTTCATTGATTTATGGGGTGGGTAGTTTACTTCAGAGGCAGGCGGCAACTGCCTAGCAGAAATCATCGAGAACCAGTCGTCCTTGGCCATGTCAATTGTAGTACGTCCTATGCTCCTCGCCTCCTCCGCCTGCTGGAGTGGATTCGTCGTTGCCTGCCGCGGCGAGTGGCAACGCGCAGCAGGTGAAGATTGATGGCTGTTCTCTGCGTTCTCCGGCGACGCGAGCGCGGAGAATGACACATCAGACCACGCCACGCGCGGTAATCAGCGGCGACCGACCAACTGCTGTCGGCAGAGCTCCTTCTACTCCGGTCGTCCCTCATCATGCAGTGATTTGTCTGTCGACGTCAATTCCTAATGTAAATAATTACTAAAATGCCCTTGTCTAGTTAGGAAAAAAATAATACAATAAGTATCAAACCCACCATGATATAGTATTGGTCCACAATTTAAGGTAACTTTTAATAGGTACCTCTCTATTTTCAACCGTTAGATTTAAGAAAATAAACGGTTAATATTAACTCCAAGCGCCATAACATCTCTCCTTTCTTTTACATTTTTTGTAAGTATACAATACTTGATTTGAATTGATTGTTTATTGACGAAAAAATTTGCTAACACTTAGTATTACTTTGTTTTACCAATATATTTCTGCGTAACCGTGAGCGGTGTCGAAAAGGGGGAAAGTATCAAAGGTTTTGCATATGCAAGGGTTGTGTAGATCCTAACAAAATAGTAGGATTCACATTATCACTAAAATAATCTTGGTACCGCTCTCATGCAAATAAAATCAAGATTGATTTAAGGTAAAGTGCCTTGATTATAATGTGATACCATTATAAATTGCCTTAATGGGAAAATAGTATGATTCACATTATCACCAAGATTGATTCATGAAAATAGTACCTAGTTTATTTTCATCGTCTTCTCTAGATCAAATTTCTAAATAATGATAAGCACGCAGCAGTGCAAATACACATTCACATTATGACAAGATTGATTCATTATTTTCATGCAGAAAGCAGTTTATACAGCATTTTCTGAAAGTGGATACACTGGTGGAAGGGCTACTCTGGATGTCCATAGCTTTCCAAATATAAAGAACGGTGAAAGAACTGCTGCTGTATTGTGGGTGTCTGGTAAAGATAATGACGGCAGCACTGACATCAATATTGTACAAGCTGGATGGGCGGTAAGTCAAGGATCTGATTCGTATGTTGAAGGATCGCGATTCGTGAAATTGTATATGGAAGCTAATAAATGCGTCTTTTTCTTCTACATAGGTCGATCCATCACTCTATGGGGATAGCAAATCACACTTTTTTATCTCTACGACTGTATGGAAGAATCTATCTCATTGTTTTTTACGCAAATATCTGTGTTTGATTGTATATAACATGTAATATTTATTTGGTTCACTGCTTAATGGAGTCTATGGATGCTTTGATTTGAATTGTGATGGGTTTGTACCTGTGAATAATGCACCCATTACTCCAGGGGATAGCTTAGAATCTGGAGGACATGATAAAATATCATTCAAGATATTTAAGGTAAAGTAATGATAAATGTTGCTGGCAATTAAAAAGGCACAAATGGCAACCCTCTTATACTATATGACTTCTCTCTCAATATTGTTTATACTCAGCGGGATAAAATTTTTTGTATATCATCCGTGTCTAAAAAAAGCTAAACAATTATTACCGTTGTAGATATGGTGAACTACAGTAATTAGCTGCTTGATTCTACTACCACTGTGATTACTATCTATTATTCTATTGTCCCTTATATGGTTCTAATAGTTTGGCAATGAGATTTTCAGAGTAACTGGACCTGGGAGTCAGAAAAACACATCCATGTTTCTTTTTTCTTTGTCTCCTAGATTCTTATTCCATTGCATTGCAGAGTAAAGATGATGGAGACTGGTGGCTACACTTTGGGTATGACACAAACCATCTCAAACCAGTCGGATTCTGGCCAAACGGTCAATTCACTAACTTGAAGGATCAAGCCAAGATTTTAAGTTGGGGTGGTTACGCGAGCTGCCACAGTGGCAACCCAAGTCCACCAATGGGTAATGGGCAATGGCCTGGGAAAAACTCTGCAAGTTTTCAAAACGTCCAATTTGTTGATGGCAGCGGAAATGGATACGTAGTTCCTGCCTTTTCTCTCCGTGCTAACTCCATCAATAAGAAACGCTATCAAGCTAGCATATTTTTTGATAACATGTTTAGATATGGAGGTCCTGGAGGTTGCACCAATTAGCACCTTTTAATGGATGCTTAAAGTAACTTTTTTTCTCTCCTATTAAATATAAGAGAGAGAGGATGTTCAGTTCTACTTGTGCCATTTACCCACATGCACACCTCAGTCAAAAGATAAAAGTCAATTCAGACCAATTGGTTCCTTTCCTTTTGGAATGAACAAAGGTTTGTACTGAAAACCTTTAGGAGCTGGGTTAATCAGAATTGACTGGAATCGAAACCATTTCCACGTAGCGTCTCATTTGGCTGCATGTAGAATTGAATAGTACTTGGAGCATTTTCACCCGTTGAAATTCCGATGGGCGGATCTATATACACCGCGTTGGATGCGGCTGCACCCACGAAATTTAAAAAAACAGTGATTTGGTTTAAATTTCCACAATATTTACACCTCTATGACAAAAGTCTTCACACCCACAAGGCAGACGTACCCCCCTCAGATTCTGTAACTCCGCCCCGCTGCTATCCTTTTCAATTCCAAACGGTCCGAAACTATCAAAATTTCAAGCCTTCCTCAGCCTCTCGCCCTCTCCCATCACCCGACTAAGTCCCACTTCCCATCGGCCACCTTTTTGCGCGTGTGAATGCTAGTTGGTCCTTTAGGTCAGTCAGCTTCATCCCACAGTTTTCAAAAATACCATATCAGCTTTACAGAGATGAAACAGTGAACGAAATAGACATTTTCAATCTATATTTTCATCTCACAGTTTTATAGACTAGTTATAACATTCAATTATTGTAGGATGTAGCGGTAAAATGTGGCATATAAATTATATAGTCCCTTGTACAATTCACACTTACAATAAAATAGTACTTATAGCTGACCAACGAGTTGTGCCGGACAATTTTAAGCACGACCCTCTTTATAAACAGATCGTGCCGTGCCGGTTCGCTTGCGAAATGCTCAGGCCCAAGTACGACACGGTCTGGTTTCAACGGATCGGGTCATGCTCGGTCCGTCACGGGCTGTACCGAGTTGGGCTGGCCTAGAACCTAATTAAATTTAATATATTTATTTATCCTTCTAAATAAATAATTTTCACATAAAAAATTGAAAAATAAAATAAAATAAAAACGGGCTATGCTGGGCTAACACGGCACTCGCGCGCTACACTAGCCTGTGCTTATACGGATCGTGCCATGCCAGCCCACGGGCTTAACACTAAGGCCCGAGCACGGCTCTCGACGGGCTACGGGCTGGCACAACCTGCTTTAAACAGTGCCGTGGCACGAGCGACAAAAAAAAATCGTTGCTTCGTGCTGGCCTGAGTGGCCAGCTATAATAGCACTCGAAAATCATAGACGACGACATTGAAAAAAAAAAAGTCATACATCCATTTGGATTAAATCAAATATATGTTCTGTTGAATTCTCTCATCCCCTAAACCTGAAGAACATGAATAGGCTTGTTTTGCATAGAGGAAAAAAAAGAGATCGCATTGGATGAAACTAGCAGGCAAGAACAAGGCAGGGACGAGATGCAGCCCAACTTGCGTAAGCAAAGTACTGCAACGACATGCCTGTGCAAGGCTGTACGAAAATTTGATGGCCATCCCCTAGCACAATCACACATTCATCAGACATAAAACAAACAATTAGTAGATGGGAGATTGATGCTGCTGCCGCCTCCTCAGCATCTAGCAGTAAGATGGGAGATTGACGCCCATTTTGCTCCACATCCAGGCTCCATTCTGGTACTAGTAGCAGCGGAGCTGGTTGCGAGCATGTCAGCTGCGGCGGCGATGCAGGAGCTCGTGAGGAAGGCTGGCAGCGGCGGCATATGCGAGGACACCGTCTTGCGGTTGCGCTCGCCATCCCCCGCGCGTTTTTCCTCCTCCGCCGGATTCGGACCGCCCTGACCGTCCCCTGCTGCAGGTGCCGCACCCATATAATAATGGAGGATATGGCCGAATGGGAGGTGTGGGAGAAGGAAAACGGCTGCTCAGATCTGCGCCATAGAAAGGAAAAGGGCGGGAGCAAGAAGACGGTGGCGGGAGGAGGCGGGAAGAGAAGGCAGAGGCGCGCGCAGCGGATCGGAGGGGATGAAACAAAAGCTCTCAGCGTCTTCGTTGGTTGGAAACAGTGCGAGCTGGTTTCGTCGCCACCAAACTCACTTCAATCTCTCTTCTTAATTAACCTGTCATGTCATCTAAAATGCTGATGTATCACAGCAATTAATAAGAATGAAACTCTAATCAAATATGCGCTGAGAGTGTCATTACCCCACGTGCGATCTCTCTCGTTCTGGGCAAGTACCGGTGCGATTGACGACGGCCGTGGCGCGTGACGGTGCAATATATAATGATCAGCTTCTTTCTGAAATTATATTCTCGGTTTCGATAGAATAAGATCCTATCAAGAAAAAAGTATTATGAGATTAAATAAAAAAATGCGTAGCTAGCATGACTTCTTGTGTGCGCATGTATGTATCGACCATTTGTATGCATGTATACCCATGATCCCAAAAGAAAAGTTGAAACGCAACTTACTAACTTCATTTAAAATTAATAAATGTTATGTGTCTATGTTTTTCGTTACCGTCGACTAGTGAATTTATCGTGGGAGGTGCATTTTGAGGTCTCGATAGTTCGAGAGAGGACACAAGATTTATACTGGTTCGGGCAACGATGCCCTACGTCCAGTTTATGAGCTGCTCATGTTACTCGCGACGAGGATTACAATGGGGGTTACAAGAGGAGGAGAAGGGGAGAGTGCTCCTCGTCTCTAAGTGTGTTCGTAGATGAGTATTCGAAGGCTAGAGTGAGCTAGTCAGCGTTGTAGTCGTGGAGCCTTGTGGAAAAGCTTGTCCTTCGTCTTCGGTCTTCTCCTCCTTTTATACTGTAACGTGGGGAGGCCCGGTTCCGTGGAGTAGGTTGTGGCCGTACGTAGGTTGGGCCTGTCCACGACGGATGACGTCTTCGGTGTGGTGGTGTTGCTATTGCTCGACGGAGTGGCCTGTGCCGTTATTCGAAGGAGTTCCGTCCGTATGGAGAAACACCATTGTAGGCATTGGCGTAGCGACGCCGTAGTTGTGGCCGTCGCTCGGGATGTCCCGTCGTGACGGGGCGATGAGCCTCTGACAGGTGCTGTAGCGACGGCACCCATCCTTTGGGCGGTGCACGTCGTGTGCATTTAACGCCCACTTGTCTGGGTAGTGGGCGGCTCTACCTGTCAGCGAGCGTGGGTGTGTCAGGTATTTATATCCCAACCGTAACCACCCAACCTACTCGTGGGACAGTGAGCGATTCGCCCGACCCTGAGGTCGAGCGAAGCGGGGACGCGTTCGCTCGACCCCTACGGAGACGGGGTCGAGCGCGTCGTCCGCTCGTGGAGGATCCGACCCCTCCGCGAAGGGGTCGGGCGAGGCAGAGATTGCCTGTCGACTCAGTCTGTCATGCGACCGTGTGATGCGGAGGATGGTCAAGGCGGAGATTTTTTATTCCTTGATCACGTCATTAAGGTTGTGGGTCATTAGGGTTAACTACCTATGGTATTGACCCTCAACATTATGGTTAGGAAAACAAATTTTGTTCAGTTTGGAACTAAGATTATCAGTCGACATGGTCCGATTCACTAAAAAAAATCTATTACTTCCTCCATCTTAAAATATTTGCCTTTGACTTGTAGACTTCATGTTTGACTATTAGTCTTATTTCAATTTGGTCTAAGATAGACAATCCTTCTAATATAATAAAGTGTGACCATAAGTGATATAAGGAATACTCCAAGTATATGCTACTACCTTTATTTTTTAATTGTTGACACTTTTAGTAAAAATTTATACTAAAAAATATCAATAATTATAAAATAGAGGTAGTATATTTTAGGCCAGTAAACTAATTAAGAATAAACAAAGTTCAATACGCCCCAACCGTCACAAGCACCAGCGAAGCATTTCACAAGTTTTCTCCTCCCTTTGCTGTTGGTGGCTCTGGAAGCATAGAAACGACATCATCGTCTGCTGCTCGAAGCCATCTCCCCTGATTATGCAGCATGTAATTGTGGCGACTGTGCCGCGACACGATGCACACGTCATAGACGCTTGGTGCCATCTTCTCTTCCATGCTCTGTAAACTGTTTCTCTGTTGGGCATATAACTGAGTACTTCGGTCCCGTTTTAATGAAAATTTGGGTGGGGAAACTGCGCCCCCCCCCCACCCCCCCTCCTTCCCCAGCGTCCGCAACATATGGGGCAGGTGTTGTCGGTGCCAACTCAAATCCAATGCTTGATGCAGATGGCGTCATAGCGGTGACCCACGGCAGGCGACCCAGCTCGTCGCCCACCTCATACACATCTAGGCAGATGCTGCACTCCACATCAGTGTCCGGGCTGTCCACCACATTCGTTAATTTTCGTTAGTAGATACTAGGGCCTGTTATAGGTGCAGTTGGGACTAAGTCATAGTTAGTTGGGAAAGAGGCACCCGATTAGGGCATGAACCCTCTAGCTTTATTCTTGACTTATTAGCAAACGATGTAAGTGTGTTAGATGATCAATAAAGATATTTGCATGACATTTCCTAAAAAGATACAATTAAAATATAATTAATTATAATGTCTTGGTCAATCGACCAAGCCTAAGTCGATCACACCTGCTACAATATACTCATAATCAAGATGCTATGTACATAACATAAACATAATCAGGGAGTGTGGTTTAGAATAATAATACTTATATACTCTTCAACGCCTGTGTTTTAACATGCATTTTTGTGTCAATAGGTACAGAATCAAATGACCATTCAACGCATGGGACAGGTGTTGTCGATGCCGATAGGGACGAAGCAGAAAATCTTAACAATGGACGCCTAGTATCTGTAAATTGGTATTAAGGGGTCAAATTGAAAATTTAAATTGATTGCATGACAAAAAAAATTATCTATTTAAAGCAAATTAAACAATTGGGGGGGGGGGGGGGGGGCAGTGCCCCTAGCTTCTCTCCCCTAATAAGTAGCAGCATAGGTACCTACCCAGGTACCTACCCGGTACTATACCCCCCTCCTCCGCCCCTTGCTTAAAGTTGTATTGCCATCATTCTGTTTCTCCTCTTCAACTGTTTGTAGTACTACAGTTTGTTCACACACAAGAATGTAGTGATGATGGATAGCTACATGAATTTCAACATTTGTCCTCACCAATATTTCAATATTTGATGCATTTGTGTCAGGTGGGGCTTGGTGGATAGCTACGTTTCTTAACAAGCTCAAAGTTGCTTAATTTTGAGTCTGTTTTTCTAAATCTAGACTTTGCCATCCTCATAAGTTAGCAAAGATAGGCTAGTAGGGGTTGGAAAAAATGTTTTAATATTGGGATACGTACCTTTTGGTGAATAAATTTACATGCTGATTAATTTTTATTCAGGGTCAAGTAACATCCTCTATATTGGGTACGATGTTTTCAATTGTAAATTTTCATGTCAAATAATTTGTTCAAGTTCAGGTAACACCCTCTGTATTGGGTATATCAGATAGGAGTAGTAAATTGTGAAACTTGGTCCAAACTTTTTTTTTTGATTTAAAATTATGCCGATTATATCTTTGGGTCCCCAATTCCCCATACATTAGGCTACCGTAGCCGTTGTCTACGCCACATGATGTTCTGTGATCCAGCCTCCTTGTACGGCTGCTAGTTTGATCCCTTTCCCCAAAGCGCAAGTGGACTGACGGCATGGCCGTGGCGTGGGATTAACGATCAGCTTGTTTATGAGAGTTAAGCTAATTAATTATTCCAGTCCACGGTAGTGCTACATGCATCAAACGGGTTACATTTGGTCATTGGTTTTATTTGAAAATTTAGTTAAAATGTATAAACATACATGTAAGAAATACTTATAATAAAAATAAAACAAATCAAACACTATACTTCCTCTAGGTTGGTAATTAAGGTCTCTTAGAATAAGGTTTCGGTCAAACATTACGAATATAAATCATGAATAATTTTTAAATTATTAAGTTTGAAAATACAAAAAATCATATGAATAGATTTATCGTAAAAAAGTTACATTCATAAAAGTATACATGTATCATATTTTAATAAAAATTTTTAGATAAATTAAAAGTCAAAATTAAGCTTTGAAAACCGTAAAATTGTCCAAGATGGAGGGAGTATCATATAATATTTATCATATTTATTGAATAAAATGATGTTAAAAATTACGTCAAAGTTAAAGGCATCAATTATTTGTGTACAGAGTAAGTACCATTAATCTAGAATAATGTTTTGAAAAAACAAGTACAAGGTTACAAAAAGAAATCTCAATTATATCTTCATATATGTTAGGCTGGTGGTTGGCGCCAATGCCAGCTATGATGATCAGTGCTTGTCGATTCCTAGCATACTCAAACTTTTCGTCTAAAACTTGAAGTTGTGAAACTGTAGAGTTTCGAAAATAGGAACATGGCAAAAGTGCTACAGTAGTAAAGTGTAATCCTTTTTTTTTGCGAGTATAAAGTGTAATCCAGTAGCCTCCAAACTTGTGCGTATAAAACGACAGGTAGACAGCAGTACCTGTAGCTATCTCGACGAACTGCCGAATCCAGATTTTCCTGTTCCTTTCTATTCCCGAGTTGCGAGTTCTCTAGAGTCCAAACGAGCTGCAAAAATCCAACAACAGGCTGTCATGGGACTCAAGAGTGCCAAACGAAGCCTAATCAACACTAATCTACAGCATAAAAATGTCATCATCTGCGTGAATTATAGTAGTCTTAACAACTATCCGCTGAAATTTAAACATAATGTAACAAGATAGTACTAAGATATAGCTATTGGTAACAACCCCTTAGTCCGATTTAGAAAATCATTTTACAGAATCAGTTGACAATCACTTATTCTTTCTAAAAATTAGCTTCGTAGAGCTTTATTAAAAAAAATTTAAATTTTTAATCATTGATATACTAAATTCTTTATCTCTAAAGCTCTTATAAGACCTACAGCATGAGATAATTTTGATATACAAGAGCAGTTGGTAACTTTCCCATGTCCCGACATCCACCAGCTCATATCCTCTCATCACCGGGGATAATGGCGGCCACAACCCGCCAGCTCGGCCGGCCCGCCCTACAGCGTCAGCACGGCCGCCGAACGCGATAAAAAATAGTTACTCGTAACTCCACAAGCTAACAAATTTCCAAATCCCAGCGCATCCCCCGCCGTCCACCGCTGTCACTGACGGCTCGGATCGCGCCACATGGTGGGCCTCGCCTCCGCCCCGCTGGGACCGCTCTCTCCATCGTCTCCTGTCTCCAGTCCACGCAATAGTTTAATCCGCAACGCGAATTCCGGAAAGGAATTAGGAACGGAAGAACGGAACCAGAGGAATCGCCTGCCTGCCAGTGCCAGGTAATCAATCCCTCCTCCTCCTCGTCCCTCCCCCACGCCGCCGCCGATCGCCGCGTGAAATCCGTGGTGGCTCGGTCGGGGCTTCGTTCGCTGGAATTGTCCTCAAATTCTAGACGCGTTTCAGGTGGCAGATTGTTTATTTCCCCCCGATTGATTGATCGGAGGACGAGGAGAGGGAGGAGGAGATGGCGGCATGCAGGGGGTTCTTCGAGTGCCTGCTCAAGCTGCTCAACTTCTTCCTCACCGTCGCCGGCCTCGCCATGGTCGGCTACGGGATCTACCTGCTCGTCGAGTGGATGAAGATATCCGGCGGCGGCGGGGACTCGCCGCCGGCGGATTTGCTCGTCTTCGGCCGGCCGTTGCTCACGGCCGTACCCCTCGGTGACGCCGGCGACATCTTCGACCACCTACCCAAAGCATGGTGAGAGGGTTGCGTGTGCATGAACATTTGTTGTTTCTATGAACGGTGCATTGAGGTTACTGTATTTTTTATTTTTATTTTTTGTTTCTCCCCGGCCCCCCTGCAATCGATTAGGATCGAGAGGAACGTTCACGTACGAGTATGAAATTAGGATTAGGATCAGGACAACTGGACAAGTGCTATTCTGACTGTTCACAATATGCGAAACTTGCAGTGATCGCCAAACATTGCAACTGCAAACCTCATTGTAATGCGTTACATGCTGCATGCCTTTATTTGACCATGGCAGAGAATATAGGATAATAAATTCTGAAGCAATTATTATAATAACAACAACTGGAGCCGTGAAATTCGCTTCTTCGTTTTGACAATCATCCATGTGCTCATTGTTTAATTTACCGTGCAAGTTGAATGTGCGTGACATGGAATCACATTGCTCCCTGCAGGTTTATTTATTTGTTCATTGGTGTGGGAGCTATCGTCTTCCTCGTGTCTCTGTTCGGCTGCATCGGAACAGGGACGAGAAACACCTGCTGCTTGTGTTTCGTATCCTGACAATGTGCCTCTTTACTCATTGCCTTGTACTCCTTTTTGGGTAATATGCCATTTGATATGCATAAGCCACCAAAACAAATTTGGGATTAGACGCTGAACATGCTAAACATATGATCTGTATATCTGCTGTACTCTTTTGTACACTAAATAGAAATTATTTAAACAACAGTAGGACTAGAGAATAAGTAATTAATTATTTCTGCAGCCCCAAGATATTCCATCAAAGGCAGTAACATGCCCTTAGTTATTGATAGTAATCACCACTTCGACATGCTTGCTTTCTTTGACTTTTGAAAAGTATGCTTTCCTGGTCATCTTGTTGATCCTTGCTGAAGCTGGAGCTGCTGCATTCATTTTCTTTGACCACAGCTGGAAAGATGTGAGTATTGTGTTTGCTACTGATTTGAGGACTGCTCATACTACACTACAGTACTACTTAAGTGTTATTACTCACTTGATTTACTGTAACTGTCCATTGCAGGTAATTCCTGTGGACAAGACACATAACTTTGATGTTATGTATGACTTTGTGAAGGAAAATTGGGAGATTGCAAGATGGGTTGTCCTTGGTGTTGTTGTTTTTGAGGTAGTGGATGAAACACTTAAATCTTACTTCTTGTTTTAAGTTCCCATTTCTAATAAGAGCATGGTTACTTGCTATCTTAAGATGTATGGATTGTTACCTGATGCATATTCTGTTCCATTGTGTTTATTTTAACCTGCTCGTTAGGAACTGATTGTAGCGCTTGCTGATCAGCATGGTTTGAACTGAAAACTGTTGATGACTAAATTTCCTTGTTTTTTCTTTTAGCTATAGTTTGTTTAGCACTGGGGATATATTGTTTGAACAGTAAACTAATGCTTACTGGTATGCAGGCATTGCTTTTCCTGTTAGCTCTGGTTGTCAGGGCAATGAACAAACCCGCTGAGTATGACAGTGATGATGAAATCATTATTAGCCATGGACGAAATGCTGGGCGAAACACTAGCATTCGGCAACCCTTGGTCCATTCCCAAAATGTTCCAGCCACTGGGGTTCCCGTCCCACAACTTGACCAGCGTACAAGCAGGCAAGATGCATGGAGCCAAAGGATGCGAGAGAAGGTCAGTTGATGGACTATTTTCTGTACCACTAATCACATGTTCTTACTCTCATCTTGATAATCACTGTATTGATCCCGATGCAGTATGGTCTGGACACGAGCAAGTTCACCTACAACCCTAACGACACAAGTAGGTATCAGCAGAATGGTGCTCCATCTGAAGAAAGGAGCCGCTGTTCCATAATGTGAAGAATTTTTTCTGGAGATTCTCTGATGATGGATCTTCTTGAATGGCTTTGTTCAGAATGGTGTATGAAAGAGAACAAATGTATTGTGCCTATGTAATTTTCTTGTGAATGAAAGCACAATTAGTCATTGACACTTTCTTTGTTTATATTAGTTCTTTATTTGTTTCCATTCCATTCTGCTTTGTTCAGTTTGTATTGTTGAGCACATCTGACAATATCAGCGTGTTTGTAATATTTGCTAGGTCTGTGAAGATAAGTTGTTAGATCTGTTTTGCTGTCAATATTGTTTGCGTTTGGGTTATCTTCCAGCAGAGAATTTCTTACATGTGCCTCAAGATACATGTCCCTATGCTTTGACGGCCAAGTTTTTCACTTCTCCTGAAGACATCGGACGTCGTATCTCCATATGTCCTGCTGGGTTCTGCTTCGTGGGCTCATACTAAACCAGAGGTCTTCACGCTGAAGTTAGAGAGGGGATACATGAGATTGTGAAGAGAACCGCTTCATCCCAGATGCCTCGCATTCCCCTATAACTACAAGTAGTATCATCCTACCGTCTTTATTTATTTCTTTTTCCTTGCCATCTGCCAACTGGTGATCTGGACTCTGTAAAATGTGGCAAGTGGCCGAAGCATGAAGCTCGGTGCCATATCCCTATTTGTAGTGAGTTGCAAACTGTGGTTGGTGCGAGTCATTCATTCGTTCTCTTTGCTTCGACATATAAAAGTGTTCCGTTGTGTAACGTTGCCCGTTCATATCCTTGACATGTCTGATTGAAAATGGTACGCTCAGATGTGACTGCAATAGTAAGTATTC
Organism: Oropetium thomaeum; assembly: GCA_001182835.1. Lineage (NCBI taxonomy): Eukaryota > Viridiplantae > Streptophyta > Magnoliopsida > Poales > Poaceae > Oropetium > Oropetium thomaeum. The sequence continues at coordinate 634,011 of LFJQ01000051.1, forward strand.
GTCCGTAATCATGATGCAGCACATGTTTATTTTTCAAGGATTAGAACATATGAGATGCAAGAAATAGTTTTTTTTTTTTTTTGACGAGGGGAAGAATAGATGTTTGAACCAAATTAACGAGCAACAACCGTTCTTCATCTGTGGTTTATCCAATACACCCGTCCCGAAGCATCAATGAACACATGGTGAGTACTAATCACCAAAGAACTCAAATAAATTACATCGGTTTCCAACGGTGTTCATTATACCATCGCCTAATAACATTGCCTAGCTAGTATGTTCATCGAGACTACTGAAGGCAGCAATCCTACCATAAAGATATGAAAATCCTCTCTCCATCATGTTAATCTTGCATGCCATGTGCACAAGATGCTTGATGAGTCTGTTATGGTAATTTCCCCTTCTCGGAACAATATTGTATGTTCATCTTTATGTTCGTCTCAATGCTGTAACGTTGTGAGTAGTAGGTCTGTCTCCTCTTCGGGTGACTAAACTTTTTGTAACTCTATTAGTCACCTAGTTAACGGATAGGATCACTTCAAGATTGATGCACTTTCTTCTTCTTCCTCTCTCTCCCTCCTTCATTCTTCTCTCTCTCCTTCTTCCTTGCTGCCCTGCTGCCGCCCACCGCCCCCCGTCGGAGCCGCCCGCCGGAGCTCCTCTAAACTCCGAATTTAGAGGTTAATCTCCACCAAAACCCAAAATTCCCTAACTTCTAGGCGATTGATGAATTTGCAAGATCTCAATTAACTAAGAGGGAGCAAATCTCTTGTATAAAGGTGTGTGCTGCTTTATCTCTATCTCTATCGGAGAAGGATTTCTTCATTAATTCTAGCCGACATCAAAGCAGCAGGATCTGGATGATGTCATACCTCCGGAGTTCGAAAGATGCAACATTCTCCCTTTAGATTGGTAAAGAAACTCGTTTAGAATAAAATTTTGATCAAACATTGAGAATATAAATCATGAATAACTTTTTAATTATTAGGTTTGAAAAGATGAAAATCATATGAATAAATTTGTCTTTAAGAATATTTTTATAAAAATATTTATATGTCATTTTTAACAAATATTTTTTTAAAAAATTAGAGTCAAAGTTATACTTTAAAGACTGTTTTATTATCTTAAACGAGTTACTTTTACGACCTGGAGGTAGTATACGGAGAGAGGCGACCTACGTCTGGAACACGTTGCACCAGGAGGACTAAACAACACAGCTAGCGCTCCTCTCGGCAGGGAACAGGCACTAGGCTGTTCTAGGACACTTGGTGCTACGATAATCTTGAGGGATTAACCATTTCGCGTTCAGAGTACTAGTCGAAACTGGCTTCCAAAATAATAATAATAAGTAGTCATAACTGTTGTTTACTTTCTATACTTCTGATCTCAATGAACGGTGAAAACGAGGAATCACATTTTACACCTTGCTGTTAATAGAGTAGGGAAATCCTCTTCAGTGTGTACAGAACGAAGGGGCAGAAGGTTATTGCTAATTCACGGATTACAGCATTCTCAGCTCATTACTTGTATCGTTAACTGATCCAGAGTTACAGTACAGTGCCCGATCTTTTTATATTGGCTCAGAATCGCACAAGGACTCCCGACAAGCTCAATTGATCATCAGCTGGTGTTGGTTCAGCGACTAATTGAGCAGCCCGTTCTGTACTCTTTGTGGGAGCGACGTGCTTCCAGAGGGGCAAAGAGGCAGATGTATCAATGGTGAGAGGTAATGCCAATTTTTTTTAAAGACCCAGAACATTGCCGACATTATATTTATAGAATAAATAGAGTTTTACATGCCCGAGCGATGCAAGACAACATCACGTAAGTATAGGAGCATGGATTAGACTAATGTTAACATGTGAACAGTCTACTCGCTAATTGGTTGCACGACTATCGTCGCAAGGCATTCAGCTCCTGCCGCACACCATACTCCTGTATCCTCCTTTATTTGATTTGTGAGGCAGTCTATCGAACGCTCTTTGCCTTCAAAAACTCTGGCATTCCGCTCCTTCCAAATTGTCTATATCGTCAAAATTACTAATGACTTAAGCCCTTTTTGACGTCTTGATGCGGAGTCATCTGTCATGTTTTCAAAACACTGGGCAATGCTCTCTTTAGTTGTCCAGTTGCCCGAGTGGATCCTTGGCTCATTGATCTAGGTACTAAGGGCAGTGCACAGAGCTCCGGTGGTGGGGCATTCTGCAAATAGGTGCGTCGATATTTTCAGATTCCGAGAACAGTATGGACCAAAATATTGGTTTGGCCATTACCTCTGTTGGAGTCGATCAGCTGTTCAAATCCTATATTTTGCACAAGCAACCAGATAAAGAACTTACAGCGTGGGGGCACCCATACCTTCCAAATTTTGAGTGGGAAGAAGGATGTTGTGCCCGGTCATATTGTATTTGATATGCCGAGCGTGCAGAGTATTTTCCTGATGCTGTCCATGTCCAAACTGTGTCAAATGGAATTGCTCCTCATCGATGAGTCTCCGAAGTTGCACCTAATCCTCCCACAAATGTATCAAATGTGAGAGGTAATGCCAATTTTACTTCAGGACCTACAACCTAAGACGATCTGCACCGCTCTCTTTGTTTTTTTTTTTTCCGATGAAACAGGAGGGAAGGCCCCCTACTGATTACATATTAAATAAGCTGAAAATAAAACAAAGTACAAGGTACAAAGCAAGTTCATGAAAACCAACAAATGAAACTGTAAGGAATAAAAAAAAGCTATTGCAAAGATTGCATCCATTGCTTCATATCTTGAGCTTACGTCCTCTATGGATAACGATTGCGAATTCATACTTCAAATTTTCCAGTACAGGATAAATTGAGGGATCCACTGAACTGAATATCCAATCATTTCGTATAATCCATATACTCCATGTCATCAAAACAATTACTTCCATAAAGAAAAAGATTTTACCACTCCGTCTCAGGATTATTAGTGAGTGGTGGATGCAAACAAATAACTCTCCAGCAAGCTTTAGCAAAGTTGCACCTTAGAAATAGGTGACAGACTGTTTCTTCACGTTGTAAAATACACATTTCTCAATAGTAATCTTCCAAAAACATTCTTCGCTTCAAAGTACCTCTGATATTTACTCAATTCTTCATGACCAACTAGAAGAACACTTTATGCTTCATTTGACAATTGGAGTTCCACAACCATCTGTATGCAGGGTGAATCTAGATGTGACCAATTAACCTCTTATACGCTTTGGAGGAGAAAATTCCTTATTGTTGGACCCAATTCCACAACCAGCGACTGCTGCTTTCCTGTTGCCTCCCCTTCCCCTGCTTCGTGGTGACAAGTGTTCTTATCCTCTACCATGCATTTTCCTTAAAACCGGATGGTTAATAATTGAATATGTATAAGCAGACAAAGCATTTGGCTGGTGAATACGTAGTACTAGTATATATGAGTGTCGCACATGACACGTGACGGGAGAATACTCTGCTAGTATTAACATAGTCACGTGTGTTTCTGTCTATATATAGGTCTAAAGCTCTCACACATATGCTTCTCTTTACAGATATGTGAATATTTCGCTGATGATAGTAGTACTGACAGACAACCGTACATTTGCATAGAGTACAACTATTTACAAAAACAAGCACAAGCCACATTTAAAAGCTACTAGCTTATTTCAAACTAGCTCAGTAATTCAGCAAGTTCTATGAATGAACTTGAACTAGAACAACGTTCTTCAGCAGCTGTTAAAATAAGATACTCCCTCTTTTTTAAATTATTATTATTATTAATTTGATTATCAACTTTAATTATTTATCTTATTTAAAAAAATATGAATAATATTAAATATTTTATTATGATTCAGTTTATCACTAAATCTATTTAGACATAATTTTTAATTTTATATATTAAAATAAATTTTTTAAATAATACAAATAATTAAAGCTAGTGGTCGACATCAATTAAAAAAAAGTATTTTTTATCAAGCAGGAGTTAGTTCATCTGGGTCTAATTCACGAAATATTTCCATGCTATATGTATCTCTTTGTACCATTTATCGAACATACGTGTGTCTATGGATTAGAATTTTTCATATTCATTATACAGAAATAAATTAATTATTATTCAAAGACATTCACCACCAATTGGAGACGTTTGTTACATATGGCGTTAGTGACGTACGTCGATTTTGTGGAGCTGCCATCAATAGAACGATTTGCTTCAGTCCTCTGATAAACCTGTCTCGATTGTAACATAGTTTTAACAGATTGGGTAGAAGCTCAGAAGGTTGTGTTGAACGTTCTACATTTCATCTGAATAATAGTTTGGTTTCACTCAACACACTCATCCAGTAAAACAAAAAGGCAAATCCATCGCAATGTGCCGCCAGTCAGTGCCATCAGAAATATAAATTCCCCATACAGAATACAAGACAGGGGCTTCAATGAATTGAGAAAACAAAGTTGCGAAACAGAGAAGAACACGGATCCAAATAAAAATAACAGCGGAGCTCAAGATTCTATAGAAAGAATATCGTAAGAAAATCTGTAGAGAAAAGCAACAAGTATGCGATCAGAGCCTGTCGGGATGTATGATGAGTCTTCACATTGTGACATCAGGGGATTGACAGACTTTCATACATGCATCATCACCTCGCATCGCATAGCCTAGTGACTAGGGAAAAAGACCGGGTCAAATGCAAAACGAAAAAGAAAAGTTTCATCGCAGATCTAGGAGGGTGAAGAAAAGAAGCGGCGGCTCAGAACTTCTTAGAGGATTTGTGGAACCGACACCGGCAGACGCCTCCGGCACACGGATTTCTTTCCTCATCGCCACCAGTACGAATCAACCATCCCATACCCAGATATGCTCAAAACGAAACGAAACTACAAAAGAAGCAAGACGAAATCAAGCGGAGGCAACCGCCAGAGGCCAGAGCCAGGACGAGATCGAGAACAGGAACTGTGCGCGAGACGGCGGCCGAGAGATATGGTGCGAGGCTGCGCCCTTCGTTTTATAGAGTAAGACGACTGGTGAAAAGCAAAACCCTAGACGATATGGGCTTTAAGGCCCAGGACAAAGGTCAAGACAACTGCTGATCGGGCCCGTGACGCCGAACTATTTGGCCCAACCACTGTAAGAAATCATCCTGATGGCATTCTGCTGTAACATAATTATTGTGAATCGTGATCAATTTTTTCACGCATCCGCATGGTGTTCTTGGGATGGAGACGAACACCGCAGCAAACAAATCAGCAGGGAAGCATCTCAATCAGCAGCAGCTGTAACACCGGTATGCAGCGGGAACCACTTGAGCTGGTAGTATGGTTGAGCAATCAGGCAAACACTATCCATAGTCGTACTACCGCATCCGTCATAAGTGTCCAGGCACAACCAGCAATGCACACCTCCTTCCCAGATGTCTCCCAATTCCAGCATACATCTCTCTCAACCAAGGTTTACAAAACCATTTCACTCAAAAAAACCGAACGTCACCGGTTTGACTGAAAACTATAAAAACTAAAAAAAAACCAATCAGAAATGGGATGAATTTCAAAAAATAAATTCAAGCGAGTTTGAACGGTTTGGTATGGGAAAACTGTCTGGTTTCACCTGTAAATCGTTCATTTTTTTGGTTATCAACGGTTTTCGGTTTGTAAAATTAAAAAATAAAGTAATTTTATTTCAAAAGTAAAACAATAAATCGTCCAGTGGTTTATCAATAATTTTTCTCTTTAAAATTTTTTAAATTTTTTAAATTTTCAATCTGAAAATCGAAGAATCGAAGAAACCGGACTGGTTTCACCAAAAACCGTCGGTTTTGCAAACCTCGCTCTTACTATTGTTGAGTGAAAATGAACAATAGTAGTAGTAGAGTTGTAGTAATGTCACCGTGGCAACTATATAAAGGTTGCTACGCAGAGGCAAGGGCATGTTTCTATCCATACAACTAAAAGTTGGGGTGCATTTTTTGTGTACTCACCGCCCTCTAAATGATAGCTTTTTGACATTAGGGAACTGCAAAAGTTGCTCTCACACGCTTAGAGATGTAGCTGTTGTCTATAAGTATCTCAAATTTAATATATAGACATCATCAGAAAAATTATCAAATACAATAGTTTGTCTATATTTTGTTGAATTTGTAATTTTCGTAATGCTAATTCATATATGAGACCATAAATCATCAAATACAACTGATTTGATCTTGTAGATCATTATTGATTGTGTGACAAATATCCATCGCACATTGTGCTACATGTTTACTACAGAGTACTTTTAGAAAGAAAAAAAGAGGAGATATTAATCATGTAAGCTAGCTAAGGCTTTCAGTATGGTTATGATGAACAGTCAGAGATGATTTTTTTAAGATTATATATTGCATAATGTGTACAAAATTAAAATCATGTTTCCTTGTTGCACTGGACACTACAACACGTATACTGTTTAGTGGTGTTTTATAAAGCCTTCTATTGTCCTCAAAATGCCTCAAAATCAAAAGATCTTTAAGGCCATCTGAAAAATGCCGAAAAAACTGATGAAGGGAAAAGTCATTAGTGGCGGCTCCAAAAGATTAAATTGAAGGCAAATTAAATATATCTTTTTTCTATTTAGAGACGATTTAAAAACTGTCTTCATTAAGTTTTTTTAGGCGAAGAGCCTAAAATACCACTCATAAGCATCAAGCCAAATCATAAAAACGCCTTCTAAGCCAGTACATGAATCCATCTAGCGTGTCACAATCTATAAATATACATATCATAACCCGAACAACATCAATACCAAAATTTCATAGTTCCACAATACTTAAGCTTAGCAAATACCAATATCAATCTGATACATCTAACATTAAGTCAACTTACAACCTGTAAATATTGCTAACTATGTACCCATTAAGGCATCACCTCAAGTACTTCTGAGGTTTAACCAAGCCACATTGTCAGATCGCCATGAAATGCAGCAACCGATTGTACTTGCCAACAAAGTTGGCTTTCCTCCTTGTGCGTTAGGCACGGTGGTTGTTTTGTTAAAAATAGTGTGGGCAACCACCTGAACACAAGCATCATGTACCTTGTCACTAGAAGCTCTAGATTGTGCACTAGTTGATTGAAGTGTTGCAAATGCCACAGTTTTATTACTTTTAGGTGAAATCAAGCCAACCTCTGTCCCATTTTTACGAACACCTCTATCTCCATCCTAGAAAAATTTGTAACAACTCTTAGAACCCTTTGTTATTTACTTTCAGACATTATACATAACATGAATGTGAATGTATAGGAGAAAAAACAGCTCCATCTCTTACCTTCTACAGAGGTGTACGAAACTTTCTTGGTCTCTTGTGGAGAGATTGGTTCACAACATTCAATTTAGTTTTCTTACAAAGAGTTTGAGAAGTTGTTTTCTCTTGTTGGGCTATTTTTTACCCTTCTTTGACACTTGAGGAGATGATGCCACCTGTTCAACCTATTCATTCAAGAAAGATATGGGTTAACAAGCAAACTCCAACTAGCTGCTACAAAATAGAAACAAATCATGATCCAGGTCATTTGCTAGACCTGAAGTGCAAGTTATACCTCATTATGTATTTCAGATTTGTTGTTGCTTCTAGATGATATTGAAGCTGCTTTCTCATGATTGCCGGTTTAGTTGAGGGTTTAGCTTGTGTTTCAATTTTTCTGATGCTTCTAGGTAGAAAAGGTGCTACTTTATCACCCTCATCCACAACCAGCTCCCTATCCTACTCATCATAAACAAAGTAAGCGTTACAATATATTATTACAGAGAACTGAACCAAAAGTAAAATGCACAGAAAGTTACTTCTATGATGGGTTGTTCTTTTCCCGGGCAACAATCAACAGGTATATGCCCTTGAGATGCTAATAAGATATCTTTCAGGTCATCATGTTTCTGCTGCAGCTCTTTATGTCTTTCTTGCAACTCAAACTGAATCTTCATCAATGTTTCGACCACAGTCCAAAGCTTACTTTTTCATTTCTCACATCTTGCAATTCAGCTTTAATTTCAGCAAAATTTCTGGAATTTGAGCCACCCACTAACAGACCAAGTCCCTGGTAAGATCCAGTCTTTTGTTTGAGGAAAACATCACCATCATGAACTTCCTCACTAGAAAGAGTTGGATCAGCCTCAAACTTGTTTTTGATCTCGTTCTGAAAGGTATATGAACAATGTGTTACACTCATAGATGATGCAAGTTCTTAACAAATAAGTTACCAGAGTCATTATTTGAAGCAAGCAAAATAAGCTAATAATCATCAACATCACAATCTAAGGAGGGTAAAAACTTACAACCTTATCACCACTGTACTTCTCAACTGGCTCGCCATCTTTTTTTGTATGTGAGACAACATAGAGTTTGGCGTGCGCAACTTGATGACCTTCCTTCAGTTCCTATTTCATTAGAAAAAGAAAATATTAGAATAGAACTAAAAATTTAAATTAGAGAAGAATGTGATTCCTCCAACATATACCAATTGATCAAGTGTAACAGCAAAGCTTCTTGACCCTGTGGTGTGAGTACCATTCATTTGCATTGCTCGAACTGCTTTGTTTTTTCTCAGATTTAACCTTAAAAAAAAAAGAAGCATGTTAACAATGTAATAGTTTTCACCAGCCATTAGTTTTATATACCATATGACAATGTTGCATATGGCGCAGCTTAGCGTCAACCGATGACCAGTGCTTCACCATCCATGCCCATTGACGATCAGGAATTCTTTTTCCACAACCATTACGGATGTTTTGTCGTTGAGACAGGTTGGGATTAGAGTATTTCTTCTTCAAAACAGCCTTGAAGTCTTTCCATTTTTTGCTTGCAGAACGCAACACCCAACGCTTCAATGATTCATCAACATTAAAGAAACCCTGTGATAAGGCTACATTAACATAAAACTCAGGTGTTAAAGAACAGGCGTAGTAATAATACTCTCCAGAGATAGTAATGATATACCTGAACAGTAACCCATAATTTTTCCTTTGCAGATCTATCTACCTTACTCCAATTTCTAGCTGCTAATGAACTTTCCTTAAAATAGAGGCATAATCTTAAAATGCCACTAAGAAACACCTTTAAATATTGGACGTGCTGTAGTGGGAATAACAAAAGCCGTTTCATTCTAGGCACTCAAAAGATCACTGGTCACTTTTTTTAAAACCCAGTGAATGACACTGGTTTTGGAAGGTGCCCTGAACGAAGCAACCACTGGTATGGGACCTCTTCAGGAAACAGCGCCACTCCATGGGTCATGGGACTAGGAAACAACACCACTAGAACAATCTGATGTCACGCCGTAGTGGCTGTGGGGAGAGAATGAACAAGCTCGGGGGCCATGGGTCCACATATCGTCTGCCTCTCCGCTCAACGGTGCCGATGACGGCAACGAGGTCGGTGGTTACCATGACGGCCATAAGGTCAACGGGTGACTATCGCATGCCTTCCGGTGCAGCGGTGGGTCCAACAATACTAGGCTGTTTTACGAAAGGGAGAAACCGGTGTTGTTTTATGAATGCACTTGGTGAAACCAGTGCTGTTTGCTGAGCCTACAATGTTTTCTAAATTCTCCCGCTTCCCACATGCCTCCCATTTCCATTTTCCAGCATACTACGTCTCTTCCCATTAAGCTTTATTTTTTCTTGTATTTTTTGAACCCTGTTAACACTATATCCCTGCTGAAACTGCTTGACAGTTGGCGAGCAAGAAACAAAGCATATATAGGTCCGGTATTGAGACTAGTCCTCACTTCATCAGTTTATAAAGAGGAGAGATGGAGGATACCTATAATACGAGCATATGACACTAGCAATCGTCTACTACAAAATATCAATGATCAGTAATGTGAATTGTTACCAGCATAGTATGCAGGAATTCTGACTTAACGATCTCATCACACATCATGTCGAAGGAGAATGTGTGTTGCACAATCATTAAGATCTGATGCATGGTAATTATCACTACTAATTTGAATTGCTCCTTGCCACGTATACTAGTGATGGGGTCATTAAGAAGCGATTTCACCACTACTACAAATCTGTGCATTTAAAGAAAAAAACAGATACTATACTTCCTTAGAAAGAGCTTTTATTAGCCAATGCATGTGGAGCTATGTTGTTGAAATTTAGCCGTAGTTAAGCCTTTTCAAATGCAAAGCTCATTACAGAATATGCAAAGTTGTTCTAGATTCTGATAAAAAAATTTGACAAAAACAAATCATCTGCAGCAGTCAGGGCCTTTCGATGCAAAGAAGCCATAACATGATTCTGTGCACCGGCACAATGCTATGAAAAATAATTAGCAGACACCATCATGCGAAGTATGTAGGCTACTGGTAGTAGTCTCTCCAGGCACTGAGTCTCCAAAGTGCTTGTGGCGAGTCTTTTTAAGCGAAGTGTTCCAATTCCCGGTAGGCACCTATGATTCATCTTCTCACACGTGGCTGGTACAAAGTAGATGAGTAGACCCATCTTCTTCTTGACCATAGCTACCTATTTCAAAAGGCAAACAACACTGTTGTGACTTCTCCTTCCCAGGCTCCTCCCAATCCCACCATATATAATCCTTTTGATTTTCCTATGTATCAGTGTTTTATCTCCCGATACCGGATATGATACAGTGGTGTGAAGTATGAACCGTGGAATGCATTACTATTCTTGTAAATAACTTGTTTGTTGTAGCGGTGGGCCAAGCCAAGGGTTAGACAGGGTGGAGGCTGGAAAGAGCAAAGGAAGGCTTTCACTCTTATACTAGTTTACCTCATGGCATTAGGTCCCTACCAAAGTAGCCCCGCTAAAATTGAATCCTTGACCTTAATGATTACCTACCACCTAATAAAGATTAGTCTGTTTCATATACACTTTTGAATGCTCTTTTGTCTCCTCTGTATATCAAGCAAGCCTAGCTGGATCCACTATGTTATGTCAACTGCCCTTTTGCTCCCAAATGTATAGTCGGGGAGTGCACTTCGATGGATGTAGTATCGTAATCTTCAGCAAAAATTGCGCTATCCACATTCCACTTGTTGAATGTTCTTGACTGTCAGCCTTTGAATGCACTCTGTTCATTGCCCTCCATCAAAGTGCTTCCAGTATAGTTACGCTATAAATTATGTTCAAGTTGCTTTCAACCTCTTTAATATGCCCTAGTAATACAGGGAAGCTTGTGATATCAGTGGCTGAGTGGAGTGATTTCCAGCAAGATCATCTTTAACCTACATCACTCAATCTAATCATGCTGTCCAAAGGCACTAGTACAAATCAACAACCAAAATATTGGACTTCTTGTCCATCGTTGTAGCCTGAGCGAGCAGACTTGGATGTCCCGTTCCTGTTTAGAAAATTGCAATTGTCGGTGTTAAAATGCTCATTTTCATCAACCTCTCACATTAAGCTACCTGGTCTAAGGGACAATTTCTGACGCATGCACTAGGACATCAGAAACCAGTGCCGGCACTACGTAAGAAAGACACATCAGTGACGGCTGACAAGTAAAATAGGTGTCAGTTGTGGCAGCCGTCACCTCGCAGAAGTCATTGATATGAAGGAAAAAGGTGACAGTTGCACGCCCGTCACCTGATGGAACATAAAAATGACGGGCATAAATATCAACCGTCACTTATGTTGCTTACCAGGTGACGGTTGACATTGTGAACCGTCACTTATGTTTCTTACCAGGTGACGGTTGACATTGTAAACCGTCACTTATGTTGCTTACCAGGTGACGGTTGACATTGTGAACCGTCACTTATGTTGCTTACCAGGTGACGGTTGATACTTTGAACCGTCACCTTTGTTGCTTACTAGGTGACGTGCATTCATTACTAACCGTCACCTATTTGTATTTTATGAAGAAAAAAATAAAAATAAAAATCATTAGGATGATTCCCTATTATTCATTTAATAATTTTGTTTCAGAACAAGAACTGTATAATTACTAGTGGCTTACTTTAACTATGTAAAACTAAGATTGAAAGGTCAAACAACACAATGTAAATAAATAATATATTAAGAAAAGTAGAGAAGATAAATCATCAAAATGTACAAACAAAGACAACATGTTCCCTGAAGAATCAATATTAGATACAATGCAATGTTAGATTTATCTATTAGTATAGAACCATATAAGCTGGTAACTAGCACCTAAAAGAGAGTACTAAAAATGTCTCTGTTAACTCCATTTTACATTGATATATATTACATTTACACCCCAATGCAGTGATAATAGAAAAGTAGATACAAACCTGAGTGTAAGGATTTCACCTACAGAAGATTTGCACTTTCGAAGCAAATGAAATGAGTGATCTGCAATCAGCCAATGCCACAATAGATTGTAGCCCTCTTGTTATTCATCAGCCTTCTTTTGTCATAATAATCAAGAAAATGGCATTGGGCACTACAAGAAGATTGAAAGGTGAAGCAACAACACAAATGCAAGTTAATACTTATGACCACAAGTAATTCACAAGCGAACATGCATATAGCGACAAGGATTAATATAGAACAATTATATTTCAGTTAACAACACATGTTCAAACAACTAAAATCTGTTAATGCTGAAGTCCAAGACGCATAATCTAGAACAATTTTTCAGACATCAAATTTTGCAAAAGTCAACTACTTAAGAGAGTCACCTACTGAGTCGATCATTTACAGTCAAGCACAATAAAAATGTCTACCTCGAGATACCATCAGCAGACATATCTGAAAACAATATAATCAGGAACTCAGTTCATTTGATCCTGCAGCTTATAATCCCAGTAAGTCAAGAGCTATACTGCAGTTCGGTTCATAGTGTGTGCTTCAATTCAACACTAGAAACATAGCATGGACTTACCGCACTTACCCTAGTGATGTCACGTGATAGTTAGACCAGCAAGGTATATAGTGCTACTTAGAGATATATAGTAATACTCATAAGAGAAATTAATCTCTAAGTATTACTAGGAGCCAAATCATTCAAAACATCACATATTTATATAGAAATCTTCATGCACTCTTGAATGTGATGAAGGCATGAAGCCCCCCATACTGTTTAGATGATCTGAAATGTTCTACAGTTGTATGCCACAATATACCTGCAGTAGTGCATTCAATCTGAAACTGTAAACTAATAACATTGCTTTCTTCATCTTTTTTTCATTGAGCTAAGAAATGCCATTAGAATGGAGGAAGCATGCTTATAAGAATATCACCAATATTTCAGAGCAGCACATAGCATACCATGGCCATATTTCTACACTTATTACTTGCCTTTCAGATGAACTTGAAGCTAGAATCCCACAATCAAGTAATCACACAAAGTTATGAGCCAAATAGGAGTCCAGGTCATAACACTACAAATAAATACAAATTATTGCTTTAGAATTTTACATATCAGGCCTATAACAGAAGATGTGTATAAAACTACCATCTGCATCAAAAAGCAGATTATGGGATAAATGCATATTGGATGAACAAAATAAGGCTTTGAACAATACAGTTCAATTGTTGTTAACCAAAAGTACAGAAGAACATTATGTATTGAACACATACAACGCTTTATCATGTTAAATCTAAGGAAATTCTTTGAACAACCAAGAAATGTAACTGCTACAAGATGAAATGGAAAGTACAAAACTACAAAGGCAAGTAAATTGAAAGCAATCCAAGTAAACTACAGTGGACCACAGTACGAACAGGCTAATAATTAACATAATCTAGTAGTACCTAACCCTAGAAATCAAATTCACCACAAGAGATGCAGTACGATGCAGCAGTAATTGGAATCTGAAAGAGAACATTCTTACAAGAAGAACAACGATGGAATTCAGTACTAAGTGTGTGGTGCCAAAGACACAATACGCTGCAGGAAGCAGAACATGAAGACACGGTTGCAACTTGGAAGAAGTATCACCAAGAGTTCGAGGGAGGCCTCGCTTACCGGGGCCACGGGGTAGTCCTTGGCGGAAGGCACAGTAGAGGCGCCCGTCCTTGCAGGCGTCAGCGATGCGGCTGGCGGGAGGCGAATCACGGCCGGGCTTTGGTTGGCGCTCGAGTGGCTGGTGGGAGGCAAATCATGGCCGGGCTTTGGTTGGCGCTCGAGCCTATCCTTGTTGCGTGAGATCCTGGTCGTCGCGCTCATGCCCAAGCGGCAAGCCCAGTCGCTCTCCTCGATTTGCTTCGAACAGGTCATCCATGGCAGCAGGCTTGCCGCTCTCCTGCACGAGCCGCCGTGCCGCACCCCTGCCCTAACCCTAGGCATCGTGGTGGAAGAACCAGATAATTTTTGGTTCTGCGAGTTGGGAGGGATAAGAGTGAACATGAGGACAGACTCTAAATAAAGGTGACGGATGACACTAACCAACCATCACGTAGGGTACACAAACAGGTAATGGCTAACAATTATAGCCGTTATCTTTCTCTGAGCTCCATAAATGTGATGGCTGTAATCTAGAACCATTACTTGTCCATCAATAAAGGTGACGGTTAGTGACATTAACCGTCACTTTTATTCATGCCCGCAAATAAGTGACGGTCGACGACGTAGTCCGTTACTTTTCTATTGGCAGTAGAGCCCTCAACTCACTGCTTGGTGACGGTTGGAAGTATAGATCGTTATCATTGCAAGGTAGGTAACGGTTGTCTTTCAAACGTCAGTTTTGTTGCGTCACTATTGTCCATTTCTTACGTAGTGGCCACCACAACGTTTCCTTGTTCTCTTCTCCCTAAAAGGAATATTTCTAGAATCAATTTTTTTAATTCCTGAAATCACAACAATTAACACCCATCTTTTCCATATGATATAGATTCCAGGCGTCGAGGTTACAACATTCTCCATGTGTTATTTCAACATTGGGCAACGATGATTCAACATGTCACTCGTCAAGTTTGGTGTTCTTTTGATCTTCCTTAAGCTGAGGGGAAGATAGGATGGATCTTAACTGAGTGCTCCACATGTTTGACAAGATTTGGTTGACAGTCTTAATTTGAGAGGCACTGTGCATATATATATATATATATATATATATATATATATATATATATATATATATATATGATTTATTAAATTTTCTAACCAACTAGGTTGGAGTTTATTAAATTTTTATCTAATGAATTTTTTAAATATATATGTATAGGAACTCATTGCTTGTAACTTCAAAATGTGAAGGTATTATAATATGAGTTTTATTATGGTGCTTGAAAGGTACTCTTAGTACCTCTCCTTTTAAATTAATCCTAACCATTGATATTAAAAAATTAGTACCGGGTCTATCCATTTTGATACTGGTCCACCACTTTAAGTACCTTTCAGTAGGTACCTCGTATTCTTAACCATTAGATCTGATTAAATGAACGGTTACTGTTAATTTCAAGTACCGTAACAAACCTCTTATAATATAAGAACACATGAGAAGTTCCTTCTGAGTGCAATCGCATAAAACCTATAAATATTTCTCAATTTGATAAATTAATGGGCATGCTGGTAATTGTAAGAAAACAGTAATTAATCACTAATATGAGAGAAATGAAAGATAAGTAGAACCAGAACGAACTATGAAACAAATTCCTGGTGTAGTGAACTAGAGGTTAGACATCATGAGGACTGGACCAGAAAGAAAACAATAGAAACATCACTGTAATATCATCCAGCATATGCATAGACAATAGGCATTCAAAGCAGCATTTCGGACGTTTCTCAATGCTACATAAAGTACACGCTAATAATTTAACGCCAGTTGAATGTTATGCAGTAAGATGTACAATAGTAACATTCAACCCAAATTCAGGATTTGGACGGTCAATTCACACTCAAAGCCAAACTGCAAATACGTTTAACAATGAGTAAATCCAGCATAAGAAACATGTAATGAGAAAATTCACCCAACTTCAGTCAATTCTTGCAAATTTGACAATTTATTTGCTTAGATCACAGTAAAATCTTACGGTAAATGAGAACAGACAAGAACTAAGAAGGACATGGATAAGGGGGGCAGACCTGCATGGCTGTGGCTGTGGCTGTGGCAAGGGAGAATGATAAAGCTCGATTGCCACGGGTCTACCTCTCCGCTCAACGGTGGCATGGTGCTGATGACGGCGACGAGCTTGGTGGTGACCGTGACGGCCACAAGGTCGACGGGGAGCTGTCGCACGCCTTCTAGTCCAGCGGTGGGTCCAATAATACCAGGCTGTTCTCTATAGAGAAGTGCGAAACCGATACTGTTTTATGAATGCATTCTGTGAAACCAATGTTGTTTTCTGAATTCGTCCACTTCCCACATGCCTCCCATTTCCGACATAAATCTCTTCTAACCGTTAGCTTTGCTTTTTCTCCTTTTTAGCACTCGTTAACACTACCCTGCTACAACTGCTAGACAGTAGACGAGGAACAAGCAAAGCATCGGTATTGAGACCTGTCCGTCCCGTCCCCCTCCCTCTCAATTTGTAGTAAGAATGGAGGATACCTATCTGATACCAGCATGACACTAGCAATCGTCTACTGAAAATTAATGAGCAGTAATGTGAACGATCTCATCACAGATGTCGAGGAGAATATGCGCTATAGAACTAATGAATAGGATCTGATGCCATGGTAATCATCACCTTATATTTCAATTGATCCCTGCCACGTAGTACTAGCGACGGGGGGTCTTTAATTTACAACGATTTCACCACATTTCTGCATTTTCCAAAAAACAAGATAACTAAACTTTCTTAATTAGAAAGAATTTTTATTAACCAATGCGGAGCTATGTTGCTCAAATTTAGCCGTAGTTATGCCTTTTTCAAATGCAAAAGCTTATTAAAGGATGTGCAAAACCTTGTTCTAGATTCTGATCAATATTTGGTAAATCAGCTGCAATCTGGGCATTTCAGTGAGAAGGCAATGAGAAGCCATAACATGATTTTGGTGCACCGACAAAAATGCTAGGGAAAAATAATTAGTAGGCGGGAAGTGCTTCTGTCGTTTCCAAAAAAACAGAGGCACGGATCGCAAAGTAAATTCCGTTATAACTAGTATGTTAATTACTACTATCTCCATTTTTTTATTGTTAACACGTTTGACTTTTTACATCATCTTTGACCATTTGTCTTATTCAAAAATTATTTTAAACGTATAAAATTTATTGTTGCGGTTCAAATACATTAAGTTATTAATCAAATCATAACAATATATTTGATATTTTCTAAAATTTTTTAAATAAAACAAAAGATCAACGATAATGTCTAATCTCTAAAGTGTTAACAATAAAAAAACGAACATAGTACTTCTTTAACTCTTCATTAGTGTAGTTGGGCCCATAAAGCCCAGATTTGAGCCCAAGCCAACAAACCGCATGGTTCGGTTCCCACTTCCTTTTTTCACGCCATGATCCCCACCCCCAACCCCAACACTTCACCCCCAATCCTGTTGCCACAACCGCCGCCACGCTGGTTCTGCTGCCCCGACCGCTGGTCCGCCGCCACTTCTCCCTCTTCTTCCTGGCGCTGAGCTCCGCGTCACCGCCACTTTCCTGACATGCGCGGTTGGGAGGAGATCCTCAAGCTGCACTGCTCGACATGGTGGCCATGTGAATCTTGCCAACCCCAGGTGTGAAGCGGCAATCCTCGCTGGCCGCTGCGCCGGTTCTGCTGCCCCAACCATCGCCTCCGCGAAAAGGGCCGGTTCGTGTGCGCTCGTCCAGCCTGCCGCGTAGAAGGTCGATGTCGTGCTGTTGATGTTGCCCGGAATAGCATGTCCTAGAAGCTCGTTGCGTATATCAACAGGGCTGTGAAGCACATCATCGACCAGGGTTTGAGGTTTCCAAAGGAGCATGTGGTCGTGCAATGGGTGGCAATGGCCCAGCTGCTGGGCGTGCTCACCGGTGACGCGTTCAGGGCGTTATGGTCAGTGTTCTTCGATATTGGCAAGCAGCAGAGCTTGCAACTGCTTGAATCTAGACAACAGCATTGTGTATTAGTAGAAACATAGCAAAAGATCATAACCTATCGAGTAAGTCTCCAAAAGATTAGTAGATCGAGTGTAAACATGCAATGTACAAGACGTACTGTTGATAGTTGATATTGATACAAGTTCAGGCGATACTTTTCAATTCAAGTACAAGGTGTTCCTTTTCAATTGAAATATAAATAAGCTTCTAGTCACATGAGTTCAGATCGATGGATGGATCCATCACCACCAGTAGAACTCGACACTGCTCTTCCTACCCCCGTCATCCATTACATTGCTGCTTTCTTTTTAAATGCATTACATTGCCTTTTCCATATCATTCGCACAACACTTTCATATCTATAACAGCCATCAGAGTCACTATAGGTACAAGCAGTTCTGTCAGAGGTAATACAACTGAATACTTTTGGAAGCTGGGAAACATAAAATCGCTTCGAACTACATTTACAAAACAAGATACACATATGATTTACATCGTGTCGTCCAAGGCCACAAGATTTCAGTAAAAACTGGCTTCTGGACCGTCTACTGGGCGTAGCTTGATTTTAATTATAAAGCTCCGGCCACAATTTTCCAGTCACTGCAGACACAAATGGGTTGACAAAAAATATTTCATCGACAAGCTACATGAGTTGTACTAAAGGGGAAAAAAAGACTGAACTTCAAATCGGAAGCACTCATCAAATTAATAATCTGCGATTTTCTTCATTCCATGCTATACCATGCATTCAGGGCATCGATACTCTGTAAAGCTCTACCTGCTATTGCCAGGGGGGAGACCGACAGTGGCGGCGCTGCTTTACAGAATGCGACTTCTGTATAGTTCAACTGCTTTGCTCCAACATGCAGGCTAAGAACAGGAGGAGCTGCGTCGACGTGAAAAGGAGCAGAGCTGCGCGCCTGCGTGAGGAGGAACGCGGCACGGTGGGAGAGGTGAAGTGGTGATGGTGACCGTGGTTTCAGTTGGGTGTAGTCTGTCGTTTTTGGGCTCCGGATCTTGGCTCCATGGGTCTAACTGCACTAACGGAGAGTTAAGAAGTAATTAACAGAGTCATTAACGGATTGTTTTGGGATTCATGCCTTTGTTTTTTAAAAAGTATAGAAGCACTGCTCGTAGACCCATCTTCTTCTTGAATTACAATACCACCCTCTATAGTTGAAACTGCAAACCCCACCTGTTGCGAGTTCTCTCTCCTTCCCAGTCTCCTCCCAATCCGACCATAGTCCTTGATTTTCATCTGTATCAGTCTTATAGTGGTATGAAGTACGAACCATCAAAGAAGCAAGGAGCATAATCCGCAATCAGCAGCAGCAGTAACATCTGTGGGCAGCGCGAGCCGCTTGGGAACAAGGAGCTCAGGGGTGGTTTCTCACAAACGCTGGTATAGCAAGCTTCTGCCGCTATGCGCTAGGCCGTCGTTGACGCGTCGCCGACTGGAGTTACACACAATCTGATAGAGAGGTATAGACCACAACAACCAAACGCTAGAGGTAGGATTCTACGGACGTTTCACCAGAGGTGAATCAAATCCTTTGGGCTGGTACGATGGTTGAGCAATCAGGCAAACATTGTCCGTAATCGTACTGCCTCACCAGTGATAAGAGCGTGCACACCCAAGCAGCAATGCACCGCTCCATCCCAGATGTCTCCCAGTTCCAACATATATGCCTCTCAACTGTCAATTTTTTCCCCTATTTACACGCACCCTTGCTGCTGTTGCTTATGTGGAACTTGACAGTTAGGAGCCGAGGGAAAAAGCATTGTGGAGGTGGACGTGAGGTATCGAGCGAGATCGAGTAGATTTATAGAGTGAAATAGTAGTTACTATCGTTGAATGAAAATGAAGTAGTAGTAGGGTTGCGGTAATGTTACTGTGGTAGTTTTTTTTTTTTTTTTGAGGTGCAACGGAGGGGAGAGGATCCCCACCTGAAATA
The DNA here is from genome assembly GCA_001182835.1 of Oropetium thomaeum. Taxonomy (NCBI): domain Eukaryota; kingdom Viridiplantae; phylum Streptophyta; class Magnoliopsida; order Poales; family Poaceae; genus Oropetium; species Oropetium thomaeum. Next base: position 653,860 of record LFJQ01000051.1, read on the forward strand.
TATTGATATGCGAATCGGGCTAAGAGCCCGTTCATCAACTTAAGGTTTTACATAGAGATAACAAGCGTTATATTGCATTGCTATGGGGCGGAAAGAAGAGCACCAATCCTGTGTAACATAAGCATCTACAGCAAGCAGCCTGTGTTCCCAGAGCATAGCATCCGTCTTGCACGCTTGGTGCAAGAGGTCTTGTGATGGAGGGGGAGATCGGAAGACCACATCATGTCTGTGCTTCTAGAGGTTCCAACAGCACAGCTGAATGAAAATATCAAAATGCTTGGGATCGACACCTTCAGGGTGTTGCAGGTCCCACAGTCGCGTAACGGGGGAGCTTGGCTTGCATCGACGCCAATCGTTGTCCAGAAGCTTGCTCGAACGGACAAGGTGGTAGTTATATATAGGTTGCTACGTACACAGAGAGGCATTTTAACTCGTGGCTTTGCCTTAACGATCGCATCACATGGGCGTGCCAGTGCAGTGATGCCAGTATGCCACGACTCATGAGGCCACTGCACACGAGTATATCATGAACTGTTGCATTTCCTTTTCCTTTGCAAAGGCTGCTTAAAATAGTGCTAATTTACATGCTGCGGAAAATATTCTGTAGCCCTCAGTGGTTTCAGTGTTCTTGACTTCTAACCACGGTCTTAATGGTTTTTTTGCTAAAGTCGGCACGGACTGGTTTCTGAAATTGGACGGTTTATCGCTAAATACCATATCTATTATTGTAGTAAAAGCGCTTTTGTTCGGCCTTGCGGTAACCACACTCGGTTTTTGTTACTCCGGTTTTCATTTCTCTGGTTTCGTGGTTTTCACGGTTCAAACAAAAAGGTGAACGAGTTTCTAACTAGAGGAAGGCGATTTTTTTTTTTTTTGTATCTTTGTTTCTTGCTTTGCATGTGCCATAAGATCAGACCTGAAGCCCTTCGGAAGTTCGGAGGGAAAGGAGCACAAACTGATATATGCTCAGGATATCAGAGCAACTTTTGCAGTTTCTTTAGTTATTTTCCAATACGTTGGTATATGAATATTTCAATACTGCTACCACTTTTCAGATTATTAGTGGGGCTCATTTTTCCTGTTTATCAAAAATTCTATCCTCAATATATGGACTCTATATTAGCCACATCAACATGTCTCACTCCATTTCCCCTCCCAAGTCAGCAACTCTTGTCAAGGAGCAACTACGGTGTGCGCAACGGAGCGATAGCTGCCGCCGGAGCGAGCGTTGACACGCGACGGAGCGACAATAGAAGAGCTGGTATTGAGTATAGTGGTTGCAAGATGTGAACTCTCTCCCTCTATATTGACGAGGTTGGGGTGTTTTTAAAACGACCACTAAAAGAGGGGATGATAAAGTGGTCATTAATATCATATTCCACGAAGCAGAAGGAATAATGAAAAAGATATAATTGTCATCAATATCTTTCTCATGATAGATAACGGTGGACTGCAGATCCAATCAGGAAAAAGAACCTGGCGAAACGACATCATAATGAAGCAGGAGCTTGCCGACAGCTTGATCTCAAGATGATGATGGGACGGCGGTGGCAACAGCACGATGGATACGATGGCGGCGACGGCAGCCTGATGCGGAGAAAGAAAATGGCGGTCGTGCCAGCAGCCCGAAGCGAGCATAGATGAAATCGGCAATGACCATGGTGAGCCCTCCGGATTAGCCTTCCTCCTGCGGCCGCCGGAGATGCAGCCGCGAAGACGGTGAGATGCGGCCGCAACGGCGGCCATGAAAACGGCCGTGAAGGTGGCCTTGAAGACGGGCCGCGACGGGCCACAATATAGGGACCGCGATGAAGGCCGTACAGGAAGCCAAGGCAGGCCGCAACGACGCTTGAGAATGGCGACAGATGGTGGCTGAGGAGGCAGCGACGAAGAGGGCGGCGCCGGAAAAAATACCGACATGTAACCTAGCTCGACACCATGTTAGATAGAATAATATGATTGTATTGCATAATAATAATAGCCCCTAATGGAAAATATATAGAGAGAGTGATATATATATATATATATATATATATATATATACATATGGCGATGTATCTGATGCAAACCGAGCATCGGGTGCAACTGTGCAAACTTTACGTCTAAGCCGCAGCTTCTCCATCCAAGGTCTACGGAGAGAACGACGGTCATTTTGCATTTCAACGCCCGCCTGAACCACGTTAATCTGGTGTTTATTGCAAATCCCCCCTCCCTAATCACCCTTTGGTTTCTGCGCGCCTGTTCTGTACGCAAGCAACTCGGCGCCGGGCTGCCTCAGACTCTCCGCTCTTGCACGCTCGATCACGCCGTAGGCCGCGTGCCCGTGACTCGCCGCCGGGCCGCCGTCCGCCTCGCCGCTCTTTCACGGCTAGCTGCAGGCCTCTCGCGCGCGTTGAAGATGCGACCAGTTTGACAGAGGGCGTGCAGTGCGTACGTACGTATGTGCGACCAGTGAGGGAACAAAAAGACGAACGGCACTCGTGGCGTCAGGCAAGGAGGAGCAGCGCTAATCTGGTGTTGATCGATCCCTTGTGGCGTGAGGCAGGAGCAGGTCAGCCTGTTTGGCTAAATCAGGCTAATCTGAATCACTCTGAACTTTCTCAAAAAAAAAAGGTACACTCTGAAAAATTTATTTCAAGTTGTGATAAATTACATTATGAGAATTTACACTTTTGTACGCCATGCTGCAGCCTCTCCGAGTCGCTGCGTGTGCCCGCCCATCGTCATTCGCCTTTCGCTGCGTCCAAGTCTGCTGGAGGCGTGCCGTTCGTCATGCTGATCATGGAGTCCGGCCGAGGTGCGCCGCCTGAGTCTGCGATGGAGCCTGCCGCCATGGATCCTGCCGTCATCACCGTTGAAGCCGAAGTTGGAACCCAGGTTGAGTTTGCGTCTGCGATGGAGCCTGCCATCATGTGGTTCATTCAGTCAAAACAGCAGTCCAGTCAAAAATTCTTCTCGTGTTAAGGAAACTGATATGCAGTCCAGTCAAAACAGCAGTTCATGTGGTTCATTCAGAAGCCCTTGTCAAACATGTTCCTCCTCCACTCTTGGGGAGGATGCAACACTGCTGAATCACAGAGTAACTGATCCTGTGTCATTAGTGCTCAGAGTGCTACAATCAGACTTCATTGATATGAAAAAGTTCAACAGCTCAATATCTTCCCTACACACTGGAGCAGATACAGCCGTTGTCACCTTACCTAGCAACCAAGAAGCAATATATCCCATGCAACTTTTTTTTTTAGTGATCTTTTTGTAGTTTACCTGGAAAAGAATTGTAATTTGATACAATGAAATAAGATTTTAAAATTGATACTACAGAAGTTCAGTGGGAAATGAGATTGTAATTTTGATATTATGAAATATACATGGATTTTTCTTTCAACTTTCTGTCATTATGCCATTTATTTGGAAGCAGATTGCCAAATAATAGACAATGTGAAAATAGCAGTCCTGAAAAGTTACATTGCTCCTATCTGTCCATTTATTTCAACTTTCAACTTTGAAACTGTGAACTGTGAACATGAAGATGATTGAAACTTTAAACTATAATAAAGGTGATTAGAAGACAATGTCAAAATGACACACTGCACGGTATTTTCAAATAACAGACATGATACTATCTTGTTGGGCAATTTCGTGCATCATGATCCACTACTAGCTTGCATATTCCACACTTTCGTTTTCTTGGTGCCTTCTCCTCCTTGCTCTTCTTAATTCTTTTACATCGTCCCTTGGACTTGATATCATTTGGTGGATATATCTCAACTTCATGTGGAATTTTGCTACCAAGGAACGATTCAAACTCATCCTGTTTATGAAGTGCAGCAGCAGGAACGATCTTTTGGAGAGGTTCTACAAGGTTGGATAAACTAGAATATAAACACGTCATCCCTTGTTCAGAGTTCTTGGCCATCTGGATGAGATCTTCAAACTTGTTGCGTGAATCTGAAATTTTTTTCCGCATTGCCACCTCCATAGGATCCTTTGCCTTTTCATCCAGAAGGTTACCTCGTCATCAAAGAACAGTTCTCTGTGAAATTAAAGATCTGATCAGCACTATTGCACATAGAAAACAATACGACCATAGAAAACAAAACAGCCGTATAATCTCACCTTTTACATCTTTTCTCCCATCTCTTCATGATATAAGTCGACGGTATCTCATTTTGCTTCTCGGCTCTAAGCACTTGTATTATATGACAACATGGGATGCCATAGGACTCATGAAACTTACAAGAGCATCTACAAAACATGTTTGACTTGTTTAGCTCAACCAGTCGATCTTTTCCAGATAGGCTGCTGATGGTGACACATTTTATATCATCAGACTCTAAAATGCCTTGAATAATGCAATCGTCTCTTGCAGCTACGATTTCTTCCTGAACTTTACTGAAAACTTCATGTGTATATATCACACTACATTGATTCTCCATGGGCCATGGTGTCATCAATTTAGGAGTGGTGTGCAGACTTGCATTGTCGGCTTTCAACTCCTCTTCGCGTTGGCACTCCAAAGCTGTGTCAAACCTTAGCCAAAACTCAACAAAGCACAATTTTCTATGAATGAAACGATTAAAAAAAGAATTTGCACTCTCCGATCGTGATGTAGTCCTAAGGATTCCTGCTAGAGGTATGTCCATAAAGTATGCTGGAATCCATGATTTACGAATGGCAAACTTTGTGGAAAACCAATCATTTCCCATGAGTTCAAAATCTGTTATGATAGAATTCCATTGTGACACAAATTCATCTGAATTCTCGGAGCCCCAAACACACTTATTTAGTCTATCCCAAAACTTGTCATCCGATCTTATAGAGGGACCGACCTTCTCAGGTACCTTTTCCATGATATGCCACATGCAAAGTCTATGGGCTGTATCTGGTAGAATGTTAGCAATAGCAGCCTTCATGCTCGCATCTTCATCTGTTATGATTAGATGAGGTGCTACTCCACCCATAGCCTTAAGAAAGGTCTGAAACAACCACACATATGACTCGACCTTTTCATCCGCTAAGAATGCTGCCCCAAGGAAAACATTTTGCAAGTGATGATTGACTCCGGTGAATGGCACAAACTTCATGTTATACTGGTTAGTGGTATATGTTGAATCTACTGAAACCACATCACCAAAAACACTATAGTTTTTCCTGCATAAAGCATCTACCCAAAATACACGAATAAGTCGTCCTTGCTCATCCACCATGAAGTCATAAAAGAAGGCAGGATTTACTTCCTTCTTTCGCTCAAGCTGCCCGACAAACATTTGTGCATCTGCATCTTTGATTTTGGTTCTGAGGTCACGGTAATAATTTTTCAAATCCCTCAGCGTGCACCTAACATTCTGAAACCCACCCTCACTAACATGGAGAAGTCGATATGCCTGTGAGGTACCAATGCTAGCCTTATGACAATTGAACAAAGTACTTTTTGCCCTCTCACTAACATTACGGTTGGATCTTAGCAAATGCCTCTTATCTGGTGACACAAAACCATGGCTGTGCTCCTCAACCACCGAAGCTATCTGATACTTTTTGTCACTATCAAGCTTGGCAACAATATGTGCCGGACAACCACATCTAGTTTCCATCACATTATGTGTCTTCCTTTTTTTTTCCAGATTCATCGCTAACATTTTTTACTTTCTCTTTTCTGTACCCTTCCCTTGAACAATAATACCGCTTGGTTAATATTTCCTCATTTTCCTTCTTATGCTGACCAACACGAACAGAGAAACCAGCTTCGTGTGCATACAATTTATAAAATTTCTCCACATCTATGAGCGTATCAAAGATCATTCCAACCTTAGGCTTCAACTGTTCTTTGCCCGTGTCACTTGCACAAGAGTCCTATAGAAGTGAAAATTTGTATGATCAACAAACCAGACACTACTAGTTTTGAAAAAGGAAATGTATCTGCAATAAGTTGACATGCATCTTCCAGAATAAATGCATTAGCCAGTCATGCCAAAAATCCTACAACCATGATCCAAAGGTTATTTGCAACTTACTGCTATACTCAGAGAAGATTTTGTCTGTGGTGTGCTTGGATGTTCAAGGTGGACTCCGACTCCGGCGTCGACGGAGTCTATGGTGATGATGGCGTGATCCATGATGGCAGGCTCCATTGCAGACGCAAACTCAACCTGGGTTCCAACTTCGGCGTCGACGGTGATGACGGCAGGATCCATGGCGGCAGGCTCCATCGCAGACTCGGGCGGCGCACCTCGGCCGGACTCCATGATCAGCATGACGAACGGCACGCCTCCAGCAGACTTGGACGCAGCAAAGGCGAATGATGATGGGCGGGCACACGTAGCGACTCGGAGAGGCTGCAGCATGGCGTACAAAAGTGTAAATTTTCATAATGTAATTTATCACAACTTGAAATAAATTTTTTAGAGTGTACTTTTTTTTTTGAGAAAGTTCAGAGTGATTCAGATTAGCCTGATTTAGCCAAACAGGCTGACCTGCTCCTGCCTCACGCCACAAGGGATCGATCAACACCAGATTAGCGCTGCTCCTCCTTGCCTGACGCCACGAGTGCCGTTCGTCTTCTTGTTCCCTCACTGGTCGCACATACGTACGTACGTACGCACTGCACGTCCTCTGTCAAACTGGTCGCATCTTCAACGCGCGCGAGAGGCCTGCAGCTAGCCGTGAAAGAGCGGCGAGGCGGACGGCGGCCCGGCGGCGAGTCACGGGCACGCGGCCTACGGCGTGATCGAGCGTGCAAGAGCGGAGAGTCTGAGGCAGCCCGGCGGCGAGTTGCTTGCGTACAGAAACAAACAGCCACGTGATGAAACGAACAGGCGCGCAGAAACCAAAGGGCGATTAGGGAGGGGGGATTTGTAATAAACACCAGATTAACATGGTTCAGGCGGGCGTTGAAATGCAAAATGACCGTCGTTCTCTCCGTAGACCTTGAATGGAGAAGCTGCGGCTTAGATGTAAAGTTTGCACAGTTGCACCCGATGCTCCGTTTGCACCAGATACATCGCCTATATATATATATATATATATATATATATATATATATATATATAACATCAGAATGATCATCAAATACAATGGTTTGTATGTATTATTGGTTTGTAATTTTTCATACTTTCTAATTCATATATGAGACCATAAATCATCAAATACAATTGATTCAATCTTATAGATCATTGTCTGATTGTATGAGAAATATCCGTCGCTTACTACGGAGTACTTGTAGAAAGAAAAAAAGTGGAGATATTAATCATGTAAGCTAGCTAAGGCTTTCAGAATGGTTGTGATGAACATTACAGTTCAGAGATGATTTTTCAAGATTTTATATTGCACAATGCATATCAAACTAAAATCCTACTTCCTTTTTGTTGCGTTGGAATAACAAAACCCGTCTCGTCCTAGGCACTCAAATGATTACCGCTCACTTTTTTAAGATCCCAGTGAATGATACTGATTTTGGAAGGTGTTCTGAACGAAGCAGCTAGTGGTATAGGACCTCTTCAAGAAACAACGCCATCCCATGGGCCATGGAGGCACGAAACAGCACCGCCAGCGGCAGAATGATCTATTGCACGCGGCAGTGGCTGTGGTGAGAAAGAACGAGAAATCCGAGCGCTGCGGGTCCATATATCGTCTGCCTCTCCACTCATCGGTGCCGGCGATGGCCACAAGCTCGGTAGAGGTGGTGACTGCCAGGAGCTCGACGGGCACTGTCGCCGGCCCTCTCGGTGCAGCCGTGGGTGCAATGGGATGATTTGTTGTATGAAAGGGTGAAACCGGTGCTGTTTTATGAATGCACTCGGTGAAACCCATTTGCTGACCCAATGATTTTTTAGTGCTGTTCTATACGCACAAGTCCAAACTAGTGCTGTTTGCTGAACTCGCCCACTTTCCACATGCCTCCCATTTCCATTTTCTAGCATCTAAATCTCTTCCCATTAAGCTTTGATTTTTCTTGTTTTGTTTTTGGCCCCGTTAACACTATACCCCTGCTGAAACTGCTTGACAGGTGGCGAGCAAGAAGCAAAGCATATATAGGTCCGGTATTGAGACCATTCCCCATTTCAATTTTTAAAGAGAAGAATCGAGGATACCTATAATAAGAGCATATGACATTAGAAATCGTCTACCACTAAATATCAATGATCAGTAAAGTGAATTGTTACCAGCACCGTTTTGGAAGGTGCTCTGAACGAAGCAGTCAATGGTATGGGACCTCTTCAGGAAACAACGTCATTTCATGGGCCATGGGGCCACGAAACAGCACCGCTAGGGGGATCTGATGGCACGCGGCTGTGGCTGTGGCAAGAGAGAATGAACAAACTCGAGTGCCGCTGGTCCATATATCGTCTGCCTCTCCGCTCAATGGTGCCGATGACGGCAACGAGCTCGATGGTGATCGTGACGGCCACAAGGTCGATGGGGACTGTTGCATGCTTCCGGTGCAACGGTGGGAGTACTAGGCTGTTTTACAGAAGTGCGAAACCGGTGCTGTTTTATGAATGCACTCAGTGAAACCAGTGCTGTTTGCTGAGCCTACGAATTTTTAGTGATGTTTATTACGCACAAGTCCAAACTAACGCTGTTTTCTGAATTCTCCCACTTTCCACATGCCTCCCGTTTCCATTTTCCAGCATACTGCATCTTTCCCCATTAAGCTTTGCTTTTCCTTGTATTTATTTTGGCCCTCGTTAACACTACCCTGCTAATTAAAACTGCTTGACAATAGACGAGCAAGAAGCAAAGCATATATAGGTCCGGTATTGAGACTAGTCCCTGCTTCATCAATTTATAAAGAGGAGAATGGAGGATGCCTATAAATACCAGCATATGACACTAGCAATCGTCTACTACAAAATATCAATGATCAGTAATGTGAATTGTTACTAGTATAGTACGCAGGAATTCTGACTTAACAATCTCAGCACACGTCATGTCAACGGAGAATGTGCGTTGCACAATCATTAAGATCTGATGCCATTGTAACCATCACTGCGAATTTGTATTGATCCCTGCCACGTATACTAGTGATGGGGTCATTATTTTGCAGCGATTTCACCACTAGTACAAATCTGTGCATTTTTAGGGGAAAAAAAACAGATACTATACTTCCTTAGAATGAACTTTTATTAGCCAATGCATGTGGAGCTATGTTTTTGAAATTTAGCCGTAGTTATGCCTTTTCAAATGCAAAAGCTCATTACAGAATATATATGCAAAATTGTTCTAGATTCTGGTCAATAATATTTGGCACATCATTTGCAGCAATCTGGGCATTTTGATGCAAAGAAGCCATAATATGATTTTGGTGCACTGACACAATGCAAAAATAATTAGCAGGCACCATCATGCGAAGTACTTAGGCTACTGGTAGTAGTCTCTCCAGGCACCGAGTCTCTCCAAAGTGCTCGTGGCGAGTCTTCTTTAGTGAAGTGTTCCAGTTCCCGTTAGGTACCTATGATTGATCTTCTCACACGTGGCTGCTACAAAGTAGATGAGTAGACCCATCTTCTTCTTGACCATACCTGCCTATTTGAAAAGGCAAGCAGCACTGTTGTGAATTCTCCTTCCCAGGCTCCTCCCAATCCCACCATATATAATCCTTTTGATTTTCCTCTGTATCAGTGTCTTATCTCCTGGTAACAGATGATATTTTGTATGAAGTATGAACCATGGAGTGCATTACTATCCTTGTAAATAACTTGTTTGTTGTAGCTCCGGGGCAAGCCAAGGGTTAGACAGGGTGGAGGCCGGAAAAAACAAAGGAAGGCTTTCACTCTTATACTAGTTCACCTCATGGCACTAGTCCTCACCAAAGTAGCCCCGCTAAAATTAAATCCTTCACTTTAATGATTACCTACCACCTAAAGATTAGTCCAGTTCATATGCACTTTTGAATGCTCTCTTGTCTCCTCTGTATATCAAGCAAGCCTAACTGGATTCATGATGTTATTTCAACTGCCCTTTTGCTCCCAAATATATGGTTGACCAGTGCACTTCGATGGATGTAGTAACGTAATCTTCAGCAAAACTTGTGCTATCCACATTCCACTTGTTGAACGTTGTTGAGTGTCAGCCTTTTAGTACACTATGTTCATTGCCCTCCATCAAAGTGTTTCCAGTATACTTACGATATAAATTACCTTCATGTTGCTTTCAACCTCTTTAATATGCAGTAGTAATACAGGGAAGCTTGTGATATCAGTGGCTGGGTGGAGTGATTGCAAGCAAGATCATCTTTAACCTACATCATTCAATCATGATACTCAACAACCTGAGCGAGCAGAATTCTTGTCCATCGTTATAGCCTGAGCGAGCAGAATTCAATTTTTCTCGTTCCTGTTTAGAAAATTGCAATTGTCGGTGTAAAAGTGCTCATTTTCATCAACCTCTCACATTAAGCTACCTGGTCTAGGACAATTTTTTACGCATGCATTAGGACATCAAAGAGCAGTGCCACCACAAGATTTCCTTGTTCTCTTCTCCCTGAAAGGAGTATTTCTACAATCAATTTTTTACTAAAACCAAAAAACTACAATCAGTGGACAACAACATTGCTACAGACCCAGAATCACAACAATTAACACCCATATTTTCCATATGATACAGATTTCATGCATCCAAGTTATAACATTCTCCATATGCGTTATTTCAATATTGAAAAACATTAGGCAACGATGATTCAACATGTCACTCATCAAGTTTGGTTTTCTTTTGATCTTCCTTAAGCTGAAAGGAAGATAGGATGGACCTTAACTGAGTGCTCTCCATGTTTGACAAGATCTGGGTGACAGTCTGAATTTGAGAGGCACTGCATTTTTTTTTTAAAAAAAAGGTTCATTAGATGAAAATTTATTAAACTCCAACCTAGTTGGTTGGAAAATTTAATAAACCACGGCTGCAAATGGAGAAATCATTATATTTCTAAATAAGCACGCAATGAACAATTAGCATATGACACAGACTGAACGATGCACACCTTTGTAAACTACTTTCCATATATGCATCTAAGGAGGAAATTATATGAGGTAGCTGGTGTAAAACCTGAAACCATAAAACAAATGTTAACATTTATTTACGCACAGTAGCTCAGCATCCAAAGATAAACTTATTTCTTACATTCTCAGTATTCTTTGCTAAAGATGATTTTGCCAATAGGTTCTTGGGAAGTTTCGCCAAGTGAACCTGAGACCAGAAGGACCCACAACTAGTGAACAACTGAAACACCAGATTGAGGAACTCATTACTTGTAACTTCAAAACGTGAAGATATTATATAATATAAGAACACATGAGAAGTTCCTTCTGAGTGCAATCGCATAAAACTTATAAATATTCCTCAATTCGATAAATTAATGGGCATGCTGGTAATTGTAGGAAACAAATTCCTGGTTTAGTAAACTAGAGGTTAGACATCATGGACCCCAAAGAAAACAATAGAAATCCTCACTGTAATATCATCCAGCACATGCATAGACAATAGGCATTCAAAGCAGCATTTCGGACGTTTCTCAGTGCTACATAAAGTACACGCTAATAATTTAACGCCAGTTGAATGTTATGCAGTAAGATGTACAATAGTAACATTCAACCCCAATTCAGGATATGGACGGTCAATTCACACTAAAAGCCAAACTGCAAATACGTTTAACAATGAGTAAATCCAGCATAAGAAACAGGTAACGAGAAAATTCACCCAACTTCAGTCAATTTGTGCAAATTTGACAATTTATTTGCTTAGATCACAGTAAAATCTTACGGTCAATGGGAACAGACAAGAACTAAGAAGGATATGGATACAGGGGCGGCAGACCTGCGCGGGGGAGGACTGGTCCAGGAGCTGGAGGAGATTAGAGGTGGACTGCACCGCCTGCGATATCTGCTCCGCTACCGCCGCCTTCGCTCCGCCTCCTCCCCCGCCGCCGGCAGACGCAGCCATCGCCATCGCGTGGTCTGTTGTTCCGTTCTCACCTCGAAGAGTAGTCTCCAGAAGTAACAACGACATGGGCCAGCCCAATAATGGGAATTTACATGGTCCAAGGCCCAAGCTCAACCAACGTCACTCCTGAACTTTGCAATAAACACAAGGACTTAGCTGCAAAAACTCCCGAATCCACCGAGAAGCCGACCGGCCGGCGAAGCGCCAGGGAGAAGAGCGATGGCGGCGGCGGCGGCGCGGGGCCACAGGGCGCTGGGGGCGCTGCCGCAGCTTGTTAAGTCGCTGCGTAGCGAGCCAGTATCAGGCGGCCCCAGGCTCAGGCATCTCCCATCTCTCAGGTACTGCCGGCTTCCTGCTTGACTAACGAAATGCTTATTGTTGCTGCTGTTCTTTTCTTGGGCTTGTGGTATGCTTAGATTCATTCAATATGATTTGATTCATTCCTGGAGCAGGAGGACCTTCTCACTGTACGACCAGATCAACCTCATCGACAGCGTCCCCGAGGACCAGCTCCGCTTCCAATCGTGCGTAACCTCTGCTTTGCATCACCCTGTTATATCTGATTTTGCGATCAAGAGTCGGATATTGTTGACACATGTTTCTGCCATGCGTGTTCTGCTTGGTAGTTTAGGTTTGCGTATTACTTATGTTGGAAGTATCATTATGCATTGCGTGCTATAAATATGTATGTACTGAATTTTAATTTCCTGTCAAATGTTGTGAGAGCATGTGCATTTTCAAGGAGCGTTGGTTACTGACATCTGGCATTCTGGCTCACGAAGAGCCATGTACGGGCAAATCTTTCTCATTGTTGTTCTCCTCCCCTTTTCTTCTTTGGGAAATTTATAATGGCTGCGTGATATATTCTCTTTGAAGCACAAATTGTATTTATCTCCTATGTATTAGAATAGTGAGGTCTACGTGATAACCTTCTAGTTTGGAGATAAACGGCTGAAAATGAAGCCTTTCAAAAAACTACTATTTATTTCATGCATGAGGTTGTCTGTCTGCCCCGTTTCATATTTATCTCAAAAGCTAGTGTGATTGATGAAAATTTTCTTTTTGTGATTGATGTATGAAGATCAGATTTTTGGCAGACTCTTGTATTCTTACATAGGTTACAGATGATTCTGTTCAAGCGACACTGACTTTTCTGTGTATCAGTTCATTTCAGTACCTAAAGTACAGTTCGTTTTACATCATCTTTGCTGTGAGACTATCATGATACTTTCTATTGACATAGGCAAAACTATATGTTTTGTATTGTTGATAACTAACTCCCATGGTTTCGGGTTGCGATTGTATGAAGAGATGAATTGACCCTTTCCATCTGAACAAGGAGGAAAGTGACATGTATGGCCAAGTTTGTTGTTATTGCTGTACTCTTTTCCCCCCTATAAATGCTTGTCTTGCTTGTGTGGTTCATTCACTTTTAATAGCATATGTACAATACTTACTAGTACTGTAACTTCAACAAAAGCAACACATTAGTTACTTGTCCTTTTTTTTTTCCCTGATAATTGTGGAATGAGTGAAATGCAATGATTTTCTGGTACAATGATATTTCAGTGTTGACACTTTTGTCAAGGTGAAAGAAGGATTCAGGAAGTGAACAGTGGGGTGTGCATGGTGCTTAGCATTGAGCATAAATTCTTTTCCTTTTGTTTTGTTGTGTCTTTCCTGAACTCGTGGTTAAGGGTTTAAAGCTTGTATTCTTCCAGTTGATTTGCCTGCCTGGGCCGTCCTTAGTTAACACAATGGACAGCTGTCCTGCTGCTTTGTTTCCAAAAATATAAAAAATAGCTAGCATACATCAGAATATGGTGTTCAACATTGTTGATGTTTTGTTTCACATTTCATTTGGTTATGATGGTTCTGGAATTCATCTAACATATCCAAAATTGTGTTTTTCTTGGTGATGATTGAATTCTTTCTATTTGTGCATAAGTTTATTGGAGCTAACATTTTGTTTCCCTTAAATACTTTTGCCTCACCATTATGCATATTTTCCTCAGTTTGTTTTGGAGAACTAGATAAATCTATGGCTATTTGATCTGAAATGATGAGAAAACAGATCACATAACCACATAATCCCTGTGCTTTAAATACTGTACTTAAGACAACAATTCTAGTTCAAAAAAGGGAAGTTTTTTTTTACTCATGACGTCAATCTAAGAACGGATTATTACTATCTAACAACTTGAAAATGCATTGTTGGTTCGTCCTAGCTATCACATTCCTTAAAGACAGAGAGTGATCCTTTTGCAGTTTTGGTGAGTTAGGTACTGCATATCTCAGAACTTATAATATATTTGAATCTGGGCACCTTTATTGTAATGTACTGCTGACTGCTGGGTGAAGGTGTATAATCCTTTTCAATGCTCAATCTGTTTTCTTTATTGATATCCTGGCCCTGCACATTACCATTTAGGCATACAATAGGAGGTTTGATTTGAGGTAGTAATTGTACTTAACAGTTTTTAGTGTCACTAAGCATTCGAGATCTTTGGCACTACAAGCATGCATAACTAGGTGAGCCTATCTCATTTGGTAGGCGGTGAAGTGTGGTTGTGCACCCCTACAGCCTGGTTCAAGTGCCCTTTCACTCAAATTTGGGTGCATATTTCCTTATTGATAAAAAATCCCTCTGTCCCTCCTAGGTTGTGTCTCATTTTTACAAGCACAAAATGATGCGCATTGCACTTGATGTCTAAGTTTTCCCTTTGTTTTTTGAATTTGGTGTTCTTTCCCTGCTAGAGAAACACTAATGGAAAAACTGATCACTAGAACAAGGTCGATTTGCCATGTGGTAGATGCTTAGTGTTCTCACTTTTCTCTACTAGTGTAGTAGGTTCTGGGGAACTGAGCATCCGTTCGTTAGGGGGTGGAGGTGGAGGTGTGGTATACATCTTGTTTTTTGTGTTCTAGGTTTTTGTACTGAAGACATTCCAATCAGCTGTACCATGCCCGCCCCCCACACGTACTTCTTTGAACTTCTATATTCAATCAGGTTTCTCAAGCATGCTGAATTTTTTTTAGGTATGATGACACTGGATTCAAGATCAACAATGTAAAGTACGAAGGTAGCTTATTGATTGTCGAAAACAAGATAATGACATGGGCACCCAAAACGTTCGCGGAGATAACTCCTGAAAGGTAGGATCCATTCTTGAAACTGAGATTTTTTATTTTTTGAGTAATATTGAAGCTGAGAATCAGTGGCTGTCTTACTTTGTTGTATGTATGGATATTGATGCCTTTGATACTGTAAATCTTACTTTTCTGTTTTTCTTCCTGTCCTGTTCATATGTTTTTCTTAAGTAAATACAGCTGGGGAAACCCCTGTTGTGGTAGTAATATATTAATAAAAGGAAAACGGCAAGTACAAGAAACATGCATAGGACTAAAAAAGAAACATGCATAGGAGTAAAAATCCTACAGGCATAAAGCCGAGCAAAAAGGTACTATACAAGTGTAGCTGTCTATACAGATCAAGTAAGTTAAGAAAGATCTGATGTTTGTCAGATTGAATTCTATTGGATTGTAGAGTGACTTCATCTACGAAGTTGGTTTTCCAGCCTTGAAAGGGGGGCCTCCCTCTGTAAAGACGAAGTTGTTCCTCTGCTTCTATATTTGCCAAGCTACTATGATGACGATTTCCGTAAAGGAAGATTGTTGCGTGTCATGTTTTGCCAAATTCATCATCCTGTATAAGTCCACATTGAAGTTCCAGTTGATGGATAGGTATCTGAAGCACTCTTGACTAAAGGGCATGAGAAGAATAGGTGGAAGGCTGTCTCTTCTCTGTGACAGCTGCAGAAGACACAGTTAGTTGTTTCCTTCAATCGTAAAGTGTTTCCTTTTTAGTATATTCCTGGTGTTCAATCCATCAGCAGTACCCAAGTTAAGACCCTTAGTTTATTGCAGCATTTGGAGTCCCAAAGACCATCTTCTCTGTGACAGCTGCATAAGACACAGTTAGTTGTTTCCTTCAATCGTAAAGTGTTTCCTTTTTAGTATATTCCTGGTGTTCAATCCATCAGCAGTACCCAAGATAAGACCCTTAGTTTATTGAAGCATTTGGAGTCCCAAAGCCATATGAATGGCCTTGGTGGCTGCATATTTCCGTATGCATGGTGATAGAGGTTTGATGATCAGTATGTTGAGATCCCCACTGGTAGTGCCATGTGTCTTTTGCGTCTTCCTGTTCTTATGTTATTTACTTACACAGTTCCTTGTTTTGCTAATGCAGTTTATCTGTCTTCAAAGTTGTGCACCCTATCCCAGGTAATTTTGTGCTTGCCACATACCTGCACTCTTTCAGCTAATGTCATTATCCAATGTTTTTGAATTATTTCCTTGATTAATGCCAATGGCCTTGGTGCAGTTCTATTAATCTTTATGAATTTGTATAATGGGGGGACGTTTATTTTTGTTAAGTCAATTGATGCTGGTGTGCAACATTGGTGGAGCACTGGAGCGCAAGATATTGATCATTGTCCTGTTTATACATTTTGATGTTGTTGAAACCATGTTTATGCCATTCTTGTACAGAGATCTTGATTCTTGGTTGTGGAAGATACATCCAGCAAGTCAGTCCTGAGCTGTGGAAGTTCATTCGTTCCACTGGAATGAAACTTGAAGCAGTCGATTCAGTAAGCATTTTAATGATCAGAACTCTAGAAGGCTCACGTTTGCATTGTTGATCACCCTTTCCTTGTTCTCATATGAAACAAGAAGCTTAAAAAGGTCTTACAGGAAGGGTAACTCCTAGTGCCACAGCTGTGCTTACACGTTATTCTTGCAT
Organism: Oropetium thomaeum; assembly: GCA_001182835.1. Lineage (NCBI taxonomy): Eukaryota > Viridiplantae > Streptophyta > Magnoliopsida > Poales > Poaceae > Oropetium > Oropetium thomaeum. The sequence continues at coordinate 670,598 of LFJQ01000051.1, forward strand.
TTCTTGCAGAGGAATGCGGCTTCCACATATAACATTCTGAACGAGGAGGGTAGACCAGTGGCAGCTGCTGTTCTTCCATTTGGGGTCACTTCTTAAGACATGGATATATAATATACAGTACCTTGTAGCGGCGAAAGGGTTAATATTGCAAGTGCTCTCTCCTTCCTTTGAAACATTTTACAATATGGTCGTTCTGTAACATCGACAAATGCTGTTGTCTCGGAAAGGCCTCTTGTTTTGTACTGTAGTAGTAGCATATATTAGTCTCTTGTAATCGTCGGCCAATTACCTAAGAGATGGTGTGCATCATCAGAATAATGGAGTTGCATTTAATGCTCTCGTGTACTAGCATTATTACTCGTTTCTTTTTTAAATTATTATTATTACAGTTGATTTTGATCATGTCTTATTAAAAAATTTGTTCAAATGTGTAAAATTAAAAGTTATGTCTGAAAAACTTCTAGTAATAAATTAAATTATAACAAAATATTTAATTTTTTATATTTTTAATAAATTGAATGGTCAAAATTAACGATCATAGTCAATGATGATAGTATTTTTTTTAACAACTAAAAAAGAGTATTATTATTACTTCGTTGATTGCGCCTGTTGGTTTTGGAATTCACGATCAGTTTCGGAGTTGCACGTACCTTTTCTCAGCTGCTAAAACCTGTCTCAGGACTCTCTTACTGAGCTTCTGCATGGACGTTGGCTAATGGCTACTTCGTATTGACTACTGTCCACAAATGTAAGCATTTACATCCTTCAAAAAGAAAAATGTAACTATTTATTGACTTTTGGAGCTTGATCATTAGTATTAAAATTATAAAGATATTATTTATTTTTAGGAGAAAAATTAATTTATTTCCCTCAAATATAGTCAAAGTCTAGATAGTCCTCTAAACTCTATTTTGGTTTAGTTTACTCTCAATTATGTCATTTAATTTAGTTTACCCCCTAGTATATTTATCATTTTTGTTTCTTCATATATAAGTAGAATTTTAATTTGAAATATTTTGTGATGATGGTTGATATCATAACACATGTTAGAAAAATACTTCACAGGGATAGGGTGACTTTGTGAATCTCAAGAGCTGCCAGCTCAGTATATAGTTGATGCTCATATATGATATGACGTGCGTGCATGTGCCATAAGGGTAAGTATTCATATGTGTATGTTAGTGTCTGTATTCAACCGTCTATACTGTGTTTCACAAAAAAAAATATTTCACAAATTTTTAATCATACTTTGATAGAGAAGGAAATTTATAATAGTAAAGTAATCATTGGGATACCTAATTATATAAAAGTAATTTTTAAATTAATATATTTCTAAATAACCATTATGATGTTCACTACACCTCCATAAAATTTCAAATTTAAACTCAACTTAAGTATTGAGAAATAAATATAAAAAATTGTACTAAAATCAAACTAAACCAAATGACATAATTTTGAGTAAACTAAATCAAAAAATAGTTTAGGAGGGTTATTCAGACATTGACTAAATTTGATGGGAGTAAATTGAAGTTCTTTCTTTATTTTATTAGGATATGTTTTATTATTAGATAAAATTTAAATATGATTTATTTTTTTATATATTACATTAAATTTGAGTATGACGAACGGGATATCTAAAAGTTAATAATATTTACATTCGTGGATTATAATGTCGTTACAACAATTTGGGTTGGGCTGAGCTGGCTGAGCTTGGCTTCACTTAACTTGATCCCTACGGATCGAATGGGCCTAGAGATTTTTTTGTTTTGAGCGAAGGATGGGCCTACTGATGCGCATGATCCTCATCTGCAACACTCATTTGCAACACGAGACATGAATAACAACACATTTTGTGGCCCAGCGACAGTCAGGCGATTCGTCTGTCCAACGGTGCACTGCCAGCCGAATGGCCCGAATACACATCTCAGAGTCACAGGCTGCAGGTGAGGTGTGACGTAATGAATCTTGAGCACAGTAACACCACCGTCGATAGCTGCAATAACGGGAGTGACTCATGGCACTTCCCCAGCAGCTGGTGAATTACATTGGTTGATCTTCGTCTAGCATCCGTGGCCTGGAGCTGGAGGGGGAGGCTAGGGGTGGCTAACGAGCTGGCTTGACTCATTAAGGCTCGGTCATTAAGGCTCGTCACAATAACGAACTAGTACGGCTCGATTTGTTACGATCGTCGAGCTGAAAGTGATGTTCGGCTTGGTTTGTTTAGAAATCTAGAACCGGCTTGTTAGGCTCGCGAGCCAACGATATTCTGATTTTAGTAAAATAATATTATATAATTTAATCATTTTAAAAATATTAAAAGATCATAATAATACTAAAATATATAATATAGCAGTAGCTACCAATATGAATGAACAACAATGAATGAACAACGATAAGTGTATATGAGACAATGTTATCTGTTATAACATTAATTTAAAAAGTATTATGTTTGATTTTTACTTGAATGAAAAGTTAAGACTTAATAATTATAAAAATATCAATTTTTCATTGAGTTAGAATTTGAAAAGTTTCATATTTTCATTGTAACCAAGTTTGATTATTAAAATTATATTATATACTAGATGTTTGTGGATTACCATAACTATTTAAAATGCTAGACTTATCGTATTTTATTCGAGTCTCACGAGAGCTAACAAACTGTTCACGAGCTTTGTAAGCTCGGCTTGTTAAGATAACGAAAAGGTAGTTCGGCTTGGTTCGTTTATTATACGAACTCAAGCCGAGTCAAGCCTGAGCTAGCTTCAAACAAACCGAGCCAAGTCACGAGCCTTGAGCTTTTTTGCCAGGCCTAGTAAAGGCCAAACAGGGTACACCCTGGCCCTGGTGACGGTACTGGCAGTAACCTTCTTGCTGGCTTGTTGCACAACCCATCTATTAAAATCAATATTAACATGTGCAAGATTAGATTATCATTAAGGACCCTTTTCGAACGCAAGATTTTTATAGAAATTTCACTACAAATCAATTCAAATTCACGTAAAGAAAAGGTAGGATATGAAAAAGAAAAATCCAACAAATTAAAGCACTACAAGGAATGTCGTTCAGTAATGATAAATTTTATCACTAAATGTCTATTTTTCGTCACTATAAATCATAAAGTGGTTATGGTGACAAAAAAATAGATATTTAGTGATGATATTCATATGACTAAAGGATTGGTTTCCTTATAGTGAAGGTGAACTAAACTAGTTCTAATGTCCATGCTAACGCCACGCTTTGAAATAAAAACAATGAAGCATAGTTGTGTGTTCTATTACAATCATATTCCCTTTCACTACAAAGAATTTGCAAACCATCTGCAGGGCTCCCATGATTCTCGAGTAAAATCGAACAGCTAGCATATAGTCACAGTCCAGAACCAATTGTATAGCAAAATGAAGAACCAGCTTTGATGCATCTACTTTGGCACAAAGCCTAACACATCAGCTGATTGGTCCCAGAGCTTGCAGTTGTGTTTCTGTAGTCCTTATGTACAAGAAATACATAAAAATCAGGAGCTATAACAAGTCAACATGAATACTGATGCTGCAACAAAAATATATACATATCAGGTGACTGATCAGCACACACATCTAATAACAAGCTTTGACATGCTGCTTTTAAGTAATAATTTAAAACTCTACAACATTTAAAATCTTTCAAACCCTCAAATCTTGTTTCCTTATAGTAAAGCAAGAGATTTGAAACAAATTTATTAGCCAATCCGAACTTCAGTGATTCTTAATTCCTTTCCACCTGCTGTGACCATACAGAATAAATTTAGAAAAAGCGCGCGGAGGGAAGGGGGGGGGGGGGGGGGAGTCTCTAATCCAAATGTAAATTTTGCCAGTTTAAGTCAGCAATCAATATTATTCAGGACGTGTTAAGATGAATCTTTGTTTTTTTGTGGAAGTTTGCAATAGTATAACATATGTGCTAATGCTACAATGTAAAAAATAAAAATAATACAGTACTCAACATAATAACATTCATCACTGCAAAAGAGAACAGGAATGGTCACTACATTATTTGAGTAAATGGCCACATGCTTGCATACATAAATGTTCATTATACTGCTATTGCTAACCAGTTTATCAAAATTGTATATGTTGAGAATAAAATGTCCACTGTAGTGCTTATCGTTGAAGAGGAATGTTATCTGAACAATCAAATATGTTCTAAATGTCTAATCTGCTTAAATTAATTAGTACAATAGCCATGCCATGATTACTGTAATTTTAGAGAACTTATTACACTTAATTTAGTTATTCTAAGTTATCCAATGAGGTATCAAAGTATAAATCATCACTTCAATCACAGATTTTAACACACTAAAGTATTAAGTTACGAAACATCACTTTTAATATGAACATTGAGTGGTCCAATAGCTGGATTTGTTGGCACATGAATCTATAAGATTAGTGGAAATCATCTGAATTTAAGTTTAGCTAAATCATCTATGGCCCACCGCTAGATAACCATGATGAGCAGTCACTCCACCCTACCGATCTCCACACCAAGACCGATCCTAGTATCCCCACCTGTCCATCCACAATGCAAAAAGCAGCTGAGATGAACACCAGTAGATTGGACAACAGTACAACCTTTGTGTTACGATTCAGAGTAGAATACACATTACTCCCTCCATCCCATAATCTTCTTAGTATTATAAAAAACAAAAAATCTCATAATCTTCCTTCTATAAGCGTTGGACCAGTTATTAGTCCCTTATTCTTAGACTAATTCCTCGTATTCCAAAAGGAATTGGTGGTCCCACGTAGAATTATTGGCTACATGCAGCTGCATGCATGCAAAATTATGGAGCACGGATTAATTACTGGGAGAATTATGATAGTACTATTTTGTATCCTTGTTCATTATGCCATAGTTTAATATTAAGGAGATTACGGGATGGAGGGAGCAATAGACAGTGTCCAGATTTCAGGAAACAGCTATCTAGGAAGTATGGACCTAGAATATGCAAGCTTCTTTTGCTTTATTATGCTATGGATGAGAAACTAATGCATTTATCAAATGGCAACCTATATAAGTACGACAGCTTTTATTGAAACCAGATTAGTATACCAATTGCTTTTATTGAAACCAGATTAGTGTACCAATTGATCGTAAAGAAAAAAATTAGATAATTTATATATTTATCAATGAGAGAGACCAGGTGTCTATGATCCTAAACTTAAAATGCAGGGAGTAAATAGTTCCAAGTTTCAGAATATGTAGTTTCAGAGGTGTGCAATTATACAAACTCATAGAGATACACATTGACAGTTCATGCAACTTGCGCTTACTCGCCTGCTCACCTGTACTCAAAGACGTCCCTACAGAAGCTGCTGGTCCTACGGCTGAGAGTGGCCAGGTGCCCTTGTCGTGTGCTGCATCTCCGCACTCCTGCTTGTACAATTCAAGAAGCATTAAGTCACCATAGAGATTGTTTCCTAGATCCTTGACTGATTGTTTGTTAGAATATTGATTCCTAGATCATTGACTGATTGTTTGTTAGAAGATGACAACAGATATCCTAATTAGACCATCAGCTATTCAGCTGATTATTAGCAGCTGACATCACTTCTCACCTACAAAAGAAGAAACTGCGTTCCCAAGCCTGGATGGAAATCAATTCTGTACCATACAATATTCAGAAAGTGTGGTGGTGTCGTCTAAAAAATGTGTAATCAAATTCATACATACCATCTCAAGCAATTTCAATCTTCTAGACCAAACTCGCTTCCTCTCGACACCATCCATCCTGCACACAAAAAACTAAAAATAACATTGGAGGATGTTCCATCTTTTGAAGCTGGATCTTCTTCCTCTGGGGCCATCGCCGCCAGCTCCAGCGGATGATCAGGTCAGCAGAAGCTTCTTGGCTGTATGTTTTTGCTTTTTGGTTAGTCACGATCCTTTTTAAAGTGGCAAAATAGTTCGATCTCACACCATTTTTTCACTGACCTAGAGCGTAGAAAACTCAAAATTGTTGTTCATACAACAGGAAATGATAAAATGGGTGGGAATAATTGGTTATACATACACCATTCATTCCTCTTCACAATATCTCGATCCCTAAAACAGCTACTGCATTACTATTACCTAACAACCAAACCACCATTCACTAACTTGAAACAGAGCAATAGAAAAGAGCAGAAACGATTAAACCCAACTGACAATGGGGATTGAATAAAATCGCTCATGTCTATCTGTAAAGTCTCTATTCAAATCCTAGTTCTACTGCACATGAAGCATCATATTAGACTAAAAACCAAACTGATGAATCAGAGAGAATACAGATCCATTACAGTGGAAAATGGATGAACTCACCTCCATGTGAGCACCAGCAAGGATCTAGACTCCAATCCCCGGGTAGATTGGGCTCAATCAAACAGAAAGCACGAACTCTGATTAGTGGATTTTGGGGATTAAATAGCTTGCAAATCACAGAGAGAGAGAGAGTGAGAAGAGCTTCTACGTCCAATAATGGAGCAGCGTTGACCTGCTCATCAGCGCCATGTCCTCCCCAAATCGGAGAGAGAGAGAGAAAGAGAGAGAGCTGAGACAGGGAAGGCAACATGCATGGAGGGCTCACACAACCGTGATTTCGTGAGGGATGCGGCCAAATGCGCGCAACGGACGTAGCAGAGGTGGCCAACATGGCACATCTGGCTGTGCTAATGGAAGACCTCCTGAACGGCGCGTCCCCCATGGTCGCCACCATCGTGTCCTCGTGGGAGCGGCCGAGCTCCTCGCGCCCTGCGGCTACCCAGAGACGCTCGTGCGCTCCGTGGGCGACATAGTTGCCCTGAGTTGCAGTCCCCCCTTGCCGACGGCTTGCGGTGCCGGCGGCCGCGACCGGTGGTGCAGCGAACCAGGGAGAGGCAATGGCCTCTAGGTTAGGGAAAGGCCGTAGAGAGAGAGAGAGAGGAGAGAAAATAGCCGTGAGGGAGAGAGAGAAGAGAAAACAGAGGAAAACAGGGGAGAGGGAAGAGAGGTGGGTGGGTCCCAGGTGCAGGTTTAAAACAAATTAAAATTTTGAAAAAACAGAGTTTTTAGAGGAAAGGCCTTAGCCTACTTTTATTAAAGAGAAAATCGAGTTTACCCTCTCATGTATAGATAAAGTGTCGATAACCTCATTAACTATTATTTGTTTTATTATACTTTTAAAATAATGTGTGTTTGATGTAATTTACACCCTAAAATAATTTTTTTTGTTTCACAATGCATAAGTGGCGTCATAAATTAAAATTCGTGATGGTTGTTGACATCATAACACGTTTAAAAAAAATACATTATAAATTTTTTATAACATTTTGATAGAGAAGAGATTTAATAGTAAAATAACATTTGGACACAAATTTATATGATAAATAATATATAAAAAATTAAAATATATTTTTTTAACTATGATGTCCACTACAACCCTATAAAAAATTTTAAATTAAAATTCAACTTGTGTATGGAGAAATAAAAAAGACAAATTATAGTAGAGGGTAAATTAAATCAAATAACAAAAGTTTGGGAGTAAAGTAAACAAAAAAATAGTTTAGAAGTTATCTAGACTTTATTTATGTTTGAGGGAAGTAAGATGAATTTTTTTGCTTGCATTAAAGCAAAAGTAGTTGTTATTGGGTACCAGGTTTACGAGCAAAACAAGTACACTAGTTGATGCTTACAAGCCACAACTTGCTACTCCCTCTCTCTGAAATTATTTGTCATTATAGCCTTCAACCCAAATTAATTGTCATTCTCGCTTCTCAATATAACTTTTTTTCTTCTCAATACATCTCTATATTTATCTCTCTCCTCTTTCCAATGCACCTACGTTATTCTTTTTCCTAAATCTTCGTAGTCGGAGCTAGAACTACAAATAATATAGGACGAAGGGAGTACATCTACTTAGCTAAGTCTTGATAACAACAGCATGTAGCGAAAGCCTACCAAAAACAGAGATAAAAATCAGCTATCCTATCCCTGCTCTCTTCATGTTCGTCCTCAGTTGAATTGCTTGCTAGTTGTTTCAGTTTAGTACTCCCTCTCTACTCATTAAATTGTGATTCACACTTTTCAATATACATTTCTCTTTTCCAAGTACATCTTTATCTCGATCTCTTTATGCACATATCTTTGTTTCCTTTTTCTAATCTCTATATCAGAGCAACTGCAAATAAAAAGGGTCGAAGGGAGTAGCTGCCTTTTTCACCATCTCCCACTCTGATTGCTTTGCTGATGGTACTCCATCTCTGCAAGATATTCAACAGTTTATTAAATAGTATAGCTGGATAAGCCACAATCTTATCTATAAACACATAGTCATTTCTATTCAACAAAATTATCCAACAAGCAGCTGCAACTATAATAGCATGAATCTTACTGTTTTCCTCTCCTCTTTTAAACAGGAATCCTACATTGATATCTGAAATATTATTAGGCACCGTACATCCAATCTAGACATTCACGATATGAATTTCGATAAAGAGCATTCAAAGCTTAAGTGTGTAGGAGACTACTTTTCCACACAATTTACACTTCTCAGAGCCTTTCTAGCTCTTTTTTTTTATTTTTTCGTCTGTTTAGAATCCTATCCTTATTCAGCAGCCATATAAATATTGTAACTTTCAGTTGTATTTTTGTTCCCCACATGGCTTGCATCGCGAAAAACTCACACTCGGGATTATTTTGTCGAGAAGTTTTCAGATTTCTCGAGACCCCATTTCACTTCATCTCTATCATCTGATAATTTATATTATATCTATAATACTTCTCAGCTCATCCTATTCCATTAGTTCTCGAGGTCCAAAATTTCGTCTAAGCATAATATTCCACCTCTCTCCATCAAACAGCTCAGCCACTATATAAGTTTGTTGATCTCAAACTTCGTAAAAATATGTTCAACAATCTTGAGTGTGCATTGCATGATCCATACATCTTATCAAAACCGTATTCAATTTCTCAGTTTAGAAAAAGCTCCTCTAACAAAATCTTCTTTAACATCATGCAAGCAACTCCAAGACTACGAACCTCCATTAGGCGAGCTGCTTAAAAATCATTTCTCCCCCATGTACTTTTTCCTCAAAAGTTCAGTGCATGGATCTGTATCTCCTCTTTCAATCTTAAAGATCCATTTAGTCAATAAGCATCTATTCGTTGTTCTAGTCTCAATGCCATGCCAAAAGAAGTCTGCTCTAATAGTATCCATGCAATGATGTAAACTTTCAGGCAGTAAGTAGAAGCCCATTGATGTAAACTTTCAGATGAGCACTTAGGCAACTGCCAATCAGTATTGATTTCCCACCATATGACAGATATCTACATTGCCATGTTGCTAGTCTCTTTCTAGTTTTTGTTTTTACTTAATCTAAATCCACCACTCTAACCATACTGTCACAAATCAGAATACTTAAATATGTCATTGGGAAGGTTTCCACTTTGCAGTTAAACATCTTAGCTACCTCCGACTGTGCGTCATGTATGCCTCCAAGCATTATCACCTCATTGTTCTCAAAATTTATTTTAAGCCCTGACATATTCTAACACCGCATTGGGCAGGCTTGCATATTTCTCCATGTGTATCTATTTCCTCCTCGATGTAAGTCTTTGATACCGGTATCCTCAATAAAATCATTGAACTTCTCCATCCATGAGTTATGTACAGTATCACTCGCTTCCTCATGTGGATAGCGTATAACGTTGGCACATCCGACTCATTAATGTTCTCATACGACTCTTGTAAAAGATGTAATATTCTTACGCAACTATTGTTAAAAGATCACTTTTCTATCTACCTGTATTGGTCCATACACATTTATAACTTCCCATGAGAATCTCTCCTTTTGACTCACCACTCTAATAAAAGGTAGCCCGGTACACGTAGCTCCCGCTTGCATAGGATCTTGGGAAGGGTCTGACCAGTCTGATACTTGCGAAAAAAAAGTCTCCCTATCTAACCCAGTAAGCAAACCGTCATGATACCCTCGAACCGGTACCCAATTCAATGAAAAAGGTTCATTATTACTCAGATCTAACAATTCTGCAATTGTAAAAATCCTATTTAATTGTTTTCTGCAAACATATCAATCTCATTTTTTTTCAGCATATCCTTAAATTGGCCTATTGACCCTTGTGTCCAAATACTCTTATATTCCAGAATAGCACTACTCCCTCTTTTTTTAAATTGTTATCGCCATCAACTTTGACTGTCAACTTTAACCATTCGTCTTAATAAAAATAAAAAATATTAAATATTTTATTATGATTCAATTTATCACTAAAGATTCTTCACACATAACTTTTAATTTTATATATTTGAATAAATTTTTTAAATAAGACGAATGGTCAAAGTTGAGGGTCAAAATCAACAATAACAACAATTTAAAAAAGGAGGGAGTATTATTTTTGGGATTTTTGCCCCCCACCTGCTACTTTTTTCTGCACAACCCTTTTAGGCTTTCTTTTAATTAACTTGCTTGTTCATGTGAGAGGCTTCTTCTATCACCTCAAAAAACTGAGTTAAAGAAATTCAGAGGTTTTGGTCTGGGCTAGCCGCTCTGTTCCACCGATTAGCCGGGCGCTTTTACCGGCTTTCCACGTAGTTGCCGTCCACCTGTCTCCTCCTTCATAGTACTTGTCCTTCCCGCTGCACCGGCTCTTGCCACCGCAATCCTCCCCGAAGAGTAAACAACAACACTGCACGGCGAGCGCAGCCATCGCAGTGGCCGCCCATAGAGTGAGGCGATGTGCAGCAGGAGGAGCGCGAGGACACGGAGCAAGGCCTAGCGAAGCCAGAAGCAGCAGGGTCCGGTCTGCACTCTGCACCTTCTTGCTGCCCACCATTGTCGGATTCTTGCGTGGGGCCAATGTCTAGCCGCTAGTCACGATAAGCCTTCTCTGATTGACTCAAAACGCCTGGATTTGTGAGCGCGGCGGTTTTCCTCCCAAACCGTGCGGCTAACCGGCATACTGCAAGAGGCGGCGGTGGTTTGTGGCCGGAGCTGGTCGGATTGGTGACTCTGCAGCCGTAGGTGTCCGCAAGTGCTGCGGCGCTTCGTTGATTGGGGATTGCAGCCTAGGGTACGGTTGGAGAAGACTGGAATGGATGGTACGGCGAGGCAGGGGGTTAGTAATGGGACAAGGGATGTTCACTTGGAGCCGGTTCAACGGGCAGGGGTCGCCGGCGACAATTATTTTAGAAGACCGAGGGAGGAGAGCAGAGGAGAGTTTCACCGAACTGGTGATATAGGGCTATCAGATTTGTAAAGATCATTTTAATAATTTGATTTCAAATTAAATTTAGGTTACATAAAAGAAGTTTACTAATTTTATAGCAATATACACCGAGCATAATTCCAGAGTGACTAGAAACTATAAGGTTGATATCATAACAAGAATAGAATTGCAACGTAGTGTCATTATAGGTTTTTAATTTTCTAATATCAAATAAGGAATTGAAAGATTTGCGGTGTCACTAACGGGATTATTTCCCTGGGATTGTCTCCTTATTTGGTGAATTTTTTTTTTTGCTTTGGCCTTTGTCACATATTTTACCATTGCAAAATCTGGAAATAGCTACTGTTACAAATGAAAATACATAGTGAAATGCAAGTATATCTTTTGCGGCATGTCAAGGTCGAAGAATCTGCAACAACTAAATATACCAATTGCAAGATACAATTTTACAAGTACAATATTTCAACAATGTTCACAGCAATTTGTAAACTCAGGGAACATAGAATAGTTGATTTGCAACATCTAGTATATCATATAAAATGGTACATTTTTTTTGCAACATAAAGAAATAACCGATGCAACAAGAAAAGAACTAGTGCATCATGATTGATATAATTTCAAGCAACTAATCGATGAGGAGCAAAAATTTTTTTAGTCCATATATTGTGTTAAATTGCAGGCTCACGGAGTTGGGTCAAGCACTTACAGTAGCAGCTTCGATACGAGGATTGTGCTTGGTCTGGCGGCATTTCTTTTTGCCGTCACGCTAGGGTTCCTCGCACAGTCTCTCTGGCGCGAGCGTAGGCGCCGTGAGGCATCTGTATGCAGGATGAAGCTTGAAAAATTCTGTCGTGGGGATGCAGTGGAGAGCCATGATGACAATGTAGAGTGCAGCATCTGCCTGGACATGTACCAGGAGGGAGTCCAGCTGGGTCACCTGCCATGTGGTCATCACTATCACGTCGCCTGTGTCGAGCATTGGATTCGAGTTGGCGTCGACAACATCTGCCCCATATGTCTGAGTGGTCATTTAATTATGTACCTACTGGCGCGAAAATGCATGTTAAAATATAGGCCTAGAAGATTATATAAGTATTGTTACATTAAACCATAGTTTGTGATTATGTATATATTGTTACATTAAACCATAGTTTGTGATTATGTTTATGTTATGAAGAAGTTCAATTTACTCCCCTCAAATACGACTGAAGTCTGAATAACCCCTAAACTAATTTTTAGTTTACTTTACCCTCAAACTTATGTCATTTAGTTTAATTTACCCAATAGTAAAATTTATCTTTTTTATTTCTCCATACAAAATTTGAATTTGAATTTAAAATTTTATATGGTGGTAGGAGACATCACAATGGATACTCTAAAAAAATTAAAAATTATTTTTCAATAATTTTGTATCACCATGATTATTTTACAATTAAATATCATTTTCAATCAAAATAATGATTAAAAAATATGGAATATTTTCTAACATGTGTTATCATGTGAACCGTTGTCACGTAAAATTTTAACTTGTAATTTCACTTATGTATGGAGAAATAAAAAAGACAAATTGTATTAGGGGTAAGTTAAACCAAATGATATAACTTTAGAGATAAAGTAAACCAAAAAAAAGTTAGTGGGTTATTTAAACTTTGGCTATAGTTCAAGGAGTAAATTGGACTTTTTCCTTTATGTTAAGTACATAGCAGCTTGATCATGGGTATATTGGGTGTGATCTTAGGCTTGGTTAATTGATCAACTCATTATAACTAATTAATCAAAAAGTTCATTTTACTACCATGTATTATCAATAAAGTATACTTAACCTCCTACACTACTTTTTATTGTCTGAACCCCCACAATTTGGAAAAGCGAAGCAGATTACACTTTATGTAGCCTCTCTAACCTGATTCTGGACACAAGAGTATTTTTTTTCGTTTTAGAGTGATTAGGAGGACATGTTACTTTGATGTAAGGTCAACTCCACATAGTCCCTCCCATATGCGATTGGGTTCGTCCCTATGTGATTGGGTCCAGTTGGAGAGCGCACAAACATGTTAATCTCCAGTTTGACAATGTGGCGTCAAGAAGCACTGGCACTACCGTGGCGACCTACATTGTGATCTCCCTTAGCGAGTCCCGACTGCATGGGTGACTTCCATTGATCAAAGTCTAGCCGACGTGTGAACACCTCAAGCAAGGAAAATTAGGGACCATTCAGTTTAGGGAAGAGGGCTATTTGGACTCGGCCTCACTTACACATCATCATGGTGACATGACATATTAGGTAAAACCAAAGAATATCAGTCATTGTTAATAAAACCAGGTTATGGATACTGCAAAAGGTGTAATTCGCTGCGGTATTTAAATTATGAGGGTTAAGTAGATTAAAAATAGCTTAGAGGGTTAAATAAACTTTGCCAATAGCACAATTGAGTAAAATGAATTTTTTTCCTTAATTAATTGATTTAATATTCTATGTGCCACTGCAAACTGTTGTGGGTCGATACCAGAGGTGATCAACATTAACGGCCTACGGACCTAACAGCGTGCAGACCACGCGACGATCTCCGCTTCGTCCGACCCCTGTGCCGTAGAGACACACAGCGGCTTGGGCCCGCGGACGGTCCCGCCTCACCCGACCTCCCCGAATAGGGGTCGGATTTCCCGCAACTCGACTGACCCTCTCGACCTCACCACGTCGGGGTCGGGAGACCGCACGAGGGTCCGCCTCGCCCAACCCCAGGGCCGGACGAACCGCCCACCACAACGAGGATGGGTAGGCCGCGGACGGTTGGGCAATAAATGCCTATGACTTTCACGCTCACAAACGGATGAGGATAACAGCTGCTCAAGCAAGTGGGCAGTAAATACGCACGACGCACACCAGCCGAAGGACTGTCACAATTCTGACAACTCCTGTCAGAGCCCACTCCCCCACTAGGATGGGACATTCGTGAGGTGACAGCTTGACGAGTGCAGGGGCGATGATGCCGGCGCTGCTCCGCCGACCCCCGCCGAAAGCCATCCCTCCATACAGATGGGACACTTCTGATTGACGGGCCCTCCCAGGACCGCCGGACCGGAAGGGCGCCGCCGTACCAATGACGCCATCCACAGCAGCAAGCCCAAAGCCCAAGGAGCGCTGGCAAGCTTGACTTGGAGCGTGCAGCCACAACCACCACTCCGCCATCTCTCCCTCTCTCTCTCTCTCTCATGACCGCTAAAAGGGGAAGACCTGGGACCTCACAAAGAGGACAATCCATACGCAACCACGCACCTTCTTTCACCTAGAGACTTGGGACGCCGCCCCTCTCTCGCCCGTTTGTAACCCCCTACTACAAACAACACAAGTAACACGAGCACCTCGAGACTGGACGTAGGGCGTGATTGCCTGAACCACTATAAACCCTTGTGTCCTCTTGCGAACCATTCGATCCCTAAAACGCGCATCCCACGATAATTACTAGCCGGTGGTAACAAACGCCGACAGTTGGCGCGCCAGGTAGGGGCCTCTTCCGCATTTTCGACGATCATCCACTCGGGTTTGGATGGCCAACCACGCGAACGGATGGGCTCCTGGCATGATCATGTGTTTCGGGAGCCTCAGCTTCGTTGCCACAACGGAGGGAAACTTGGCGCCAGTCAACGCACCGGTTCTGCCAATCGCCGCTGCCAACTCCTACTACGCGTCGTCAACATCGGCAGACGGCATAGCACGACCGCTCGACAAAGGTTCGTGTTCTCCCCCTCCCGCAAGGGCCCACAGGCAACCCTTTCGCCTGGCCAGCCAAACGCCGGTGAAGGCACGACGTCCCGCGTGTCGTCACGTAAAGACCTGTGCACCTGGAACAACGAGTTCGTAGGGATGGCAGGCTACGCGTCGGAATCTTTCTTCGACCTTCCCGACGAAAGGGCAAACGGAGACTCCGGCGCAGAACACAGCGGGGGAAGTCATAATCCCTCTCGCGAATGCCTCATGGCGCATCTGGAGGACCTCCCTAACCCGGAGAATGATCGTCCCGTGAGCCCTACAGCAGCGGGAGGCGGGACTCCGTCCCACGACATGCAGCCGGAGCAATTATGAGCACGGAGGGAGGAGCTCCGAGAGACTAAACGTCAGTTGGAGCAGGAGCAAGCAGAGATTGACCGCGAGCTCACTGGATGGGGGCCGGCAGACGTGCTCACTCCACAGCACGCGATGTGCGTCAGCGGATCGTCGAGGATGGCGACGGGTACCCGCACTTTGCACGGGCCAGCCAAAACTTCGCTCCGGCGGCAGCGTTGCTCCGGGGGCTCCCTGAGCCCGCCACGCCTAAGGCTCGATGCGCTCAACGTGTTGAGGCCTTGCTAGAGTGCACGGGGGCGCAGCAGGAAGAGAGCTCACAGTCGCGGCTTCGCGAACCGCGTGTCCAGAACATGTCTGTCCAGCAGACACCCCCTAGGGCGGACGGGGCATCAAGGGCTTTCGTCCGCAGTCGCCTAGGGGCAAACCGTGATGCTCGCAGCACCCTAGAGGCGCGATGGCGCCAACCGGAGTACGATTCCAGGGCGGGCCGAGCTCGCCACCCACGCCGAGGGGGGCGCTACGATGAGAATGAGGACAGGAGCCCGAGCCCGGACGCGTCGGGACCGCGGGTCTTCAATTCTCACATCCGGGGCGCGGTGTTTCCGCGGTGCTTCCGGCCCCCGACCAACGTACCGAAGTACACGGGGGAAACTAACCCGAGTCTCTGGCTCGAGGACTACCGCCTCGTCTGCCGAGCCGGGGGCGGACTCTGATTACTTGGCTGACTCGGCCAGGACGTGGCTCAAACACCTTCCCACTGATCGGATCGCAAGCTGGTTGAACTTGAAGGAAATCTTCGTAGGGAACTTCCAAGGGACCTACGTACATCCAGACAATCCCTGGGACCTCAAGAACTGCCTGCAGAAGCCGAGAGAGACGCTCCGGGAGTATGTCCGGCGCTTCTCCTGGCAATGCAACGAGCTGCCGGACATAGGCGACGCCGATGTCATTGGAGCGTTTTTGTTCGGGACCACTTGCCGCACCCTGGTTCACGAACCGAGCGCAAGAGCCCGCGAACGGCCAAAGAGCTCCTGGACATCGCGATCAGCCATGCCTCTGGCAAGGAAGCAGTGGGCGCGATCTTCAATCGCCCCCTAGAGACCAAAGGCAAGCGGGACGAGGCGGCCGGCGAGGGCCCCTCTGACTGCCCCAACAAGAAGAAGAAGAACCGACAGCGCTCATCTGGCAAACAGATGGTTGCAGTTGCCGACCGCAAGGGTGCCAAGGCACCAACAGCAGACACGCCGGACCGCTTTGAAAAGAAGTGGAACAGGCCGTGCCCTAACCATGAATATCCCATGAAGCACCTCTACAAGGACTGCTCGCTCATGAAGCGGTTCGTGACTCAGGAGGCCAAGAAGGGTAAGCCGAAAGGTAAACCAGGACAGGCCCCCGAAGGCGCCGACAATGACGATGACGCCGGCGACGGCAATGGCGGTTTCTCGGGAATCGATGGGTGCCTCATAATCTTTGTTGGACCGGAGGCACACGATGGCAAGCGCCGCGCGAAGCTCGAACGCCGCGAGGTGTTTGCGGTCGAGCCCGCGACGCCGGCATTCCTTCGGTGGTCGGAGGCACCGATCACGTCCGATCGGTCCGACCACCCCAGCCATGTCCCACGGCCGGGTCGCTACTCGCTGGTGGCAGACCTCATCATCGGTAAGAAGCGCCTCACCAAGGTGCTCATGGACGAAAGCAGTGGCCTCAACATCCTTTACGTGGAGACACTCGACGCCATGGGCATCGACCGGTCGCTCATTTGACTCACCGGAGCACCCTTCCACGGCGTCGTCCCTAGGAAACAAGCTGTTCCTCTCAGGCAAATCGATTTGCCCGTCACGTTCCGTACTCCAGCCAACTTCCGAACGGAGACCCTCACGTTCGAGGTAGTTGGCTTCCACGGGTTTTACCACGCTACTCTGGGGTGACCATGCTACGTGAAGTTCATAGCCGTTCCCAACTACACCTATCTGAAGCTCAAGATGCCGGGGCCGAAGGGGTGATCACCATCGGCGCTTCCTTCCAGCGCGCCTACCAGTGCGAGATGGAGGGCGGCGAACTCACCTCCATGACCGTTGCGTCGACAGAGGAGCTTGCCGTCATTCAACAGCAAGTTACCGAGGAAGTGCCCAACTCCAACCGTAGCATTGGGTCCTTTGAGCCCGCCGAGAGAATCAAGGAGATCCAGCTTGACCCAGACAATGCCAAGGTGGCGAAGACCGGGACCTCCCTCTCCCCCAAATAGGAAAGCGCGCTCGTCGACTTCCTCCACGTGAACATCGACATCTTCGCGTGGAAACCCTCGGACATAGCTAGCACCCCGAGAGAAGTCGTCGAGCACTCCTTGCATATCAAGCGCAGGGCAATCAAAAAGGAGAGCACCAAACTACTGGCGGCCGGTTTCATCAAGGAGGTGTATCACCCCGAGTGGTTAGCCAATCCGTCTTGTACGAAAAAAGAGTGGGAAATGGAGAATGTGTATTGATTACACTAGTCTAAACAAAGCGTGTCCAAAGGATCTGTTTCCTTTGCCGCGCATAGACCAGATCGTCGACTTAACCTCGGGGTGCGAAACCTTCTGTTTTCTTGATGCGTATTCTGGATACCATCAAATCCCTATGAAGGAGTCCGACCAACCCGCGACAACCTTCATCACGCCGTTCGGCTCGTACTGGTATGTTACGATGCCATTCGGACTGAAAAATGCAGGCGCGACATATCAGCGATGCATGATTAGATGCTTCGAGGAGCTCATCGGAGACATCGTTGAAGCATATGTGGACGACATCGTAGTCAAGTACAAGAAGACCGACCAGCTCGTGGCCGACCTGGAACGGGCCTTCGCCAAGCTCCGAGCGAACGACATCTAGCTCAACCTGAGAAATGCGTTTTCGGGGTCCCGAGGGGAATGCTGCTCGGATTCGTCGTCTCCGAGCGTGGCATCGGAGCCAACCCAGAGAAAATCACGGCCATCAATCGGATGGGCCCGATTCAGAACTTGAAGGGAGTACAACGTGTGACCGGGTGCTTGGCGGCGCTGAGCCGTTTCATCTCGCGCCTCAGAGAGCGTGTTCATCCCCTCTACCAGCTCCTGAAGAAATCCGATCGATTTCAATGGACACCCGAGGTACAGGACGCCCTTGACAGGATAAAGGCTATGTTAACAAAGCCACCGATCCTGGTGCCTCCGACCCCCAAAGAGCCGCTCCTTCTTTACATCGCCGCGACGACCCAGGTCGTTAGCGCCGCCTTGGTTGTAGAGCGAAGGGAGGAAGGGCACGCCCTCAAGGTCCAGCGTCCTGTTTACTATGTGAGCGAAGTCTTGTCTGATACAAAGACTCGATACCTTCAGATACTGAAGATCCTTTATGGCGTCATCATCGCCAAGAGGAAGCTCCGACACTACTTCGATTCACATCCTGTGACTGTGGTCAGCTCCTTCCCCCTACGCGAGGTTGTGGAGAACCGCGACGCAACGGGAAAGGCTGCAAAGTGGACGCTCGAATTAATGGGCGAAGGGATTACATACGTCCCCCGAATGGTGATCAAGTCCCAAATACTAGCCAACTTCATGGCAGAGTGGACCGAAGTCCAGCTACTCATGGCTCCTGTTGACCAAGAATACTGGGTGGTATACTATGACAGCTCGCTGATGCGCAAGGGAGCAGGGGTCTGACTAGTCTTCGTCTCCCCATTGGGAGTGCGCATGAAGTACGCAGTCCGCCTGCTGTTTCCTACTCCCAACAATATGGACGAGTACGAGGCGCTCATCAATGGCCTCAAAATCGCCGACGAATTGGGAATTCGACGGCTTGGGATTCGGGACGATTCCCAACACGTCGTCGATCAAGTCAGCTGCCACAATGACACCATGAATGCGTACCGCCAGGAAGTCCGTAAACTGGAGCACAAGTTCCACGGTCTCAAGCTCAAGCATATCCCAAGGCGGTTGAACGAAGAGGCTGACTCCTTAGCGAAGATGGCGGCCGGACGGGAGCAGGTCCCGCCTGGGGTCTTCGCCCACGACCAGAGTCAACCATCGGTCTGGCTCAAAGACCCAAAAGGGGTTGACGTCGAGCGCCCCCGGGAGAGGGGATCAGACCAGCTTCAATTCCTCCAGGCCCCGACGTTATGGAGATTGACGAAGCGCCCGCGCAAGAGACCTATCCTCTGATCGATTGGAGAACACCGTACCTCGACTGCCTCCTCAAAGGAGAACTCCCCGCGGACAAGGCGAAGGCTCGGCGCATTGCCCGCCGCGCCAAATCCTTCGTCATCATCGAAGGAGAACTCTACAAGAGATGTCTTACCAAGATCTTGCAGTGCTGCATCCCGATCGAACAGGAAAAATAGCTGCTGCAGGACATCCATGGTCGGATCTGTGGTCATCATGCCACGCACAAGACCCTTGTCGAAAACGCGTTCTGGTAGGGATTCTAGTGGCCAACGGCCCTCAACGATGCTGCGCAGATCGTGAGCACCTGCGAAGGCTGCCAATTCTACGAACGCAGACCCACTTGCCGGTGCAAGCGCTACAAACCATCCCCGTCACATGGCCATTTGCGGTCTAGGGACTGGACCTGGTCGAACCTCTCAAGAAAGCATCCGGGGGCAACACCCACCGGTTGGTGCGGTCGACAAGTTCACCAAGTGGGTTGAGGCTCGGCCGGTTGTAAGGATCCGACCAGAAGAAGCGGTCGAATTCTTCCTCGATATCATTCACCGCTTTGGAGTACCAAACTCCCATCATCACAGACAATGGTACGCAGGTCACAGGGAAACGGTTCCTCAAGTTCTACGACGACTACCACATTCGAGTCGATTGGGCAGCTGTGGCGCACTCCCGCACGAATGGGCAGGTCGAGCGCGCAAACGGCATGATCCTGCAAGGGCTGAAGCCTCAGATCCACAATCGACTAAAACAATTTAGCGATCGGTAGGCAGCCGAGCTCCCCGCGGTGCTTTGGAGCCTGCGAACGACCCCTAGCCGGGCGACAGGGTTCACCCCCTTCTTCATGGTATACGGCTCCGAGGCCATCCTGTCCACGGACCTCGACTACGGTGCGCAGAGGGTTAAGGTGCACGACGACGAAGGAAACCAGACGTCCCTCAAGGATGCGATGGATCAACTCGATGAGGCACAAAACGTAGCGCTTCTTCGATCGGCAAAGTACCAGCACGCTACGTCGGTACCACAGCAGGAACGTACGTGAAAGAGCGTTCGACATCGGCGACCTCGTCCTTCGCCGCGCCAGAAGTAGCAAGGGACTGTCACAAGCTGTCACCATCATCGGAAGGCCCCTACATCGTGTCGAAGGTTCTCCAACCCAGCATTTACAAGCTGCAGACTGCGGACGGACAAGAGATCACCAACACCTGGAACATCGAAAAGCTACGTCGTTTGTACCCCTAAACTTGTAGTCAATCTATCGTTCGCACCCCCCGAAACAAGTGACGCCTGACCCCTACCGCACGGGAGTCGGACCTCGCTCGGGGCCTACACCTGCAAGGTGCACGCACCACATGTGCGTCCTGACGCTTGTTTATTTGCAAATCCATGTGAAAGAATAAGTGGAAGATAGGAAAAGCGTGAGGTCGAGCCGGTCGGATCGCGAAATGCTCACATCCCTCTAAGGCTATGGCCACTCGCTCACCGGCAAGACTGAATGCTGATCTTATCCGCGGCTTATGCTCGTCTAGGCTTCGACCCCCCATCCAGCGTTTAGAACTCAGGAAGAAAGAGTCATAGATGAGAGAAGCGTGAAGTCAAGCTGGTCAGACTGCGAAATACCTACGACCCCCAAGGGCTACGGTAACGACGCTCACTAGCAAGGCCAAATGCCAACCCTGTCCGTGGCTTGTGATTTTTGGGTTTCAAAAACAAAGGAAAAGGGGGACAAACGTCTTCGTTGATTCGTGAAAAATATTTTGCGAACGAGCGTTGATGGCCAAAACACTTAAACTGTTCTTTTGATTTACCAAAGCCCAGGCACTTCGGCCTCAGGCGTCCTAGATACAAACTAACCTATCTACTGGGACGGGGGGCCATCCTCGTCCTCGATCCTTGCAGCCAGGGCCCGTGCCAGGGGAGCCACCTATTCTTCAATATCGTCCAGCTCGGCGTCGGAGAATCCGGGCGCGAACCCCTCGCTCATAAGGTCCAACGCGATGTTGGAGTAGTGCGAGCCCGCAATGGCGAAGGCTCGATGCACGCCGCAGCGCAACACGTCCGCTGCCATCCCGCGCGACCGAGCGACGATGTGGGGGACCTAAGGCGCAAGGGAGCTCGACCCCGCCTCTAGTGCGATCCCGAGGTCGGAGAGCGCCACCCAGACAGTGACACGCAGCGTGTCGTGCTCCTCAACTTCCCGCTTGAAGTCACTTTGGAGTTCCGACAACTCCTTTGCGCCCGCCGCCAGCTTCTCGGTGAGCGCTTCACAAATTACATAGTGGTTAGTCCACGACAGGTCGGCTCATCTTGCGCTGCCAAGAAAAAGAAAGCGGAAACGAAGAGCGCAGTGTACCTGTCACCTCCCCCTGGAGTTTCTCAACCGCAGCACGGCTCTGGGTCAGCTCCGCCGCCAGGTCGGCAGTCACGCCCTTAGCGTCCTCCCTGGCCTTCGTCTCCTTCTGAAGAGCCGACCTAAGTCGGCCGAAGGTCACCCTCACCGCCTCCACCTACCTGATCCCCTCTACCGCCAGCACCGTGACGTCGTTGCAGACCCAACGCACCACCTCGAGCTCCCTCCTCACGTCGCGCGACTCCTCAAGCGCGACGAGGAGCCGACCCTCTGCTTCCTGAAGGTGGCCCAGCACGACCCGTTCCCGGGCGTGGGCGTCTGCCACCGCGCCACGAGCAGCGGCGAGCTGCTCCTTGAGCCGCCCATGCGCTCGATAACCCGCCATAAGGTGGTCCTACAGCAAGGCCATGGCGGAGTCCAAGGCGGACACCGCAGACAGCACCTAACCATGGACCTGCTCCATGGCCTCCGGCTCCAGGGTGCTCTCGGGCGCCGATCCTTCAGCCAGGAGGGCCATCGATGTCGCTGCGCCCGTCGAATCGCCGCCGGCGCCGCCCCCCAAGGTCACAGGGACCGCCATCCGTGATGCCTCTGCCGAGGCGACCGCCGCCTGGTCCTCCTGCATTGGAGGCCCAAACACGATACGTGGCCGCCGGAGACTCTTCCACCGCCTCCTCCGACGCCTCCGACGGGGCGGCCGCTGCCGAGTCCATCTGCGTTGGAGGCCCGACCAAGACGGTCTCCGGCTCCACCGGCACGGCCTCTGGCCCCTCCGCCACCACCACCTCCGGCGTTGCCGCCTGCTCCTGGAGCTGCCCCACTGCCGACTGGGGCTCCGTCTCCAACGAGCGTAGGGGCTCTGACGCACCGCCATCGCCAACCTTTCGCGTGCCTCGACCTCCGATGCGCCAGGCCTCTTTCGACGCCGTCTGTAGTGCGTTCACCCGCCCACCGACCCTGCACAAAAACAAACGGTGAGCGAAACCAGGAAAGGGGAAAGAGAAGGGACACCATGCGCTTACCCCCTGGCCGTAGGACGACGCCGCTTCGGAGTCAGCCCCATCTGCTCCTCTGCGGAGTGCGGTCGCTTCTCACGGACCCTTGAGGCCGCGGGCTCACCCAAGGCAAGCCTCGGCGCCTCCCCCTGACTCGGGGGCTCCGCAGTCGGCAGTCCCGACCGCGTCGGCCCTGACAGAGCGAAAGCTGGCACCCTTGGCGGCACCGGCAGCTCCTCTTCCGAGGTCGGCCGCGCAACGAGTTCAGACGGGGCGGAGTCCAACGCTGCCTCCGACCTCCGAGGCTCCGGCCTCGACTCCTACACACGCGGGCGCGACCAGCTCGACCCCAGCCCTTCCTGACTAGGGCGGGGAATCACCACCACCTCTTCCTCCTCTTACTCCTCCTCATCATCATCGTCTTCCTCGTCTGACCCCTGACAGCGCCGACCCCAGTTCAGCCACGCTCGGAGCTTCCTCGCCTTCTTCACCGCCTGGGTGTCCTTCTTCCTCTTCTGCTCCTCGGCCGCAAGGCGGTTTACCGTCCTGGTATATACGTCCTCCGGGATGGGGGTGAGAGAAGGACAAAAGGCAAGATTCAGCTGCCAAATCCAAAAAGTAATCCGAATCAACGACGAGGCCGAAAAAGAAAAATCATAGGAGGAAAATGCGATAACTTACCAGTTGGACGCTCCCGGCTCTGGGGCGCGTCGCAGGGTGCCCATCGAGCGAGGCATCGGCATCCTCGGGCGCGAGGGTATCCCTCAGGCGCTGCCTCAACTCCGAGTCTGAGAGAGGCTCGAGGGACATCACCGACCCGGAGAGATCCGTGTCGGACTCCATCTGGAACAGCAGGAGCGAGCGCGCCATGAGCGGTAGCACCCGTCAGGCGTGGTACGCTGCGACGACTCCGCCTTCGCGCACCCCCTGGGTCCTTAGAGTCCGAATCGCACATGGGCCCCCACTTTCAGACCTCGGGCACCGCTTCGAAGACGCGACCCGTAAACCCCGGTAGAGGGCCATTGGCATCGTTCTTCAAGTAGAACCACTGGCCGTTGCCAGCCCCTGTTGGAGGATTTCAGCCGCAGCGGGATGTACGCATGAGCGCGCTCGTCGCGGAGATGGATGCTGGCGCACCCGATGGACGCTAGACCCCCATCCTTCGTCTGGAGGGTGACGGCGAACAAGTACTTCCACAGCTCAAAATAGGGTCGATCCCCAGGAACCCCTCGCACAGCGCCACGAAGACGGCGATGTGCTGGATCCCATTGGGATTCAGGTGTTGTAGCTCCAGGCCGTAATAATGGAGCAGCCCCCTAGGTAGCGGTGCACGGGGACGCCGAATCCGCGCTCGTGACGAGACAATGTAGCCGTCCGTCGGTGCCGGGGCCGTCTCCTCATCGGGGAGCAACCACTCCCTCGCCGCCGTCCACGCGCAGAGAAGACCGCGCTTCACCAGGCCCTTCCAGCGAACACCCCGCACGTCAGATTTCCACCAACTTGCCATTGCAGGAGTCAAGGGACGCACGAGCACAAGAGCGCGTGGGCTGCAGAGATGGTGGGCGAATGAAGGAGGACTTGGGGGTAGAAATCGCAGGGAGCGCGAGCAAGAAGGCAGGGGCGCAAGAAGGCGAAGCGGCAAACTGACGGGTGACGCGAACAGGCTCGCGAGGAATGAGTATATATCCTCTCACCAGCAGGACGCCTTCCCTCAATCGACGCGACCAAAGCCCACGTAACCGCCCAGATCGACGCGAGCGGACGCATCCCCACCCGCACATCCCAAAGACCAAAGCTAGTGCGCGTCCCGTCGCAGCAGACGCCTCTGCCCTGAATCAATGCAAGTAACGCGCCCCACTCCAAGCAGGTAACATCTTTTTGTGTTTATAGCCTGCAGGTCCCAGAGATCGTGCGCTGCCCCACAATCGTAAGGCGACGGTTCAACTTAACAAGGCGCGGCCTGCTCAGGTAAACAGGGACATGGGCTGAAGTACGTTCCGACAGCCCAAGAGTTCCAAGGCTGGCCCAGCAAACGGGTTCGACGGCCGCTCAGGGCAAAAACAGAGTGAGAGGCAGAAAGAGACGGGCCCGCTAGCGGCCAGTACCCTGGCGCTCGATCGCCGAGGACATCACGATCCATGTTCAAGTCTCGGTTCGTATCGTCACATGGGTATTTCGAGGTATTTCACCGCAGAAAGGCAACGAGCCCTCAGAACCTATCGAACGGTCTAAGAGTACCATATTGAATGGCAACTGAGAAGATTGGAGTCAACCACCACCTGATCCGTCAGAGCCTCCTCGAAGGGGCCCCGGGGCTTCACTTGAACTCACCCGCTATCAGCTCGACGAGCGCCACGCTTCGGCCCTCGGGGTAAAACGTGGTACGGCTCAACCTCCTCGCCCGACGAACGGACACGCAGGATGGACGACACAAGTCAAACTGTGTCCTCTGACGGACCACCGCAAAGTGCAGAGGACTGGGGGGCGGAATCACGGAAAGAGATCTAATACGGGATCGCAGGACACGACGGCTCAATGAGCCAGAGAACGAGCCTATGCTCGCGAAATAGACCTTCCTCTCCCGATTTAAGTGACGTCTGACCCCCTTTGCACAGGGGTCCGACCTCACTCGGGGGCTACTGTTGTGGGTCAATACCAGAGGTGATCAACATTAACGGCCCATGGACCTAACAGCGCGCAGAGCACGAGAAGATCTCCGCTTCGCCCCGACCCCTGTGCAGTAGAGACACACAGTTGCTTGGGCCCACGGATGGTCCCGCCTCACCCGACCTCTCCGAATAGGGGTCGGATTTCCCACAACCCGATTGATGCGCTCGACCTCACCACGTCGGGGTCGGAAGATCGCACGAGGGTCCGCCTCACCCGACCCCAGGGTCAGACGAACCGCCCACCACAACGAGGATGGGTTGGCCGCGGACGATTGGGCAATAAATGCCTATGACTTTCACGCCCACAATCGGATGAGGATAACAGCTGCTCAAGCAAGTGGGCAGTAAATACACACAACGCACACCAGCTGAAGGACTGTCACAATTCTGACAACTCCTGTCAGAGCCCACTTCTCCACTAGGATGGGACATTCGTGAGTGATAGCTCGACGAGTGCAGGGGCGATGACGCCGGCGCCGCTCCGCCGACCCCCGCTGAAAGCCATCCCTCCATGCGGATGGGACACTTCTGTTTGACGGGCCCTCCAAGCACCGCCGGACCGGAAGGGCGCCGCCATGCCAATGACGCCATCCACAGCAGCAAGCCCGAAGCCCAAGGAGTGCCGGCAAGCTTGACTTGGAGCGTACAGCCACGACCACCGCTCCGCCATCTCTCCCTCTATCTCTCTCTCTCTCACGACCGCCGTGCAACCCAAGTCTCACCCCTTGCAGTACAAAAGGGGAAGACCTGGGACCTCACAAAGAGGACAATCCATACCCAACCACGCACCTTCATTCACCTAGAGACTTGGGACGCCACCCCTGTCTCACCCTTTTGTAACCCCCTACTACAAACAATATAAGTAACACGAACAGCTCGAGACTGGATGTAGTGTGTGATTTTCTGAACCAGTATAAACTCTTGTGTCCTCTTGCGAACCATCTGATTCCTAAAACGCGCATCCCACGATAATTACTAGCCGGTGGTAACGAACGCCGACACAAATCTTAATGTTTTGTGTTATTGTCGTGAACCGATCATTAGCCAGGACATGACATCCGACTCGTACAGTTGAATCAGTGATCAGATTTTGTAATATTATGTACCCCAGTTGCATGGATAAATATTTTTATATTTTTCACTTGTAAACAAACATTATCCTTAACATGTTTACACATTACAGGTGTCATAATATTTATTTACATGTCAAGAAAATGAAAATGTTTATACAGCTAAGTGACATAAATAATATGTTAAAATTTGAGTACTGATTTGGCTGCAGAGGTCCTTCCATATCGTCGTCACGTCCTGCCTAATGGTAGCCTCTCGATAAAGGCACAAATATTAGGATTTGAAAAACAATAGCATACACCATATTTATATTTTGTGAGGACAGGTACCATATGCTCCCTCCGTCATACAATATAAGCATTTCTAGGTTTGGTCAAAGTCGATCAATTTCAACTTTGACTATGAATATCTATAAAAGTAAACTATTTAAATATAAAAATTTATATATATATTATATTATTTTTTTAATGAATCAACACAAATGTCATTTGCACATAATTAAATGTTATAATTTTTTAACTATTAATGATCAAAAGTTGAACAAAGTTAACTTTGATCAACCCTAGATGATTATATTGAGAGACAGAGGGAGTATGTGAGTTTGTAATGGCATATAATAAATTATTCCTTAATTATATCATAATTACTCCCTTAATCATGTTTTAATTGGGTGCTTCTTTCCTAAGCACCTATGAACAGAGGACGGAACAGTCATTCAATGGTATTGCCATACGGCTTATCCCCTTCCCGTGTCCGTCTTGGGCCTCAAGCAACTCATCTTCCTTTCCCCGTTCTTCTCTGCTTTTCAATCACAACCTATCCCTCCTCCGGTGACGGAGTGACTCCATCTTGGGGTTGCTAACAACACGTACGTTCCCATCTCCAGCCCTCACAGAAAGGTCTCGTTCACAGACTGGAAATGGTGCCTGATTTATTGACCCCGAGCGGGCAATGGAATGTTTCTCTAATTAGAGATGCTGTGATTTTGATGTGGAAGCTATTTTATCGACGCCGATCAATTGAGGCGGTGGTGATTCCTGGGCTCGGGAAAAAGAGAAGCATGCGCTGTACTCGCTGAGGACGCTTACCACATTCTAGAAGCTGGCCGTAGATTACAGGCTAATGATCAGAGAGCAGAATCCTCCTCCGATGATATTTGGAGAGCAATTCTGGAAGCTTGAGGTTCCACCGAAGGTTTTCTGGTGGAGGGCTTGCATGAGTTCCTTCCCATCTATTTGACTCATCCGAATGATCCAGATTTAAACATACTACCTTTCAATTCACCAGTATCATGATGAGGTATTATCAGCATTTATAGGAGTATGTTAGAGAAGGAATGGGAATATTATTTGTTTTTGAAAGGGTTATATTTTAAGATTATATTTTTAGTTGTATGAAGCCCTTGAAATTGTGGCTGCTGCCCGTAGTACATCCTTCCTTTGTTTATTTGCTAGACGACACTCGTTCAAACCTGGCATTAGTTGTAGGACACCACCATTCGGATAATTTTTAAATACAGTCCTTTTACTCATAGGTTGACTAGACTCGCTTGAGTTAACTAGATCCAACCAAATCCTAGCTAGACTAAAACTATTCTTCTCTAGCTAGGGTCCGGTTGAGTAGCATCAACTAGTCTAGCGGGTCTGGTCAACCCCAGGGGGCAAGATGGTTATATTTGAATAATATTTAAGTAACGGTATCCTATGGCTATTGCCACGTTTGAACGACGTCCCCCGGCAAATAAACAAAGGAAGGATGATCTGTGGCTGCAACCACAATTGAAGAGTGTCTTACAGCTAAAAATATTTTTATTTTGTTTTACGGGAATGCATATTAGGTGCCACAAATGTGTAGCTTCAGTCATCGATGGACTGTTGTGCATGCTCCACAGCAGCAAGAGTAAACATGCAGCTTACGCTACACAATCCTCTGTTCCTGAGAGGGTAAAAGATTGTGTGGGGAGGGAGGAATCACCTTTGATCGTTCGTGGAGTTAATAAGCATGGTGACAAATTAACTCGATTTTTCAGTTGATGTGTCCAACTATCCAACACATGGTTCATTGTGGAACCACATACCATGCTCAAGATGCCCCTAATACTCTATGGTGCCAACTTATGGTGTGTTTGGCAAGGATTATAAAACTGATTATACAAATAGATTATATTTCATAAGTGATTTTGTGTGTCTAAACATCTAAAACTCATAACTGATTATGATCATAATCATCTATGAGCTATTTTTAAATTATATAGTTTTTAAATATTTGATAGTTATAATCATTTATAGACCATAACCCGTTTGCATAATCAACTTAGTAATCTCTATCAAATACACCCTTAATCTAATAAGGTTTTCAGTATAAACTCTTTGTGCATTCCAATAAGAAAGGAACCCATTGGTTTGAATGGACATTTAGCTTTCAACTAAGGCGTGCATGTCGACAAATGGCACAAGTAGAACTGAAGATCCTCTTATTTAATAGCAGAGAGAAAAAAGTAATCATCTTCAAACATCGATTAAAACTTGCTAATTGGTGCAACCACCAGGACCTCCATATTTAAACATGCTATCAAAAAATATGCTAGCTTGATAGCATTTCTTATTGCTGGAGTAAACACTGAGATAAAAGGCAGGAACTGCGTATCCGTTTCCGCTGCCGTCAACAAATTGGACGTTTTGAAAACTTGCCGAGTTTTTCCCAGGCCATTGCCCATTGCCCATTGGTGGACTTGGGTTGCCACTGTGGCAGCTAGCATAACCACCCCAAGTTAAACGCTTGGCAATTAACTTCAAGTTGGTAAATTGACCATGTGGCCAGAATCCGACAGGTTTCAGATCGTTTATGTCATACCCAAAGTTTAGCCACCAGTCTCCATCATCTTTACTCTGCAGTGTAATGGAATAAAAATCTATCAGGAAAAGAAACGAAACATGGGTGGGTGTGTGTGTATTTTTTTTTTTTTTACTCCCAGGTCAAATTACTCCGAAAATCTCATAGCCAAACTATTAGAACCAAGTAAAATATAATAGAATAATAGTTGTTAATCACAGTGATAGTAGAATCAAGCTGCTAGTTACTATGGTTCATCATATCTACAGGGATAATAATATGATTTTTAAAAAGTTTGAATAGAAATAAAAAGGTAAGTGGATAATAGTTTAGTTTTTTTAGACGGATGATATACAGAATTTTTTATGCTTAGGATATACAATATAGAGAGATAAATCTCATATAGTATAAGAGGGCTGCCATTTGTGCCTTTTTATTGCCATCAACATTTATCATTACTTTACCTTAAAAATCTTGAATGATATTTTATCATGTCCTGCTCCAGGTTCTAAGATATCCCCTGGAGTAATGGGTGCATAATTCGCAAGTACAAAACCAGCACAGTTCAAATCAAAGCACGCACGGGCTCCATTAAGCTGTGAACCAAATAAGCATTACATGTTATATAGAGTCAAATATAGATATTTGCGTAAAAAAAAAAACAATGAGATAGATGCTTCCATACTGTCATAGAGATAAAGAAATGTGATTCGCTGTCCCCATAGCGCGATGGATCGACCTATGAAGAAGGAAAAGAGGTATTTGTGAGCTTCCATATAATTTTGATATTCTTCAACATACCCATCAGATCCTTGACTTACCGTCCATCCAGCTTGTATAATATTGAGGTCAGTGCTATGGTCATTATCTTCACCGCACACCCATAATCAGCAGCAGTTCTTTGACCATTCTTTATATTTGGAAAGCTAAGGTTCCTTTATTGCAAGGGATATGCTTAGCTAGAGATATAATTGTAGAAGATATGCTTAGTTGGAAAATTTATTTCGTATAATAAAAAACAAGCTATTCATTCATTTTACTTCACTAATATGCAGACAGTTGTGTCAAACTGACTGTAATAAGCTAGTACATGTCGATTGTTGAACCGACTCTAGATTTTATATATATATATATATATATATATATATATATATATATATATAGTGTCAGCAGTTGATATCAGTTGACTGTGTGTACTAGGGCCGTAACAATTTGTTGTGGTATGTATTGTCAATTGACTGAGAAATGGTGCAACTATGCAGTCATATTACGTTTTATAGCCCACTGTAAATGTTTTCACCCAAGGAAAATTTCAACCATCAAAAGTTTGGAGCATCCAGCTGTCAGTTTTTTTACACTAAACCTATAAGTTTATTAATGTTTGTATACAATATATTTTATCCAACACATTATTGTCCAAAAATATTTTATTATTTGTTCATGGGCCATCGGTATTACATTACATGACCCCTCTCACCAACACGGGTCCTTCACCTCCTTCTGTTATTATTGTCTCTGCTCGCACACTACCATTGCGTCACTTGAGAACTCGTTTCACGTCCGGTTTGTCTTCGTTTATCCTTAGCTTACTGGCCTAAAATGTATATGCTTGGAATATTCGTAATATCACTCATGGTTACACTTTATTATCTTAGAAGGAGTGTCTATCTAAAAACAACTTGTAATAAAACGAATAGTCTGACATGATGTCTACGAGTCAAAGTGTAACATCGCGAACTAAATTCTCGCTAAATCTTTTATCAATAAAGGCTTATTGTGTTTAATAAAAATCTCAAAACCCAAAGTTAATGACATCATAGGATCTAATCAACAGAACTTAAATTCAAAATGTAATTTGAAATCCAATCTTTATTGTCTTTCTGCTTCTCACTTCTTTCGCCCGTGCACCGCCGCCCTTGCTCCGCTCCGAGCAGGAACGAGCGCCGTCCGGTCTCCTCTGTTCTCCCAATTGCAAAACCGCCGCCCTAATCTTCCGCATTATTGCAGAAGTAGCGGCGCGTCGACATCACTTTTCCGACGACCGGTCTCCGTTGTTGTTCTTTTCCACTGACAGCCCTCTGGTAATCTTTGCCGTCCGACCAGTCTAGCTAGTCCCCTCTACCGATGCAACACACTAAATTTGTTAGAAAGAAATTCATGCACCTTCACTTCTCTGTTATATAAGTCCCCATCACCAGTATTGAATCACTGAGTAAACTAAGTTACCTTGCATCTTCATATAGGAACCGAGCTGCAGACGGCCACTGAGGCTGAGGAGGACTTCCCCGCTGCCGACCCCGCCATCGACTGTGCTAACTTCTCCCCGAACCGAGGCAAGCCCCGGTACACACCTAAGATTTAAAGTTTTACTTTGTCCCTATCCTTGTAGGGCTGTTTGTGCATTACGTTGAGGAGTTGTTTGACACCTAGTTGCATAGCCTTAGTAGGAGTTCCTATGGGATAAACTCAGTAGCGTCAGCTAAGCGCTAGCATGCCTTGTTAATATTAGGAATCGGTAACATATGAGTAGTATGGAGACTACTCATTCGATAGCTAAAATCTTGTGGGAGGGGTGACTGTCACATGTGTAGTCTTTTAGGGATGGGCACCAAATATGACATTAACTGATGGTCAAAAATGCTGCATGGATTAAGTTAACCATGGTACTGAATGTCGGCAACCATGGGCAAGTATTGAGTTGTGTACCGAATGCATACTGGCATATGGGAACCAGGAAGCCGACGTAGCTCATTGCGCAGTGATTGGACGACCAGCCATCTCTTTTTCCGGGTGAACGGACCAGTAGGGTGGATGAATTCGCATTTCTGTTTTTCTTGGGCATGTGCTAGTGGGAAAGGCTTGGGGCCGTACAGGGACGCAGGGCGTTGCCTGGAGGACCATGTCCTTGGAGAGATGGCAGTCGGACCGACATTGTCGCGATGCAGTGAAAGGTGGCCACGTGCGACTCGTGGAGTGCGCACGTGTCGTGTTATTCGGGTTTCTCCTGCAGGATGTACATCGATTATAATCGCCGCCCCTCACGGTTAAGAGTACCCGCTTGTCCACTGTGTCACATCTTGCCGAGAATGTGGGATGTATGGTGGGAAAACCGATGTATTGAGATCTCAATAAATTGTATTGCAACCATGTTTGTTTAGTATTAAGAGCACATTTTACTACTGCTAGTGAACTCTTAAAATCTTGGCTAAAACCTGAAAATAGGATTTACCATTAGTGCTGTTTTTGCAAATACCTACCCTGCTGCCACAAATACTCCCTGCATACTAGGAGTCCGCCTTAGAAGGCCTATTGACGGGTAAGTCTTGCTGAGCGTCAGTCGCTCACGGTTTGTTGATTGCTGTTTTGCAGGTAATAATGCTGACTGTAGCCAGGGTGGTTGGGAAGAGGAGACGCCCTCGGAGTGGACCTTCGAGTGGGTCCCCGCTTCTCCCTCCCGTGGAGATTAAACACCATCGGGCTGGGGTGTTTGATCGAGGCGCCGAGTGTTAGATTTTTGTTTCCGCTGAAATCCACGTGTTTGTTATCAAAACTACGTTTCCGCACTTCCTAAACTTCTGAAATCAGTTGTAATATAACATGAATTAATGTATCTTCAAGTCATTTATGCGAGTCCTTGTTAATTATTGTACTGCCAAGTCACTTGTTTCGGCAAGCGGCCCCCCCGAATGATCCTGGATGAGCAACCGTACGATTTTATCGGACGGGGTTGCGACAGCTGGTATCAGAGCTATTTGGGGGTTAGTACTCTAATTAACGAGGCATGTTTTCAAAAAATTGCGCTACGGTGAGGCACGGTATAGAACAGCCCTTAGTGGAGGTTAGAGTTAGGAAGGTGGCAAGCTAACTGTGCATTCATGCATTTTACCTTCCTGTAAGTTTATTATTATGTAACGACGCACCAACGAACTACGCGAAGGTACGTGTTACAATTTTGCAACGACGCACCAACGAACTACAACGAAGGTACGGAGTCCTGCCGTGGGATAATATTCACGGTCGCTTGGTGTTCGCGTTGCTGGTTCACCCATCTTGCCTGAGATGCTTTTCATGGCCGCTAATGGCAAGGCGTTACTGGTTGCCGCCGGTTGCCATGAGTCGTGACTATCATGGCCATATTGCATACCTGTTCTGTGATGTGTTTTTCTGCAGGTACACTAACAATCGTTAGACCGTGTAGGAAACGATTTTGTCTCGAGAGAACGAGTAGTGCCACCGAGGATAACGTATTAGGGTTTTCTTTTTGGTGAGGACGAATAGGTCGTGGTGTTATTCCATTTCTGCATGTGTACTAAAATTCACCTAACTAAAAGGTTCAACTCTACAAATCCAATATGAACCTGTGAATTAACCCAGAAAAAAATAATTAAGGAAAGAAGGACCTAAAAATTTCATCCCCCTGTATTCAGCCTGTTCCTCGCTCCAGAATTCTATAGAATCCGTAGGGTTTCATCTCCTAAATTCATTCTCCAGACTCCTCTTAAGGGGGAAGGTGCCCTTCTGATCTGGGGAAAAAGGACATCGGACCATCCGGTGCAGGGCCGGACAGTCCGAAGACACTCCCTCTGGAATTCTCTTTTTGGTCACCGGACATTCCGATGTGGGATCGGACCTTCCGGTGAACACCTCTCTGGACTGAAATCAACCAAGCCGGGATTTCAGCAATGAGTCATTTTCCAGAGCTTATAGTTTTGCGCCTGTTATTCTAAAAATGTGAACGGGCACAATTTGGAAGGGTGTGAAAAACATCTACGACTTTTGTAGTTGGGAAATCTTGTGTTTCCAATCCCCACTACAGGAAAAATGTGTTTTTCTCTCTGCTGCCATAGCAGGACAGAAACCGGTTGTTGTTCTGGAAATCCCATCCTCGATTGATTCTTTCCATTTTAGGTCTTGCACATTATTCCTCATTTGGTCGAGAAATGAGTTGTAGTGGAAGGCTTGCGCCTATCATTTTGGAAATGAGGGCTAATTGTTCAACTTTCTTACACAGATGGCGGGACGTACTCGCGGATCAAGCGGACAGGACCAGGCTAGTGGCTCAAATCTTCCTCCACCGCCGCCCCCACCTCCAAGGATGTGGGAACAATTCATGGCCACCCAACAGCAGCTCATGCAGGTTCTGATCGAGCAGAATCGGCAGGGTGGTCGTCAGCGTGCACAAGCACCCCCGTCAGAGAGCTCCTTTGGGGACTTCTCAGCCGTCCATCCGCCAACCTTCGCGGATGCAGCTGACCCACTGGACGCTGACAACTGGCTACATACCATCGAGTCCAAGTTTGAGCTCCTTCACTGCACCGAGCATCAGAAGACTCTCTTCGCGGCTCAGCAACTCCGCGGACCGGCGAGAGCGTGGTGGTTTAATTACACTACCTCTCTTCCCGATGGCCACCAAGTGCAATGGACGGAGTTCCGGGAAGCTTTCAGAGCACATCATATTCCTGAGGGTCTCATACAGCGCAAGACGCGCGAATTTGAAGAACTGCGTCAAGGTCACATGAGTGTTCATGAATACTCACGCAAGTTCAACTACCTGGCGCAGTATGCGGGGCATCACGTGGACACCGACGCCAAAAAGAGGGGCTGTTTCATGAAGGGCCTAAACTCCAAGTTACGTGATCGCCTAGCCCTCCACAACAGCGCCAATTTCAACGCATTGGTGAGCGCTGCCATTGTCCAAGAGGATGCCATTCGCGCCCATCAAGAAGAGAAGAAGCGCAAGCAGCCAGCTGGAGGTCCCCCTGGGAATCAGCAGCCCCAGAGGTATCGTCTAGCCATTACGTCTCCTACGGGCCAGAGGTACAAAGCTCCGGTGCCACCGGGTGGAAATTTTCGCCCGTCATTCCAGCAGCGGTCCGTAGCGCGTCAAGGCCAGCAAGCGGGTTCTCAAGCCGGAAATTCCAGACAGTCGGCTTCAACTTCTCACCCGCCGCAGCCGTACAGCAACACGGGGCCGAGGCCATGTTACAACTGCGGTCGTCCTGGGCATTTCGCCAAGGATTGCCGGCAACCTCCCCGTCAGCAAGGCCATGTCCAGCAGAGCGACCCCCGCAGCGACAACAATTCCCGCTCTCAACCTGCTGGAAATGGACAGAAGCAGGGCCGTGTTAACCACACCACGGTCGAGGAAATTCAAGAAGGAGAACAAGTCCTTGCGGGTATGTTCTCAATTCAGAAAAACCCTGTGTTCGTTCTCTTCGATTCGGGTGCAACCCACAACTTCATTAGTAGGGCTTGTGTCCAAAGGTGCAACCTCCGCACCATCATCACTAAAACACCCTATCTTATCACATCACCCGCCGGAAAAATAACCACTACACTAAAAGTCCAGCAAGTACCATTAAAATTGGGAGGAAAAATCTTTAAGTCCCAATTCATCGTTCTTGACCACCATGGCATGGATATAATACTAGGAATGGGTTGGATGGTATACCATAGAGCCGTGCTACATATCTCGCCACGAAAAATCCAACTAGACTCTCCGGTGCACGGTTCCATATCTTTCCAAGTCACACCACCCACCCCAATTTTCTGGAGCCTTCATCATGTCTCCGGAAAGAAGCTTGAAGATATTCCGGTCGTGTGTGAATTTCCCGATGTATTTCCGGATGATTTACCGGGACTGCCACCCGATCGTGATGTTGAGTTCAAGATTGAACTTCAACCCGGTACAGCTCCTATCTCCCGAAGGCCGTATAGGATGGCTCCAAATGAGTTGGCAGAATTGAAAATCCAGTTAAAGGAGCTACTGGACAAGGGATTTATTCGGCCTAGTTCATCTCCATGGGGCTGTCCCGCCATATTTGTGAAGAAGAAGGATGAGACCCTGAGACTCTGTGTTGATTACCGACCGTTGAATGCGGTCACCATCAAGAACAAATATCCTTTGCCCCGCATAGACATCCTGTTCGATCAGCTTGTGGGCGCCAAGGTCTTTTCCAAAGTTGATCTTCGCTCGGGGTATCATCAAATAAAGATCCGTCCTGAGGACATTCCCAAGACTGCCTTTTCTACAAGGTATGGTCTCTACGAATACCTTGTCATGTCCTTCGGTTTGACCAATGCTCCAGCCCACTTCATGTATCTAATGAATTCCGTTTTCATGCCCGAGCTGGACAAATTCGTCGTGGTCTTCCTCGACGACATCCTTATTTATTCCAAATCGGAGGAAGAGCATGCGGAACATCTTCGTATTGTTCTCCAGAGGCTAAGGGAACATAAGCTGTACGCCAAATTCAGCAAATGTGACTTTTGGTTGAAGGAAGTACAGTTCCTTGGTCATGTGATTTCCGCCGAAGGTATCTCTGTTGACCCAAGCAAGGTGAAAGATGTGCTTGATTGGAAGCCCCCAAAGTGCGTCAAAGATGTTCGCAGTTTCCTTGGGCTTGCTGTATACTATCGACGCTTCGTACCAAATTTTTCGAAGATCTCCAAGCCCATGACGGAACTGCTTCACAAAGGGGTCGCTTTCTATTGGAGTGATTCTTGTGATGAGGCTTTTCGAACTCTCAAGAAACACTTAACCACCACTCCAGTTTTGGCTCAACCGGACATCACCAAACCGTTTGATGTTTACTGTGATGCTTCTGGCACGGGCCTGGGATGTGTATTGATGCAAGACGGTCGCGTCATTGCCTATGGATCAAGACAACTGCGACGTCATGAGTTGAATTACCCCACTCATGATTTGGAACTCGCCGCAGTTGTGTTTGCCTTAAAAATCGGGAGGCATTATCTTCTTGGGAACCTCGTACACTTGTACACGGATCACAAAAGCTTGAAGTATATTTTTTCTCAAGATGATCTGAATATGAGGCAAAGAAGGTGGATGGAATTGATCAAAGACTATGAATTAGAGATCCATTACCATCCGGGCAAGGCGAATGTTGTGGCTGATGCCCTAAGTCGCAAGGCTGGGTGTAATTCCACTATAGCTCAAGCTTCAACCACCGTTCCCTGTTGTAGCCCAGAAGAGCCAAGTCTTCGTATCATTCCCCATGGGGCGTTGTATAATTTGGCTCTCATTCCTACCCTCCGTGAGGAAGTAGTTGCAGCACAGAAGGTTGATAAGGGGATGGAAAATATCCGCGCTCAAATAGGCAGTAACAAAATGAAATGTTTCCGCCTTGACGAGGAAGGTGTTCTATGGTTCAACAACCGCCTCGTTGTACCGAAAAATTTTGAGCTGCGGAAGAAAATCATGGATGAGGCTCACCTCTCCAAGTATGCTATCCATCCAGGTAGCAATAAGATGTACCAAGACCTGCGAAGAAAATTTTGGTGGACTCGAATGAAGCGCGAAGTCGCCCGATATGTTGCTGAGTGCAACACATGTCGCCAGGTCAAAGCAGATCATCTGAAGAGTGCTGGTCCGTTGCAGCCTCTCAGTGTGCCATCATGGAAATGGGAGGACATTAGTATGGACTTCATCGTCGGTCTTCCTCTCACTGCCCAGAAGCACGAT
The DNA here is from genome assembly GCA_001182835.1 of Oropetium thomaeum. Taxonomy (NCBI): domain Eukaryota; kingdom Viridiplantae; phylum Streptophyta; class Magnoliopsida; order Poales; family Poaceae; genus Oropetium; species Oropetium thomaeum. Next base: position 708,466 of record LFJQ01000051.1, read on the forward strand.
TCTATTTGGGTCATAGTGGATCGACTCACCAAATCTGCTCATTTCATCCCGGTGAACACCCATTATAATGCGAGGAAGTACGCGGAGCTTTATATCTCTCGTATCATGTGCCTCCATGGTGTTCCAAAGACCATCATTTCTGATCGGGGTACCCAGTTTGTGAGCCGTTTCTGGGAACAATTTCATGAAGCACTTGGTACTAAGTTAATTCATGGTTCAGCTTATCACCCCCAAACCGATGGTCAAACAGAGCGTGTAAATCAAGTTCTGGAAGATATGCTTCGCGCATCTGTGCTGACCCATGGGAAGAGTTGGGAAGAGTGCTTACCTTTGGCTGAATTTTCGTACAACAATAGCTATCAAGAGAGCATCAAGATGTCTCCGTTCGAGGCGTTGTATGGTCAGCCATGTCGCACGCCTTTAAACTGGTCTGAGGCAGGAGAAAGAGCAATTTTTAGACCAGATTTAGTGACTCAAGCTGAAGAGAAAGTAAGGGCGATTCAAAAAAATTTGCGAGCTGCAAGGTCCCGGCAGAAAAGTTATGCCGACAAAAGACGTCGACCGTTAACTTTTGAAGTGGGTGATCACGTCTATCTTCGTGTGTCACCAACAAAAGGTGTCCAACGCTTTGGCATTAAGGGCAAGTTAGCTCCAAGATTCATTGGACCTTTCAAAATCATCGAGCGATGTGGTCCAGTAGCGTATCGATTGGAGCTGCCCTCTCATATGTCGGGAATTCACAACATCTTCCATGTCTCTCAGCTCCGAAAGTGTTTGAAGCTGCCTGAACAAGTGGTCATCCCGGATGTTGAAGTAATCCAAGAGGACCTCATGTATCCGGAGATGCCGATGAAGATACTTGATCGGAAGGATCGCGTAACTCGCCGGAGAACCAAAACTTTCTTCAAGGTGCAGTGGACAAATCATTCGGAAGATGAGGCTACCTGGGAAAGTGAAGAATTCCTTCGTTCACAGTTCCCGGAATTCATGGCATCGGTCGTGAAATAGTCATCAGTTCCCCCTTGTAACGTTTTCTCGAAATCTCGGGACGAGATTTTCTTAAGGGGGAAGGGCTGTAACATCCCGAACTAAATTCTCGCTAAATCTTTTGTCAATAAAGGCTTATTGTGTTTAATAAAAATCTCAAAACCCAAAGTTAATGACATCATAGGATCTAATCAACAGAACTTAAATTCAAAATGTAATTTGAAATCCAATCTTTATTGTCTTTCTGCTTCTCACTTCTTTCGCCCGTGCACCGCCGGCCTTGCTCCGCTCCGAGCAGGAACGAGCGCCGTCCGGTCTCCTCTGTTCTCCCAATTGCAAAACCGCCGTCCTAATCTTCCGCATTATTGCAGAAGTAGCGGCGCGTCGACATCACTTTTCCGACGACCGGTCTCCGTTGTTGTTCTTTTCCACTGACAGCCCTCTGGTAATCTTTGCCGTCCGACCAGTCTAGCTAGTCCCCTCTACCGATGCAACACACTAAATTTGTTAGAAAGAAATTCATGCACCTTCACTTCTCTGTTATATAAGTCCCCATCACCAGTATTGAATCACTGAGTAAACTAAGTTACCTTGCATCTTCATATAGGAACCGAGCTGCAGACGGCCACTGAGGCTGAGGAGGACTTCCCCGCTGCCGACCCCGCCATCGACTGTGCTAACTTCTCCCCGAACCGAGGCAAGCCCCGGTGCACACCTAAGATTTAAAGTTTTACTTTGTCACTATCCTTGTAGGGCTCTTTGTGCATTACGTTGAGGAGTTGTTTGACACCTAGTTGCATAGCCTTAGTAGGAGTTCCTATGGGATAAACTCAGTAGCGTCAGCTAAGCGCTAGCATGCCTTGTTAATATTAGGAATCGGTAACATATGAGTAGTATGGAGACTACTCATTCGATAGCTAAAATCTTGTGGGAGGGGTGACTGTCACATGTGTAGTCTTTTAGGGATGGGCACCAAATATGACATTAACTGATGGTCAAAAATGCTGCATGGATTAAGTTAACCATGGTACTGAATGTCGGCACCCATGGGCAAGTATTGAGTTGTGTACCGAATGCATACTGGCATATGGGAACCAGGAAGCCGACGTAGCTCATTGCGCAGTGATTGGACGACCAGCCATCTCTTTTTCCGGGTGAACGGACCAGTAGGGTGGATGAATTCGCATTTCTGTTTTTCTTGGGCATGTGCTAGTGGGAAAGGCTTGGGGCCGTACAGGGACGCAGGGCGTTGCCTGGAGGACCATGTCCTTGGAGAGATGGCAGTCGGACCGACATTGTCGCGATGCAGTGAAAGGTGGCCACGTGCGACTCGTGGAGTGCGCACGTGTCGTGTTATTCGGGTTTCTCCTGCAGGATGTACATCGATTATAATCGCCGCCCCTCACGGTTAAGAGTACCCGCTTGTCCACTGTGTCACATCTTGCCGAGAATGTGGGATGTATGGTGGGAAAACCGATGTATTGAGATCTCAATAAATTGTATTGCAACCATGTTTGTTTAGTATTAAGAGCACATTTTACTACTGCTAGTGAACTCTTAAAATCTTGGCTAAAACCTGAAAATAGGATTTACCATTAGTGCTGTTTTTGCAAATACCTACCCTGCTGCCACAAATACTCCCTGCATACTAGGAGTCCGCCTTAGAAGGCCTATTGACGGGTAAGTCTTGCTGAGCGTCAGTCGCTCACGGTTTGTTGATTGCTGTTTTGCAGGTAATAATGCTGACTGTAGCCAGGGTGGTTGGGAAGAGGAGACGCCCTCGGAGTGGACCTTCGAGTGGGTCCCCGCTTCTCCCTCCCGTGGAGATTAAACACCATCGGGCTGGAGTGTTTGATCGAGGCGCCGAGTGTTAGATTTTTGTTTCCGCTGAAATCCACGTGTTTGTTATCAAAACTACGTTTCCGCACTTCCTAAACTTCTGAAATCAGTTGTAATATAACATGAATTAATGTATCTTCAAGTCATTTATGCGAGTCCTTGTTAATTATTGTACTGCCAAGTCACTTGTTTCGGCAAGCGGCCCCCCGAATGATCCTGGATGAGCAACCGTACGATTTTATCGGACGGGGTTGCGACACAAAGGCATCAAATATTTTGGGACGGAGGATGTAATAGATTTTATTTAGTGAACTGGAGGACCAGGTCACTAGAGTCTTGTATTAAAAATAGCTAATTTATGTACAAGAAGAAAGTAAAATTAAAGCCAAATTACAAAATCAAATTACAGCTTTCTTTGAATCCATATTTGCATTGACTCTTCGTTTCTTTCTTTCGTGCGAATTTTGTATCAAGAATAGTAAATCTTTTTTTATTCCCATTCAACCCATAGTCGGCCTTAGAATTAATGCAATAAAATGTGATTCAATACTAATGTTTTGTAGTTTAGTTTTATTTTAAAAATTGTACATTTGAATATCCTAGTTCAATACAGTATTTATACTCCCTCTATTTATAATAATTATTATTACTTTATTAGGCTGATAAATTTAGTTCAAAAATGAGCAACAGTTGATTTCCTAACCATAACAATTTTTTAAATGGAGCTAGTAAGAGAAACTCCAACCACTCCCTAAATTAAGTCACTAAACTAAAATTTATGAAGTAATTGAAAAAATAGCTATCCAACCGTGCTCTGTACCAGGTTACTAAACGTAGCAAGTTTCTAAACAAGCTCTCTCACTTCTTACATTTAAAAACTAAGTTGGAGCTCTCAAAAGATCAACACAACTTCATATATGCGTTAGGCCGAAGAAAATTACATACGTGGCAAATATTATAAATAGATTTGAGAACTTATATTGGAACTTGTTGGCGTACATGAGTTTGTTTACTCCCAATACTTATTTGTAAACTTACTAAAGTAGTCTTTTGAGAGTAAAATTTTAAAGATTGATTGGAAACCATGAGTTACATGCTGCATACAAATGGTAAATACAAACACAAGAAACCGTGCCGTCCATCTAACTAGGCATGCATTTCTTCATTTGATCTCATAATACTTTTTTTTTTGACAGGGGTCTTATTCCGTCGAAACAAAGAATATAATCTTAGTTGGCATGTCAGAGCATCTCAAACCAATCCCTATAATTTTACTCTCAAAAGTCTGGTTTAGAAAGTTTGTAAATAAGTATTGAGAGTAAAAAAATCTCATGTACTCCAACAATTCTCTCAGATCTATTTAAAACCTTTATCACGTATACAATTTTCTTAGGTCCAGTCCATGCATGAGGTTATTTTAATTTTTTGAAGCTCCAATTTATTCTCTAAGAGCAACTCCAACCAACTCCAACCATTGTAGGTAATGGAATTGAAAAAAACAACGCGCCAATCGTTCCCTATATTAGGTTGCTAAACATAGCAAGTTACTAAACAAGCTCTCTCACTTCCTACATTTAGAGATCAAATTGGAGCTCCAAAAAAATTAAAATAACTTCATACATGGGCTGGGCCCAAGAAAATTGCATATGTAGCAACAATTTTAAATAGATTTAAGAACTTTTATTGAGAATTGTTGGAGTGCATGACTTTTTTTTTTACTCCCAGTACTTGTTTAAAAACTCTCTAAATCAACTTTTTGGGAGTAAAATTTTAAGGTTAGGTTGGAGATGCTCTAAATGTAGTAATTCAAAGGGCTTGTTTAAAAACTTGCTATGTTTACGAACCTAATATAGAAAATGGTTGGAGGACTGTTTTTTAATTACTTCCTAAATTTTAGTTTAAGGACTTAATTTAAGAAGTGGTTGGAGTTGCGGTTATAGAGAATGGTTGGAGAATGATAGAGATAGGAATATATTAAAAAGAAAGAAAAGTGTATCGAGAAGCTAGAATGACAAATATTTTGAGAAAACTTAAGAAGTCTAAAATGTCATTTATTTTGGAATGGTGGGATTAATATGTATGCAACACACTAATAAACAACGTCTGAAACATCCCAGTGATGATTGCTTATATGGGACATTGATAATTATTTTCATATCGCGAAAAAAAAAATCTCTCACCACGACATACCGGTGGTCATGTTGCATGCATGCAGCTCCTAGTTGAATCTTGCAGGATGAGATCAATACTTGTGTGCATTAATTATTACTAAACAACGTATGAAACATCTCAGATGAGCTTTTATGCAACATCAATCATTCTTTTCGAGTTGAGAAAAACTTCCTCTCTAAATATAGCAACATTAGGGTGTGTTTAGTTTGAGTGGGATGCAACGGAATGATCCCAGATGTTTGTTTTGACGACTGCACGGGATGGGTCGATTCCATCAAGGAATAAATGCTCCTCTAGAGTGACGCAAGCAACTCGAGGTCGAGAGTGAGCCAGGATTTTGCCATCCTGAGCTCCTATCCTCGTCGTCGTCGACGGCATGGGCGCACAAGGCGTAGACGCAAGGGGCGGCCGAACACAGCCTCCCACAATGGCCTGCAGGAGCGGAGGTCTATCCGCGTCGTCCTTCTCGACGAGCCTCTGCCTAGAGATTGGTGGATTGGACGCACCGCCTCTTAACTCCTGTTCTAATCGCGTGATTGCTCGCTTCTTATTCTTGTGGTGATCTACTAGGTCTTCTTCCCGGTGGCATTTCTGTATACGGTGGCCAATATCGAAACACGACACGGTTTACTTCCTGTCGTTGATTCGTTTGCGGGACTGCACTGCGAACGTCATCTTCCTGCATCGATTTCGATCGACAACTTCGCATAGGTTACTATGTCGACTGATGATAATAGCGCCGCCAGTGCAAAATGATAAAGGTATCGATCTTGTCTCAGGATAGACATCCATTTCTCAATTGATGCTTTATTGATTTAAGAGAATGAAAATGTTAGGGTGGTATATTAGTACTGAATTTAAATCATTGATTTTTGAACCAGTACAAATGACTGCTTTTTTAGTAGTGTGATTAGAGTTTTCTTTTAAAAAATACTGTTTGGATATTTTGCATCGTGGAGAATATAGTAGTACATCAAAAGCCTTGAGTAATGATAACCGGCCCGACAAACAACCGCACGTGATGGCATGGGAGAAGTCCTCACGGGCAGAACACCAAACGTGTGGATACTTGAGAGGCAAACGCTCGACGAGGAGAAGTCGCTTTCGTCCTGTCCGCCCTCGACGCGAACGTCTAACGGCGAGGTCGAGCCATGCCTGCCTCGCTTTCTCCGCTCCCTTCCCCGGGTCCCGCATGTCAGTACCCCTGACTGGAATCGCCAACTCCTCATCGTGGGCATATTCGCCTTCGCCTCCGCCCCCCTCGGGTCCACAGATGCAACGGTACTGTACAGTATGTTCACTAACACTGGGCCCGAAACCACTGAAACCACTGACATGTGGGTCTAAAGGACGATCGGGGCCACTGGTAACCAGTTCGTGCCAGGCTAGCGAGCTCCGATTCTCTCTCGGGGCCTCGGCGTTGCAACCGAGGCCTTGGAGCATCGTGTGGACCGCGCCCGCACACGCACACCTGGCGTCCGGGTCCCGCCCACACCTCCCTCTCCGCCTGCGGCGTATAAAGACACGGCCCACAGACGCCGCACTGGCTCGCCGGAATATCAACACTACCAAAACCCTCGCGCGGCGAAAGAGCGTGCAACCCACACCGCACACGCGCCGCCTCCTGTACCCAGCAAGTGCTGGGCTAGCGCTCGCATCGCGTACTACTACCCTCTCCTCTCCAGCGCGGCGGCGGGAAGCACGTGACATAATGGCGGCGGCTACGGCGGCGGACATCGGGGGCTTCGCGGCGGCGCCGGCTCTCAGGCGGGCTCCACCCGCGGCGGCGGCGGCGGCGGCGCCCCCGCAGCCGAGGAGGGCGGTGGCGGCGCGGGCGCTGCGGGCGGCCACCACCGAGAAGGCGCCGGATCTCGCTGCAGCCACGAACGGCGCGCTCCCTGCTGTGGTGAGTCCCTGCGAACTTGCTGGTACTGTGTTCGGTCGTTTGGTTCCCGCGAGATTTGTCACGAGCTTTGGCGCGGGCTCTTCGGTTGGCCTTGCAGTGGATTCGTCATTTCCACGCCTGTGCCTGTGTAGTGCTGCTAGGCAATCGGATCCTAGGCTCTAAGATTCGCCTCCTAGTTTTATGGCCGTTGCTGCAGGTTTGTTATGCATCCTCGAATCGATTCGATGCCTAATCTCGGTCACCTGGTTTTGCTTAGTCTGTGACGGTTCTATCAACCTCCTTGCGTGGTTATGGACTCGATAGATCCTTCCCATTTGAAGAGTGAAGATCTCTCTGACGCTAGCATTGGTATTCTGTACAAGCACAGGCTCTTTGATGATCTATTGAGAATCTCCAGCACATTTCTATTGAGAAAACTATGTGTTCGGTTCCCCCCCATCAGACTAGAATCGTGTGGAACAGTAGTAGTACTAATTTGGAGATACTAGTTGCTCCATATGGATTCCTCGTGCCACCACCTTCCCTCTCTTTTCTCAGACTTATCACTGTGCTTAATTGATTGTAAATACAAGCCGACTGTTGTTAGTACGGTTTCAGTTCAAATTTCCATGTGGTCACTCTGTCCTTGGTTGCTTCGGGAGAAGAACAGTTAGCTGTAGCTTCGATGCAACCTTTTCGCTCCATGCACTTTTTTTTAGTAATAATTACAGAAATTGTTCAGGGTTACTTTTGAATATGATAAATAGACGATAGTTCACCTCTTCAAGTTATTACTTCGTTTGGTGACAGATTTCTCATTTGTGATGTAGATGCATAGCGCGGCTACTACTGAAATCACCTCACAGGCGGCTGATTCGAATTCTAGGCGGAAGACAAAGATAGTCTGCACAATTGGCCCCTCAACAAACAGTCGTGAGATGATTTGGAAGCTTGCAGAGACCGGAATGAACGTTGCACGGCTAAATATGTCCCATGGTGACCACCAGTCACACAAGAAGGTGATCGATTTGGTGAAGAAATATAATGCACAGAACCCTGATGGGAATACTATCGCTATCATGCTGGACACTAAGGTATATAATGGTTAAATGCAATAAATTGGATAGTTATAAGCTCAGATGTGTTCTTATGACTTAATTTGGTGGATGCAGGGTCCGGAAGTGAGAAGTGGGGATGTCCCAGAGCCAATCATGCTCAAAGAAGGTCAAGAATTCAATTTCACAATAAAAAGAGGGGTTAGCACTGAAGACACTGTCAGCGTGAATTATGATGACTTCATAAACGATGTTGAAGCTGGTGACATACTGCTGGTGGATGGTGAGGGCTGATGTCTAAATATTTGTATTCTGTGTTGAATATATCCGAATCATTAGCATCCTGTTGAACCCAGTACCTGTTCATGACATGACAGTTGACATGCTTGTATTAAATCTATTCTGTGATCCTAGTTATTGGGCAGTCTTTTTAATTCTCTCAGCATTCTGCATCTGTTGATTTGGGTTCGTATATGGTTCTACAATGGATAGTAGAACAGATCCTTTCATTATTGCCTTCAATAGCTTAAATTCATATATTTGTATTTGAACATCATAGAATATGGTGTTAACGTTACAGGTAATAAGCCTTAAATTTACTGTTTGCTAAACAGGAGGAATGATGTCGCTTGCTGTGAAGTCTAAAACAATCGACACAGTTAAGTGTGAAGTAGTTGACGGTGGGGAACTGAAATCAAGGCGCCACCTAAATGTCCGTGGGAAGAGTGCTACCCTTCCATCTATTACTGGTTTGTCTCTCTCCTAATTGGTTTGGCTGCCATGTGCCATATTAATGCATCCAGTATCCTGATATGCTTCTGTTCTAACAGAGAAAGATTGGGAAGATATTAAATTTGGTGTTGAAAATGGTGTTGATTTCTATGCTGTTTCCTTTGTGAAGGATGCCAAAGTTATCCATGAACTAAAGGCCTACCTGAAAAGTAATGTTCTCTCTGTCCTCCATGAAAGTCCTGGCTATGTTGATAGTTTTATTCATACGCCGTGTTTTTCCCCTGTACAGGTGCTAATGCAGATATACACGTCATTCCAAAAATTGAAAGTGCGGACTCAATACCAAATCTGCAGTCCATTATTGCTGCTTCGGATGGGGTAAGGCATGAGAATTGGCTGTATCGGTATTTGATACCAGAAAGAAACAAATTGCAGTAAGACATATAGTTGTGCGTTCAAAATATAGAGATGTTCTTTGATATATTTCATAATCTTTGGATCGGAAGATGGAACAAATGTTAAAATCTAATGCATAGATTTTTCATTGTATTTATTCCTTTGTAGATGTTCTCCTTTGAAAAATTCTTCTTTCTAGATCAAATAAAAGCACTACATTTCTCTAGCTGCATGTTTTTCTTAGTTTATGCACAGTGGTCCTATACTCCTGTTACATGTCTAGGTCTGTATGATGAACTAAAAAAGAGGCCACTGTCATGGTTGTCTTAATTATCGCTAGGTAGTGAACTTTAATGAAATCCTTATAGGCAATGGTGGCTCGTGGAGACCTTGGTGCTGAACTTCCAATTGAGGATGTTCCTTTGCTACAGGTGAGATTACATTGCATATATAATTTAAGAAGAACTCCTATTTGTTATGTCATCTGTTGCTTTATTTAGCAATGATCTTGTGTGTTAATGCAACCAAAAAGCAACTTCATAAAATTGGCTCCCTTTTACTTTTTTAGGCAGAAATTGTCAGAACGTGCCGAAGCATGGAGAAGCCAGTCATTGTTGCTACAAATATGCTGGAAAGTATGATTGACCATCCTACTCCAACAAGGGCAGAGGTTTCTGATATAGCAATTGCTGTCCGGGAAGGTTCTGATGCCATTATGCTATCTGGTGAAACTGCTCATGGAAAGTAAGGTTTTAACATAACTTTGATTTAATTTCCTTTTTTTTTTGGTTGATTTCTTGTGCAGTGAAGAGTTTTTATGTTGGCCACTTTTGACATGAATTTTTCTGCTTCATTAGCATGTTCATATTGTATAATGCAAAGTGATATACCTTGACCATTTTTGTGCTATCTCTTTTTAGGTACCCACTAAAAGCAGTAAAGGTGATGCACACTGTCGCACTTAGAACAGAGTCCAGCCTTTATAACCCAACTACCTCTCCCGGTCTTGTTGCACCTACGCAAGTATGATCCTTGTCAGATTCCTAATCAATGTTCACTATTTAGACAGAACTGCTAGCTCTCTTTTCTTTTAAATTTTAAAGTAAAGGCATCATCTTTCTTTTTATAATAAATTAAATATCTTTTGTTTTTATTTCTTGTTTCCTTATGACTTGTGATTGTTTTGATAGGCTCTACTCAATGAGGAATTTGCTTCAAGCCAGCTGAGTAAAATGTTTGGATCTCATGCAACATCGATGGCGAACACCCTCCGTACACCAATTATTGTATTTACACAGACAGGCTCCATGGCTGTCCTCCTGAGCCACTATCGTCCCTCGTCTACCATATTTGCATTTACAAATGAGTACGTTTTTTGGGATATTCCATTAGTCTTCATCCACGTTGAGATCAACTCTGTACCATGCTGTGCATGCGACACATGGACTTCTCTAGTACGAAAGGTGGAAAGATGCTTGAAGTACTGACAGAAGAAACTTCTCTTTGCAGGGAACGCGTGAAGCAACGGCTGGCACTCTATCAGGGCGTCATTCCTATTTATATGCAGTTCTCTGACGATGCTGAAGAAACTTTCTCCAGAGCAATTAGCAGCTTGCTGGTAAGACCATTTGCTCGGAACTGCAGATTTTTTGTTGATGATGTGCTGTTACTGTTACCCTGAACTTCTCTGCACCTAATTGAAATTTGCTAATTCTTGGAAATCATCTGATTGATTTTTCGAACATTGAACAGAAAGGGAAACATGTTCAGAAGGGGGACTATGTCACCCTCGTCCAGAGTGGAGTGACTTCAATCTGGAGGGACGAATCTACTCACCACATACAAGTGAGGAAAGTTCAGGGCTGATGTGTCCTGTTGGCATTGGTCCTTACGAAATTTTGATAGCGCCCAGAAGTGTTATCAGGATATACTACGAATTGGTCTACTTTCATGAGAAGATTGTTACCTGTCAAATTACATGTAGTAGACTCTGAAACTTTAACTTGGTACTCATTCTTTTTCACTTAAACCTTTTGTCCCATGTGAGTGCTGCGTACGTCCCTTTTGTGTTTCGTCTTTTCTGGGGGTGAATGTTGCTATAGTTAAGTCTTGAAAACAAGCTAACGGGGATATGAATTTGGACAGAATAGCCACTTTTACTGCGTGGCCTCTTGTTTATTTATTACTGTATTACTCTCCATCAAGTAAAGAAAAAATTTGTTCCCTCGGTATATATCTGCATGGTCCTGAACTCCTTTTCGTCGAGGCAGGAGGTCAGGGTCATTGCTGTGCCACGATAATTCGTCGTGGCCTTTGCCGCACATCATGTCGAGGTGATAAGCATGGCAGCGGATGTGGTGCCCCAGGTGATTGGTCCCTGGACCCGCCACTTCCGCAGGGTTGGAAAAACCGACCGAACCGCGGAAACCGCTCCAAAAACCGTCGAACTGTAAATTTGAATTTTTGAACCGGATTTAATAGAAACCGCGGTTTCGGAGCGAAAACCGACCTGTTTGGAGCGGTTACCGCTCGGTTTACCCAGAAACCGCGGTTTGGAGGAAAAAAAAAGTGAATAATATGAAAATTAATAAAAATTTCAAGAATTAATTTTCTAATATATTGATATAGCAATTAAGAACATAGAGACATAGAATATAAAATAGAAATGATAAAGTAGTTCGTAGTCCATAAATAATAAATATATAGTTCGAAAAATATAATACATACCACGATACAGATCAAACATGTTCATTCCCATGGAATATTATTCCAATTATGGTAGGCCGTATTACATTCGTGAATTGACAGAAGTGCAATGCCACGAGTAGCCATCAATTGTGCCTTGTACTCATTCCATGTTTGACCCGTCCACGGGGCCGTTGTTTCCCATTCATGTTGCAGCATTCTATAAAATTCTGGCTCTTGCCACTGATAGACCCATCTGGTAGGTGGTTGACTACTAATATCAGGACAACTGTAGTCATAAGAGGAGTCACTACCTGTGTTAATTGAGCCCTCATACTCCTGGGGAAACATATATGCGCCATGTCCACGTGTACGACTCGCAGGCGCAGTAGTCCTCTGTGAAAATGGAGCTCCGTGGTTCTGATCCTGGGTAGCGTGGGTGAATTGTGATTCACCTGCCAATATGAAGATCGTCAGTGATGAATATAAAATATTAACTAATAGACACATGTTTGTACCTGTGAAACGGAGGGGTGAGATGGGTTGTGCTGCCGAACCGCCCGTATGACCTGCGCCGGCATTCCCTGCATCGTCGTCATCATCAGACGAGGTCCGTGAACTACTATCATTTGACTCTTGGTACGGGGGGCTAGCTCTCTCGTCTCCGTCATCTGTGGACTCATCACTGAGCACCTCTCGTTCCGTTTGAACAGTTTGCTTTTGCTTTTTGGTTGATTGCTTGCGGGGTCTTCTTTGTTCTTTCCTCTTGCCTATGTGAGTGTCCCCTACATGCTTTGGTGACCACTCAGACAAAGAAGAAGCACCACCAATCCTTAGCAACTGTGTGCTCTCATCCTGAACAAGCTGAGAGGGAATGGGGGTTCCACTATCATCGTCATCCTCATCAAGCAACGGTTCTGAATTTGAACGACCCTTTTCCATCCATTCCCGAATAGGATTGGAAGAATCATATAGGGAAAGTTTCATAAGACGATCAAAGGGGTCGTCATCTATATTAGAAGCTGGTCTATATAGTCCAGATTCTCTGAGCCGGATCCGAAGATTGTAGTTCACATAAACCAACTTGTGTAGTTTTTCATATGATAATCTGTTGCGAACCTGTGTGTGGATCAATGCAAAAGTGCTCCAATTACGCTCACATCCACTTGACGAGCAGCACTGTGATACGAGGCGTAAAGCAAACTTCTGTAGATTGGGTGTATCACCGCCGAACATAGACCACCATTGTGCTGAAATATTAATCAGAACGTGTTAGGTTTCATTAATTCAATCAATATTACAAAATTTTCACTGGATGAATAACTTACAAGGGGAAGTATTACTATCAGTGGCCATCCTTCGAGCCAAATCAGTGGCGAATGCACCTAACTTCCTCCGGTAACTCTCAGCTTCTTGAAGTGCTAGCATTGTGCTATCACTGTCACTCATAAACTCGAAAGCCTCACGGAGGTCGTTGAGAATGCCATGCGACGTCCCATGAACATAATGGACCCGAGGGTTTAACGCGGCAGCTGCAAAGAATCAATGGTTAAACACAATTATATCAATTCAATATGAAACACTAGAGTACCATTATGTTACCTGCATTGACATAAGTATCGTTTGCAATGGCGGCCATCCTAGGATCAATAACTTCCATATAACGAGTATAATCCGATGAACCCGCTCCGAATATACTCTCATATTTGTTGCGCACCATGTTGTACCTTAGAAGTACCTCACTCAAATTTGGAACCTTATCCTGATCAGCAAAGCGAAGGAATTCATACAGTGGTTCAACAGATCGAACCACATGGCTCATGTTATCCCACCATGATATATTGCTCAGACATGAATGAGCAAAACGCCCAATATCGGAGCTGCTGAAACGACTCTCCAAAAATGATTCTGTTCCCATCCAGGCCATAAACTTATCCCTTCGTCGAAGCATGCTTTCCAGGAACATATAATTTGTTCCAAATCGAGTGGCATTCCACTTGATCAACTCACCACCAATAGCTTTTCTCATCATTGAATGTAATTGGTTGTGGTTGTAAAGCCAACGCGAAATCTTACGAGCACTCTCAATCATAGCTTTGTGCTTAGGAAAATCACCTATTGCCTTCAGCATAAGATTAATTGTGTGCGCTACGCATGGCTGCCATACAATTGCATACTTATCTCTAAGAAGCGTGCCGGCTTTCTTATTGTTCGAGCCATTATCGGTTATGATCTGAACGATGTGTTCTGGTCCAAGCTCTTCTACCACTTTGATCATTTCCTACAATTGACATGCAACAAAAACCATTACAGTCACACAGAAATGTTTCAACGTTTGCCAAAAAACGAACGCACCTTCAGAAGGAATTTTGCATCTTGACTGCGGCCAGTGGCATCGATTGACTTGTGGAAAAACATTATCCCATTACAGTAAATCATAAAATTAATTAGACTCATCCCCGTTGGTCCCGTCCATGAATCACACATGATGGTAACACCATGCAACGGCCAGTATCGTTTGAACCTTGCAAATTGCTTCAATATGTCTTCATAGTTCTCATCTAAATATTTGCCATCGATGTCTCTGCCAGATGGGCTTGCGATGCCTTCGCCTATTAAATACAATATACGAGAAAGTTCAACACAAAATAAGTATCATTTTATGTGCAATTAAATAACCTTATCCCATCTTTGTGTCTCCTTTATAGCGGAAACAAAGTAAGGACTGTCGGCCTTCCTTCCAGGGACAGCTTCAGTGTGAAAAAATTTTGACCAAGCCCTACCAATTGCCGTCTTGGCAAGCTTATTTTTAGCTGTCCACGGTCCGGTGTCAATCCTTGTTTGAACGGGTTCTTTCCCACCTTGCCTACCTCTATGAGTCTGAGACATCGATCTCCTCAGCGCGCCCATGATTCCACCGCTTGTACCACCACCTCCACTTCCACTAGCTCCACTTCCACCACCTCGCTCATATTGCCCACCCCGCTCTCGAGTCTGTCTGACATATGATTCTTCTACTCGCGACTCGTGTAGGACACGTTGCAGCTCTTCATCTTCATCAGACCTAACATTTCCTTCCGCAGCTATTTCTTCACTGCGTAAGGTCGCTGCTTGCTTCTCCTTCCTCCGACCGCTAGTTCGATCAAGGTCACGACGAAAATATTCACGAACATCCGCTAGCACATGATTGCAATGCACCACACTGGTGCCGCGTCCCGCCAAGTGCTGCTTAAACCTGGTCGCACCGCCGCCTTTCTTTACTGTCTTGCAATAGTTACAGATAAATCCAGGGTACGTGTTCTGGCCATGCTCCCAAACGGAATCACCCTCCCTCCGTGAGGCCATTCTACACTGCAATGAAAAAGAAATTATTCGTACATGACTCAATCCACCATTCAACAAAAAACACGAAATTATTCGATACATTCAATCCAAAATGCACTATATCACGGTTAATGTATGCTAAATCAAGGAAAGTGAGCTGCTTACCGCGCGGTTGATCCTCAAATCGCGGCAACCACTGCTCGTGCGAAGAAATCGATCCAAACCGCGGCTCCTGGTGCCGGTGCGCGGCTTACCGCTCCCAAGCCACGGTTACCGCTCCCCAAACCGCGGTTTCCCCTCGCCGCGCGCTGCGCCGCCCCAAGCGTCGGTTTCTCGGTCGGAGCCGCGGTTAGCCGCTCTGTAGCCGCGGCTACCGTCCTCGGAGCCGCGATTTCGTCGACCCGCCCACCGCGCGCTCGGAAGCCGCGGCTTCCGCTGAAACCGCTCGGCTAGCCGTCGACTCTGAGCGGTTTCCGCCGCTTCCCCGGCGGTTTCGTCGGCAGATCCGACGGATTTCCGGCGCCGGCTGTGCTGGAGAGAGGGGAAGAGGAGAGGAGGAGAATAGATGGAGAAGAAGTAGTGGAAGGAGGAGGATTGGATAAGGTAAGTGTCTTATATAAATTTTTTTTTCTTTTTTTTATTTACTATTTTTTTAACCTCCATAAACTAAAAAATTTTAAATTTGGCTTACACCATAATTCTTCATTTTTCGTCTATTTTTTTACATATTTTTTTTACAAATTTTTTCAAATTTTTCAAAAATCCTCAAATTTGAATTTGAAAACCGTAAACCGCTGAAAACCGAGCCGGAGCGGTTTCAGCGGAAACCGCGAAAACCGCTCGGTTTCCAGCGGTTTTGTGAACCCTGCACTTCCGTGGCTCGTGTCATAGCAATTCTCAGAACCATGATGCAGCTGCTAGGGCGTAGTATCTCCTTTACAAGGCTGCAACCGGAGCCTTGATTCTTCTCCATCAAATGATGAGCACAGCGGCTTGTATCGGACAAGTTTGGTCCAGAATACTCGGTTGTTCAACTGATATCTTCAGCTATCGCAAATGTCAAGTACGTACAGTATATGCATATGGATGGAGCTGCAGCGAGGCGTCCATTTTTTTTTGTTTCAATTGGATCCCATGTTTCGTACTACTTAGTAGTAGAACAGTAGAATTATGGCGTGATTTGGTAGTAGAAGTAGTATTAAGCAAAGACGGGTCTGAAAAAGTAGGGTAGCCCCTAAGAGCCTCTTTGTTTCTCTTATGGATTCCACGATCGGAGCCTTTAGATTTCATAATTTCACAAGTTGGTCTGAACTACCTTTGTCAGATTGTGTTACTGCATCTCTACCTCTTAAACCTACCATATGTGATTGAAGTTTGATTGTAAAATCTAAATAAATAAATAACTCTTAGATTTTGACTTATAGATTTTTGTAATTTTGAATTACACAATCCATAATTTACAACACTGATTTTACAATCAAAAACTGAAATGAGAGGGTCTTAACCAATCTGCACCATGTGAATGTGATGGCCGATGGCATTCCCACTTAGTCGACGACAGAATTATTTTTTATTACTATTATTTTTTGATCGGAGACGACAGAATCATTAGCGCTACCAAACGCGATCAAAGATTCAAAGTAAAGCCTATAAGCCTATACGAGTACTCTTATTACTAGGCGATAACGGTATTTGGCGAGCCTAAGAGTCCCTAGGGGCCTAGGATTATTAGAGCGGGGGGACCAAGCTAGATCAACTGTGTACCCCAGCGTTGCTACTAGTACTACTAGTGTGGACATCGAGTTGACTTGTATCTGTCGCTGGCAGGCGGCGGCGGGGCCCAGTTTCATAGTGGAGTCACGTCACGTCCCGTCCGTGTGTGTTGGGTTCGCATGGTCAAGGCCCGCACGGACGGGCCCAGCGGCCGGGCCTCAACAGCGAACAGCGCGGCGAGGTAACAGTAGCAGCAGCGGCAAGCCCCGGCAAACGTGCCGTGCTCCTGTCACAGCGACCGTCGTTTAGCCCCATTGCAGTGCCGTCGGTCGGTCGGGTGGGCTGGGCGGACAGGGACGAACGGAGGGAGGCGATCGCCATTCTGGCTGCATCCCATCCTGTCCGTATCCTGCATCCGCTACACTGCACTGTGCGTGCGTGAGTGTGTGTTTTTGTGAGCAGGCTTCTTTCCACCACTACTGTAGGAAGAAGAGACGGATGTGTTTGATGAGCACGGGGAGGCACAACCACGAAACTGATTGTGGAATCTGAGAACGCGGCTCAAATAAACTGTGCTTTTTTTACGAAACAACTACTACTAAACTTTTTATTTATTTATTTGTTGTTGCGAACCAACGGCAACAAACAAAGATTGAACCGAACAGTGGGGACACGAGTCCGGCGAAAATGCGGTGTGACCGATCGGGAACGGGATGGGCAATCGTTCTGCGTTTAATTTATTTAGACGACTACGACAAGTAGTGCTAGTAAACTTTCTGCAATCTGTAAGCTGGCAAGCGTCAGAGACAGAGCCAACCAGATCTTTGTTACCGTATAGTATGTTCGTATATAAGACCCGGAGTACGTAGCTACATCCACCCACCCAGTACCCACATGCGGACATGCCTTGTTCTCTCTTCTGGTTCTGGCCGCCATAGTTGAATCTTCTCCTCGTTCATGGCCATGAACTGGAGCATGTTGCCGACCTAAGCGTGGAGGAATACTGTCCAAACTATCCAATTCCTTTTCCCCAAGCGTGGAGGCAGACCGTCCAGCTATCCATTCCATTTCCAGTTTAGCTTGCATTCAGATTTTTTATAGCATACGAAAGAAGCTAGCGTGAGTTTAGCTATCTTGTTATCTGTTTGTCTTGCATTATTTCCATTTTGTGTAATACAGTACGTACAGTACTATTTGACAAGATTACTTAGTCGATTCACATTCGCAAATCAAGTCCAAGCAACTCCATTCAATAGGGGTACAAAACTTCTGTTTGTCCACTTCGTGTTCCCGCGCTTTTTTTTTGTTTTTTATAGTTTAAAAATTAAATTTTGATATATATCATTAATTTTGTAAACCTTAATATTTTGTGTCAGTGTTGAGAAGTTGTCGTTAGGTAGGACGCGACGATCATATAGAAGGACCATTATAGTCGAATCAGTACTCAGATTTTAAAATATTATTTATGTCACTTATATATATAATAGTTTTATATTTTTAACATATAAATAAATATTACGCCATTTGTAATGTGTAAAAATGTTAAATCCAATGTTCATTTATTTAAATAATATAAAAATATTTATCAATGAAAGTATAATATATAATACTATAAAATCTGAACACTGATTCGACTATGTCGGTCGGCTGTAACGTCCTAACTAATAATCGGTTCACGATAATGGCACAGAACATTAAAGTTTACAAAAATGATGATGTACACCATTTTTTTACATGCCATATTATACAAGTTTACAGTGGCACATAAAAAATTAGTCTTTTTTTTTGTTCCTTTTGCACTTTGCTTGATTCAAAATATTTATACTTCCACCAAGCATCATACCACCAAGCCTCTACTCTATGAAGGCAGTAATATTACTAAAACGTACTCCTTTATTAGAAAATAAATTAATATCATTGACTTTAAAAAATATCTTTAATCACTCATTATTTAAAAATTCATTTAAATGTTAAAATTATGACACACTTTAAAATATATAATATTTATTATATTTCTAAATAAAATAATATTTAAAAATGATAATAAATTCAATGGTGTCCAATATTTCCGGGGAGGGAGTATTAAGACACAGTAATATGACAACAAAAATAAAACATGTACTACAAGTCTTGTGACCAAAAAAGATTTGGAGGAAAACTGTCCAGTTTCCATAAATTTGGAGGAAAAATGGGAGATGTAGTACTAGTCTTGTGATGGAAAACTGTTCAGCTTCCACAAAAGAAGAAAACGGCCACCTAAATTATGGGAACCGTTCAGTTTCCAATAAACAGGAAAAACAATATTTTGGTAACAAAAAATATTCCAAAAATAACGAAGATGCTTTCAGTTTTACATTAAAGTTGAAAATGCTATCTGGCTAGGTAAACAAATGGGACTAGTTACATATATTGACGTCAGTAAATTCTCATACAAGAAGTAGAGATATGTTTAAGGGCTAAGGCCACGAGCTCGACGCTCGTGACGAAGTTGGTAACGGTGGCGACAACGTAGACATTCTCCCGGCAAGGCAACATGAAGTATAGTGGTTGTAACGATGATGGTGAGATAGAGACGACACTCCCACTATTGGATAACATAGTCGGTTTTCTTCTCTATTTTTTCTTGGTTTGATCCAACCATAATGAAAAACTTACGAGATTGAATCTTCTTTTTCTTTTCCTACATATGAAAATTTTATCAATTTTTATTTATCAAATTAGATCCATCTTAACTTTGATACTCCCCTTCTTTGGCGACATGAATCAAAAAAGTTCATAATACTCCCTTTTTTCTTTTATACTTATCGCCGTTAACTTTAATAAAAAATTTTGACTGTCCGTCTTATTTTAAAAAATTAATTTAAATATATATAATTAAAAATTAAGATTAAAAAACTTTAATAATAAATTAAATCCTAACGAAATATTTAATATTTTTATACTTTTTTAAATACGACGAATAGTCAACGTTATAGTCAAGATCAACAATGACACAGAAAAAGAGAACGAATGGAGTAATATTTGTTTAAGATGAATAAAATATTTAATGCTTTATGTAATATTCATGTTTTAGAGTTTAATGTAAGGATCTGACCTTCTTAAATTTAAATACCATCTTTTTTTCATTAAATGAAATATGAAAAAGCACTGCGAGGACCTAGTACTAGGCGGGGCTACGGCTCCAAAACTTTGTCAAACTTCTAAATTTTGTCGCCTGAATTATAGGAGCCACTTTTCTTCTGGTATCTTAAATAATGGAAAAAAAAAAAGAGGACGTTCGTGGTGCTTGGTGTTGCGGGCGCACGTACCAGATCCCTCACCACCTCTGTGTGCGCTGCCGCGCTTCTATCGGAGTCCTGCCTCCCACCTCACCTCACCTCACTCTGCTTCACTTCACAGTTCACACTCAGTTCACTTCACTTCACGCTCTCCCATTCGTACCTGCGCTTGCGCTTGCATTTCCACCGACCATTCCTGCTTCGCTCAGATCTCCATGGGTTGCTTCCAGTCCAAGGCGGCGGGGCCGCTGCCGTCTAAGGACGCCGCCGCGCCGCCCGCCGACAAACCAGCAGATCCCGGTAAGCGAGCTCGCCGCCATTGCCACCGCCGTTCCCTGCTGCAGCATAAACCCTAACCCCCTTCCCCGCCGCACGCGCCGAATCCGTCTGTTCTAATCGACTGCGTCTGCGGGCGCATTGTTTGCGGTGGAATCCTACGCAGAGGCGGCGAACGGCGGCGCGGACGGCTTAGGTGACGGCGACGACAAGGACGCGGCGAAGCGGGCGGTGCCGGCGTTCAGGGAGTTCGCGCTGGCCGAGCTGCGCGCCGCCACCAAGGGCTTCAGCGCCGACCTCATCGTCTCCGAGAGCGGCGAGAAGGCGCCGAACGTCGTCTACCGCGGTCGCCTCGACGGGGGGCGGCTCATCGCCGTCAAGCGCTTCTCGCGCCTCTCCTGGCCCGACCCGCAGCAGTTCCTTGTACGCCGCAGACGTCCCTCATTTGCTTGCTTGCCTGCTCCGTTTCGTTTGATCCCCTTCCGGATCTCGCAATGTGACGCAATGTTGCTGCAGGCCGAGGCGTCGGGAGTCGGGAAGGTGCGGCACAAGCGCCTCGTCAACCTCATCGGCTGCTGCGCCGAGGGTGACGAGAGGCTGCTCGTCGCCGAGTACATGCCCAACGATACGCTCTCCAAGCATCTCTTCCACTGTACGTGCTCGCTTCTGCCCCCGTATCCACTTGCTAGTTGGGTTGACATCTGTGGTGACGTACTGATGATCTGCCCACCAACCATGGATCTCCTCTGCATTAACTCAACATCTAAATGCACCTTTTGTACTTAACCCTTGCTACATTTGACTGGTGCTGGATCATGCAGAGCGGATGGTGACTTGCCCAGTTCAGTCCACATTCTCTCTTTGCTTGACTGCTGTAAATTGCCTTTCTGCAGGGGACAAGCAACCATTGCCATGGGAAATGCGGCTGAGGGTCGCATATTACATAGCGCAAGCACTTGACCATTGCAATGCAGAGAATCGGAAAATCTACCATGACTTAAATGCTTACAGAGTACTTTTTGATGAGGTATGCCCAAGTTTGCTGGCATCTCTTGGTTTACAACTTCTTCCTGTTGCCTTAATGCGTTGAAACTGCATTTCTTCTCTTTGAATATTAATTTTACTCAGTTTACTTTGTTAATTTGCTTAGTGCTGGTTAAGGCAAATTTCACCTGTTGTAATTAGTTTCCATTTTTATTAGGAAGGCGATCCCCGCTTGTCAAGTTTTGGACTAATGAAGAACAGCCGTGATGGCAAAAGTTATAGTACCAACCTGGCTTACACTCCACCAGAGTTTCTACGAACTGGTTTGTTCACTCCTTACCTTTTGCTTTTGTGAAACAATCATCATCGTTACTTGGTGCTGTTTGTCCTGTGCAAATAAAATATATAAACTTATTGTATTTATTGTATGCGTAATCAGTATATTTTAAATGATTTGTGATTTTATGAAATAAGTTAGGATCCTCTAGTGACCTTTGTTTATTTTGAGAATAAATTTTTAGATATTTCTCATATCCTGAGTGTCAAGTACACTCGGTTATGGTAAATTGCTTCTGTTTATCTTACTTCCTACTAATTACCACACTGATAATCTGTGCCTTAATCTTTAATGGCAGGTAGAGTAATCGCTGAGAGTGTGATATATAGCTATGGAACTGTCCTATTGGATCTTTTGAGCGGGAAACACATTCCTCCTAGTCATGTATGCTTCATTTGAACCTTTCCTTTTCTATAGAAAAATACAAATCAGGAATATTTGTTTGCAAATTCCTTGCATCTCATTCTTTAGTTGGCAAAATGTTTGTATCGATGGACTTTGTGAGGCGTGTATTTTGAAATAATAGCTACTGCTTGGTGCTAGATTTCCATTCCACACAGCAAAAGCACAACACTGCTTTCTTTTAACTATTTTACAGACCACTCAGACTCATATGCTATAGCAAAATGAAAGAGAACCTTGCTAGGTGTTCTATATGTTTTTTTAAGAATATACCTGAATATATTGATGTTGTTATATCAATGATTTAGGTGTTCTATATGTTTTTTTTAAGAATAACCTGAATATGTTGATGTTGTTATATCAATGATTTTCTCATTCCGCTCATGGTTTTTGGAGTTTCAGGCATTAGATTTGATAAGAGGGAAGAATATACTATTGCTGATGGATTCTTCCTTAGAAGGGCAGTATGCTAACGAAGATGCTTCAAAGCTGGTTGATCTTGCATCAAAGTGTTTGCAGTTTGAAGCTAGGGACAGACCCAACATAAAATATCTCTTGTCTTCCGTTGGTCCTCTTCAGAAGCAAAAAGAGGTCAATAGCTAGAATTTTTCTCCAGGTGTTATTTTTCCTGACTTCATTGCTTTTAGTAACATCATCCATCCATATTATGACAGATAGCTTCACATGTGTTAATGGGTATTACAAAAGCCACGTCAGTACTGCCAACTATTCTTTCTCCACTTGGGAAGGCCTGCGCCGGTATGGATCTTACAGCAGTACATGATATATTGCTCAAAACAGGTTATAAAGATGATGAAGGTGCAGAAAATGAGGTAACAAACAATCAGTTTAAGTTCCCTGCTCTATGGCATCTAATTTGTATCATTGGCTTGTGATAAAGCTTCCTCAATCTTCTGATCCGCTTTTCTTTTAATGTCTTCTGGACTCAATCAAAAATTTGGTCAACAACTTTCTTCTTTCTGTTCAGTTCATATCCTATTGTAAACCTTCCTGTAGCTTCCACTCAGGTTCGATGGCTCTGTCTAGGGAATTGTTCATAAATGTCCCATTTAGGAGATTGTGCTGTTTGTTAGATTTAGATGCCTTTCTCACCTGTTGATGTTCGTAAAGCCGATGAGTTGATTAAAATCTTTTTGTGCTGCACTTGTCTCAATGTTTAAAAATTACAAAAAACCTGCCTATTTGCTTTCTTCTAGTTTTATTAGATGAATTTTTATGCTGGTGATAACGTGCAGTTGTCCTTTCAAGAATGGACTCAGCAAGTGCAAGAGATGCTGAATACAAAGAAGTTTGGTGACATTGCATTTAGAGATAAAGATTTTAAGACTGCAATTGATTATTACTCGAAGGTATTAAAACCTCTTCATGTTTCTGGTTAATTAGCTAACAAATTATCAAAATGCCCATGTATTTCTATCATTAATTTGAACTCGATGCAAATTATATTGGAGCTTTGTTATGGTAATTGGCAAAGAACCATTTAAAAAATTCAGCATTCATAAGCAGTTTGGCCCGTAGCCAAAAGTGCTTAGCCACACAGATGATATGAACTTTACTCCTTCACACTTGCGCAGTGCTCTAAAAACATATTTTTGTGATTTCACAACCTTTCTGTATCTGCATCTCCAATTTTTTGACAACTATGTGCTGTGATGCAGTTAGTCTCAATGATGTCAGCGCCTTCAGCTACTGTTTATGCTAGGCGCAGTTTTTCCTACTTGATGAATGAACAAGCGGAGCTTGCTCTCCGAGATGCAATGCAGGCCCAGGTCTGCATGCCTGAGTGGCCCACGGCCTTTTACCTCCAAGCCCTTGCTCTCTCAAAGCTTGGCATGGAAACTGATGCTCAGGACATGCTCAATGATGGAGCTACATTTGAGGCCAAGAAGCAAAACAGCTGGCGAGGTTAGCGATGTAGGAGGTTAGGGATGAAGGTCACAGCTTCCTCAGAAAAGGTACAATGGTTTGCTGGGACATCTGATTCAGTACTAGGTGTGGGATTGAAATGCACTGTTTTATCGTGCAATCTGCCCGAAATGTCGATAATGAGTGGTTATGATCTGCAGTGAAAGATAAGCAGGGGCATGCATTGCGTACTATTCCTTCTCGGAGCTGCACCCGTTTTCGTGAGTTACGGCATCTGATTTGCTGATCATTGCAATTGTAGCGCTCCTCCAGAGAAAGATATTGTAATTAAGAGGATGCTTTCTAACAGTTTCTCCTTTTTTGTTTCCATTGGAATCTTTGGGTCCCGGAGGACACCACCGGGTTGGAAAAAAAGGGGGTTAGGTTCCTTGTGATTAGCTAAGGAGAATAAACTATTATCATCTGACATTTCATTCAATTCTACCTTATTTTTGTGCTTGAACAATAATGATGCGATGCTTGTTTCTCGACTAGAAATGTTTCGGTTTGCTTGTTAATTGCTTCCCGTAGGCTTGACGAGCTGTTTATTTGGTGTGCGAACACAGATTGACGTTTGGAGTCCCAGTTGATAATGTCATTGGTATATTTTAATTGTGGCTCTGGTATCTTAGACCGTGCCCCTTTTTCCTCAGTAAAACATCGAAATTGCTAGTCAAGTATTAGTTAAAGTCATCCATATTGCTATGTTGTTTTTCTTTATATAAGCAACTCGTGGTATGATTCCCCACTGAAAATAGGGAATCCATAACTCAAAGAAAGAAAGAAAAAAATTATTATCTGCATAGAACATTTTTTGTAGTTGCTTGTTCAGGGAATGTAGAAACAAAAGTCAAAAAGAAAAAAAGTGATTAAGAGATGCATGGGGTCCCTCCAGTCCGCTCGAAATTCAACTCGATAGTTCTTGCAAAGACTTGGAACATTGTAAAATTTGTCTGTTTCGGGAGTACTAAAGTCGAATCCAAGCAAGACAGAATAAATTTAAGAAAGGGTTGCTTGCCGAAAGTGTAGCAGCAGAAAGTGACCTACTCTGGTTTTCAAACCCCTAAAACCCACCCTCTTGTCTCGCCGTTTTGCTGCTCATCTCAGTTTTTCTATTCTTCCAGGATTGAAGCTTTCAGCAGACTCATCCACCGACCAACCAGCCTCTGATCCAAGACTTTGTATCATATCAAACTCTATTCTAGCTTATTTTTTTGTAACCGCTGTATGCGTGGAAGTGTACTTGTAACACGAGAACTTCTATAGTGAAAAATGTTTTGTACAGTTCTAAAGATTGGATTCCTGTAATTTAGATTCTTGAAAACTTAGGAACGCACAGCTAGAGAAGCAAGTCCCAACCTGCTATGAAAAATTGTACTGAGAAGAAGCTTCTTTTCTTGTAGAACTTGGAGAAAACTAGTCTGTTTGGTTGGCTTCTGACGTTTCCAGTAGCCAAACCAGGGTTACTGTAGCTACTGTAGCATGAATTTAGTAGGTTTTCAGCCATCCGATCCAAAACAAATGGTGAAGATCTGATTCAAAACAAATTCACGTCACTGTTGCTTCCTCACATATCACAGCTACGGTCCTGTGAATTTTGTTCACTACTTCACCGGACCAGGATCCCATCATCAGGACCACCTTTGGCCGAGCTACAAATACCATACTCGTCGCTAACAGACCGTCTCTACAGCGTTGTTTGGTTGATTTTTTCTTATAAGAAAGTCGGTTGACCTGTGGAACCGCTATAATTCGCGACACTGAATCTGAATGGTCAGAGCTCTGGCTTTGTGCACCCCATTTCAGATAGGAACCACGGGTCCAGCTCTTGCAACTTTGAGGCTTTCTTCCGATGCCGCCCATCCCCAAAGCAAACAATGGATCACTTCACTCTGTTCCAAAACAGAGCGCATAATGCAAGCAAACATCTATGTAGTGACAGTAAAGATGGTACTAGTAGGACAGGAGCAAAGAGATGAAATCGTGCGCCAGCCGCCAGAAAGCATAATGCAGTCACATATATAGATGGGAGATTGGCTCTACGAGTTAATTTTAGTGGTGTAGGAGGTTATAGGTGTAATAACGTGTGTACTTGGGCAATAAATATGTATAGAAAATAGTAGTACATCTTCGTTACTATCATGTAATGTACTTCCTCTATTTTCCTTTTCCCGTCGTCGGTAGTTCAAGTGCTGAGTGCTTTAATTACTATCGTCGGTATAGTTGGCGGTAGGGTGATGCGCTCGGGAGGTTGCATCCGCAACGCGCATGTATGGGAGACGCCGTAACTAGGCTCTCCTTAATCTAACCAAACTGATAGGAAACAACAGAAATAAAAAACAGATGGAGTACATGATGGAACTATCTTCATGTACATGTTCAATTCGTCTAGCCTGAAAGTAACTTTGAATTATCATATTTTCTGATCCATAGTTTGCTTCAATATTTTTGATTGACCTGTTTAACAAAGCTCGCTTGAACATCACAAGTATATTACTGTATGTCTGTAGTCAGTGTTCTAGTACATACTACTAAGTGAGCCTGATCCATCGGGTGTGCTGGCTTTACCTGCACACGGTACGCGGCAAGCTATTCGCTGCAGCAGTTGCCGACGAACAAAGTGCAGCTGAGCACTCCCACTCGGAATTTGGCTGTGAAAAATTATATGCCGTTCTTGCCATGTTGGGCTACATAGCGGGATCGCCGCAAATGAGTCTCAGGTAGTACTGGTAGCACCGCAACCATTCGCGACACCTAATGGCCACACTACTGCGCCCACTTTCACAGTAGGACTGCCATGGCATCTCCTAAGCCTTTGAGTCTTTCTCCTGATGCCGCCCGTTCCCAAAGCAAACATCTATATATATACTTCATATTAAAACCGTAGTAGTATCTATATAGCATGCAGGGTGTGTGGACAAAGTAGCACACAGGAGCAAAGAGATGAATAGCGCGCCAGAAAGCACAATTACATATATAGATGTAGATGAGAGATCAGCTCTACTACAAGCTAGTGGGTGTGTAATAATGTACTTGTAAAGTGGCAACTGAAAACAGTACGCCCATGCCCATGCTTCACGATACTACTTCTAGTAGTACCCTTACCCTGAGAGTTGATTTAGTTTTTAGAACACTTGGCCTAACATGTAGTAGTAGTACATATGCATTTGAGAGCAGCAAACATTCTGTTTATTGAATTTTTTTTAATTTAAAAGAAAATATCTATCTTTTTTCTTTTAGCATGGATGAATGAGCAATAATTAATTACCTTGAAGCAATTATTCCATATATTTCACTGGAGACGGAAGTTTGATGATCAATTTCAGGTTACATTGTTCCCTGTAATGCTAGCTCGTTGTGCATACGTTGATTCCTTTATCATGTGATATCAATTTAAAATTTCGAAATTTGAAATTCGGTTTTTGTTCCTTAATTAATTAATTGTTGAAAATTTGATATTTCTCAGGGTATGAGATTAAGTGAACTTGAAATTTGAAATAAAATCTTCTTCAGGAAATCAAACTCAACGAAACTAATACTTAGAAACAATTTAAATTAATATATAATGCACTCAGAAAAAAAAAATTAATATATACTACAAATTGAACAAGTAGCAGAAAGAAGCCTGAAAGTGAGCCTCGTGTGGGTGGGAGCTATAGCGCCTCTGAGATATTCTCCCGCTCAGGTATATGCTTGCGGGCGTCCTTAAGAGTCCAGCCCCCAATGCGGTGTGTTTCTTTTTGATCTCGGCCGGCGGACCGCTATGGCCATAGCTTGTCACCACCGGATGGAGTTTCGGACGCATCAGGGAATCGTCCAACCCTGTATCCGTTCCTCTCCATGTAATACAAATTGGTAACCGAGACAAACTGGTATCACACAGCACAGCCACAGCTGCTACTAGTTGCCAAGGACTGGTTGAGCGACTAGCATCCCTGAGCCCCCTTTGCCACATTATGACTTGTTTGAATTTTTGTGAAGCTTTGTGGCTTTCTCCCCATGCCCCCCATTCCTGAGCAAACAAACAGCGTATCATCTCACTCTGTTCGAACATGTTCTATACATGAGCGACTATATACAAAGGAGTGTTCTATATATGATGAGCGACACTACAAGGTCTGCTATTTTGACATGAAATTTTTAGGGAGTCATTTTTGGGTTGTTACATCTAGTGAGGGGACACAACTTTTCTTAACAACCCTATAAATATTATATGTGATCGATACACGAATGAAGGACAAGACTTGAACCATTTGTTCAATTTCTCAATTACTACATTCTATAATACTCTTGTTCATATATATGGAGAGATGATATAAAAATGGGAGGTAGATGGTGAATTGATCTGCGGGAGGAAATTAGTGCAGTACTACTACATGATAATTATGGTTGGAAAAGTACGTCAAATGGTAACAATGATATATAGAATCCCCATTCAGTAAATAAGATTGATAAAGTTTATAAAAGAAAAAAATTACTTTACTCCTTCGTACTATTACACAAGTTTGGATAATAACCTTTGGTTTGTTTAACACTCACTTTTTCTCAACACAACTCACTTTACACCTTTGGTCCTTATTCTAGACCCAATGCCGTGTACAAGGATAGACCGAAATTGCCATCTCAATGTGCCATGTGTGCCATCTCATTGGAGGCCTTTTGGAGAACCCTCCTTTAGTAATGGTGTTCTGGTGAAGGCACTCCTTATAAGACATGTTGCTTAGATCATAGAATTGTGTTTCATAAACAAGCTTAATGCTAGTCATGAATTGGCTGTATAAAATTATAGAATGTCGTTGCTTCCTTGTTGGGAGAGGCCAGGAAGACATGATGCTCCCGGAGAAATTAACTTGTTATTCCACTAGTATGAATTGTGGCAGATGATCCTCTTGTACTACCGGTAGAATGACTATTATTCGCGACGCCTAATGGCCACACTACTGTGGATTCGAGTCCCCTCAATTAGAGCACAAAATTCACAGAGCATATTGTAGCGCGAATCAGCTCCGTTTTCAGCCGTCCAATCTCAAACAAACGAACCAGAGGTTGAGTGCTACAGTGCATGTTAAAAAATGAGTTTCTGAAACAGTACTCATCTATAGAGTTTTCCCACAGTAGATTAATGCACACTACTGTAGCTTTCCTCACAAACTTTGCTACTGACCATGAATTTTGTTATCTAATTCAGGGACCCCGATCCACTGCTGCGCCCTGTTTCAGAGCAGGACTACCATCACCCCTCTGAAGGCTTTGAGGCTTTCTCCTGATGTCGCCCGGTCCCAAAAGCAAACAATGTGTCACCTCACTCTCTTCCAAACTGGACAAAGCAAACATCTATACTGAGACTAAAACAATAGTGTATCTAGCATGCAGGGTGTGTGGACAATAGTAGCATACAGGAGCAAAGGGACACGAATAGTGCGCCAGAAAGCAGAAATACATATACTAGGAGTAGATGGGAGGTCGGCTCTACAAGCTAGTGGGTGTGTAGAAGGTACACGTGCAATTATGTACCTGGGCAACAGAAATGAAAAGTGGCAACTGAAGAAAAAGTATGCCATGTGTCTTCATGACTACAACCCCTGTAATATGTAGTGCATGCATTGAGCAGCGAAATCCTGTTGAGTTATTGAATCTTAATTTCAAAGAAAATATATATGACTACTACTAGCTACAATTTTTTTTGGCATGAAACAAAATTCGAGAAGTTTTAGAACCATCTGGTACAAAAAATGGGAGGTAGAGGTTGAATTGATGTGCGGGAGGAAATTTGTGCAGTATTAGTACATGATAATTATGGTTGGAAAAGTACGTCAAATGGTAATGATGAGAATCCACATTCAGTACATAAAATTAATAGGGTTTATAATAGAAAAACGTTTACTTTACTCCTTCGTACTATTGGACAAGTCTGAATATAATCCCTTTACTAACCTTTGGTTTGTTTGACCCCCAATCAGCTGACTTTGTACCTTTGGTCCTTATTCTATTCCACCGTGACGACGTGTACAGGGATTAGATCCAGATTGCCACCTCAGTGTGCCATCTCAATGGAGGCTTTTGCAGAAGCCTCCTTTTTATTAATGGTGTTCTGATGAAGGCATTCCTTACCGGTGGTATGGCATCTTGATAAAAATCCACGATAAGACATGTTGTTTAGACCATCGAATCGTGTTTTATAAACAAGCTTAATGATAGCCAAATTTTCTTAGCAAATCTAATAAGGGAGAAAACCGACTCTCCAAGTAATTAAGCAACTTTTTCCCAGATAAGGATCCCGATCTCATGCGAGCAAATTTATTGGTTTGGAAGAAAAGCAAATTAAAAAAGCAATGTGGTCAATTGTGTGCAGAGAGTCAACGGCTTGTACATGCATATGTATCCGCAAAAAGGAAGGGAAAGTGTTGCCTCTGCAAGAGTGATCATGTTTGCATGGACTGCAATGCATGAAAAAATTCTAACAGCTGATAACCTTAAAACAAAGGGATGGGACAACAGTATCGTATGCCCACTGTGCCTAGAAAATCCAGAAACAGTATTTCATCTATTAATAAGCTGCGGCTTTGCACGCGGAGAATTTCAGATTATAGCTGTTTGGTTCTCTTTTGCAGAAATACAAGATACAGGGCAGCATGCACAAGGAGTGGCAACATGGTTGCAAGCGGCAAGCAAAAGCTTCGACCGTCAAAACAGGAGGCAATTAAGTTGTGGGAATCATACTGTACACCTGGCGGAATATCTAGAAAGAAAGGAATAGACGCCTCTTTGAAGGAACAAAGAGGAGCTGCTGCACGTAGCAATGTTGGCCAAGGAGGAGATCGACGCATATGAGTGGGCAATGAGCGCATCGTGACAGCAAGAGGACCATTAACATCAAGGACATTCGTGTGATCTTTTTCTTAAATCCTATTGTTTGGTTTTTCTTAGTTCCAAGCACGATGGGGTGCTAACTATGCTTTCTCTTCGGTTGATGCTATCCAGGGATGCCATCTAAACGAAAGAACCTTTTGTGTTCCTCCATGTACTTTTTTTCCTGCTATAATGAAATGGCAGAGCACCTGCCTTTTTTCTTCAAAAAAAAAAAGTGTTGCCTCTTGTGAAGGAAAATTTTTAGATTTGGGGTCGCCATTGCGTTGTGTTAATGCACTACCGGCCCTAAAAATATTTTCATGGTACAGAATTTCCTCCTTGTGCACCATAGTTTGCTTCAATATTTTTGGTTGACTTGTTTAATAAAGCTCAATGTGCTGCCTTCAATAGTTTGCTTCAAAATTTCCTCCTAGTGCGCCATTATCGGTTGAACAAACTTGTTTGTAGTCAGTGTTCTAACACATACTATACTACTAAGTGAGCCTGATCGACTGTGCTGGCTGCATCTCTGCTGTGCATGTAGGAAACACCTGCAGCTGCAACTGAAAGATGTGCAGCCTAGCACTCCGACTACTCCAAAATTTACTCTCTGAAAAATTATATGACATTGTTGCCTTGTTGGGAGACATGATGCTCGTGGAGAAATTTAACTTGTCATTCCACAGGGACAAATTGATACGCATGACCCTCTTTTGTACTAACCGTGATACGTACCTAATGGCCACCCTACTACATCCGGTTTCAGAGCAGGCTTTCAAGGCTTCGAGGCTTTCTCCTGATGCCACCCGTTCCCGCATTCTGTTCGTCCAAAACCAGGCCATATATAAAACGCAAACATCTATCCTACTAGTAAAACAGTAGCATCCATATAGCATGCAGGGTGTGTGAACAAAAGTAGTACACAGGAGCAAAGAGATGAATAGTGCGCCAGAAATAAGCACAAATAAGTACTTATATAGATGCGAGAACATTTGTACTACAAGCTACTCCTTCTATTCCTTTTTACTTGCCGCCGTTAACTTTGACTAAATATTTTGATCGTTGGTCTTATTCAAAAAATTAGTTCAAATATAAAAAATTAAAAGTTAAGATTTAAAAACCTTAAGTAATAAATCAAATCTTAACAAAACATTTGATATTTCTCATATTTTTTTAAATAAGATGAATAGTCAAAGTTAGTGGGCAAAGTCAACGACGACAAAAAAAAAGAATAGAGGAAGCATATTTTTTTGAAGGTTGCTGTACTGTACTACAAGCTACATAGAAGGTAATTACACGTATAATAATGTAGAAACAGATAGTAAAGTGGCAACTGAAAAAAGTAAGTCCATGCCCATGCCTTTATTTAGTTTTTAGAACATTTGCCTAACATGTAGTAGTAATAGTAATGCGTTGAGAGCAGCAACCGTTTCGTTTGTATTATTGAATTTTTAATTTAAAAGGAAATATCTATCTTTTTCTTTTAGCATGAAACTAATTTAAGTATTTAGGACGCTTCACGGGTTGATGGTTTAAGCATTTATGGTCAAAATTATAAGTATGAGCATTGCCAAACATTTAGGACGCTTCATGAGTTGATGGCAACCCATCTCGCCTCTCCCTCTTTCCTTTCCTCCTTTTCTCCACATAGGCCCCCTCCGACCCAGCAGGCTGGCTCATCCCAGTCGCGCCCTCTCCTTCTTTCTCCTCTCCCTCTATGTCAGGTCCCCGCCGTCTAGCCGTGCAGTCTCCCTTGCAGTCACCTGCATCGCTGCGCTGGTCTGCCGCGTCGCTCTGCCCTCCGCTGCACGCCAGTGTGCATGCCACCAGCCTAAACCCTAGCCACCATAGTTTCTCCATCAGCAATTGTCTAATCTTGTATCTGTCGTTCTTCATGTATTAGAAATTGGTTACCGCGACAAACTTGTATCACGGCTCTAGCTTGGTGCCAAGGACTGCTTGAGCGACATGCAATCCTGAGACTATTCAACCACATCAGGACTTCTTTGAGTTCAAGTGAAGCTTTGTGGCTTTGTCCTCATGCATCCCATTCCCGAGCTGCCCAGCAAACAATGTATCATCTCACTCTGTTCCAACTTGGTGTATTATGAATACAAATTAAAGGAGTGTTGGTCCATGGACAGAAATTTATGTATCACTTCCCGAAACAGACAGGGTTTTATGTTTTTTCTCCCATATATAACAGAGTCTTGCTACGAAATTTCATTACTTCGAGTTACGAAACCACAAAGTAAAAGTAGCAAAGTCCCAACAACGAAAAACAAACAAAAAGGAACGCAAAAAAGGAAAAAAAAGAAAAAGAAAAAAGAACGACCTCCACTCCACCAGCCCAGAGTTGCGACGATCTGAATTAAATGTGTACCCATCCCGTATATATTGACAATGACTCGGATGGGTACCATGGCTGGATGCGACTGCTCGTCGTCGCGACCTGCCCCCGCGCGCGTGCTAGCTTGTGTGCGTTGTTTTCAGCTAGCTGGATCAGTGGGGCGTGAGCGTTAACGTACCAAAGGCTGTAAAACACCAACCAAGATGAGGACGTGGTCGAAAATGACAACGAGAAACAGAGATAGCGGTTCTTTTTGGTGCTTTTTTACGCAGTTTCGAAGAAGGCAACCCGGCCGGCCACAGCAGGGCGCACGTACACATGCATATATATAGGCCATATATATATAATTATATATATGCCACGCGTTTTACTGTGACTGGTCACGACAGAAATACCAAGTAGCTCAGTGAGACAATCGAAGACGGTTCCTTCCGGCACGGTGGTGGTGGACAGACGATCTCGAAAGAGATGCCTCTCTCCCTCGCTCAACGGACGAGCAAGGATCGGCGATCGCAGTCCAATTCGACGACTTATCACTTATACCAGCCAGCCATACACATATCTCTTGCCGACCATCCCAAAGACCGGTTGACATCCGCAGCAGGCAGGGACACGAATCACAACTCTGCACGTCCGTTTCTCATGTTTTTTTTTTCTTTTTCCTTTCTCAACGACAGCTATCGTATTTTGGTCATGTGTATTAGTATTGGTACTCGGTTCGTTCTGTGGTCGATGGATTCGCATCACATGACAGCAACCCACACTGTTCGTGTGCCTGCACGCGTCAATTTATACGTATCTGAGTTAGTATAGTAACAAACACAAAAGGTCTACGCCTTAATTAACAAATGCATGCATGCAAAAAAAAAATCGTATTTCGCATGATCATGTAATCATCGTCGTTGTTGGTCTGAAACTCTGAATATAACAAATACGTTTGATAAGCAAAAATATTGACAAAAGCACGACCAATAAGCAAATGCCCCAATAAAATCGACTTGTTAATTAGCGTGATTCCTTCCCTGAGTGGCCGTTAGGACGCTTTGAATCTAGTATTTTTTTTATGTGCGCCGGCCGGTCTCTTGCACCATAAGCTTTTGAATCTCTTTCCTCATTGCGCTCCTAGTTACATATACCATGCGCATAAACATTCCCCATCTTCCCTTTCAATATATATAAAAAAAAGCGTTCAGGAAGATTCCAATAGGCCACAGGAAAGACATATTAAATACATGCTATAGCTTACTCATCATTCCCCGTCTCCTTATGTTTAAAACTACTGATATATTCTGATATTTAAACTCCCTTTAGCACACATACTCTCTATGTTCTAAAATATTCGACTGCACAGTTGATTTCTAACATTATATTTACCCGTTCGTCTATTTAAAACTTAGTTCAAACATGTAAAATTATATATTACGTTTTAAGTTTTTGTAATGATAAATATATCATAACAAAATTAATTATGATATTTATCATACTTTCCAAATAAGAAGAAGGGTCAAATGTAAAACTAAGCAACGTCAAATATCTCATAACGTAGTAGTACTAGAAAATGTTTTCTACTTGTTGCTTCGACAATTTTTGTTTTCCTTTTTAATATATATAACATATCTATAAAAAATGCGTTTCATGAGGATTCCAGTAGGGCAGGAAAGGTATATCTTGTAAGCAGCACGTACATGCTTCATCGTTCCCAGTCCTCTTACCTTGATTCGTTTTTTCATTACTTACATTGATATAAATTAGCCTTTTACTAATTAACTGGTGGGAGATGAGTTTATAGCACATATATACTTATACGAGAAGGTTCACTACTGCTTAATTGCTTTGATTATGTTTCTGTTTTCCCTTTTTAGCATTATGATTGCTCTATGTACTTTGCTGATTAGGCCTACTGCCCTGACCTCTAAATTGTTCTGTTCTATAGGCTTATTCTTCTATGCATGGTCACTGCCTTTGTGCCTTCACAACCATGTAGCTAGCGTAGGAAGCTACGTACTACCTCAAACAAAAACACGCACTAGCACTACAGGAGTACAGGAGACACCACCTTTTCAACCATTTTTTGTCAGGTACAAGCTAGCCACCTAAAGTAGTACACTGATTATTATGGTCAGTGTGCAGAATCTTCGGACCAGAGAAGTTGCACTACTCCTAATTTCATACTGTAGTACTACTAGTTAAATAATAGAGAATCATTGCTGAGTTAAACAAGGCTCCTGTCTATGTTGGTTGGTGTTCATAACCCTACCATGTTTATATATAGCCATCGACCAGTACTGTATGTAAACATGAGGTTCTTGAGTGCGTGTGGAGTAGTAGCAGTTAAAGGTTGCTGCAGAGACTTGCAGTCAAGATACGGTGATATGCCTGTGTCACCCTCTTGACATCCAATCATGCTTCAGCATGCTCACGAACCGGTTGGACAAGGGCACCTTTAAACTAGGACAAGCCGTTGCATTATTCTTTCCAAATTCCAAGGTTGATGCAATGTCGTCTTATCATCCCTCCATACTAGGCTTTACTGCAACTGCATAAAATTCATCATTTCACGGAAGGAGATGAAAAAGCGGGCATTCATACCTTCAAGACTGCTACGCATTCCGGATTCCAATAATGTCGATCGAGGTCCTATTAGACCTCCATAAGACAGTTCCAACTGAATTAACAATGGCAGGATAATGTAGGGGCTTGTAGCTCAATAGCTCTCGAGATGGATCAAAAGGGGGCCAGCCGGCCAGCCAGCCTTAGTGCCATGCTGATGGGGCTCTGATGGTGCAGATGCCCTCCGCCCCTCCCCAAAAGCGTCCTTGGTCACGCGGCAGGGCCTACCACAGGTCAAGCGGCTGGCACTGGCAGTTCTATTAGTCTTCCTGCGGAGCCATCTGCGTTCACATCTGCTGGAAATGGCTAGGCAACTGAACGCGCACTCGCTTCGCTTGCGTCATCGTCTCCAATACCATCATTAGTTTCAGGCCTTCACACGAACGCTAGTGAAGTAGTGAGCTGGTCATCCCGAGATGTTTAAACTAATACAGGTAATCGAAAATGTTAATCAAAGTGTCAGCATGCTTTCAGCTGCAGTACAATAAAGGCAAGAATTGTTTCCTTATTGTGCATGATGTGTCTCTTGGAGATACAACTAGAATTGAAACAGAACATGCTGAACAATTGAGGGGTCTAGCTGTGGACCAACGAAATAAACAAAAATTCCGCATAATTCCGGAGTGCGCTAAAGGACTTGTTCAACTGATTTATTGGGGAGTGATGTGCCGGTCTCCTGCGCATTCGAGAGGAAAAAGACCCTGTTCCATTCGAAATTCAACGAAACTTGTTCAGTCCAGTACCCCTGAAAAATGCCTCTCCGACCGGCTATCCTTTTTCATCAGCAACTATGAGGATCCTCCGATCTGATTAGTGAGCGCTCCAGTCAGAAAGTATCCAGGAAAAAAAAAGCATCCTCCACGAAAATATATGCCACCCAGCAGTGCAGTCCTTTTCTGTTGTGCTTCATTATGTTTGAACATACTCCTACAGTATTACTACTTACTTTACCGAAGCGCACTGCTAGGTGGCATTTTGGTCAAGAGTCGGGGTAGATTGTTGAGCACCAACTTCCATGCTGACAGTGACAACTCAATGGAATGATAAGATGGTGACTGTTTTAAATTTTGACTGAAGCACTCAAAGATTTGGCGTTTGGTGTGGAGAGAATGGCAGCGCAGAAGTACATTTGGTCACCATGTGGGTCCAGGGCTGCCCATGTTTGAGCGAATGAGAAGAGGGGCAAAGTGATGATGATGTTAATAAAGTGCGCGTAAGCTAGAGCTTTGAGGAAAGGAATACTACAAACGAAAGGAATTGCAGCACTCGATCTGGCTTGATGTCACTGGGCTGGAGAGAGTTTCTTGATCTTTCATGGTCACAAAGACGTTTCGTCAAAGATCTGGCTTGATGTCTGGCTTGATGTCTTTCTTACTTGAGGTGCACGAGCAAATGTCCACTGAACTGTCCCTTTGGAGCAACAAAAAACAATATGAAACCCTCACTCAGCTTGAACTTACAGAGATCTTGTCGTTACTCGCTAGTGGGTTCGTAAAATTTGTACTCTAGCTCCAAGAGGCAAAGACCCACTAACTTGAAGTGGTTTTTTTCTTTTCAGAAAAATACTTATGAATCACTGAATCAGCTGGTACATGTGAGAAAATGTACAAACCAACTCCAGTGTTCTAAATCATTCTAGGTGATTCATCGGGAAAAAAAACTCCAAAGCTCTTATTTTAGGAGCAGTTTGAAGGTCTAAAATACCTATAAGTAAATTTTAAGAGTATCTATAAGTACTGAAGATCTAACGGTAGAGATTTATCTAGACTCACATAGCAGTACTGGATAGTATTTTGTTTCATTGAGAATAATATTAAAAAAATATAATATTAATTAACTATAAATGTATTAATCGTTATTATCAACAAGTTTCTCATTTAGGATCATATTTTTGACCCATAAATGTATTAATAAAATAAAATTAGTTAAAATAATTAATTAAATAAAAAATACTAAATTATTATTAAAATACTGATCAATATTTTGATGGAAATACTGACCAGCATTTCGAACCTTAAAACTGCTCTATTTTAGCCGCCCTGCCCTGCTGTGTTTCAGCAGCGTGTGGTAGGCTCTGTCGGCAAAAGATTCAAGATTCAGGGTCATGCAGCTAGCGGAACAGGACTGAACGCGCGTCAAAGCTGTTTGAAAAGTGGGATGATGTTGGCTACATCAACTGTGCATATATATATATATATATATATATATATATATATATATATATATATATATATACACAATTTGCGCATACTTTATAGTTCTCTGGTTGACTTGTAGGCATACGGTTGGCAGTTTCAGAATCCGTGTGACTAGGATTCACATGTGCTTTCGATTTAAAACGCGCCACCCCCTTGTCACGAATGACTCATATGTTGCCTACTTTTGATACATTATCACTACGAATACTTTTGTGTTTATAGAAAATTTCCCAAATTATTGAAAGTTTCATTTCATTGTTGTACGAAAACTAATAAAAATAATGGTTCCTGTCATGTTTTTCTCTCTCTAGTTTTCCTCTTCTCAACCCCCCCCCCCCCCCCCCCCCAAATTATATTTTGTTTTCAATTGTCTCGGACCGACGATTTCCGTAACCACCATTCTTTTTATTAATTGAAAACGAGTAGTGGTGACCTGGTGGTGGATATATAAATCCCCACTGTAGTTCGTGTGCTGCGTGAGTTGAGTGATTTACTGATGTGCATGGGCGGTCTGAATGATTTTTCCTTTTTGTCAAAGGTGAAAGAGAATCAAGTTCCTGCGATGATTAATAATGTGGTCGGTTGTCCTGATTCGATGTGTTTTTTTCTCCGATGCACGATTTAGTACTTCAGTACGAGCGAAAGGACAAACAAACAAAAAATCGTTTTTTGAAAGTGTGGCATATATATAAATTTGTTGGCGTCAGCAGTAGCGCGCTGCTGGGTGTTTGGTGAGCGATTATTCATGCCCCTCTTTGGAGGAGCCAAGCGTGTGTAAATGATGCTAGCATATGCACGTCAATTTGAGGACCATGCGTGCGTCAAGACTAGTGCAACACATACATATTAACATATATGCATGGCCCTCTCTCAGAAGAATCAAGACACGAAATGATCCGTGAAAACAACACATAGTAGTATAATTGTTTTCTACTGCTATATGGAAAAAACACGCGGTGTATCTTTAATATTCGGCTGAATTATATATTTAATCTTTTGCAAGTCTGAACCTGAGCTGTAAAACCGGTGCCATGCACTGAGCAAGTAAGATCAGGAACGAAACTTATCTGATTGATGGTGTCGGACGACTAATAATACTAAGGATAACTAACCAATACGAGAAGCTAGTAGTAGATTTCCCAAAAGCTCTTAGTAGTATATGAACGAACAAATTTGCGCTTTTTCCGGGGCGGCGCTGCCGCCGCTGCACACGTACAGAGCTGCAATACTTTCCCGGAATGGTAAACCTCCGGGGCGGCGCCACCACAGACCACCAGAGAAAATAAGCCAAGAGAGAAACTACGTACGCGTCACCGCGCATCGCGGGGTTGCTTGGTTACCCGGTTTGATTACTTAACCCGTTGGCGCCGGGAACGAACAAGGCGGTTGGTTTCTAGTATATTAGAGAGAGAGAGAGAGAGGAGTCGTTCTAGCATAGCAATGCCGGCTGCCGCGTCAGAAAAGTGTGAAAAATGAAACAGTTGCCGGCTCCTGGCGGCGGCTTGGAGGCGCGAGATAGAAGCTCCAAGGGCCCAAGATACGTTTCGAATTACTTGCCCCAAGAGTGCGGCCGCCCAGGCCAGCCATAGCCCACGCTTTCCCGCGTCTATATAAACGGCATCGGGCTGCTGCTTCTCACACCCCCTCCTTCTTCTTCCTCCTCCCGACCACAACCTCCACAAACACAGAATTCAGTTCTTAATCAGAGAACACAGCAACCAACCAACCACCTGCTTTGCTTACGGACTCCCCTGCTTCAGCAGAGCCGGCCCCTGAACTTCCTCCTCTGAACTCCTCGTCCTGTTGTGTAGTACTAGCTTGCATTAGGCTCTGCGTCCCTCAGGATAATGATCTTTGATTGTTCTGGCAGCTCCAACATCTCCGCCGCGCTGGTTCTCGAGAAGCTCAAAAGCTTTTATTTCTGGATCTTCCAAATCTTCAATAGATACCTCCACACCACCCCCACCACCAAATAATCTGCAGCTGAATGCTCTCTGTCCTGTAGTAGTATCATTTATATTTGCCTGTTCGTCTGCCTCAAATATTTACCTGGCAGTTAACAGCACTACAACTAGAGATAGCCTCTGCTTCTTCGTCTTTTGGAGCGTGCTCTTGCCACAGATATTTAAACAGTTTGCAAGTGTACGTCCATTCACATCGTCCTATTCTACAAGTAAGTAAGTTATGGGCACCATGACTCTGCCGCCCGGGTTCCGGTTCCACCCCACCGACGACGAGCTGGTCGGGTACTACCTCAAGAGGAAGGTGGACAACCTCAAGATCGAGCTCGAGGTCATCCCCGTCATCGAACTCTACAAGTCTGAGCCATGGGAGTTACCAGGTGTGCACTTTTCCAATCTTACTATCAGGATGTTTTCGTTCTATCTTCATATGAGTTGAATCTTACCAAATGTCAAGACTTTTGAATTGCTAGCCTTTTTTGGCCTATGTTTTCACTAGAGGTAGATAAAACCAAGGCAAAAGTATACTAATGGTCGAAATAGAAAGTAACACGCCTGCTGAAATTTCCACTTGCTGCTAGAGAATTTCATTGCAAGCTAGTAGTGGCCATATAGAGTAGTGTAAACGGGCCTTTCTTTTTCCCTGGCATCTGGCTTTTTTTCCCCGCTCTAGGCCGGTTGCAGATAAGCGCCTTTTCGAAAGCGACGACATTGTTCTGCTTTCAGAACTCAAATCAAAGTAGAAAAAAAAAACATGGTTCCGTGTGTAACCGCAAAAAAGCAAAAGCTTTAAGCATATTCAGTTGCAATTCATATAATGCAGAATAAATAATAATCAACCCTTTTCTTTTTCCTTGTGTATGACTGTGCAGAGAAGTCTTTCCTCCCGAAGCGCGACCTTGAGTGGTTCTTCTTCTGCCCCCGCGACCGCAAGTACCCCAACGGTTCGCGCACGAACCGCGCGACGGCGACGGGGTACTGGAAGGCGACGGGCAAGGACCGGCGCATCGCGTGCGAGGGCGGCGTGTACGGCGTGCGCAAGACGCTGGTGTTCTACCGCGGCCGCGCGCCCGGCGGCGAGCGCACCGACTGGGTCATGCACGAGTACCGGCTCTGCCAGGACCTCGCGCACGGCGCGTCCAACTTTATCGTACGT
The DNA here is from genome assembly GCA_001182835.1 of Oropetium thomaeum. Lineage (NCBI taxonomy): Eukaryota > Viridiplantae > Streptophyta > Magnoliopsida > Poales > Poaceae > Oropetium > Oropetium thomaeum. Next base: position 749,581 of record LFJQ01000051.1, read on the forward strand.
CTCTCTCTCCATCATCGTCCTGCTAGCTGGTCCATCACTGCATGCTTTTATGATGCTGAAGGAAGAACTTTGAGCTCATCTCATTAGGACGGTGTCTTGTCTTGCAGGGTGGTTTCGCGCTGTGCCGCGTGATCAAGCGGCACGAGGCCGGGCTGCTGCAGGGCGAGCCGGCGGGCTCCAGGGCGAAAGCAGCCGGCAGCAAGATGAGCAAAGTGCCGAGCAACTCGTCTCTCGTCAGCAGCGAGCAGCTGAGCACGTTCACGTCCGCGAACTCCGGCTCTCCTCCTCCTCCTCTGGACATGATGAGCAGAGGAATGTGCGCCGTGGCTGATGAATCCTGCAACAACTTCCAGAACTCCTTCGCGTACGACCTGACGGGAACGCCGTCCACGAACGGGCCGGCGCCACCCCTCTTCGCGCCGCCGCAGGATATGTTCTTCATCGGCGACGGCGACGACAGTTTCCCCGCCGAGTCGGCGTCGCGTCGTCTCACGCAACAACACGCCGCGCCTTTCTTCGGCGGCGCCGACATGATGACGATGGGGAGCGCCGCCGTCACGGAGGAGCACGAGCTCAAATGGGACGACCTCTCCTTCTCCTCCTTCGCCGCAGCCACAACGACGAACAACGCGTTCTCCACCGCCGCCGACATGCTGTGCAGGCAGGCCAGCGACGGCGTCGACGACCTGGCGGCGTTCTTCTTCTCCGAGGAGAACAGGGTCGTCTTCTGAATTCTGATCGCGGCGCCCGGGCCACAGCGACCGCGTATGCATGATCATCGATCATTCTGCAGGCGTCGCCACACTCAAAGGAGTAACGGAGAACTGGAGAACCTAAGGTTTTCAAGAACTTTTAGCATTATAATTGCTACCAAAATTGGCAGTATATTTTTCAGCCAGTGGTGGGCGTATATATAAGTATAAATATTTGCGCATTTCATCAATATATACAAGCTACGTACAAAAAGGCTCTTGGCGTTGGCTACAGAGTGAAGGACCCTTTTAGTATTTCCGTCGCTTGCTGTGGCACCGTCGTGTTAGGTTTCGTGTCTGTACTATCTGTCTCTCTCTACTGTGTACTACTCTCTCTAGTCTCTTCCATGTACAAAACTGAGCCATATAGTACTGTAATGTAATGTCGCAGTGCTTAATTTGTAGCATAATCAATTGCCTTCTGGCCGTATTGTACTGTAACTATCTGTGCATGGAGATAATTACTGTATTACAAGTAATCGAATACTAACTTCAGACATAAATGAATGGACTTGAACTAGTACCCTATAGTACTGCAAAACTGTCAACGACGACACAGCTCTGAATATGATGACGAAAGTGACTGGTAGTGTATATATATGTGTGTGCGTGTGTGTGTAGTCAGAAAAAGAATGAAAAACTAAAACTCAAAAGTAAATGGCATTATGCACACGTCTACTAGCATTTGTGAAAAGGAACGAATGGCTTAGCAACGAAGGTCCAAGTGCCAGGTAGCTGACCATCCACTTCAGGTAATAAAACACAACGTATATTAATATTAACTGAGAGAATTTCCCACTACGCGTATGGAGAAACCGTAGGAAGGGACAAGCACAAACCAGTGCCTAGTAGCTTGCCGACCGGCCAGGAAAGAGCAGCTAGCTACAGCTACAGGTAGCTGAGCAAGCCGTCGTCGACCCATCAGGAAGAGAGAGAGAGAGAGAGAGAGAGAGAGAGAGAGAGAGAGAGAGAGAGAGAGAGAGAGAGAGAGAGAGAGAGAGAGAGAGCGCTCAACCCAACCAAACCAACGCGGCGCACGAAGGCGCTATTCGCGCGACAGAAAGGCTCGAATCGAATGAAGCATCTGCACCGTCATTCTCAGAATCTGACGGCCACAAAGGAGAGGACACCGTGTGTCGCCGTCGCCGCCCGCGGTTTGGGATGCGTTAAGTGCTTCCACCTTTTTTCTTCTCCGGGAGGAGTACATTATTATTGTTTGTCCTCGCCAAGTCCAGGTCGTGCAATAAGCGCTTGCCGCTATAAAGTGAAGAAGAAATTTCCTGAAATAATTCTGGAGGTTGCTGGGTAGTACCACTAAGTAATTAATTTAACTTGAGTTTAAAAGGCTTGTTTTTGTTCATTATATTCGTTCAAAGAAAAAAAAAAGAATCCTTGGTAGAAAGGGAACTGTTACCCTTTCTGGAGTTACACAGGTACTCTCTTCGTCTTTTTAAATTGTTGTTGTTAGTCAGCATAGTAACTATTGTTTAAATATGAATCAAAATAGTTGTCCTAATAATGATCATTTTAAAACCGAGGGAGAGTATGTGTTCTTTTCACATTCAGTTCGTGACCGAATGCAATCTGCTACTTTAATCCATTGGGTCCATGGGCCGACCCAGCCACGATAGAAGCACACGAGCCCATTCGATAGTTGTGCTGTGGGCCACCCGCCGGCCGCCGCCTGCTCCACGACTCCCCCCCGTCCCGCTTTGGCGTCGGCTGCAATGGCGTCAGCGGCGCCGGAGGCCTTCTCGCGGCGCCTGGGCGCGGCCGTGCGGGCTCTCTCCGGCGCATGGTACGGGCGTCACATGGCTGCCGCCGAACGCGCCATCCGCGCCCGGCTGCCCCTCGTCGACCTCGTCCTCGAGGTCCGCGACGCCCGCGTACGGTTCCTCCCCTCGCTACCCATGTACTACTGATGTGCTTGCCGTCGCGCAAAATTCACGGGCGCATGCGTGCTCCCCGCAGATACCCGCCTCCTCAGGGTTCAAGCCCCTCCTCGGCCGCCGCCCTCTGGAACCTGACGGCCACCGGGTCATCGTGCTCAACAAGGCCGACTTGGCAGATCCGTGGGAAACCAAGGTAAACAAGTCTGAACCCTATGCTGAACGATGTGCAGGATGTTCTGATATACGAGAGTTGTTTGTCGTGGTGATTTCAGAAGTGGGTAGCCTACCTGAAGCAGAGGAGCTGTTGCTCGTGTCTCGCGGTTAATTCACACAACACGGAAAGCACCCAGGAGGTAGGCTTTGTTGTTCGTGAATTAACCCTAGTGCGCATTGTTCATGGGAACAGCTGATGATTTAGCAATTAGATACGGCAGTTTCACTTCGTTTGCTACACAGAATATTCATGTCTGATAGGGTAACTCTTTTTTTTCTTTTTTCTTTTTAAAAAAACAATTATGCAGCTGTTGAACGTTGTGCGATCGAGGATCAGGGAGATCAAACATGGTGACAATAATTGCGTGGGAACGGTTCTCCTGGTTGGGATTCCTAATGTTGGGAAGTCGACCATCGTGAACACAATGCATCAAATTGGGAGGATTGGAGCAGCAGGTGACATTTGATTATCTGTTATTCTTCTGTTTTTTACTTTTTTTTTTCGACTCTGATTTTTATGCTGCAAGTCTGTCCAAGAGAAGGGAAAGCTCAAGCATGCAATTGTTAGCAGCCATCCTGGAGAAACAAGAGATATTAGTGGTTACAAGGTAATTCGGTTCATCTTGTATACTGCATAGTACTTTTACGATGCATGAAGCCAAATCCTTATCTTCGAGAGCTTATGAAACAGTAATACTACCACTCCTTAGAAGAAAACTTATGATACGCCAACATTCATCATAAGGAGCATAAATGCTACTTCTGTTACATCAACTGAAAGTTTGGATTTTTTTTTCTTATTGACGAACAAAAATGACTACAATGACTCAAAAAGGAGACCTCTTCCTAGAGCTCCTGAGTTTGTACAGACAAGTTTTATCTTCTTTTGGTTCTCCAGGTTTAGTGGGGTGATGGGGTGATGTGGACCACAGGTCCCCGCCCGGATGTACAGTCTTTTCTTTTTCTCTATCGCTTAAATAAAATCATAACACAGCAAAGCATGTGTTTTGCTGCACACAAAGTGCGTAGCAGAAATCACTAGATCAAGATGTTTTAGTTTAGCAACCCTCTATATGGGAGTCAGATGATGAAGGTTACATCTTACAAGGTTTACTGGTCTGCAGGTTGCTAGTCATCCGAATATATTTGTGTTAGACACTCCTGGTGTGCTGTCATCTAGATTGGCAAATGATGATTTTTGTTCCAGACTAGCTTTGACAGGTACTAATTACTGTGAGTGTGAAGTATATGCTGTAACTTTTAAGTACATTTCCTTGTTGCTGATGTATGTTCACACTTTTGCAGGGGCGATCAAAGATTCCTTGTTAGAGGAGTATGATATTGCACAGTGTGTTCTTGAACTCATGAACTCGCACGGGGAATATAGGAAGTGGGAGAGCTTGAATCAAGTGGGAGATAAATTTTCCTCTGGCATCACCAGTTCCTCCAGGAGGCACAAAAAGATGCGACAATATGTTTCAGATCATACTCAGGTGACTGGCAGAGAGTTTAGAAGTTTTATGCATGATAAATTGCAGCCTAGTATCATCTTTGTTTTGCAACTTTCTCATATAAAATAAAATTTTTACATTTCTCATACATAGATTATTTCAAGGGGGAAGTATACAAGGCGTCATTTGTATGCCATTTGTCAACTAGTTTGTCGTATTTATGCAGGATTTTGTTGTAAAAGCTATACGTCAAATTCTTTTTGAGTCTATATCATCTTTTAACGGGGGTCCAAGAAAGGAGGATGACTTCAGAAGTTTGATAGACTGCCAAATGGTATCCTTGCAGGAGGTTTTCAATGTTTCCACTGAATCGAGTGAGGATATGCGTAAATCTGTAGCTTTGAAACTAATCAAACTCTATCGTACTGGAAGGCTTGGCCACTATACCTTAGACCATGTTCCAGATGATAGGCAAGAAGTTGCTGCATAAATAATCTTACCTAGTGCTTGTCACAGAACGATATGTTTAAACTAGAAAGGGAATGCTTACTGAAATCGTAATATGTATTGTGGGTCCAGTTATTGGGATTTCTACAAATATTTGTGGTACGTCATTTGAATTGGATCAAAAAATTTATCTGGCGAACAATTGTTGGGATCCCACAGTTCATGTTTTCTGACAAAAATAAATCTCTCTGTTCAGAATGGTTGATGCTCTGCCACATGGATCCATTATTAATTCTTCATACAACAGTCAGCGGTAGAAACTTGGTTGCTGTACAAGGGAACACCATTAATGTTTCTCATCTCCTGGCTTATCAGACCAAGGATTGGGTAAGTCCAATGAATTTTGCAAAAATTGCAGTACATCACCCTTTGTTTTTTTTTCGTGCAAGGAAAGAGGCATGTTGTTTTTTTTGTAACCTCTTATAGACCATCAGTAATTTCTTGTTAAACTGTAGTGGATGGATATTGAAACATGGGTTAAGACTTGAACATTAAGAACCATATGAGCACACACATTCAGATGGAAATTTTACATGATATGTAATGGTTAAGGATATGCCAAAGAAAAAAAAATCTGATTATCACCGCATCATGAAAGTTAGGTTTTACATACCTGAATCTGAGACTCTAGGCATCCATGAGGGGCAGCGACGCTGTATATGCATATTACCTGAGCATAGAACGAGTTTTTCACATACTTTTGCTTAATGTAACTGTGCACTGTGTATCTTTGTTCCCACTTAGTATGCTTGATCATTTTGTAACAATGTTTGGGCTTTCATGATCTGTATCAACCATCAAATTGCGGATAGTATCAGTCTTGTGCAATAATTGCTTAATAGGGTGTCATCACTTGATTGCAAGTCTTGGTAGCCAATGTGAATTGAAGCCTTCGTAGCCTGCTTATCAACGTTTACACAAGCTGCGGCCTCTCTTAGGTAATTCTAGTGGGATTTGGGGTTCAAATTTGAATTATAACTTCAACAAATGTTGGAAGGGCTACCAAATTAGCAGCTTCTGTAGAGAAATGTTGGTTCAAGTTACCTCATTGGCTATTCATTTGAAGTCCGATTGTCACTTTGCATTTGTGATTTTCTATCTTGCATAGCTAACGATATGATAAAACATAAGAATTCTTGGAGAATGAAATCACTTCAACATTTAAACATTTATAGTGGTGAATCACCCAAAAAAGGGAAAGGGTTTCCCTATGGAATTCCCTAGTGAACAAATTATAGGGACAACTTCTAATGTTGTAGGCTTTTTGGTTGTTCTAAGAGTTTTTATATATACAGAATCACTCTTTGCTATATGATCATTGCATATCAGTTACTTGTTGCTATATAAGAGTGTACAAAGAGCATGCATCATGTGGGTCATCTCACTTGTTATATAGGCATCTATCATTTGCAAATGAGCATCATGCACACTACTCATCTAGTCTGTAGTTTCGGCATGCCTGGGAGTGAGTGGTGTGAGGAAGTCTTGCAGCTCCAAAGTGTAACGAAGAGCGAGTGTTTGTGGGTCGGCTAAGTTCCAAAGATGTAGGTGGTGACCTTAACTGTTAGGTACATCCTGTCATCTATTATCGACAACAGTATGGTCAAAGTACCAGTCAACTGGCCCTCTAGCTGAGCCCAGAATGTCTACTAACCTGGTAGCTCGAAGGCTACCCTCGAAAACCATCATTGCTACACACATGGTGGTCACTTTGGTACAGTTGTTTTTTCAAACAAGGTTAAACATGTATGGAAGCTAGATGATCTAATCCAGTGCCCAGTTTGGTACAGTTCTTTTGCTCAAACAAGGTTGAATATGCATGGAAGCTGAATGAACTGATCCAGATGAAATAGATCTAGCAGTGTGTTTGGTTGCTTGCACGGAATAGTATGTATGGTTTAAAATTCACTCAAGTGAAGTGTTTGTTTGGGTCTGATTGTTCATTATAGTGCAAATGCCTCTTGTTTTCCGAAGAGAATGGAGCTCAAGCAAGCAATTTTCAGCAGCCATCTTGGCAAAACTATAGGTAGTTTATTTATTCCCCTAAAAAAACTCTAGGTATATACAAGGTCATCTTATTTTCTGTTACGTGTAATTATCCTCTAGGGTGCATGAAACAATAATGCAGTCTTATAGAGCAACTGCAACACAGTAATTCTTATCCACTCTTTAGAAGGAAGTGTATTAGTCCAGAATTCGACTATGGATCGTATCATAAAAAGCATATGCTAATGCTACATCTATTTGCATCAACCGCAGGCTACTACGTGTTTTCTTTTTAAAGAAAGTAACAATAAAACTGAAGAAAAAAAATCTTTAGTGCATAATGTTTGCTGCTCCAAGTGTGGCAGAAACCGCTTGTTTTGTATGGTTTGGATAAGCAACCTCCTATCCAGGGTTTACAATACCGGTGGAAACTGGACCAGTTTTTGTAGTTTTCGGTGAAACTGGTCCGGTTTGGTTTCCCTAGTTCTCCGATTTTCGTTTTAAAAATTTTTAAAAATTGAAAATTTGAAAAAAGTTTGTAAAGAGAAAAAATATTGATAATCGGAAAAACCGAACGGCTCATCGGTAAAACCGGATGGTTTATCGATTTACTTTTTATATAGTATTGGTTCATTTTTTAAAGATTTTACAAACCAGAAAAACTGGATGGTTTACCGATTTCAAACCATTCAAAATCGTTTCATTCGTTTTTTTTTTATCTCGTCTGGTTTCTGATCGTTCTTTCCGGTTTTCGTGGTTTTTGATCAAACCGGTGTCGTCTGATTTTTCCGGTTCAATCAGTATTGTAAACCCTGCTCCTATCTGATAGATGCATGATATTTGTATCATATTACAAGGTTTATCAGTATAAAGGTTTCTAGTTACCTGAATATTTATGTGTTCAAACACTCCTGCTGTTCTGTCGCCTAGATTTGCAAATGATGGTTCTGGTTCTAGAGTAGCTTTGAAATGTACAAATGACTTCAAAGTTCATGGCTTTACTTCAACTATGTATCATCATTATCTGATTCACACGCACACTTTGCACGATCCAAAATTACTTGTTAGACGAGCATGATGTTGCCCAATTTCTTTTTGCCCGCACTCAGTAGGAATATAGAAGTAGCAGGACTTGAATCATTTGGGACATAGTTTCTAACAAGTACTTGCACAAGCGACAAGCATTACTATGTTTTTCAGATCGCACCCATGCAAATGTGCAGCCTGGTACTAATTTTCTGTAAATTCTACTTTTTATAGAAAGATACGGTTGCATTTTATTTGTTAGATAATTATTCACAGGATTTGTGAGTGTTAGTCTTTTACATGACCTGTGCCAATTGTTTTGTTGCATTTGGTGCAGGATTTTTTTTTATAAAGGTCGTATACAAAGTCTGTTTCGAGTATGTATAATAGTTTAAAGGGGATCTAGGAATGGTTCATGAGTTTAGAAGATTGATAGACTGTCAAATTGTGTCCTTGCCAGTGGCATTCAGAACAATATGTTTAAATCTGTAGCTTTGAAACTAGTCATTTTCTGTTCCAGAAAATAGGTAGGAAGTTGCTGCATACATAGACATTACCTAGTGGCTAGTGCATCTCTCAAAATATTATATTTAAACTTAAGACGTCAATGATTACTGAAATTGTAAACACATGTTAGGACTCCAATTATTGGGGAGTTTACAAGTAATTGTCATAGGTGAAAACTTTTGAATTGCATTAAAAATTGGTTCGATGGGCATTATTTTTGTGTGCCAACACAGGCATTTTATAGATATTTGCGTTAATGTTACATTTAATCCTAAAGCAACTGGACTCAACAAGACTATATACACCTCATCATTTGGCTGTCACATTGCATATACAACATTATCAAATCTTTGTTTTATGTCTTTCAAAAAGAAAAAATCTTTGTTTTATGCTCTGCTAGGCCGCAAATGATAAGCATCGTGCAGCTGATTTGGCCTGCTTGGAATTGAGTGGCGTCAGGAAGTAGGTGGCAGTGAACCTTCATGAAGATCCAGTGGGTCATTCGTGCGTGTCTTTTCCAAAGGAGCGTTCAGCGAAGTTTTTGTCCCCTTTTCTTCTCCGAAATCCAAAGCATCGCACTCGAGATGAGGGTGGAGCAGTCTGAGGGCATGAGGGAGAAGGACAGAACTATCTAGTTACAACAAAACTGTTCCACAATAACATCTAAACTGATGAGAAAAAAATTTGGAAAACAAAAACCTATACTGCAAGCACTGTTGGGCACATGAAGTTGAAGTGTCACAAAACTGTTGGACTGATCTCAGATTGGTAATTGACTGGGTCATTATAATTAGTAAATGATTAATTATGTTTTAGCTACCACTTAATGACACCCTAATCGAGGGCTACTTGGTCCCAACCATTCCATGCTTATAAGCAAGGGCTCTGGCACCCCTGTGACATGGGTTTGACTTTGCTGCGATTGAACACTGCGCAAAGAGAAGCGAACAAGGTGGCTGATCTACTAGCTAGAGAAGCAATGAGTACAAAACACAGTTGTAATTGGGTTGATATCTCGCCTAGGTTCATTTTTGATTCCCTAGTGAACGATGTAATTATATTTACCAATCAATAAATAGTAGGGTGATTATAAAGAACAGGCCCTGGCACCTATTTATGTAATTAACACAATTAATGGTCAGGACAAACCCTAATCTCCATTGATCGGTGTAGCGTGACGGATGGTTGAAGCCAACGGTAACTGTCGGCGAGTTTTTCCACTACATGACCATGCCAAGGAGGAGAGATCTGACATCCACCGAGATTGCCTGCTTCCTCAAGCAAGCACGAGGACTTGGCTGGCCTAATGGCTTCATCTAACGATGGTATGAGTCTGGATCTATCACGTTTTCTAGGTGTTCATGTCTAGAGGCTCGATCATGCTTATGTTTTGATGATGTTTATGCAAATCACGGTTCTACAAGCAAATACACAACGATGCTCGACCCCTCCGATCCTCTCAGGAGCTATATAGAAGAAACAACGATATATATGGCACCCCGGTCCTAATATCGTCATGGTTTTTGGGCATTCAATCGTCACTGTTATCATAATTGTTTCTCTATGGCGTGCGTCACATGCATTTTACAGAGATTTAAGTTAGTGTGAGCATTTTATTTCCTGAGCAACGAACTCGGCCAAGGGTTGATACTTCCGTTCAAGAGGGAAACCAATAAATAGATGAGAGCTCACACGGCGGCATAAAAGAAACACTACACCATCTTGTTGCACACCCTCAGATAATATTTTTGCTAGTAGCAAATAAGTGAAGCACCGTATAACTGGTTATGCCTGAAGAAATTCTTAGGAATGAGTGGTGTCAGGGAGACTATGGCCGCCGTCACCCTGCTTTGAGGGTCTTGCATTGTCGTCGTGTGTGCATCTGCTTTGACTCGGGCATTACCAATCCTGAGCAGCGTTTCAAGTCTTGATGCTACAGCGAGCTTCTGACAGGACAGTAGCTGCTTCGACTCCCTCCACACTGCGAGGAAATCAAATGATTTTCATGCTCAAGCTACCACTCTCTGGATAGCAACAGGTTTCGTATGCATATGACCTGTAACTATGTCTTGCCCGCTGCTCTGGTGAGGGTGACCCTAGTACCACTGTACTGCCATTGCGGAATAGTGTGCCGTCCGGACGGGATCATTTGCCCCTCACCACTGTCCAACACGAGCGCGGCAGATGCGGTGTACAGCCCACAGCATGCTCTTGTGTTCCGTGGGCTGTTTTCAGGGCTCCAGCATTGGGGCAGTCCAACTAGGCCCCCCAAAGTTTTATTGTTCCTCCATAATTAGTCTAGTAGACTAAGGTGACGTTTGGTTCGAGAAGTTTCAACGTCAACGGCAACGTAATTGCTTGACGGCGTGATTAGCTGCCGTATGGGCGTTACCGTGCTTTGTTTGTTTGCGAAAAGGAATGTGACCGAACACCATCACGGCGTTTGGTCTAGGCTCCGGAAGGGAAAACATTCTCAGACTTTTGTTGCAGATTGAAAACCTTATAAGTATTTGTTTTTTAAAAATGCTGAAAATCATAAAAATAGAAAAACAAATGCCCAAAAATCAGAATTTTTTTTTTAAAAAGCTCTGAACCATTAAGACAAACATGGAATTATCTGAAAATACCACAAAATATAGAAAAATTAGAATAAATCAAATAATTCAAATATGCTGATATAATGTACAACACATATGACTTGTCTAGTATTTAATCTGATTTACTAATCAAAATGGATCATGTAAAGAAATCACATCATTTTATAATGTTAAAAAAAAAATCAATAGAGCCTTGCTTTGTTACATTTCTTACTGTCCATACAGATCTTAACATTCGCCCAAATACAAACTACAAACTAATTGAGAACTTATAAACACAAGTGTAACGTAATTCAAATGTCAACCTAGGCAAGCTCTAACTACACAGTTAGAAAGCAAGAGGTAGCTGAAACTTTTCACTAGCTTGACTTCAGAAATCATGAATCCTTTGACCTGTTTCATAGCTTCCCATCACTTTTTATTTGCTTTTACTGCAAAAGGAAAAATAATTGCATTAATGACATAATACTTGATTGAAAAACTGACAGGATACTTATGCAGAAATGGATGAAACAAATCAAAGATCACTTGACATAACGAATTAACAAATGCGATAGCATTAGCAAGAAGAGCACATGGTTACAATAATAAATAGCACTAACGTTATAGACTAAAATGGTTTGTATTCTTCGGTTTAAACCAATGCATAATACCATTATACTACCACAGAAGCTGGGCAGATAAGAAAACTGCTTTATTGTAGAGAACAAATGTTAGGTCAACATCATCAAAGGCTATTAAAAAAGGGTTTCTGCATAGATAAAATCATCGAAACAACAACAGATTTTGGAATCTGCAACACCATTTGTGCAAAGAGAAATTCTATAGTCTTTTAAGGTAGGACCTAATGTGGTACCAGAAAGCAGAAATAGGATCAGATAAATAATAGTACTATTTAAATCAAAATCTAATATATCCATAGATTAATGTTTTAGCTTGACAGGCAAGCAATGACTACTGAAAATGAATTAAAAAATCAAATTATTTTTGATATAAAACATTAAAAGAGGACTAGGTATTCTATCAGCATCAGGTGACCATCAAGGCAATTCTCACTGACAGCTAAAGAATCTAAAAAACTATCTGTACCAGTCTCCTATTGTTCAGCATAAATAGTCACGCCTGCTCTCTGAAGGTGCACTGACCTAGCAGCAAAATTTCATGGAAAACAACAAGCTTTAGTTTGGACCATTGCACGGGTTTGTCAATAATAAAACACAGCCATGGAAGTGTGCCCAATTCCAGGGTTACAGGTACCAGCAAGATGAAAAAAACATTGTATTCTCTACTAGATAGACATTGGAATGGATAAGAAAGTAATTCAGTTGGATAATTAAAGGGGGTGTGTGAGGTTAAGCAAAAAGTAGTAGCATGCAATACTGAAAGGAAAATGCACATCAAAGCCTCTGCAACGACATGCAGCCTATATGGGATTATCAGACGGCAAAAAAAAAAAAAAGCCAATCATAGAAGATTGCCAAATCCAATTGTAGTGAAGATTGTAAATGATAGCAGGAGACAATATTGTCTCGTATCTTATGCATTCAAAGTGACTCAGTTTAGTTGCAGATACCAATTTTCAGTAGTTCAGCAGTGTACCGTCCAATTCAGTTTGGAGTTAAAACACAAACTTAGAGTAGCAACTGGCTGCACATAACTAGAAAACTTCATTGTTCCTTTGGCCTTGCTATTGGTTGTAGTAGCAGAGTCATTTCTCTTTGCTCTAGTGGCTTTATTACAGGGAAAGAAATAGTTTTTTCAAGATGCTGAAGTATTTAGTACGCTGTTTTACTCGACTTGGGGATGAAAAGATCCAGAAGCACATCAAGAGATATTGTCTATTGCGAATCATGGTAGAAGCAAATATGTCTAACTTCATGAGGCAATACCTTGCTTTCAACAGAAAAACACATCTTGTCCACGAGCTGAATCTTGATGCAAGAACTGGTAGTCCCCCCCCCCCCCCCCCCTCTCATACTTCTTCCTTGTGATACCCAAATCTGGACATCCTCTTCAGTACGACGCTAGTACTAGCGCAAGGGCGAGGAGCTGGCAACCTTCTTCTCGGTGAGTCTTCGAAACGAGGCGATGCAGCGGTGCGTATCGTGGATCCGACCCCAAATCCCGGACCAGTGCAGCTTGCTACGGTTAGAAAAAGGAGTGGGAGAGGGAGAAGAGAGGAGAGGGAGAGGGAAAGAAGGAGGGGGAGGGGGGGGAGGGAGGGAGCTGGACCTCCCCGGCGTGAGGGCGCAAGCAACAATTGCCGCTGTCGCAGTCGCCGTCGCCTGGAGAGAGAGGGGAGGAGGGGAGAAACCCTCGAATGATTCGAAGGGAAGGGATCGATTCACGGTGGGTGAACGATGGTACCGATGACTTGAAGGACCGGACCTATTTGCAGCGTCAATCGGTTACAGAGGAGTCCAACCAAATGTAAAGTAACGTTGTCTGATTACACCGCGACCTATTAACGCCAAAAAAGATCGCAACCAAACACCTCCTGAAAAGGTTGAAACTCTAAACTCACGCCTAGCAAACTGCCCAGTTCCCAACTTGGTGTTTTTTTTCTCTTTTTTTTTTGTTTAGCAGAAATTTCCATCGGTTTGTTGTCTCTAAATAACTAGTTTCATGCTACTTCCCTCCGTCCGAATATATAAGAACTTCTGGGATTTCTAAAACACTGCAACGATAGAATAAAAAGATCACTATAGCCCTATTCAACGCTACTTTACTAGCACAAAAAGTACAATACGTAGCAAGAAGCTCATCTCTTATTAATGCGTTTACACTTTAGAGGGACTTCACGCTGTCATCTTTTATTTTTTCCTCACGACTGAAACCGGTGTTGTGTGTGGTACAGACTCACTGTAGAAATAAATGTGTTACTGATGTAGCGTACTAACCTGACTCACTAATGCTTCAAGTACTTATATTTACGGATAAGTGCAAACCCCTTGAAATGCTTATATATTCGGACGGAGGAAGTAGTTTAGTTCCTTCACGGGCTGTTGCTGCAATATCATTTGCTAAATCAAGTCACATTCCAGTAAGTCCAATTTCAATGGACAACTACAAATTTCTTCTATTCCCTATATTCCAAATTACTTATCATTCTAGCTTTCAACATTTATCCCAAATTACTTGTCATTTTTCTTCTCAATACACCTTTCTTTTTTCCTAATGCATCTCTATCTTTATCTCTCTCCTTCCCGTTTCTGTACACCTACCTTATTCTCTTTTCTCTTAGTCGTCGTGCCTAGAGCTATAACTACAAATAATATGGGACGGGGGAGTAATAGTTTAGTGGCCCAAAATTTTACCAACAAGGATGTTAGAAAATTTCTTTGTGTATTATTGGGATGTCAGACACTAATATTAAATTTCCATCATCATGTCTCTTTAGAAATTTCTATTGCTCAGCTATGAGTTAGAAATTCATTGAAATTTTTTCCATTGACATTGACGAACTAATTGTAGCAGTGCCAATTTAAAATTGCATATAAGTTTTTCTCGCACCGCAGACTTAGGGACCTTATATTAGGTTTACCATAGGGCCCTCCAAACAATAGAGCTGGTGCTGCCTGTTTCATGCAAGATGGTTGACTGCTTCCATTCCTTAAAAAAGTAATAATAAAGTTCACTTGAGGTCCTTAAACTATTTTTCATGTGTCACTTAGGTCTATAAACTCATAACGTGACTACCTAGGTCCCTAATCTATTTTTGCTCCATCAAGCTAGGTCCAAATTCCATGTGGATGCCAAAGAATATGATGTGACTGTTCTAGCATGGGTTAGAACACACGTGTCTTGTATCTATCACGGGCGGTAGCAATGATAATTGACATAAATGCTCATATTTGGTTTTCTATTCGATTGAACGCATTTGCAAACATTTTATGGTGGGAGCTGAGGAAGGAAGGACCGGGTGGGGCTCTGGCGACAATCGGTGGTCACCGCAATGATCTATAGGAGGATTCGTCGTGATTGCAGAGAGGCCTCCCCTGACTCCATCACCTCGTGGAGGGATCATGAAAGGTCATTGGAAGGTGGCAGGCATGACGTCTATCGCTCAACCAAATAGAAAACCAAACATTGATCTTTATTTCAATTGTTGTATCTACTATTCTCATGTCACACTGCATACACAACAACAACATTATCTAATCATTGTTTTATGATCTGTTCATGCTCACTAATGATAAGCATCATACAACTGATTTTGCGTGCTTGGGATTGAGTGATGTCGGGAAATTGGTAGCGGTGAACCTTCATGATGATGCAGTGAGATATTCGTCCATGTCTTTTCCAAAGGAGCATCCAGCTAAGTTTTCTTTCCGTTTTTTCTTCTCTGATATCGAATATGGGTTTACCTACATCAATTTCTCATTTCTACATGTACAGAAACCATCACACTCGAGATTAGTGTGGAGCAGAGTACATGAGGGACAGAACTATCTAATTACGACAAAACCAGTTGCACCATAAAGTCTAACCTGATAAGGAAAAAATTGAAAAAAAAAAAACTATATTGCAAACACTTAGTTCTTTGTAATTTTATAGCATAGTTTGATCAGCCAGGTTTATGTATTGTACCATGAATTGAAGTCTCAGGAAGAGGAGTACAAACCACCAGATTCACAGGAATACATGTACCACTACTACAAAATTGATTTATAGCAGCATCCCCCAGTTCACAGTACAAGCGGTACTGATATGTGCACCGCTTGTACAGGAGATGCGAAGAGAACAACTTGTATAAATCGATTTATACAAGCGGTTCTTTTAATTCACCGCTTATATAAATGGATGATATTTATACAAACGGTCGTCTTTAGAAACCGGATGTATACCGTTCCCATCAAGAAAAGAGCACAAAATTTGGTGATGGAGGATCTTTAATTCATTTCATATCTGATTGTTTATTTGAAGCTTCTGTTTGGCACAATCACAGCTCCAAGATCTATGCTGTGTTTTGAGCTTAAAAGATATACAAAATGGCTTGATTTTTTTTTATTTTCATTCTAAGATAGTAATAATAAAACGCTCAACCAAAGATCCAGAAAACTATTGGTCTAGAGTACTGGTGGTTTTTTTTAGAGCAATTAACAGCTATGTGAAATTTGTGCACATAGAATTGAATTGTCACAGCACATGTACAATGATGCTCGACCTAGGATCCTCTCAACAGCTATATTATTAATTACATTGATACATATAGGGCACCTCTGCCAGGTACTCGTCATGGTTGTTGAGCATTGAATCATCAATGTGATCATACTAATTGGTTCTCTCTGGCGTGGCATATGCATTTTACAGAGATTTAAGTTAGTGTGAGCATTTTATTTCCTGAGGCAACGAACTCGGCCAAGGGTTGAGACTTCCATTCAAGAGGGAAACCAATAAAGAGAAGAGACCTCACATGGCATAAAAGCACTGTACACCATCTTATTGCATGCCCTCGCATTCTATTTTTGCTACTAGCAAATAATGAAGCACTGTGTAACTGGTTAGACCTGAAATTCTTTGCAACGAGTGGTGTCAGGAAGACCATGACCGCTGCTCCCGTTCATGGCGGTTCTTGCATTGTTGGCGTATGTGCGCGTGCTCTCGCTCAAGCATTAGCAATCCTGAGCGGTGTTTCAAGTCTTGATTCTACGGCGAGCTTCCGAGTGGACAGCAGCTTCTTCGACTCCCTCCACACTGTGCGGAAATCAAATGATTTCCATGCTCAAGCTACCACTTTCTCGATAGCAATGGGTTTCGTGTGCTTATGACCTGTAACCATGCCTTGGTCACTGCTGCGACGAGGGTGGCCCGTCCGGATGAGATTATTTGCCTCTCACCACTGTCCAGCGCGAGCGTGGTAGATGGGGTGTACGATGCGCTATAGTGTTCCGGAGCTGTTTCTAGGGCCCCGGCATTGGGGGCAGTCCAACTAGGGCCCCAAAGTTTTAAAGTTCATCAATACTATAGCCTAGTAGACTAACAAGGCTGAATCTATGAACTCACGGCTAGCAAACTTCCCAGTTCAATTGACCTGGTGGCCCAACGTGGTGCTTTTCTCTCTCTCTTTTTTGTTTAGCAGAAGTTTCCATCGGTTTGTTGTCTCTAAATAACTAGTTCATGCTAGTTTAGTTCCTTCGTGGGCTGTTGCTGCAAAATATCATTTGCTAATTCAAGTCGCATTCCAGTAAGTCCAATTTCAGGGGACAACCACAAAGTTCCTTCTATTTGTGTTAGTGGTCCAAAATTTTACCAACAAGGATATTAGAAATTTTCTTTATGTATTATTGGGACGTCGGACATTGATATTTTCTATCCTGTCTCTTTAAAAATTTCTATTGCTCATCTATGAGTTAGACATTTCGTTGATTTTTTTTTCCATTGCCAGTCACGACGACCTGTGGGACTGAGAATTTAAAAGTACAAATGTTTTCTTTTTCACACCATAGACTTAGGGACCTCATATCAGGTTCAACACAGGGTCCTGCAAATAATAGAGTCAGCGCTGCCTGTTTGACGCAAGATGGTTGACTGCTTTGGCTCCTTAAAAAGGAAAACTCTATTTGGATGTTACTCGCAAAAAAAAGAATTGTTCAGAAACCAACGAATTACAAAATAATAGTTTCAGAAGCCGACATCAAGCAATACTATGGTATAGGAAAAAAAAAGAAGTCAGCCTACAGATTTGGTAATATGTACTTCGGTTTTATAAACTACAATACTTGTTGCATTCAAACACATTCAAGTTTCTAAAACAAAATTTTGTTTTCTTTTGTAAAATTGTTGTACGTTTCTTGAAAATTCTGAAAATACTTTGTATCAAACAGGCATAACTGCTTCGGTGAGTTTTGGGTTGTGCGCATGTGCATGCATACTTGTGTCTTGGCGCGTGAGCGAGTGCTTTGCTTGCTTCAAAAAATCGCTTTGAAAATTGAACATGAGACAGGTTCATTTATTGTATCCATTTCGAATTCTCATCAAAAGAAGAGCACAACCACCAAACTCACAGGAATATGTGTGCCATTCGCATCAATAAAAGAGCAAGAAATTGCTGGTGCGGGGTCTTTAGTTCATTCATGTCCCATGGTTCATTTGAAGGTTTTGTTTGGCACAATCATCACAGCTCTGAGATCTGTGCTGTGTTTTGAGCTTATAATTAAAATATACAAGATCACTTAGTTTTTTTATTTCTAATCTAAAAGGTGAATCAAAAACTTAGCCAAAGATCCTTAATTCATCCACAAGATCTTGAATTTCTGAAGTTATGTATGAGCAACCCTTATAATCAGAAATCTCTTGGAGCTAAAGCTCTTCCGTACTAGCCTAGAGTACTCTCGTTAAGGTAACTTATCAAATTATCTCATCTATTGAAATTTGTGCACATAGAATTGAAGTGTCACAGCATTTGTACAATGATGCTTGATCCTCTCAGAGAGTCTCAGGAGATAAGCCTATGTAGTGAAATCCATTCACGCGTGTGAGGAACGGAAACTATATTATATAGTAGCATTGATATATGTGGCACCTCTATTTAGGTACTCGTGTCTCGTTTTTGTTGGGCATTGAATGGTTGATCATAATAATTGCGCTACACATGCACGTTAGTTTTTTCAGAGATTTAAGTTTTTGTGAGCATTTTACCTTCCTAAGCAACTCGGCCAAGTGATGCTCGATTGATCTTTATATACTTTCATTCAAGAGAAAATAATATAGAAGAGTATACCTCTCACGACATAAAAACACTACACCACCTTATTGTGTGCCTCATGTAGTCTGGTTTTGCCAAAAAATAAATGAAGCACGCGGTGCAACTGGTTAGACTTGAATTATTAGGAGTGAGTGACGTCTGGAAGACTCTGACCGCTGCCATGTTTAATTTGGAACGACACTTGAACTTGCATTGTTGTGTGGGCTGTGCGTATATTAGCAATCCCTGAGCAGTGTTTCAAGGCCCAAAGGTAAATAGGATGGACCACCAGTTAATTTCTATAAGTGCAACACCGATAAAGATTATGACGATGTGGTGACGAATTCTAGAGCCATCGGAGTGGTGCTACACGACGACGAAGG
Organism: Oropetium thomaeum; assembly: GCA_001182835.1. Lineage (NCBI taxonomy): Eukaryota > Viridiplantae > Streptophyta > Magnoliopsida > Poales > Poaceae > Oropetium > Oropetium thomaeum. The sequence continues at coordinate 768,582 of LFJQ01000051.1, forward strand.
ATGCTTCCAAGCTGGTAGTGCTTCTTAGCATAGGGTTGCTACAGATGCCCTGAAGGTGGAGGCCACGGCGGGCTTAAATGGGTGGAGCTAGAACGCCTATCCATCGTTCCAGCACCAACCAAGCTTTGACTATTCATGCAACTCTCCCAAACCAACTCCTGAACACACACCTCCATCTTCCACCCTGAAAACGAAGATGACTTATCATCAACTCTCCTATGTGTTTAGCTAGATTTTTTTGTATTTAAAACTTCATCATTTGACAACAGCCATAAGAAGACATGTATCCTTGAAGGTATACATTTAACCTTCCACATCAAAGGTGTATATACCTCTGTTTTACACCCCTGAAACTAACTACAGAATATAAAGTTTCCATTTAATATGTGCCTTTAGCCTGATATTGCCATATAATTTTATCTTCTTCCTTAGTGAAAGAAACACTCCCCACTATAGTTAATAATTCTTCCTACTTATCCATTAATCTAGCATCCACAGTTCTTCTAAATGTGTTCTTTAAGTTCACCCCCATCCAAAACCTCCGATAAAGTTAAATTATGTTCATTGACAATAGAGTAAATCTCCCATTGAATGGCCAAACTGTGGAGTGACAAATCTTATTTTGGAAACTAATTTTATTTTATAAGGGAAGATTTTATTCCTTTCACGATAATTCTATTGAGTTAATACAACATCATGATAGCCATTCCCGGCCTCTACATTACAAAATGCACACAGCCTAAAAAAACGCAACATGTTTTGTCTAATGAAAAGAAAGACGAAGGCTAAATCGTTACCCATGCTCTTGGGAAAAAAACTCTTTAATCGCCTGCGGCCAATTGCTGACATGCCACTATAACCAAATCCCTTGAAGCTTGCTTCTGTAAAACAACCCAAGTATGAAGATAGTGGATAACTGTATATATAACTTGCACTAGTGAAGAAAAAGACTCTCTCAAAAACCAAATCATTCTGATCAATGCTAGTTTATCCAATTCCCCTATTTATCATATGTCAATGTTTCTACTTCCCAAAACTGTAATAAAAAGAATGAACAAAGCTAGAAGAACTTTCTTCTGGCAAGGAAGAAGTAGCAAGAAGAAATATCATATGGTAAAATGGGATTATATATGTAAATCCAAGAACAAAGGAGGGCTGGTATCAAAAATCTGAGGAAGATGAATATTAGTCTGTTATGTAAGTGGTGATGAAAGTTAGAAACTGAATCTGGTTTATGGCAAGATATCATTCAGGCCAAATATATACGGGGTAAACCTATTGGGTCTCTCAAACATAAGCTCTCTAATTCCCCAATTTGGCATGACCTAATGAAAGTTTGCCACATTTACTTACAAGGGAGAAAATTTATTCCTGGAAATGGGAGATCCATTAGATTATGGCATGACAAATGGCTCTGTGAGCAAATCTTGTCACAATCTTACCCTACCCTTTTTTTATTATTGCTCTAATCCTGAAATCACCTTAGCTGAATGGCTGCAGCAGGATGGGTGATAGAGTTTTAATATAATCTACCTAGTTGTTTACATGATACTTGGTATGATCTAGCAACCAGACTAAACTCAATCGGTCTATCCTCTGCGCCAGGTCAAGCTATCTGGATGTGGACGCCCTCCAAAATTCTATCAGTCAAATCGGTATACAATCTCCTAACTAAGAATGATACTGGTAACAACTATAAGCATATTTGGAAAGCGGAAATTCTATAGAAAAACAAGATATTTCTCTGGATGCTTGAGCAAAATGCTGTCTTGACTAAAGATAATATGATTGCACGAAATTGGAAAGGAAATCCTTCTTGTTACTTTTGTGATTCAGCTGAATCCGCAGACCATCTATTTTTCTCTTGTCCTATAGTGAAAGTGGTTTGGGGTGTGGTAGCCAAAAGCTTTGGTTGTAACACTAGACCCAACTCCTTACCTCAGTATTGGAGCTGGATTAACCAAGTGCTACCAGGAGGTTTGGAAGTCTTTGTGTTTGGCCTGGCAGCCATAAGCTGGGCAATCTGGAAAGCGCGCAATAACGCTTGTTTTGAAAACAAACTTATTAAGAATCCCCGTGGAATCCTATGTCACACTTGCTCACTAATGAAGTATTGGACAGGACTATTCTCTAGTGATATGTAGGACTCTATTCGAGCTGGAGCAGACGCCATGTTGCAAGTGGCGCTTCAAGTGTTGAATCAGCAGGGGCGAAGGATCCTCATTCCCATAACGAAGGGTCAAGATGAAGACCAGGAGGCTGGGGTTGAACCAGAAGATCAGTAGATGAATCCGCGGTCGATAGTTTCTCATTCTTTTTTCTTGGTTTATAGATCTTCCTGTCTTGTCTTTATCCCCTTTATGTTATCCGGCATTTATCTTGAGGTTGTCATCTGCTCCTATGTTGTTTTGGAATATCCACTCCACATAGGGGTTGGACCAAGCACTTGGACTTCCGTATGCTGTGAAATGGAAGTGGAGTAATCCGATTCAAAAAAAAAATCATTCTTCTACACCGAGATCGACCAATAAGTGGTTGCTGCCCCAACAGGACTAATGATTTAATGCCTTTGTCAACCACCCTTAGCCAAGTACTGAACATATTCGAGACACTACAAGGCTTAGAAAGATTCGTTGCTATCTGGATCACGACGCCGAATAGCCCGCACAAATTGACATTCAAAGAACAAATGCTTAATTGTCTCTTCCTTGTGATAAAAGCAATAGTTCGTGTTACCATGCCAATTATGCTTGACAAAATTATCTTGTGGTAGGACCACTCCCCTTTGTAGATACCAAATTTCTTTTTCTTTAATTTTAAGCAGTGCTTTAAGTCTTCATAACTGTTTATTTAAGTTGACATCTGAATATACCAATGCCACATTATGTGATTTCACCAAGAACTTCCCATGTGGATGAAAGTTCTAGCGAAAAACAATGTTAGTAATACTTGAGAGCAAATGTCCATGCTACTAACTTAGTACCTATCAGACTTCTGCACCAAGATGTATACAATGCTGAGGTTCCGAGGATTTCTACTACAATAGCATGCTTATATTAGCAATGTTGTATAAACAAGGATATTGTTCTCGCAAAGTTGCAGTACCTAACCATTTATCTTCCCAAAACCTTATCTGAGATCCATTCTTAACAGTGAAGGTATCAAAATCTTGTTTCACCTTCATAAGACCCAGAAATGAAAATCTCTATTTTTCAATAAACTTGAGATAATAGTTTAGGACCAAAGTATTTGTTAAGGAGCAATTATTGCCAAGGAATCACATTCTACGTTCTACGGTTATTTCACCGGGGATCAAAAACTTAAGTGGGATTACGCTGCCATGCCTCATTCAAGATACAACACCCGTATCTGCAGCATGCCGGCCAACCTAGCACGCGCCCTTCCGATCAGTGCCGCCACACGCAGCCATATGAACAGCCGTGTTGCCGCCCCGCCCCCCTCCCCGGCACAACTTGTCGGCGTCTGTCTCCACTACGGAAAATCGGGTCTTTGCCGAGTGCCAAAAGGCCAAATTTTATTCGGCAAAGCTTTGCTGATGCAGCACTCGACAAAGAACACTCATCAAATCAGATGCCCGTAAAGAGGTCTTTATCGACTGTTTTTTATCGAACACTTGATAGAGTCTTTGTCGTCTTTGTCGAAGTCGCACTATTTTATGGCGCATGCTCCGCCGGCCTGCAGGGATCGAACCCAGTATCTCTCCTTCATGCTACTCCTCCTCTACCACTGCACTAGATTGAGACTTACGTCTATGTTGGATTTCGGCATTTCTTATATTGTACCAAGCCGAGTGTAAATTGCTTGTTTGACCTAAACAAATTCAAATCAAAAAGTTGTCAACTATAAAGTTTTCTAACTTTTCAAATTCTATAACTTTTATTTAGGGAGTTTCTCCAACCGAGATTGTTTTAAAAATTCAAATTTCAAACTAAAATTTATTCAAACTTAGTTTTCCTTAACAAAATAAATCCAAATCCAAAAGTTGCCAATTACAAAGTTTCATAACTTTTCGATATATAAAAACTTTTATTTAAGGAGTTTCTCCATCCGAGAGGGTTTAAAAAATTTAAATTTCAAATTGGATAAATTAAACCGTAGTTTTTCTTAACAAAATGAATTCAAATGAAAACGTTGCCAACTTCACAATTCAATAACTTCTATAGATCTACAAAGTATTTTTTGATTGTTTGGTCAATTGTTCATCCGACATGGTGGTTATAACATTGTTTACAAGTCTCATATCACTCTTGTAGTAGTTTCATAACCACGAGAGTTGATATATGAGATTTGTAAACAAATTTACTTTCGCTTTGTCATATGAAAAAATAACCAAAACATAAATTGTACATATCGATAAGTTATATAACATTGTAGTTCAAAACTTTTTCATTTGAATTAATTTATGGCCTAAAATGTGATTTAATATAATTTTTTGCTGATTGTTTGGTTTTTACACTCGGAAATCTTTGTCGAGTGTCAAAAAAAAAGCATTCAGCAAAGAAAGTCTTTCTCGAGTTTCAAAAATAAACATTTAACAAAGAAGCATCTTTACCGAGTGTTTTTCATTTTGCCGAGTGTTTTTGTTTCGCACTCGACAAAGAGCTCTTTGCCGAGTGCCCAAAAAATAAGACATAGCAAAAGCATCGGACACTCGGCAAAGAGCTGGTTTTCGATAGTGCTTTAGTGCTTCTCCTCGAACCGCTGCATTCGTGCATCTGCTGACCGCACAACCCTTGTCATTGGCCACCGCTTTCCTTGTGTAGATCTAGTCGCGTCATGCTCCAAAGAAGTAAGGCTGCGTTCGTCGTCGCTGCCATCCTAGCAACTCGTGTGAGTTTCGTGGTGTTCACTCCGGCGATGGTGCAGCGCGACGGGGAGAGAGGTGAGAATGGGGGTGGGGGTGGCTAGGGTTTGAGTCGACACCTGTATCTCCCACGTGAGGGCCTCGTGTTACTGGTGTATGTACGCTCTAGCTGTGAACCTTGATGAAGATCCTGTGATGAAACTTATCGAGACCATGTACACGTGGTTGTAGCCTTCCATGTGTCGATGATACTCGACCAGCTATGTGAAATTTGTGCGCATAGGGAGTTGAAGTGTCACAGCACATGTACAACGATACTCCTAATCACCTCTCTGATCCTCTCTCGATCGGTCTCTCAGAGTTTCAGGAGCTAAGCTTTTAGAATAACATTGGTATATAAGACACCTCTATATCTAGGTACGCGTTTCGTTTGTTGAGCATTGAATCATTTGAGTATAATGGTTTTAAGTTATCAGCATTTTATTTCTTGAGCAACTCGGCCAAGCAGGGTTGCTCTATAAAAGGAGCAACTTCCGCAATAGAAGAGTGCATACTTCACACAGCATAAAACAAATACACCATCTCTATTTTGCTAGTAGCAAATAATATTGAAACACCTTTTGAACAATAATTGTATCGGCTTGATTCTTGAGAATGAGTGGTATCAGGAAGACTCTGGCTGCTTTCGTACTGAATCGGCCATTAGCAATCCTGAGTAGCGTTTCAGGTCTTGATGCTACTGTGAGCTTCCGCTTGGAAAGTAGCTGCTTCGACTCCCTCCACGTTGTGAGGAAATCAATTGATTTTCATGGTCAAGCTACCACTCTAGCTAGGACGCTAGAGCATTGGGTTCTTGTGCTTGCTTGCTGCTCTAGTGATGTGGCCCACAGTACTTACTACTTACATGGAATTGTGAGTCTGCATCGTGACAAATGAGCGGAAAGTCATCCTTCGTGACACGGTCCGCCCAGAAAACCTCGTCTCGGGACGGACCCGGTCAGTCGTTAAGCCAAGATCCTGTTGCGCAACGCTCGGCGAAGCGAGCGTACACACGATACAACACAGGCAAGGATAAACAGCAATAATTTTTACGAGAAGAGAGAACTTAATACATCATTGGTTCATAAATTTTGAAGTTAAATATTACATTGTCTTAGAGTACGTAAAAGTTTTGAAAACGATAACAGCGGAAGACTAGAACTATTACAAACTCTGACACTCGAACTTAAGCAAAAGCACGCGCCGTGCCCACGGACGTCATGCTACTAGCCACTTCAACATTTCACTGCGGCGACTCGCACAACTCCCACTGGAGGTTCCCGAACTCGGGGAGCGGCTCCTCCCAATGGAAGCTACCCGCTGATTCCTGCATGACGGCGCCTGAAAACTACAAAATGCTAACGCGTGAGCTTCTAAGAAGCTCAGCAAGACTTACCCGACAAAAGTGGCTGACTACAGCCGACTCCTAGACATGCTGTTTGACTCGGGTGGGTTTACTTGCAAAAGGACTCGCAAGCCTAAACTACTCTTGTCAAATTTTAGCATCAGATTAAGTGATTAGAAAATAAATTTAATTAGTACTGAGCTAAGCAATCATAACAGAAGTAACAATAACAATAATATTCATCAATATTCATTCTCATTGTGTCTCAACCTAATTACTACAATGTGGTGCGTTTCACGAGCATGCTCATTAACTGGGAGCGACAGCGGTTCGAAACGATTTTATACCCTGCAGGGAAAACCTGACCGTACGACGCGTGCGTGTCCCAGACTCGCACGTGGCAACCATTCACACCAGCTCCTGCAACGTCAATTCCCCTTCTACGCCTGCCTTAGCAGCGCCGCGTCCCACCAGACAACACGTCCCAGACGGTTTCTGTGGAGTTCCCACGCTGCCCACCCCAGATCTCCTCCTAGTCAGACACCGTAGGGCAGGTTCGACGTTGCAATCACTAGGCTACGTAGGTTTACTGGGGCCCATAACACCCAGCATACGACCAATACATTCAACACTCGATCAGTCTCGGACCACACGGATCAGACAAGTCTACGGTCACCCTGGACCCGGTCCAGTCGCCGACCTACTTTGTATCCTGTTTGACCCTCAAACTTTTATCTTTCTTACTGATTCACATTCGTGTGGCCCATCTCATGAAATAGTTTCATTCAACAACCTATCCTTTCGCGAGCAGCGTCCACTCTGCTCGACTTCTACCGGCAATACCTACTAAGCATAGCAGACTAGGGGGTATCTATACCAACTACCGACAGGGTTTCCTATGAGAAACAAATGCAGCTATGGTTTCAATCAGCTCCTAGCACTTAATGCACAAACAAGACACACTTAGTTATAAAAGTAAAACTGTAAAATACGATTGTGCACCGGGGCTTGCCTGGTTCCTCTGAGTTGATGTTGACTTCTTCGGCGGGGGTCGAGGAACTTGGATCCGCAGCTACTTCGTGAGCGTCAGAATCTACATGATGCAGTAGGATTATGATAAGTTCAAAGAAAAAGAAACTTATTGTTATTATCAATAGTAATCTAGGGTTTAGATTGGCGACGCCTAGAATTAGGGTTAACCCTAATTACTCGACGCCGTCGATTAAATTAAATTCTTAATTTGCATCGGTTAACATTATTTAACTCCTTCGGCTATTAAACTAGGATTAAAATAAAAATTTTAATTCTTCCCCAAGATTATTTTTAGTTGGTAATACTGCCTGTAATAAGCATTTTGGACTTTGGGTAGGGCCTAGATGAATTTTCTATATTTTATAAAAATTCCTCAAAGTTCCTATTTTTAGATCTTGTAAAATCAGAAAGCACTAGTAAACCTTAGAATAAAATTATGAAATTTTATGTGAGCATTCCTGAACACCAGATCTAAAACTTTTCTTTTGGGTCTATCCTTGTAAATGACTTTTACAATGCACTTTAGAAAATGGTATTTAGACTAGGCAGATTGAAGTTATTTAATAGGGTTAGATGCCATTTCGTGTTCCTAAAATCTTCATTAAATTCCATAGGGTGTGTAGAACCATGGTGCACTTGTCGATCAAAGGTTAGCCCTGGCATTGCTGTATAATGCAATTTAAAATTCAAAAACAGAAGGGAGTGTTTCTAATTAATTCTGCAAATTTCTGGTCATTTGTTAAAAAGTGCTTTAACAGAAAATTATTACTTTTCACGAGGGTTCTAAAAAATTTTGGTTTAACATTTTTGGATTTTTTTGTTAATTTCTATAGATTTTACAAAAATAGGGAAATAATCTGGAAAATAAAAAGAAAAAGAAAAACAGGGGAGGTTGCTCCGACGAGCTCCGGCGGCCAATTCCCGACGATGGGGTGGTCGCCGGCCGTCGAACCTTGAATTTTCACGATCCACACGACATGACGAAGCTCGGCAACATGGTATTCATCAAGGTTTTGGCCGGGAGAGGGGTGCTCACCGTGGGGGTGTCTCGGGGCGGCGGCGATCGATGAAATTCCGGCGAACGGGGCTCAAATCCGGAGGGGGAAGAGTGCGGGAAGCTTCTCGGGAGTGAGGGGGAGTGTTTTGTCGAGAGAATTTGATTGGAGGACGGCCGGAAGACGGAGTTCACCGAGGAGGCGGTTTTGGCGGCTATGGCGGGCGGCGGCCGGGACAGAGAAGAGGCTTGCGCGTGGGGGGGAAGAAAGAAAGGAGGAGGGGGAGAAACTTGAGAGGGAGAGGCACCGGTTTTAAAGGGGAAACGGGGTAGGGGAGTGGGGAGTAGGGGAGTGGCCGGCGCTGCTGTCGGGCGGCGCACAGGGAGGAGGGGCGGCGCGGCATGGCGACAGTGAGAGGCGGCGCCCGGGGAGAAGAAAGAGAGAGGGAGAGAGAGAGGAGAGGGGAGCGCGGGAGGGAGAAAGTGGGAGCGAGCGGGGGAGCCGGCAGTGAAGTCAGTCGTGCGCCACAAATGCCGTGTCGGGCGGGCGGTGCCCTGCCGCTTGGCGGGCACTGTAGCCCGCCCGGCACGGTTCTTTTCTTTTTTTTTTATTTTTTTCATTTAACCAAGCTGGATTGCAATTCAATGAAATGGCACACTTCCTGAGCTCATAAATTTTCAAAAATTTTTATGCATGCTTAGGAATTTATTTGGAACACTTTTAATTTAAGGTTCAAGTCATGATTTGGTCTCTAAAAATTTTTGAATTTCTAAGTTGATTATAGCTTGTGTGAATTTTTAAGAGGTCTAAATCCTTTCCAAAAATCTTGAATAATTTCCCAAAATTCTATTTTGAAGTGTACTTAATTGTTATGTAAAAATATGGCTAGGGTTCTATGGAAATCTTGATGGCCAAGAGTTAGGGTTTGGATTTCGTCCAGTTAACGAGATTTCGACACTGTTACGTGAGACTTCTCCGGACTTTGCTAAAGTGCTCTGTTGTTTGTCAAACTTTTCATAGTATTTCTTTAAATAATTTTAAACAATATTTCTTTTTATTTTCATAATTGAATCTGCTTTAAAGTGAGTGAAATTGGATTAGGGTTTACAGTCGTCGATTTTTGCCTTGGTGATATCTGGGGTGTCACACTTTGGCCCCATTGTTTTGCGCAAGCTATGAAAGAAGAGGATAGGGGAAAAATGTTGATATGCTCTGCTACAAAGAGATGCAGTAAAGCTGGTAAACATTACTATCGTCTTGGCATCGGCAGACGAAGTCAGCTTTCTTCAACAACCAGCGTTTTTTTTTTCATCTTGTCCGAGGAACCGGTAGCCAGCAGTACGTGTTTTCTATAGAAGATCAGAAGATGAAGCAACCGTGTATCGTTCTTGTTATTGTTGTACACGTATGCCTGCTCCGCTATTTAATATATATATAATTGGCGCCTTCTTCTATAACACATTAAGTAAGGATGGTCATATAGACTTGAGCTCAAGTTTCAAATTCTAGATTCGACACGACATTTACGCATATTCTTTTAGTGACATGTGACATCCTCATCGACAACAAGGTGTTCTTAGTGACTCTTTATAAATCTCAAGAATAGTCAGCTCAGTCAATAGTTAACGCTCATACGGGTAGGGTGTGCATGCGTGTGTTCATAGCGGTGAGTACTACGTGAGTGTCTGCATCTATATTGTGTTCTATATCATAAAAAAAAAAGACTTGGACGTGATGGTGGTGGTTTAGTTTGTTTGTCTTGCTTCCTCCGTCATGGTCAGGGTAGGCTCTATTGTTATATACTACTCCATTTTTTTAATTGTTGTCGTTACGACAACAACTTTAGTTATTTTTTGAACTAAATTTATTGTCCTGATGATAACAATTAAAAAACGGAGGGAGTATGGAGGAAAAGCTGAGAAGTTCAATTAAAGGGGCTCCTGGAGTAGAAAAAAAAACATACTTGAGGCAAGGTCAAATCTAAAAATTCTAAGAATTTTATATGGTAACAAATTATTAAGTCCATGCTTGGGTGCACTGCTGAGCAGCCATCCTACAGAAAAAACCATAGGATCTTGGTGGATGCAAGGAAACTCTTGGTTCATATATCGTGCACGAGTTGCAGCCTTTTTTGGTAGCAAGCGGCGCCGCCCTGACGTTGTGACACAGTACATCTGTGTAAAATTTGTTAATATGTGTAAAATTGAAAGTTATTTCTATTTTGGCAATCATAGAAGAGATGTTGTACAGACTCCATTATTATAAAGCAATGTTAATAACACTTCTTTTCCAACACCTTGTAGCAAAATTAGTATTAGAAGAAAAAAGGTGAACAAAAAACAGAGTTGAAAGGATTTATCGATCGGGCCTCTCTGTGTGTGCTCTGGGGAGCTGGAGCCTCCACTAGCACCCTGAGTTCGCACTGATGATGAAGCGATATGCTAATCATGCATGGCAGAGGCGAAGCTGCGCATCAGTATCCGGCATTATTACTATCATCTCTCATCATGTCGTGTTCGGATCGGAGGTTCTGACTTGGCACTGATGGCGACGCCTGCCTTGAATAAACGACAAGGATGGAAGTGAATGAAACTTGAGCTCTACTATCAAGGAGGAAAACGATCGAGAGGTTATTTAGGTAGTAGTAGATACTATGGCCTATCGTCTGAAGTCTCGATCTCTTTCTTCCTCGCTCGCCCGGTGCCGATTTTTTTTAACTCTGCCGGAACCGGAATGCTATAGTCCAGTTAGTGACTGTCAATTAATTGATCTGCATGTTGACAACTTATACGGATCGGAGTAAATATTCACATGTAGAATGTCAGAAGGGGATGTAGCTCAAATGGTAGAGCGCTCGCTTTGCATGCGAGAGGCACGGGGTTCGATCCCCCGCATCTCCACAAAGTATTATGCTCATTTTTTTTTTCACCCCTGACCCTGAAGTTCCAACGACTTACTTACTACTAGTAGCTTAAATCATGCGCGTGTACTTAAATTCCGGCTCCCACATCATGTTTGAACTGAAGCAAGCTAGGATGATTTCAACCGTGAGCAAAGCAACCCGAGCATACTCTGTATTTTTCGTCGTCTCCTCTCGTATCGAAAACTCCAAGCGTTGACACGCAGCTCTGCTCTTCTCCGCTTTACCAACCTGATGGAGGCGGGCAGGCGGCGCGCGCGCGCGTTGGAGGTGGAAAGGAAGCAAAGAAAGAAAGAGACAAACGAACACACTCATCCAGATGGATGCTGCGTTTTTCTCCTCGAGACAGCGCCGTCTACAGCCAGATGGAATACAGTAGATACTCTTGTGTTGAACACCCGATACACACGAGGGCAAACTGGCAAAGCAAGTCCCTTCCTTTCCTTCCCAGCCGTGGACAAAAATATCGTCGATTTTACCCAAGAGAATAATATTTTCCTCGTCGTATTACTCTGGCACGTAACATAACCAACCATTCAAAGGCAGGCTGTATGTAACACATGATGTTCAGTACCATCTAACAAAAGCCAAGTGAACATGCAGCAGATTCTCAGCGAACGAAGCCGCCAGAGCTTCTAGAGTTCTTCCAACCTCACTCACATACGTGCACGTGTCTCCTTTGCCTCTTTGGCACTAGCACTAGCCTCCAACTAACAACATAGTACTACTAGTATGAGGACAAGTACAATCATAGAGCTATTGTAAGAACAAACAGATTGTTATGGGCTGCTTCACCAATCGCAGTAAATTATTCTAAATACTGTATCACGGTAGTGTACTACTGATAAGTAAAGTGGCAGTGCACCAAATCCTCTCCGAGTCTAAGCTTTGTTTGATCAGTGCAAAGGTGTTTGTGGTCAGTCACTTCGCTTGGCGGCGAGCGCAGCAGCCACAGGCCAATCGGTCACAGGAGCAAGTGGCCTGCCACAGGCCCACAGCTAGAACGGTAAAATCCGATCACGTCGTTCCAGATCCTACCGGACGCATCCCGGTGCTGGTGATGACAGCTACTTGCTGGGGCCCACGAGCTGCCTCCCTCCTCCGGTTTTAAGCGAACTGCAAGCCCCGTCCCGACTTCCAACCGGAACACCTGGCTTTGCAATTAAGCCCCTTCCAGTTTCCACTTTTATACGCGCTCAATCCAACACTGAATCAGCGTCTCTCTCTCTCTCTCTCTCTCTCGCGGACTGGAGTGTGTGAGCGGAGCACGCCGATGGCGGCGGCGGCGGGGATGACGCCAGCTACTGCAGACGCGGTGGAGGAGCTAACGCGGCTGTACAGGGACCTCCCGCCGCGGCCGGCCGTGGAAGAGGTGGAGGCGGCGGCGGCGGTGCTGGCCTCGGCGGACGCGGAGGAGGAGGCGCGCCTGGCCGAGATCGCGCGGGAGGAGGCGCGGTCGCGGGCGCGCGCGGCGGAGGACGGGGTTCCCGCCGAGCTCCTCGCCGTGCTGGCGGAGGCCAGGCGCAACGCCGTGCGGCTCCGCGCGCTGCAGCAGCGCAAGGAGCCCGCGCACGTCGTCGAGCTCGAGAAGCGGTTCAGGCTCTTCGACGACCTCGTGCAGAGGGCGTCGCGGGTCGTGTCCTCCGCCGACGGACGACGCGGTTCCGGCGGTGATGGTGCGGTCGCCGCCCGCGACGTCGTCCTCGAGGTGGACGAGGCGAAGCGGAAGGAGGCAGCGGCTGCGGCGGCGGCCGTGGAGATAGAGCGCGGAAGCAAGGGCGGCTTCGGATTGGAACCCAAGGCCGTCGCGGCGCTGCGTCGTGCTGGCTCTGCAGGTATTTTGCTTGCGCTCCCGTTTCGTTGTATTTTACTAGCACCAAAGTTTAGCTCAATTCCTGCCTACAGGTATTTTGAATTTCTATTAATCGCAAAAAAAGGTATTATGATTTTTTTTAAAAAAAATCAATTGCTCTGAACTTATAGTAATTTTCAAAAGCAAAAATATGATAATTTTTGCAACCCACGAAATTTGCAGTGTTGGTATCGCTTGTTCGTATACCTTGTGCTTTCTGTTGACTTATTATCTACTACTACTAGATGTTTTTTTGTTCTTGTCTTCTCTGGAGTTTTTATCTGTGAATTTTAGTCAAACGTAGCTATTTAGTCTCGATGTGTAAAGCCAGTAAGTCATTCATGCCACACGGTTTTGTTAAGTAAAACATCTTAACTATTGAATCAGTCAAAAACAGAGAGTTCATCTAAGTTATTGCTGCTGACTTTTTTCATCCTACGGAAGCATGCTGAAGTTTGTTAACACATTGGCGTACTCATAGCGTGCCATGAGGTTTTTAGTTAATTTACAATTATTACGAGATAGTAGTTACTTATCAGTGCATCGCTATCAATAACTGGAAATATGAGCATCAACTCTCCAATTTTGTTTTTTATGATACACGAGATGGCTTTGTTAACAAAATTTCTACTAAGTTTTGTTGCTGCCAGTGTTTTCTTTGGAGCAACAGTAAAATCATATTTTGTCGGATGGTTATTTGTAGGATGACAAGGTACTATTAGTTGAGTAACGCCTTTCCTCTCAGTAGGTTGTCTCCATTCTGGCATTCTCTTGTTCTGATATGTAAAGATAAGCTCCACTGACCTTTCACTTATTCTTTCCTGTTGCGTCACACTGGTTGAAACGATAATTCCTCCTGTCTTGATTGATGATTTTATTTAGGGATATTTGGCTACATGACACAATTCAAGTATGGCATTTGTTGTGTCCTACAGCCAAAGAATTTCAGTTTTGTGTCTCACAGCAAATTTCACATTTGAATTGTGTCCCGCAGCCAAAAAAACCATTTTATTTTCTATCCGAAAAAGTTGTCCCAAATGTCATCAAACGGGAGGGAGTAGTTGTAATGAATCTGTTGTTATACGAATTTTAAACCTGGCACCAGAGATGTGCGTTATGTCAAATGCTGATTGTACAGGGAACGGGGACTTGGTCCATGCAGGACCCACTATTAAGTAGTACATGTTTGGCTCCCTGTACCAATTTTTTATTATACATTGTTGAATCCTATAGTGTTCAAATTAGTACTCCCTCCGTTCTTTTTTTTGTGTATCGCTGTTTTGAATCCTAATTTTTAATTTTACACATTTAAACTAATTTTTGAATAAGACGAATGGTTAAAGTTATTGGTCAAAGTCAACGACGACACACAAAAAAGAACGGAGGGAGTAATATTGAGTAGATAGGAGGGAGTGATTTGTCTTAATATGATATGAATGATGAACAGCTAATCACTTGAATTTGTCAAAGTAGAGTTTAAGGCCTAGCTATATTTATGCAAGACCACCTGTTCTTAAGAGTAACTGATGTTTGGGCTTCAATATTGTTGCATCCTAACGTGTAAAATGTCAACTACAGGCAGTGACCCGGAAAAGCTGAGCCTTATCCAAGTGGCAAGCCTTATAGAGTCTTCAGCAAAGAAAGGGACTACAGAGCTCAATCTCAGGGGAAAGCTGGTAGACCAAATCGAGTGGCTCCCTGTCTCACTTGGGAAGTTACAGGATGTTACAGAGCTTGATATATCTGAAAATAGGATCATGGCACTGCCATCAACGATTGGTAGCCTTAGATACCTGACAAAGCTCGACCTCCACTCAAACCAGCTGATTAATCTGCCTGATACGTTTGGGGAACTCTCTAGCCTAATTGATCTTGACTTGCATTCAAACCAGCTCAAAGCGCTTCCTACATCATTTGGAAATTTAACAAACCTTGCTAATCTTGACCTTAGCTCGAATATGTTGAGAGCTCTTCCTGATTGTTTAGGAAAATTGACAAACCTGAGACGATTACTTGTTGAGACAAACGAGCTTGAGGAGCTACCCTATACTATTGGATCTTGTGCCTCTCTTGTGGAGCTCAGATTAGATTTCAATCAGCTAAAAGCCCTTCCAGAAGCTATTGGGAAGTTGGAGAAGCTCGAAATCCTCACGTTACACTACAACAGAATCAAAGGCCTACCTACAACAATTGGCTCGCTTATCAGATTAAGAGAACTGGATGTGAGTTTCAATGAAGTTGAAATGATCCCTGAGAATATTGGTTTTGCAACCAGCCTTGTAAAGTTGAATGTCAGCAGGAACTTTGCTGACTTAAGAGCACTACCAAGATCGATTGGAAATCTTGAGATGTTGGAGGAGTTGGACATCAGCAGTAACCAGATACGTGTACTGCCAGATTCGTTTCGCCTTCTTTCAAAGCTACGTGTATTTCATGCTGATGAAACTCCACTGGAGGTACCACCAAAGGAAGTTATAAAATTGGGGGCGCAGGTATGTAATACTATGTTGTCATGTTATAGGTTATATTTTTTTTTACCTGTTGGATCTCATAGGTTCCTAACCCAACTTGTTTGGGACTAAAAGGCTTGATGGTTGTTGTTGTTGCTGCTGAATGTCATTTCTTCTGCCTGTCAGGAGGTGGTTAATTATATGGCTGAAATGTTTGCTTCAAGGGAAGGAAGCCAGAAGGGAGCAGATGGAAAGAGCTTCTGGGCGTGGCTCTGCTCTCTGTTTGGTTGCTGCAAAAAAGATCAAGGAGTGGGATCCGTTCCATCTTAGCTCTAGCTAGTGTTAAGTTATGTGCTTAGTTGAAATGTTTACATTGCTAGTGTTGGTCCATCTCGAACGTCAGGGATGAAATGAGGCATGCATGTTCTGCTTCTTTTGTATGTTTCTACTTATGATTGTGTATAGCTTTTTCTTGTATATAAGTTCCACTCTTAGTTCGGAGAAAACAATTCAAATTCATTTGTGTAGAACTTCAAACTGTACGATACATTAGCATGTCTATATTATAAGAAAATATGAAACATGCAGGTCTGAGGTTTCTTTTTTTTTTATCAATTGACTGTTTAGACACCATGGATTTTGAGATTCCACAAGCTAGAGGGAAATAAAGTGGATCTTAGTCTCAATAACCATGTTATTAACTTCAATAATCAAAACTCATGAACCCTATTTAAGAGTCATTGATCTCACAAAAATATTAGCTTTTGGATAAATAAAGATCAATGCAAACTAACATGAGTTTATGTATTTCAAAAAAAAAGTTTGTATACGACTTTTTTATGTGTACAAAGGGTCTAAGTTGTTCATCTACACAAAAGATGTTTTTGTAACGCTCCGCATAATTCGGGCTCAAAGGGATTTAAATCACATTAAGGAATTGCAGTTTAAATACTAAATCATCTTAAGAAAATTTCAATTATTTGGTCAGCACAAATTTTATTTAATTGGCAGAAAGAATTTTTGTAAATTTACATGAATGATCGCAAGATTAGGAATCCAGTGAAAATATTTTAAATTCGAATTCAAATTTCTAGATTCCACTTCTGTTCTAGATTTAAATTTAAATGTTTCCCACACTCTAATAGCAAACCTTTGGGGAAGCTATTTCCAGATTTAAATCAATTTCTAGAATTGGTTGAATTTTTAGACTCCTCAAAATATTTTTCATCAGTGAGACCCACTGGACAGCATGTCCCACTGGTCACCCTCTTACTCTCTTCCTTCCTTTCTTTTTCTCCCTCCCTCTCTCAGACGCGCGCCTTGGCAGAAGTCGGCCGCCACTTACCGAGTGCTTGGCGCTTCGCAGAGCGCATGGCCTGTGTGACGAGCGCACGACGCCGCGCCGCGGCTTTAAGCTACGCCTCGACGCCTCCGTCGCACCTCGATCGCCACACCTCTTCTCTCGCTCTCCCATCTTCCTTCCTCTCGGCCTGCTTGCCGCCTTGGTGCTAGCTGTGGTCGCCGCGCTCCGAAATTATCCGCCGTGCTCAGGCTTTAGAGTCGTCCGGAATTCCTCCGATCCCTCGCCGCTAGCGCAGGTCTTATTTTCCCCCGCTGTTCAAAACCGTTGGAATTTTAGAGAGCCGCCGCCTTTTCCCTCACCGAAACAGAGGAGCTCCGATGAGCTTAGTTTTTCCTTTCGCTCCCGAGCTCGTCTCTGGGATTTTGGCACTTCCCGAGACCCCATGAAGCTCGCTGACATCACCATTCTTTGCCATGTAGCATGGGTCGCCGGGAACACTCAAACCATCGGCGGAGTCGCCGTCGCAGGGGAGCCGCACCGGTGAGAACCCCCATTCGCTTCGCGTTAAGTCCTTTTTCTTGCCATTCTGGGTCCTCGGAGCACAGCGCAGCTCTCACCGCTGGCTTTTGTCCAGGGGGAGCTCTCTATCACCGGGAACGCGAGTTCGTCGCCTGCTGCCGCGGAGCGCATCGCCGCCGACCGCCCTCCGGTGAGAGTCTTGGCCATTATCCTCCCTCCCTAGCTCCCCCGCGTCGCATAGAAGCTGCAGGCCAACATGGGACGGCCAGCCGTGCGCCATAGCGCCGCCGCGCCATGGTCGGAGTGGAGCTCGCGCCGCCGCTCGTCGCCACCGCCGCCGCTCCGAAGCTCGCCGGCGGTCAAGACCTAGTCAAATTGACTCAACACGACGAGCTCGTCCCGCCGGTACCCTTCACGCGACCCGTCGTCGCCGGTAGCGCCGCCGCTGTAGCCAGCCGAAGCTAGGGCGAAAGCCCTAGCCAGGGTTTCCTGTTTTTAAAATTTTCTGCTATTTGTTAATTCGGCTGAGACTTGAATAAATTATAAAAATTTGAATTTGACTCAGAAAATAAAAGTCCAACTGTTCTGGAACCAGTGAAAAATAGAGTTTTTATGAAAAATATAAAACTTCATGGGTAGGGTTTAATAATTTTGGGACTTTATTTAATTAATCATAAATGGCCAAAAATTGAAATAATTGATTTTAATTATTAAAAACCTGAAAAATTTTTATAAAAACCCCAGAGTTCACCCTTGAGTTAGGAAGTGCATGAAATGGCAATTAGGGTTGTTTAGATGTTATTAAATGTTTAGCATGGTATTATGTTAAAATTATTCCTCGACCACTTTAATTCTTTAATTGTTATCGATCACTTTAATTCCTTGAGAAATTGTTAATTAATACTTTCACCTCTCTACTTGCATCATGTAGACGCCGACGTGAACGAGGTAGCCGTCGAGGTTGAGCTCGAGTTTTCTGAAGAGTCCACTAGTGTAGACCAGGAGGAGCATCCACAATACAAGCCCCGGTGCACTACCGTTTTTAAAGTTTTTTCTTTAGAACAGTGTATGTGAGTCATGTGATGTGTATTAGGTTGACAGGAGTTGGATGAAACCCTAGATTCATATGTTTCTAGTAGTGCCTACTATAGAATATTGGTACAGGTAGCTCGATGTAGATGCTATGCTTAGTAATATCATACGGTAGAAGTCGAGCAGAGTGGACACTGCTCGCGATATGTTAGGAGTTGTCTGGAATTTCTAGCCCTTATTAAAGGACTTGTGACGAGTTCATATTTTCATAGAAAGAAACTGGGGTCAAACTGGAAATGGTAGGATGGCAATAGAACAGGGGTTCTGTGTGCGGTAGCTCTGTCTGATCCGTGCGGCACAGTTGGCTGAGTATTGAATATACTATTTATATGCTGGAGCTATAGGACTCAGTAAACCTAGGTAGCCTAGTGACGGCAAAGCTAAACCTACCTTACGGTGTCTGACTGGAGGCGGACTGGGGTGGATAGTGTGAGAACTCCATAGATACCGTCCGGGACGGGTGATTTGGTAGGATGCGGCGCTGCTGAGGTAGCGTAAGAGGGAATTAGCTTTGTCAGATCTGGTGCGGACGGTTGCCGCGTGCGGTCCGGGATGCGCACATGTCGTGTGACCAGGTTAACCCTGCAGGTGTATATCGTTTCGAACCGCTGTCACTCTCAGTCTATAGTTTGCTTGAACATTCTTTCGCATATGTTAAGAAGTGAACAAGGAGAAGAATGATGATTAAAGTTGTGATGAATATTATGATCATTGTTTGACAAACATGGTTGTTTAGTCACAGTGCTTACTTAAGTTTATTTTTCTGAACTTAATCTGAGCTAAAACTTGAAAGTAGAAAGCTACTAATTAGAGCGTGTCCTTTTTGCAACTATCCCCACCCTAAGTCAGCCTTGCATGTTTAGGAGTCGGCTGTAGACAGCCACATTGACGGGTCAGTCTTGCTGAGCTTCTTAGAAGCTCACTCTTTGTGATTGTTGTTTACAGGTGGTTCAGAATACGTCGGCGGTAGCGATGGCTTCCAGTGGGAGGAGTCAGCCCCCTGATGGTGTAGTTTCCAGTGGGAGCAGATCGAGTAGCCGCGGTTTGTGTGTGGCTAGTAGCAATGTGCCGTTGGGCAAGACACTTGCTTTTGCTTAGATTCGTGGAGTCGGAGTCTGTAATATTATCTTTACTTTCGCTTGAAGACGATGTTGTTTTCGTAGTTGTATCCAGAACTTGTTCGTGTGGAACTGAATTCTCTGTAATAACTATCCATTTAATATTTTCTTCTGTCTGTAAATCATTCTATTTTCTGGCTGTGTTGTATCCTATGAGCACTCGCTTCGACAAGTATCTTCAGAATGGATCCCGGGAGGAGGGACCTCCCCCGTTTCAGGGGCGGTCCGCCACAGCTTTAAACATTCAAAACTTTTGAAGTTTTAAAAAAAAATGCAAAGAAAATATTTTTATTTTAAGAATACGCAGGAGAGCTGCATAAAGAAGAAGGTCAAAGACTAAGTTTTACAACATAGGCCATAAAACCGACCACAGATAGCCCAGAAAAGATAAGACAAAATAGCCTTATCAATAGCAAGCTTCCTGCACCGGCCAGCACCTAGATGTGTGCCTCCTCCTTTGATTCAGCTATTATCAATGCCGCATTTTGTCAGCTATTTGTTGAACACCTTTGCATTCCTCCCTCCAATAAATTAAACAGAATGTTGAATAGTGACAACTAATGAGTCGATTGACTTGTGCAAAATTGATACTAACATGGAAGATGCAAAAGCTTCCTTTAGATCACAATCCAAATAACAAAAGACCATCAATACAAGAACATTGCAAAAACACACCGACAATTGGGCCCACATTATCACTGTCATAGCTTAGATCACTTATGGGACCCACCTCTATATACTTTATATACCAAATCCCTCAGTTCTACCGGACAACCCTAACCCTAGCTGCGCTGCAACCGCCGCCACTGGCTCCCCTCACCCTTTCATCGCCGCCACTGGCTCCCGCCACACCGTCGCTGCCCTTAAGACACTAGAGGCTCCCCTTACATCGTCATCACCAGCTCCCTTCACACCATCCGCACGGTTTTGTCTGAGGTTCAAGGGTTGAGGTCGAGGGAGGTGCTAGTAGCGGGTGACGGTCTCCATCCAACGCTCCCTCTTCTCCCGTGCTCACCGGTCTGGAGTTCGTCATGTTCATCATCATGCCCTTATCATCTAAGCTTGTGTGGTTACCATGGCTGCTTCTCCTCATGTACTCATAGTTGAGGATCTCCGTCTTGAACATGTAGCAATATCTAGGGTCCTAAGAAGGGTCAACATTCGAGTAATAGTGAATGTTCTTATATATGCTTGCCTCTCCATCTCGTTTAGGTAAGTGCTTTTTCACTGATTAATGTGTTTCCATTTGTGCAGTGACTTCGGTGCATAGTCATGAAGAGGCCTTGAATTTCTTGAGTGTGGTATGTCAATATTTTATTATTATTTATGCCAATACTATTTTAAGTAATTGAATTTTGAATTATTGTGTTATATTATATTGTAATTGCTATGTTTGTATTTACGAACTCTGAATATAGGAAAACGATGTGAAGCTAATTTTAACCTATTACCATATTATTCATGGTATGTCTGGCTATGATCTTTGGAGGGCAGTTAAGGTAAGTTTTCTATTTCATAAGACAACTTTCCATAATTTATACATGTTGCTACATTAAGTTCTTTAAAATATATTGTTCTTAATAATCAAATATCTTTCCTTCTTAGGAGTCACGTAAATTAAACAATATTCCTGTGATGATGGTTTTCCATGATGAAAGCCCTGAAGAGGTCGAAAGGTGTGTAAAGATAAACACATTGGTCATTGTCACAATTGATAGTTGCATTGTCAAAAATATATTTAAGACATATTTTTGTTGGTAGGTGCATGGATACAGGCGTGGAAGCATACATCTATAAACCTATTGAGGTTATCGATCTTCCTTTCATTATGAGCTACATTTGATGCATCAGATGGAGGCAATGGATTGAATAAAGATAGCATCTCCATTAATATGGATTAATTACTGATCAATTTGCTTGATAATCGTTGACTGTATATGGTCTTTTTTTTTAAACATTTGTGCTTGAACCTGTATACTGCTATAAGACTATCTTCTCACTCTATAAACATTGTCTTTTGGGACAAATATATATATAACAATACCGAGACCCGCGGTTATCTATCAACGTTGTTGTGACACAAATGTGCCCATAAGGAATAAAAAAATTTCATCCTATACACGATGCTCCTTAAAATTATTGGAGCTGTGACACAAATGTGCCCATAAGGAATAAAAAAATTTCATCCTATACACGATGCTCCTTAAAATTATTGGAGCAGAGCTAGATCGAGTAGAACCCGTGTTTTCCTTCTTGAATTCATTTTCCTTTGCACGGTGGCCCACCTCCAAAAATTGCACGAAGCGAACAAACAAGGTTTTTCATGTCTCCTGCAGTCGTGACTGTATGAGCAGTAGCTAGAGTAGAAGCCTCACTTTATTTAGATCGTCAACAACTTTTGCATGTCTTAGCTCGATCCATAAACTTTTTAAATGATACTTTTTTTGTTCTTTTTTTATATATCGTCGTTGATAACTTTGACTATTCGTCTTACTCAAAAAAATATGAGAAATATTCAAATATTTTATTAGGATTTAATTTATTACTGAAGGTTTTTGAATCATAATTTTTAATTTTATATATTTGAATTATTTTTTGAATAAGTTTTCAATCAAAGCCAATAATAATAATTAAAAAAGAACAGAGGGAGTATTGTTATTTAGAACCCAGGTGACATGACTATATATATTATTATATATTAAAAAAGAAAGAACTAGGCTAAGGTCAATGTCGCCGGACCTTGCCAGGGCTGCAGCTGCAGGAGTTCTTACGCAAACCATCGAAAGCACTGTGTGGAGCTCACTGATTTCTAGGACTTACCTAGAAACATTTGCAATCACCACAATCAGCACCAGCGGCATGCAAAACACGCTCGATATGGAGGGAACCACTTAGGTTCGTTCGTGCACCATGGATTAGGACCCATAGATATAGATGATAGAGCTCGTGTGCCATGCATGGATTATAGGACCCATATATAGAGATAGAGCTCGCTCCAACTTACGTGAACCTTAAAAAAACCTGTTTCGGATGGTTTGCGCAAAAATAGTTGCATACCATTGTTCCTCTTTACAACCCTCAAAGATTATTGCAAAAACAGTTGCATACCATGGTTCCTCTTTGACAACCTTCAACGAGTATTTATCTTATCTAGTTCTTTCTATATATAGTGACGCAGCATAGTCACGCTAACTTATTTCTAAATACTCTTGAAAATGATAAGGATCTATAATACGTCACTTAAAACTTACATGTATATAAATGACACAAGAAAAGAAGCTTGTGGACCTTAAAATATAAAAAATAGACTTTGGTAGACGTACGACAAAGTTAAAGGTTACCAATCTATTACGATTAACGAATAACCTATTCTGCCTTCTACGTGACTTTATTAGTAGGGCCCACTCGTCTTTCTCCTTCGTCTTGCGGTTGGTTCTTTGACTCAACTTAGGACCTGTTTGACAGAGATTATAAAATTTATTATGCAAACGGATTATTGCCCATAAGTGATCTTGTGTGTCTAAACATCTAAAGCTCATAAGTGATTATAATCACATTCATTCATAAACTATTTTTAACATATAATTTTTAGGTATTTGACAATCATAATAGCTTATGAACTATAATTTATGTATAATCAGCTTCATAATCCTTATCAAACAGATCCTTAGATGAAACATGAACCCAGCATTCTATGTTATTATTTGGACGGCAGGCAAGCTGTACAGGGAGGCTTAACTCAATCTAGTTTTCGTCCACGCGTTCGCTAACCTCACATCAGGTTCAGCAGCATGCCGCCCCTGCTTCCCATGGCCATCGTCCGCACGTCGCTCCCTGCCTTATGCCTTCGCCCTTCTCGGCTTCTCCATCATGAACCTCACGCACCATCTGGTATCCATCTGGTGCATCCTCCGCCATGACGTTGCTGCGCATCTGCTATCCATCGAGCACTGATCGCTGATCCGCCCGTGCAGTCTCCGCCATAGATGCCAATATGTTATCGCTCCTTGCTCCACCATGGAGGCCGCCAACCCTTGCTTCGCCATGTGCACAGCAGCTTGATGCAGATCACCGGACCCTACTGCTCCATCAGTTTTGGTGTTGCGAACGCTAGAGCCGATTAGATTGTGGACTTGTGGTGGAGAGAGACTCAAAGAGGGAGGGTGACCACGACAAGTTTGTTTTGTAGGAAATTTTTTGTATACAGACTTTTCCATAAAAAATAAATTCATAAACCTAAATGACACGTTAACAATAGCTCATATACGGTGCATTTTACTCAGTAAAAAACTCAAGAGCACCAGATGATACTGTTGTGTTGTCTACTCGTCCTTTGCAACATTGTGTAGTGTGGAGCACGCTAGCTAACACTTCTGAAAGCAATTTTATATGACTACACAAGCTTATGGTCTTATGGGACGATAAGCTCCTCCGGATCCACCACCTTGGAAATTAATAACACTGTAGAATTGTACGATTCATTATGTTTCCACTTCTCCTTGTCCGTATCTGTTCGCATGCCGACTATGTGCCCACGTGTATCGGTTTTGAAATGTAAATGATTGGGGAAAAAAACAAACCAAAGGTAAAAAAAGGTGAAGCACCAATAGACAAAGGGATGCCAGTATCAAGGTGTAATGAAAATAATGTGAAGCAGTATGAAGCATAGGATGTGAAGAACAAGCACCTTGTGACCGTACTTAAATTAAAGCTTATTATAAGCTGGGCCCAAAACATGAACAACATCATGCGAACATCGTGAGATATCAAATTACCATGCCCACCTTACAGATATAAACTAGAAATGTTAGCGCGGCCTTGCCGCGTGGTTGTTGCATTTCTCGTATGAGCCCTGTTGTTACCTAAAGACAAGTAGCATGTATATACTAATAGTAATTATAGATTTATATGACATTGCAAGTACAGGAAGAATTAGGGAGGCATTCACAATCATACTAGATCCAGAATATATTGACAATTGTATTCTACAGTTGGTCCAAAAAGAGTATTGATAAATCTAATATAGTTGTAGTATTTTCTAAAGGAAAATAATGTATAGTTGAGGCAAAAGAATGGTGATAAATCTGCAAAAAATAAGAAACGTTTCCATCATCATTTCCAAAATAGTAGAGGTACATTAAAACTAAATAGTAAAAAAATCGGTAGAGGTTCATTAGACGAATAAAAAGACCATAGAAATATGGGTAAAAAAGAAAGAGAACTCAAACGGTATATTTAGGTCCTGTTTGGTTGAGTTGTAGCTGTGGAAATTTTGGGTCTAGGATGTGCCTGTGGGAAAAGCGGCTATGGACTCTGAGCTGTGGTGAAAGCTGAAAGTCGTTTGGTTGAAACAGCTGTGATTGTAGTTTTGAGAAGAAAATTTCTATAATACACCTACATCCGTCGACCTCAGTCGGGATTCGTGAAGAATTCAAGAAAAGAGAGCGAGGAAATGGTGGTATGTTTTGTATTCGATGGCCGTACGGGTAAAGAGTTCGATCGAGATTTGGCAAAAGTTGTCCACCTATGTTCGGTCACAGCCGTTGTGAAGCGGGACTCCCTTTGGTTAGCTTTTGGACTTTTGAAAAAAGCTACAGATCCAAAAGTCACAACCAAACAGGGCCTTAATTAGATGTTGGTTGTCCGCAAACGATCCTTTAGTTCGTCAGTTAATTCTCTATCAAATATCGAGCGAAACCGAACTTTTGGCCAATAGCTTATGTGAATCTAACATCCCCGTTAACTTTTAACTATTACATTTTTAGTGTATCATTGTCATCCTCTTGTAAACTGTGTATTCTTTGAAATTTCATTTTCAGTGTAACACATATATAACTCAGGAAATTTAGGCATCTTATTTTGTTTCGGAAGTCGGTATCTAAATAAAATGTGATGATATAGGTCCGTGAGTATATGATTTGTTGGTATAAAGTTCTTTAGAGCCTTAAAAAAATTTAAAAATTTATAACACTAAATATTTTATTAACCTGACAAATGAAAAATTAATTAATATTTATTTGAGGAAAAAATAGCATATGCTCTGTCTTGACATTACATCAAACAAATGGTGGACACAAAAGCTAATCAGGAAGAAGGGTACCAGCCACTGCATTTTGGCAATTAATTATCATCAGAGGGTGCTAGAATTAATATATTTACGTTGTGTCATCACCACAATAAAACATAGGACATGCATATGAAAGTGGAACGTGAAGGAGCAACATTTTTTGTAATATAATAGTATAATTTGAGGGTGAAAACTGTCCAAAATAAAAAAAATACATCAAACAGAGATTTGTTATTCAATAATAAGCAGCAATACGAGAATATACACTTACTCTGAACCTTCAATATCCATGCGATCAAACTCAGTTTCAGTTTCACTTTGAATGAAACCTTTTAATGTATCCTGTGAAAGAGGAAAAGAGGTCATTTAAAAAATATGCTTGTTAAAATTCATCCACTTGCAAAAGAGGAAATATCAAATATAAACAATCATCCGTGGATTAATGCATCGTTAAGTAACTACGTGTGTGGACTGAAACAGATTTTGTCGTGACCTTGCTGCAGATTTCTCACATCGTGACGGGGAAAAGTAAAGAACAGAGCAGGCAAGCAGTAAAACAGAGCAGCCATTTTCCTACATCTTCATTCACACTCCCTGGTGGCGAGCCTCCGCACCAGCTAAATGAGGAAAAATTTTCCCTGGTGACGTGCTCCAGAATGGGCACCGTGGAGCACCTTCTATCTTGCCGCCGCGTGTCCTGTAGCCTGCAGCGTGCCGCGAGCCGAGTAGCCTTTACGGAGCCGACCAGCACGCCTGCGCCTCCACTTCGCTGGCGTGAGTTCAGGAGGGGGCCTGCGAGGCGGCTCAATCTGACCCACCAAGTCTGCCTTGCGTGTCGTGTTACCAGTAGTTAAGAGGGAATCAATTTGTATTTTAAAATTTAGATCGTTTTTTTTTCTGTTAAACAATAACTCTATTTGAAATTCGTTTGAACTGTGTTTATATATAAGAAAAAAATATTCAGAATTTCATTTTTTTAATTTCCGAACGTTTCATCGTAATAAATCAACTTTTCGAACTTGAAAAATAGTTGTAGTAAATTTTTGAAATTGAAATTTTGATATTTTTCAAATTTTCGTTTTAATGATTTTAATGTTTCTTTCAATAATTTCTTTATATTGTTGCGACATTGAAAATTGTAGATTTCAATAATTTCTTTATAATGTAAATTAATTACTGGTTTTAAATTTTGAACCTTTTAAATTATTCCAACATTAAAAATAAAATTTATACTACAAAATGTTTTATAAAATCATAAATAAAATCATCCCGAAAAAGTATAATAAAAAAGGAGATCGAGTTAGCTAAATCTGTAGGTAATTATGCAACATGTGATGACACGAGTCACAAGTAAAAAAGAAACACCGCCTAGAGCCGTAGATGCATCCACGCACTCGCGTGTATCGCCAGGCTTTGCGGTTCGCGTTGGCTCTTTTAAGGATGTGTTTGGTTGAAGGGATTCAGAGGGATTGGGAGGGATAGGACTGAGTCGTCCCATTTTTTAGATGTTTGTTTTGAGGAGAAGGAACAGATAGAGGAATATTCTCGTCAGATCTTGGACAACCTCATCCACCAAAATCGGGCGGACAACCCCGTCCCTCATGGCCGGTGCCTAGCAGGGCGGGCCGGCGCCGCGCGTGGCCAGGGCCCATGGAGAACGGACGCGGGCGGCGACGCGCTTGGCCATGGCGGACGGCCGGGAGGCAGGGCGCGGGCGATGTCGCCCTTGCCCATGGCGGAATGCCAGCGGACGGGTGTGGGCGACGGCGTGTGTGGCCAGGGCCCATGGCGGACATGCGCGGGCGGCGGCGCGCTTGGCCATGGCGGCCGGCCAGTGGAAGAGCGCGGGCGACGGCACGCTTGGCTATGGCGAACGGCCGGCGGGCAGGCTCGCGGGCAACAGCGAGCTTGGCCATGGCGGATGGCCGGCGGCATGGCGCGGGCGACGGCGCACTTGGCTAGGACGGACAGGCGCAGTCGATGGCGGCCAGGCTCGCGGGCGGATGCGGAAGGTATTGCTGCTCGTTGATGCGAGCATCCGTCCACGGCTTCTCCCAATCTGACAAAGCGCCGGCTTGTGTAACAAACTCAATTACAACGCCGCGTGTCTGTGACCTGTTTGAGGAAATAACTGAGAAGGACATATCAATTCGTTTATCGTTCGGAGCAACTCAAAATCAAACTATTTTTTTTCAATCTGGTAATCTTCTAGATTTTCACAATTACGTTGTTATGCCATTAATTAATATTTTCATGTGCTTAAAAATAATAAATTATCATTATAAAGATTGAACTAGTGTATTAATTGATTACTCACGCAATGCAACGGGTAATCTCACTTTAGTGATTATATCAGTTTATCCTCTACTATAAAAAAAAAATGACTTTGTCCGCTCGACCAAACGCACCCTAACCTGCGCCAGAAGCCAGCCGATGCAAACTGCAGCAACAGCGCTGGTTTCGGCACACGCGGCAGCTATGTGGAAGGCGCTCCACGGTGCGCGTTATGTAGCACGTCACCAGGGAATTTTTTTCCGCTAAATGAGGCCAGCACCGTGCGGCGGTGAGCCTGGCGCGGCGGGAGAATCCGCAGGTGACGCCATACGGCAGCAACAGGAGGCAGGGTCGTCGGGGCTGCTGTGCGACCGTCTCATCCGTCGGCGATTGCGGGTCACCGCCGCAATGCGTCGTCGATCGATTAAGGGGATTGAGAGACAGGAATTATTACCTATTCTCAAGCTGAGATTTCTCATAGTTCTTTCTCATGGATGAGATCGAGCATTTGAAAGGGGGAAAAAAGTATGCATCTTACGGATTTTGCCAGTAGCTACCAGCGATTAAGGAGCTTGGCGCGTCCATGACTACGAGGGCCCGTTACGGTAGCTCGATGAGCGAGAGCAACAAAGCGGCGCGCGACCTCAGCGAGCATGACGGCGTGGCGGCGCGCGATGTGGTGGCGTGGTGGCTGGTGCGCGAGATCGGCATGCACATGGCGTCGCAGCGGTGCGCGAGATCTACTGGGACCGGCGTTGCGGCACGACAAACTCGCGGGATGTCAGCATCACGGCGCGCGACCTCGGCTGGAAGTGGCGTTGCGGTGTGCGAGCTCGGCGGCGTGGTGACACACGGCGAGCTCGTGCGATGTCGGCGTGGCAGCACCTGAGCTCGGCGGAGAGCGGCGTTGCGGCGCGCAAGCTCGAGGAGCATGGCGTTCGGTGGCCTCCAGAGTCGCTGCTGAGGCCGATGAAGTGGGCACTAATGGAAGGATCTGGATATGAAATTTCAGTTTCAAGAAGGTTCTAAACGTAAAACGTTTAAAGAAACGGTGGAAGGACCGGAAAAGACATTTTCGTTTTTAGAAGGATCGAGATACAAGTTACGCAGGTATGGTGGAAGGACCTAGATCATTTTGTTATTTCGTGAAGGACCGCGACGTAAGGATTCCAAAGCGAGTTTCGAACGGTCCTGATCTACTCTTAGAGCGATCGAACGGATGAGTTTGTGGATGACGTGACATGGCTATTTTGCGAGAAAACACACGCGTTTTAGACTATTAGAGATTAGAATATTTTCAAATAAGTGAAGTGTAATTTATCCAACATCAAATTAGATGCAATGCTGAAGCAATTATTGGAATGAAAAAAAAACACAAATTATAATGAGTATTTAATGCAAAGTTAAAAATCAGTTCAAGATATTTCATGAAGAAATAGCAATGTATGCACCACAATCTAATATCAAAACGAGTGCATATACTAAAAACTGAACATAAAAGGAACACATGTACAGGGGCAAAATTGCAAAACATAACTTTGCGAAGCTTATGGAACAAAAGAATGATGAAGCTGGGAAAGGGAGTAACATGATAAGCTGCATTCAACATAAGTCTTTCAACTGAAGGATTAAAGAAAGTGCAAACCTTACTTTCTGTAGCTTAAGGATTAGGAGAACGAAGAAGACACTAGGAGTAACATAAGCTGCAAATCAGTGTAAGTTTTTCAGCTTAAGGTCTAAAGTTTAGCACAAACATCTTGTTGAAGGACTGCAACCTAATACTTTAAACATGAAATCAGCAAATGCACAAACACAAACAGAAAAATACAGAGACTGAATAAACGGTGAAACATTAAAAGATGAAATACAATAGCATAGGAAGTCTTTTTCCTACTAGCGGGTGTAGTTACACCCATTTTCGTAAACACATCTTGGATATGTGCACATACCCATTTATTATTTTGAGTACGTGGACATACTCCATTTAAGATTTTTCAAAATGATAATCATTAAAATAAATTCAGGAACCCATATTTTTTTAATACACACTCAAATATTGCAATACTTTGTGCGTATAAATACATACATCACTATATAATTAAACTTAGGTGTTTCATTGAAATTTGTTCCGTGTTTCTCACTTTCAAATTCAAAAACCTTAAATTGAGTATGTAGCTTCTCTCAAGTGTAGTTCCATTGAAATTTCTTCATCTTTATCACTTTCAAAAATCACATATAGGAAAACCCCTCTCTACTCCCAAGTGTAGCTACTCTCACCTTTAAAAACCCAACATGGGTATGTGTACATACTCAATTAAGATTTTTGAAAGTGATAAATGAACAAATTTCAATGGAACTCATATTTTTTTATTATATAGTGATGGCTGTATAAATACACAAATAATTCAATATTTCATTGCATTTATCTTATACATGTCAGGTTCAAAACAAAAAAAAAAAAATAGAAGCACTAGGCTCTTGGATACTCAAAATGCAAATATGACGTTATTTTTATGTATTCTAGGCCCCAAGACAAACATCAATAAAAATCTGTTCAAAACTTGTGAGGACCAGCTTGCCATGATGCCTATTATCATGACTCTTAACAATTATACTTTTTATCAGTAGAAGAGAACAAAGGTGGTGAGCACTGAGTACGGATGCAGGCATCCATCAATGATTGGAAGATCTACGTGAGTGCTAGGTGCCAAGCTAAGAGCCTGAAACCATTTTCAGAAGGTGAATTGCTGTTGCCATCGAAAATAAAAAGTACCAGCAGCAGATTTCCCTATCTTACAGTTCATAATAAGAGAATGTGATGCTCCAAAGTAGAATAAATGAAGTGCCAATTGCATATTTTTCTTATCTTACAGTTCATAATATTTTTCTTATTGGTTCATCCTAAGGGGATGTAATGTTCTAAACATATATGTGATCGACAATATTGCACATATGACATCCTCAAGAACGATGGACTCCGCATCGTGTCAACGCGGTACCCATGTTTATGTGTAGGGTGGGAAAGATGAGGTGGCACTTCTGCAACTATAAATATCATAAGTGGGTTCCAGACTGCGTAAAATGCAGGATGTGATTGTTTTCATGATCCCTGTAGGAAGGCAAGGCAGGAGGCAGAGAATCACCTGGGAGTAAGTGTCCTTTGGCAACCAAACGGCTCTAGTAACAACCTGTTACATGGAAAGGAAATGTTAAATTGACCTTTCCAAAAGGAAAATTTAAATAACCATACTTGGTTGCCATGGATGGAATTTACGAAAACTTGAACTTACACTTAGTTTGAAAGATAATATCTTTCCAATTAGTTCCTGTGCTTGGCTCCTAGTATAAAACCTTCCAAATATAGAACTAGTGAAAGAAAGATTAATGAATTGCCAACTTCAAACAATCACTGTACAAATGTTAGTGGGGGGAAACAACAATTCTACACTAGCATGCCAAATATTTTGAGCACTCATCGGAATTTACTCAGCATTTTCCTGCATGCCAATATGAAAATGAAAGATACACTAAGTACCAAAAGTAGCCATCAAATTGTTAGCAACTGACAAGAGCTACTTTTCCATACTATATTTGTTGCAATAAAAGACAGGGAGCATACACCTAAGAATAACCTTATGATATGATGCGACACATAATTACATTTGTAAAACATTCACATAATGATCTATTTTTGTCATACCAATCGAGTCCATGAAAACTAACACCATATATCATATCAAATATGGCAGACCACTAGACCAGCATCACTAACGCCAGAAACAGATGGATATAACAGTGTAGAAAACAAATGTTCATAATTTAACAGCTATACCATACTTCTACCCTGCCTAAACTCAATAACATAGCTAAACACACAAAACTGTACACTCGTATATCTAACATGCATTAAGTGTTTATGCCTGGCTTCTCTGGCAGAAACTGCTTCATCTCCAAAACTCGACTCCCTTCCACAACACCAGGAAGCCCAAGAGATAGAGACAATGGCTCATCTTCTCCAATATCTGAGCCAGTGAGATTATGCTTTGTTGCCATCGTAGATAAGGACAATGACAATAAAGGGGATGAGCCCTCATCTGCCTTCAATGATGCCTTATTACTCAATCTAGTACTAGGTTCTGGGGATTCTTCATCGTCCGATGAAAGAACGTGGATGACATGATCAGGAATGGGTTTTTTAAAGGAGCCAACATCTGAGGGACCCCTGTAAATACACTGTACATCATCAAATGGATTTTGCTTATCAGCTGGTAAAGGGTGTATCTTGGACAAGAATTTATCAGGCAATTCTTCAAAACTGCAAGCAGAGTGTTTTTCATGAGAAGTCTTCTGCCCTTTGCAGCTGGAATCAGAATCCAATGAACCTATTCCTGACTTTGAAATTAATTTGTTTGGTTCATCAGAAATCTTTGACCCACCAAAATGCCGTGGAGATATTTCTGCAGAGTGCTGGAAATCCTGCTTCTTAACTACCATCTCTGCCCAGACTGATTTCACTGCACCTGCTTGTGGAGTAACACAGAAAGTTTCATGCTGACAAAAGCCTTCTTCCTCCATGTTGCTATTTCCTTCTATACCTTTGGTGTCTGAAATGAATAAGAAATAAGACAATAAGCAAAGATAATACGCAGAATTGATCTGTAGTCCCATGACTTGAGAAGATATCACTACCTTTTTTAGCACTTGCATAATCCTTCACAATGTGGCGACCTTCTCCTTTTGGACTTTCCGGAAAATTGGTTCCATAGAGAGCTGCAGCAGTAGGATGACCTGAAACATTCTGTCTAGTGCCTGCAGTTTCTTCGTGATGTATTTCACATGCATTCAGCTTTCTATCCTCATGCCTGGACTCAAACCAGCAGCTATTATGATCTACAGATGCACCAGTCTTTTCCATCTCCGGTCCGAGAGATACAGCTGGGTCAGATAAGTCATCATTAGGGCATTCATTCAAATCTATAACCAAAGATTGAACCACCTTAGGGGAGCACACATCATGCTGCATAACAGATTCATTGATTGGTTCTAGTGGACAATTGTTTGTGCCTGAAACAGGAAGCTCTGGCAGGCTACTTGCTTCACGGGCATAAAAGACACCCCAAAAGAAAAGTAAACCGTTCCAACCTGAAAAGATATGAAACGTAATCCATTAGATGAATGTTTCTGACAAGGTATATTCCTCAAAAATATAAAAACAATCTTGACAAGGTACAGCAACATTAACAAAGATAAATCTTACGTTGAGTCCTTTCAGGTAATTTATCAGATGGGAAAATGAGAAGTTCGATGCCACCAATATTTGCTGTAAGGGATAAATCACCAAAAAGCATGTCTTCCAAGAGTTTTTTGTATGCTCTTTCATAACTGTTCGAGACCAGAAAGGTCAGCTAGTATATAGGGGACAGAATTAATTAAGCAGTGACACATGAAGAAAGCAGTACCTTTCAGAATCCTTAGCAAAGAAAAAAAGGGCAATGTTATCTTCAGTCGGATTTACTTCAGTAAATTGCAGTGGCCACGAAGAACGCCGAGGAACTTCTGCTAGCTGAATTTTGTGAGGTAATTGTTTGCCTACTTCACGTACTTTGAATGAGGCATAAGTAGAAAAGTAAGCCTGAATCCCATCAAATATTTCTGGGATTCCTTGTCTTGAAATCTCAAAGCTACCCCTGAAATAAAAGAAATATACATTAAAACAATTCATAACTGATTAAAAAGGGAGTAAAGAAAGGAGGGATCATACTGCCAGATGTAAGAATCTTCTGGAACAACTAAATCTCTTAAAGGATTTTCAGGAGTAGATCGATCAAGGAGAGCTTCCTGCTTCAGACTGGGTCTATCAAATTTGCTGTCAAAGGGATGTCCATTATGTATCTGAAGACCATGGTGGCTCTGAGGCACTGTGTCATCTGATGCTTGAGTTGCTTCTACAATTTTACAGGAACTATTTGCTGTGCTCTCTAAAAGCTTTTGTTGGCAGTCCACCATTTTAGAAGCCAATTCTTCTGGGACACTTACTCTTGGGACTGTATCATGCAAATCTGACTCCAATGACACGGCATCAGACATGGGAAGGACCTCAGGAGGCTCAGTAGGCAGTCCATTACCATCTTTCACAGGAATGGAAGAATCTTCCTCACCATCATTCGAGTTATCCCTTTTGACACATTGGGATGGAACTGGTGGATCAGGTATAGACACACCGTAAATTTCTTTACCAGATACAAACCCTGTTGGCTTTTGATGCACTTTAATTTCATGGTTATCAGCTTTAGACAAATCATAACGCTCCTTTTCAGTATTTCCTAGTTCAAACAAAGCACAAAGAAAACCATCAAGGGGGAACGACTAAGAATTACCCAGAAAAAGGTGCTACCATACGACAAAGCTTTACACAGAAAACCATCAAGGGGGAACAACTAAAAATTACCCAGAAAAAGGTGCTAACAAATGACAAAGCTTACCAGATTTCTTGCAATTTTTAAGTATGCTTGGTCCAGGCCTTGAAATATCCTGGTCAAGCTTTCTTTCCCCCAACCTCATGGAACTGACAGGCCTTGGAGATGAAGGAATGTTTGGTTTTTTAACACTAAATGAGGCCCTTCTTCCCATCATATTCTTTTCTTTCATTGATTTCAGTATTTCTGTTTTTTCATCTTGTGACACATGAAATGGCTGTTTTTGTTTTGATGGGCCAGCATCTTTGCAAACCAAACCCTCAGATTTAAAAGACCCAGATTTCATAATTTTTGGGGGGGCCTGATCTCTACTGTCTTTCGGGGAATATTTTACAGGCCTCAACTTGCTTGCAGAACCTTCAGCCAACAGTTTGACCTTAGGCCCATTGTTAGAGTTGTTGAAAGATAGCTGCTTCGATAAAAGACCTGTTGAAGAAATTTAGTAGGTGAAAATCACAATCAACAATTGAAATACATTATATTTTGCAAACAAAGTACAAAAAAGAATGTTCTCAAACCTCTTGGAGAAGGAATTGGTGCTTTAGCATTCACCATGCTTCCCATTGAATAAGACCGCAATAACGTCTGAGAACTTTTCACTGCCTGAGCATTCCTCACAGGAGCATTATCCACTGAACTCAAACTTCCGTCGTTTGATTTCTTAAATGAGTTCCCACGGGAGAAGACTTCACTTTTTTTTAGGCTGCTCGTCTTGAAAAGCCGAGGATTAGGAGATGAAGCGTTCTCTGTCGGTCTTTTACATGATATAGTTGGACTCTGCAGTCCTTCACTTGACAATGGAAATACCGTATCTGTAGAAACTCGCAGTTTCTTATGGTTCAACAAAAATTCTGAACTTTCGATTTTCTTGGTTGAGCTTCCAGGTGTTGGTATTCCACTAGTATGTGATCGTGCCTCCAAATCAGAAGTAACAACTTGCAGTTTCTTACGGCTTGCCATACTTAATAACTTTTTGTTCTTCACCTCCAATCTTTCAGAAACTGGGTTGGTAACCTTCATTTGCCGTGATTGTGTATCTCCTGATGCGAGATGCACTTTTTTATTCTTCACATCACACTGATCAGCCGTTAGTCTGTTACAGTTAATTTGCGGAGCATCCAAACTAGACACAACAACTTGCAATGCCTTGGTGTTATTTTGATTTTCAGGACATTGTTTCTTTCTTTCCAAAATATTAACCGTCTCAACACCATATTTGCATCGTGTTTTTCTGTGATCATCCTTTAGCTGACATTCTTCACATAACCATTCACCATCAGGGACTTTATCCAACTTCATTCGCATGCAGTAACTGGTCAAAAAACAAAAGTTAGTAATGGCGATCAGTATAACAGAGACTTTTCCTATACATTTTCTTATAAATGCGGTAGCAAACAAACTACGCTAAAACCACTAGGTTAGTATAAAAATCTACCATATATTCTTTTCCTTCATGATCCAAAACCCTGATGGAAAAAAAAAATTGGGTAACAAATTTGCAAAGAAAACTGAGTTCAATGCATAAAGTGTTGCTAGGATATTCCAAGCATATTATTTGTGGTGTAAGTCAAAGTCCCAGCGTAATAACATATAGTGACTTACTAGAGCATGTCCTAAAAAGATCAACCATAACTTTCACTGAGAATATTTCCTTCAAATCCAAGAAGGAAAAAAAAAAGTAGGCAGCATAACATAATTGGATAGAATACAGAAAGTCACGAGAATTTAACTTACATATGCTCCGCCCCCTCAAGGCATCTAGTGCATGTAGCCAGAAGATACTCTCTACCAACATCTCCACATATATCACAAACATTAACCTGGGTTGATGCAAACCATATAAATTTGACCAACAAAAACTGCCATATAGGGAGATAAAAAAAAAAAAAGAGGGCATGCTGATTATAAATAGCAATAAATGTTTGTTAATTTTGACCTGATGTCAAAAAATAAATGCTAAATAAAAAAGCATATATACGCAAAGTACAAGATATTTATTAAGCTCTGGAAAAAGAATAATTTAAGCCAAATGCAATGGCAATGTGTCTATTATTCTCTAACGAAAACAGGAACAGTTACTGAGGCAGACAGTTCATTTGGCTCTAACTTATAACTTGCTGCCTGCAATACTCGCTGAAAGCAGAATTCTCCCTGTATGATACAAGAATTCAGAAGTGACCAATGGCAAGTAATGCTATTAATTCACTAACTTGTCTAAATCATGGATTGGAAAAGTCGATATAGAAAACAAAAAACAAAATGCCAGGCCATCAGCAGCTTTTACTTTTGTACTAGTCAACAACAATAGAGCCTTTTTACTTTGTACTAGTCAAATATCATAAAAATTGAATGCAAGATTGGTAACCAAGCAGAATTGACATGTTACCACTTGGTTGCCAGAACACAGGAGAGCAACTAAGCAAGGGAAAATGTTTAATATGTATGTGTTTATGGTAACAAATTTCTAATGAAGTACAGCAAATTTCACTTCTATGTATACTAGTTGTAGACCTGTGCGTTGTTACGGATAAACAAACTTATATTCATATGATAAATCTTTTAACAATATATTGATTGACTTGTTTTAGCGCTAAAAATATTTGAAACACAACTTATAGTATAATAATATTAAAACTAATTGTTCAAATAAGATATAGCTAAAGTAATATGTAATAAATATTTATGCAAGATCACATAGCTATACTCCTACATTGCTGTCAGATATATAAATAAAATTGCATTTATTATTTGCTTGGGCACGTAAAATCAGATAAAAAGAGTAGTAGGAGAACAAATACATTCATAAAACAAAGGACCACAAAATATAAATTAAATAACATGGGTGTTTAGGTAGAGTGTAGAAAAACAAAGGAGTTTTGAAAGCATAAAATCACCCGGTTATATCGTTTTTTTTATGTCCACAATCCACATAGTAGTAGTAGTGCAGAGTATAGACTACAGAGGTCTGCAAGCAGGTCAAGTGGGCAACCTATCTCATCTCATCCGTGCAAGTTCACCATTCACCCATTTCATTTCTTTTCCCCTCCTTCCCTCACGAATCGCCATCAATCCATTTCTTTGTCTCTGAGACTCTCTCTTAAATCAAGCAGATATCAAGAGTTTCCTCTCACTCTCTCTCAAATCACGCAGAGGCAGATGGCAAGCAAGAGGGAGCAGCTCAGTGGCAGAATCAGTATGGTGCAAGGCAGGGCGTCTCTCTCTCTCTATGGGAGAAGTCAGAGGAACTCGGTGCTTCTCACTCACTCAAGAAGTGAAGATTAGGGAAGGGAGGAAAGTATCGCTAGGGACCGCATTGACATGACCGTCCTTTCCTCTCTCTTCAGATCCAGTCGGGATTGTGGCCTCTCTTGCTCAAGATCGGTGTCTCTCTCCAAACAAAGTTTGGAGCTCCGGCGACCAGCAAGGCCATAGAATCCACGGTGAGCACATGGTCTCCCCTCA
This sequence comes from Oropetium thomaeum, assembly GCA_001182835.1. Lineage (NCBI taxonomy): Eukaryota > Viridiplantae > Streptophyta > Magnoliopsida > Poales > Poaceae > Oropetium > Oropetium thomaeum. The sequence continues at coordinate 806,351 of LFJQ01000051.1, forward strand.
GATTTGGAGTGGATCGATTCATTTTACCTGCGTAGTTTCTTTTCCCCTCTTCGTGTAGTTTCTTACCTGGCAAATCCAAAGGCAAGGATGTGGATCGACCACGATTTGGTGCAGATCAAGGCTGTGACGACAGTAGGGATGGAAACCACCGCGAATCCAGGCAGGGTTGTGGCGGAGAGCATTCGCTGGTTCAGTTGAGCACAGCAGTGTTGAGCGGTGTTTTTTTTTCTTATTGGCTGCTTGAGCGGTGTGGCGTCGCTGCACATGGACCCCATCTGTCTTGACGGACGACCGTCAACCGCGGACACCGCCAACTCGCATTTTTAGAAAAGTAAAGATTAAGAACCAGTTGGATTTCCATGCCGTTATATAAAAATGAGAACATCCTGATAGAAATTGTTGTGTTCTTTCATCGATTCTAGCTTATGCAGTTTTAAAGCATTGTGTTATGGGCAATAATCTGGCCCATGATTGGCCCACAACAGGGCACTAGGGTTAGGGCTTCAGCACCCTAGTGCAGCCGCCAGGAAGGCAGCGGCCAAGAAGAACCATGAATCTAAGATTAATATCACAGCCTATCATTGCTAGCCCATAAATCTAAGGTTAAAATGTGATCTTCCAATTTTACAAGATGATGCTAGCCCAAATGGAGATCGAATGTATAATAATATTTTATAAAAAACGAGCAACTGCAAGTGGGAGATAAGATTTCAGAACTGTAGATATCATACACAATACAGTACTATGAGTTTAGATTTCAGTAAAATATTTAACCAGTTCAATACTAAGTTCCACACAATGCCATAAGGCTAAAAGAAAACCATAAACCTAAGGTTAATATCACAGCCTATCATTGCCTATAGAGTTCATGTACTAAAAGATGTACATGAACTCACAGCCAAACATTGCCTTTAGAGTTCATGGCATAAGGCTAATAAGGAAGCAATGAATCTAAGGTTAATCTCAAAGGCTAATAGAAAAGCAGTGGGTTGGTTCAGGGACAAAGAATGCACTATGTTAAGAAGAATGAGTTCAGCACTTGACGAGCAACGTTTTACAAGCTAAAATATGTGCTAACGATAGCTAGGATTGCCCAAGAAGGTGCCCAAATAGCCTGCATAGGTGCACGGCAGCTTAGCTGTGTTTCAGCACTACCACACTAAGTACCAACCCACTGCTCGTCAAATACTGAAAAAAACAAAAAACAACAGGTCTTCTATATTATATTATTTTATTTCTGCCTACATACCATACTATACGACAATCAATGTTTCAAGGGGCACCAATATTGGAGGAAAAGAAAGGATAAGGAATTGCTTACATCTATTAAGCCTTCGGAGTTCCCACAGTCTGTCATCGCATCTTTCTGTATATTCAACTCCCCATTACTAGATATATCCATAGATGAATCTTGATTCAAGTCTTGTTTATCAATCCCATTCCCCTTAGCATCACCATTATTCTGAACAAGAGCACATTGTTGAGTTTGATCTTTTGACAATGAGGTGTCGCTTTCAGGACCTTTTGATGATAATCCAGCCTTTTTTTCATGTTTAATACTTCCACTGCACCCAGTTACCTTGTCACCAGCATCTACACAAGGATTTGATGTTCCACCTAGGGTTTGAATTATTATATTATTTGAAAGCGAATCATTCTCATGACGTTGATGAGATGAGTTTTCTTGTGCTTCTCCAAGCTCGTGAGCCTGCTTCTTAGGAGATAATCCTTTCGAAACACTGACGAAGGACTGCGTTCGCAGCAACTTTTTAGTCATAACAGAAGAGCTTGGACGCATAACATCAGGTCGGTTCTTTTCTGTAGATTCATCAGCATGTTGCTTTCTTAACCTGCTGTGACTAGCAATGCCATTGCCTTCACAGTCTTTATTAATTGTTAAATCTCTACTAGATGCAGAAGTCGATAACTTTTTCTTCTGCAGAAGTTTTCCATCTGCTGGCACGCCAGTAACACATGAGTTGTTGTCATCAAGGTATTCCGCTTTAGACAGCTTCATGTCTTCATTTAATAGCCTCCTACGCTTTGCTGGCATGTCAACTTCTGAAAAATCCTCTGCAATGGATGATCTTGAGGCCACTTTATTTCCACCAGTTTCAGAGTGGGAAGCAATACTGGAGGCAGCACTAAATTCTTCGTCATTTTCTCCTCTGTTGCGAACCAATTTCTCATTACGAGTGAGAGAATAATTTTTTATCTCTGACCTTGTGGAACACGTTTGAGATGACCCACAGTCAATATTTGAATCCGCATGTGCAAAACTTCGGTGCAGACAAGAGGAGCAAGGAGCGCAACAGACATTACAGGTGCCAGATTCCACCTTCACACGAATGTTTTCATTTGATACCAGTCTTTTCCTTACTGTCTTATCCTGGCACATGTAAAACAATATTATTATAGTCTAAGAATCATTTTTCATGAGTAGAAACAAATAAGGAGAATGCCTGAAAGGAATCACCATGCACTTTTACTTTATTACAGAAAATCCATGTATTAAGCAGGCGACCGTACTGCTCTACAATCCAATTGCATCAGTTAAGATAATATGTAAGCATTTTCGAAAATAGAATATTCAACTGCAATTCTAGACATGACTAAAGAACATGAGTTTTACATATATTTTTCCATGTGTCTTTCCATTGACAAAACGTAAGTCATCACAGTATGGTATCTAACAATAAGTAAATCGACCATCAAAGCATTCTACATGTCTTGATAGACCATTTCTCAGGAATAGAATGGCTCAAGCAAAAAGCAGAAGCTGCAGGGCTCGGGAACTGACCTATCTTTTACCTAAAGCATTATGGGATCCGAATCACCAATCAGAGCATCTATAATACTACAACTAAACTGAGGACAAGAGAATACCAGCCAGGAGGAACCATCTAGATTGAACTCGCTCCTGGGCATTGGAGGGTAGGATAAACAGGGTGCATTATCAAGTAATTTTCAAGGGGTGGAATAGTTCGATGCATATAAAGGAAAACCATATGCCTCAAAACGCTCACCTCCATCCTGGCGACCAATTCGTGGCGCCCAGAGCCTTCAGCGCGTTCGCCGCCGCGCCCTTCCGCTGGTTCCTGGAGAGCAGAAACAGGTACGCATCAATCAACAAACCTTCGAACCGCATCGTTAAACGAAACAAAAAAAAATCGAAAAAAAATTCCCCAAAATCTCTTCGATTGGTTGGTGCCTAAATCGACGCGAAAACAGCATCCGAATCAAACGGGGAACGGAGCCAGGGCATTCGATCGAAATCGTTCGCCTAACCGCGTCACCTTGTAGCGGAAGGAGGAAAAAAGAGGATTGACGAAACCGCATGCGCATGCGCGGCTGCAATCATCAAATCCACGAACCCCCCAACGCCGTGAATCCAGTCCAACCGAATCCAACCCCACTCCCCACCCCACCTCCTCCTCATCGCAACGTACGCCTAGGGAGAGGGAAACCGGCAACAACCACCACAACAACGTGTGTTCGATAGGGCGGTTGCGGATGAGACACGCACCTCGGGTTCCGCGAGATCCTTGTGCCGTGTGCGATCGTAGAGATCCCTCATGGTGCGCTCCTGTGGCGCCCTCATTCCCCTGCGCCCCGCCGATCGGCCGCCGCCCCTATCTCCCGGCGAGCGGGCCGCGTCCCTCCTCCATCCGCGGTGCTAGGGCCCGGGGTCTGGCGTGCTGCGTGGCGGCGGTGGCGGAGGCGGCGACGGCTACGGCGAGGGATTGGGTGGAGAGTCTGGTCCGCTCTGGCGTGGCGAGGAAGCAGCAGCGCCGCTGAACAGAGAGCAGAGGAAGAGAGAGAGAGAGAGAGAGAGGAGAGAAGGGGGCAAGCGAGGAGAGAGAGAGAGACTGGTACTGCTGCTGCTTTAGAAATTTGGACTCCGGGGGGCGTGACGGTGACGCGACGGGAGACTGGAGCGATGAGAACGGAATGGAACGGAGCGCGCGAGACAGTGTGGCTCTGACCCACTGACTGATGGGTCCAATCGCTCCTCGCGGCCGCGGGCTAGGGTGCCCGGGCGCGCGCGCTTGCTTATCGGGGCAAGACTTGGCTGGGCGTAACTGCGGACAGCTAGTGCAGAGGTATGTGTCGACTGTAGTACTTAGACTACTAGGAGTACAGTATAATGGATCGTCTACTGTCAGAGATACTACGCTGGTATAGTACACTGCATACGCCTATTTAAGACAAGACAGATATGCACGCATAAACAGTGTTTACCTTCTTCCTTATTTCCGGGTCTATATTTGGTGCGTATTTAATATTCGATAAATATTTATGTGTTAACATCTCATACGTTAACTCTGTATATGAGGTGGCCGGAGACAGACGACAGACGTGCAAATTAAAATCAGCACAGACGCCTTACGACTCTTGATTGAGTGACAATAGTGTCAAGTCATGAATAGACCATCTAAGCAAAATGGAGTGAACATGGATGATACATTGTAGGAGTACAGGTGTTGTTTTTTCGCGCGTAGATAGAGATTAGAGAGTTGTATATCGAATGGATCTAAAACACTTCAAAAAAAACTGAGAAGAAAGAATGAGAAAGGTTATGTGTGCTCCTAGTTTTGATACGCACCTCAACTGTGTATGGACGACGTGGTAGTTCGTACTCTTCTTTCTCCGTTTTAACATTGCTATCATTAGGATATATATAACTAATTCAGCTCGCAAAAGAAAAGATATATCACTAATTCAAAAATATGGATTAATAAAATTGTTGTTCTAACGAGACAATTTAAGAATGGAGTTAGAATTTGCAATAGGGGATTTCTTCTCTGTTCTGGGGGCAGCGAGGAATATGATCGTGCACAATAATGAAATGTGTTCACATAGTTAAGCTTACTTACATGACTTGATTATTTGCCAACCGACTGTGTTGACACTTGACACAAGTATCTTACAAAAACATGCATGTAATTTTGTGATAATTATACTACTAGTATTATTCTAGAACTGTTGACCAGCAAACTCACTGGAGTGTTGTAGCTAGCGTAGCGGTGATGAAACCTGCTGCGTACAGAAACTGTTTCGTATCAATATTACAACCTAGAAACAGTGTAGTACGTCCCTTTGCTATAGCAACTAGCGTTTGTAATATCTCGTTTTGTAATACATAGAGTCTGTTGGCAAAAATTATGAAACTGATTATTTAAACGGATTATAGTTAAAAAGTGATTTTATTTGTCCAAACACCTAAAACTTATAACTGATTATTCACATTCATCCATAAGCTATTTTAATCAAATAATTTTTATGTGTTTAATAATTATAATTATTTATAGACTCTAATCTATTTATATAATTAGCTTCATAATCCCTGTCAAACATCCTCTTATATAAGGTAATAAACCAGATGATTTTTGGACGGCGTACATGTGAAAATTTGTTTTTTTGCACGCCAAAAAAAAAAGCCATCGCATGTGTGAAAAGCGTGCACACAACTGTGTGGCGGTACTCATCTTTCTCTCCTACTACAGAGTACAAAACCGTACAGCTAAGCTAGTAGCTTTTGATTCGATTGGTTGTTGGGGCGTGGAGTGTACGATCGTTCCAATACATGATGTATGTGCGTAATAGTGTGTCACACCGTTTATAAGTTGACAATTAATGGTGCGTGGTTCTCCGGTCCTATCTGCAAATGCCGCAAATCAAAGCAACGCGTCATCCAAAAAGACTATATAAATTAAGGCTTCTTCTTTGTCTTACTAGCTAGATAAAGTATTTGTATTTCGTTCAAACGAAAGAAGGGAAAAAAACCGGCTTCTTCTCATACATGCGCCGTACGTAATTCTGGAAATCCACCACGCGCACGGCCTTCTTCATCTGTACGTACAGAACATGCATGCGCAAGAAAAATGTTCTCATATAGTATACAGAAACTTAACTTGCCGAAAGGTCGTCGATCGGTGTGTGGTACACGTTATTATTCACAATCACAATGCAAGTGTTTTGTTTTTTATTATTAACATTTGCAGAGCTATAACAGATGACGTATAGAGCTAGCTAGTAGTACACACATGTTCAGACAGATTTAACCTATACCGCGTGTACCACGGCCATGTTAAAAAAGAAATACAACTTGCATAGTATTTAATTTAACAACTCGCGGTAAAAAAAAGTAAAAAACCAAACGGGAAAAAAAAACAAAAAGCTTCATCACCAAGCAGTACCACTAACACACAACAAGATCTATCGTGCTCAAAAGTCAAGTCGCGAGAAGCACGTAGCCAGTCTCGTCTCCTTGTCTTGGTCTTGGCCAAAGAGCTAGCCCTAGCTAGGATATATAGGAGCATGGATCGAACTGATTCCATGTGTCACATGCAGGGTTACACGTCACGCGAAATTACACGTACGTAGTCTAGGCGTCGCTAGCTTTTTCATTTCATTTCACTCCTACGACTCGTATAACAGTAGTACCTTCGCAAAGAAAGAAGCTAATAAGGCATCTTTTATTCATTCATCATCGCAATCAGATCGAAAAGAAGGTATATATATTTATCTATCTATCTTTATCTGTTTTTTTATGTTCTTTTGTGAGAGAGAATATTTGCGTCAAAAGGGTTACTACTATTCTCGGTGCGTTCTCATCGCACACGCCATTCCCGAATTAGCAAGTGGATCTTTTTTCTGAGCCTGTGCACGCTTTTGACGAGCGTGTAGAGCAATATCAAACAGACTCTATAGGCCATAGACAGACACAGACCATCGCTGTTGGTCTTCTCACTGGCACGCTGACCCCACGTGCTGCATGACCTCGGACTATGTCGGTTGCTCCTACTCCTACTGGACGGAGAGGACTCCGTTCTGGGTTTTTTCTTTTTTTGTCGGGGCGGGGCTCTCGTTTGTCCGATCTGGTAAAAATATTTGGGGACAAAGATGAGGGCACGGAGCCACAGACGTGCCTCGCAAGGTACTTCCTGCACCGGCACAATCTCGAAGAGATCGCTGAAGCGCCCGGGCGTGCGTGATACGTGGTCGGCTGCGATGTGTTGGGACGAAATCCCGGCGCGACATACCGCACCGTACCCGTACTAGGGCCGGTAGTTAAAGACTTGAGGCACGCGAATATTGCACCATACTGCTCGTAAGTTACTATACTAAGTATACCGTAACGTTTACCTCAATATTTTTTATAGTTAAGAAGTTAGTATCACATACAGCAATACTATTCAAAAAAAAAACAATTAGGCATACTCATCGCCAAAGAAAAAAAGAACAATTAGGCATACAAATACTGCTAGAAGCTGTCATATATAGACCATATGCACTATACTGTATCACCCTTTTCCATCCATGTGCACAAAGGAGCTGCACGTGAACCAATCTTTGTGATTTTTTCCCCCTAATTCTCGATGATACTACACCGCAACCTATCGAGAGAGCACTGAGGAGAGATACTACTAGAAATGCAACGAGGGGAAAGTCGTCATCTATGCTCTGTTTTCCTCGAACGTTTTATCCGCCGACGAGCAAACTACTAGGGATTTGCTTGTTTCCATCCATGTTTCATCAGATTGTATAAGATTTCACTTTTGTAGTGACTAGAATCAGTGAACAAAAGCTGTATAAAAGCTTTTATCCATTTATAAAATCAAGTTGTATACTACCTTTATTTTTTGATTGTTGATATTTTTATTATAAATTTATACTTAAAAAACGTTAATAATTAAAAAAACGGAGGTAATAGATCGAGACAAACGGATCATGTCCGTCGGTCAGTCGGTGGCCGCTTGGTGCAGCCAAGCAAAGCAATGCGTTAAATAAAGAGAAAGAGTTCACGCAGCAGTTGACGACCTATATAGTACAGTGTACGTCCCCGCAAGGCGCAAGGCAGGGTCCGGCGCTACGAGGTTTCGGGAACGACACGTGTGGCGACGTGGGGGTGGTGTCAGCACCGCGCCACTTGGCCAGTTGGCCCCGCCGCGTCGCCCACGCGCGTGACGCGGTCACGCACTCATGCACGAGCGCCAAACCCGGACGGATCGAATACTACTCCTGCATGATCGAGGGGACGTGTGAAACCGCCCGACTCGCCTCCTCTCCTCCCTGCCTTCCTTCCTTCGTCCAGAAGCCTCCGTCCAGCGCACGCACGCAACGACGACGACGCCCCCCGCGCGCGCCCCGGCCGGCCGGGCACGCCTGGGCGGGATCCGCTGCGCCGCACGGAACAGGCAGCCCCGCGCGGGATCAACACGTCGTACCCGTGCGCGGGTGGGAGTGGGACCACCACCATCCAGCCAACCAGCCAGCAGAGTCTAGTCTAGCCAGTAGCCAGTAGCCACCGCGGCGCGCAGGTGTGTCCCCGCACCCCGGGGACGGAAATCCATGCATGCACGTACGGACGGTTAGGCGATTGCGCATGCACGGGCGTCCTCGACGACCCTAGCGCACGCATGTGGCATGTGTCATGGAGGCTAGGAGTACGTGCCATCATTTCGGCAGCCACAAACAGCTCAACAGCGCTGTTCTGGACTGCTGGGGGACGAGACCACCAGAGACCAGGTTGCCTGTGTTAGCTTGAATTGGATTTTGTTTATGACCACCGACGATTAGGCGCCGTTTCGATAAGAAATTTCTTGTTTATTTTAAAATTGTTGTCGCTAACAATCGATAATCTAGTTTAAAGAAAAAAAAGAAGCTAAAAGCTTTCGTGTCGCCTTAATTCTCAAGGTACTACGTACTAGTACTAGATTTTAGTATTTTGTTTTTCTAACTTTTAATCAAGCACAAGCAAAAGCAAAAAGTGTGGTCATCTTATCGTATCGTAGACCAAGCCCTCCGACTCTGACTGACTGACTATAAAACTGAAGAGACGTTTCCACGCTAGCCTGGGCAGGGCAGGCAAACATGCATCATCGGTGACAGGAGTGGGCATCGTACTTAGTACTACTGTACCAACCAGTGCTGAGATGCATGCTCTGAGCTTAGTACTACTTCAGTCAGGAGCTATTCACGACCGTCCAAATCCTTTCGCGTTTGATCACGAGTTAACCAAACGAACCATGCAAAATCATCATAGTAGATTTTTTATCTTTCTTTTTTCTATGATTTGATCGGCACCTAAGACTACTTTCTTTGTAATCGCAAGGCTTCCTTCCTTTGCGGACATCAATTTATCTGTTTATGCTGGACGATTCTATCCACAACTGTATTGTCGTTCTTTGGGGTGAAACGAAAAATAATAGAGAAGTTACATGCACGGTAATGATGAACATAGTGGACTTGTTTGTATCATCCGAAAAACAATAAGATAGGAGGATGCATATGCATCAATGTACTACATTACCACCTTGCAAAAAAAGGTGTACTACATTATATTAACAGAATCACATACGCTAGAAAAAGCGCATGCATGCAGCGCCATGTTAATGTGTATACTGATCATTTGACTCATACCACTTCTCTTCCTTACATGTAGGGGCGGAGCCAACGGAGGACAAAGTGGGAGACATGGCCCCCCTATGCTTCATGCAATTCTTGGTATGTAAAAAAAAAAAAGAACATTATGTACGGATTTGATAAATTATTAGCATCAACCTTCCACATAACAGAAATTTTACTCACTGGCTATAGTAATAGTCCACGCATTTGTTCCTCTTTTATTATGTGAGTGTAAATCTTTGGTGTGCACACATTACACTCGGTGTTTTTCTTACATAACAACAAACTTTATAGTTTAAGCCCGCAACGGTCATGCAGACTTCCAGAGTCTCAACCCAATTACCAAACATATGTTGCTTGTGCTTTTTGAGTTACATGTGTATTTAGTTAATTTTAATCAATTTTCTTCTATGTGTTGTTTGTGTTTTTTGACAATCGATTGAATCACAATGAAAAAAAATTTTATTCAACTAATGTAAGGAAAATAGTGGTACTACTTTGATTGGTCCAAAGAATTGACTAAACCCCGGTCAAAAAATAGTTAATTGTGTTTGTCGTCATTGCCCTTTGGTAGCTACGTGTTTTATAGTATATAGAGGAAGAGGTAGGCAATTTCAATTAAATTATATCCTATGGCTATTCTATTTTTGATACCTTGATTGTTAGATATTGAGGGCAGGATTTTTTTTTTTTGCATTTTTGTATGGCTTTTCTAGATTTTCCTTCGATTAATGTGAATGATGACAATTCATTCTTATTGTGTAATGAGATTTATTTCTTGTGTAAAGTGTGGTTCAGGTGTGAGCATGTGGCACGCCCTGGGTGACACCAACAACAAAAGTGATGTGATATCCCATCACAAGGACCCTAGGTCCAAACTGGAGGATGATCTATGTCTCACTGGCGCTCTCGAGCCTCGACTCTCGTTTTTTTCTTTCCTTTCAATTTAACGTATCCAATGTACATGAGCCAAATGGATGATGGGGACTCATCCTAAGATGATTGTTTTTTATTTAGTCCCGCATCGTCCATCGATTAGTGTCATTTCCTTGATGAACTTGTTGGGAGACGGGGAGGTGAACTTTAGAATGTGCCCACACGTACCATGTGGTGTCCATTGCATTACTAGTTGATTTGAATGTGCGTTGTCTGATTTTTAGGACTAGATGCACAAATAGCTAGTGTTAGGATTTAGTGTTTTGAGCATTATGTACAGATGAAAGATTGAGATTTATGGATTTTTTATAATATTTTAAATCCAAAACTATATGCTCTCAAGAAATATGTCTTGAAATCATTCGTCCTTCTAATGGAGGAGCCAAGTGAAGGGTAGGTAGGGGCCATGCCCCCCCCCTCCCCCACACATGGTGTACTTCTTTGTGAAATATGAAAATTAACTTGTAGTTTAATAAAAAAGAAAAGAGATAGTAATGGCTCATCCTCGCAAATATACAAATTTGATTCTTCATGTCACTTTTAGCAAAGATATCTTTGGTCAAATATTCCTAGTTTTGACCATGAATTTATATATTTTTTATATAGTTTAAGATCATGTGAATTATATGTTGTAAAAGTATATTTTCATATATGTCATAATGAATCTAAATATAAGTGTATAATAGTATAGTAATATAATAATAAATCTTATGATGTCAAATTATATGACACTTATTAAACATTTAGTCAAATATAAGTAACCTAACGTTTAAACCACAATTATTTTTATTAGACCGGAGAGAACAGTTGGTGTGCACTCAATGAGTCTTCGCAAATGAATAGCCCACAGGAACATCGATGGGTCTATATATGCCGAAGGAGTAGAATAATCCATCAACATGATGCATCCTACGGGTAGCTTATAATATATGTTCTCTGTTCTTTTTTGTGTGTCGTCGTTGATTTTGACTAATAGCTTTGATCATTCGTCTTAATAAAAAAGTACGAGAAAATCAAATGTTTTGTTAGGATTTGATTTATTACTAAAAGTCTTTGAATCCTAATTTGTAAATTTACACAACTGAACTAACTTTTTGATAAGACGACGGTCAAACTTTTCGATCGAAGTCAATGACGATAAGTAAAAAAGAACAGAAGGAGTAGCATAATAAAAAATAACTAAACACAATACAAATCCAACAAACGTCACACAAGCCAATCCTCCACGGCCTGCATGCGATTGCTTAATTAAACTAATAATATTATAACCGAGTAGATCAAGTGCTATTAAGCCTAAACAAGTGGGTGGAAAGAGAAAAGGACAGCTAGGTCTTCAAATATAATTAAGACCGGGACTGCCCCATCGACATGTAGAAAACAAAGAAGCGCGATAGGTGAGAGAAAGTAGTGGCTGCTATAGAAAACAGCGTAGATATATGGACGAGACTGGCTGGCATGTGATTCGCAATTTTGGATTGGCTGGACGCGCGACCTCAGCTCGTTCGGGGCTGTACTTGACTATAGTACTGTAGTTTTTTTTTTTCCTACCCTCCTCTATAGTACACTTACCGACTACTTCTTTGTCAAAATTTTATTAAGTCGAGTCTCAGGGAGAATTTTTTTCCTACCCTCCTCTATAGTACACTTACCGACTAACTTTTTGACAAAACTTTACTAACCTGATTCTCAGAGAGAATTTAAGGAGCTCTGCCAACCGTAATTTTTAGGAGAAGTGATTTTGATCGATTTTATGGAGTGATTCTCAGAAATTAACTAGGGGATTGGGAGCTAAAAAAATAGCTTCTTCGTGTTTCGTGATGAAGAAGTGGTTCTCTATCCTGATTGTAAGAGTATATTATATAGAATCAATTTTAACGATAGAATCATTCCTCATTAAGATCACTTCTAAGGAAGTGATCTAGAGATTCATAAAATATATGTCACTGTTGACAGAAATTTCATCACCTAAAAGAAGTAATTAACCATAAATACAATTTTTTTTAGCCTCAACTCGGAACTCCAGTGAATATGTTCTACACCACAAGGTACCTATAGAATTAACAGTTTAGCTACGCGTAGTTTGCATATTTGGATCTGACTAATTGATTTACGGCTCCATATAGTCATATATTATACGAATAATTAACTTGATGAGTAGGTAAGGGAACACGCGATTGATATTTGATCCTCACCGAGACCAACCGGTGACTGAACTCGATTGGTTGATCCACGCTCGAGTACTCTTTCAGTTTTGGTACGCATAAGCCTAGCTATAGTGCTCCTAGCTACTTTACACCCCACTCCCCCCCCCCCCCCCCCCCGCCCCCAACTTTACTTGTAGGGCAAACAACAATCTTCCTCCAGGACGTTGACAAATGCCACATAGTAGAGGTTTAGGTTTTGATGACGATCGAGTTAATTATTATTTGTACTCCGAATAGATTGGTTGCATGCAATTTGAATTTGATTTCTACTCCCGTTTCCTTCTTCTTTCTTTGTTTAGCATGTAAAAATACTATAGCATGTTGCACATGATGCAAAAGCTCTAGCTAATACTCGTTTGCTAACATAAGTATGTTCATTATCATAAAATTATTACCAATGATAGAGACGACCATGGATCCATGATACTTCTCGTCACTACCAGAATTCCAGAATTTGTCAGAGTGTCCAAAGGTTTGCCGAGTGTACATCGGGCACTCGGCAAACAACAGCTTTACCGAGTGCCACCAAAAAAACACTCGGCATAATAAAAACACACAGCAAGAGATTGTTTGCTGAGTGACTAGGGGAACAACACAAAAAACACTCGTCAAAAACACGATGTTACAGCTTGCAGTTAACACCGTTAGGTGTTTGCCGAGTGTTCAAGCCAAACACTCAGCAAATACCCGCCGTGACGGTTTTGGTGTTAACCCCGTTAGGTCTTTTTCTAGTGACCAAGATATACACTCGGCAAAGGCAGTATTTGCGGAGTGTTTTCCATGGCACTCGGTGCACATAGTATTTTTTTTCTTTAAACTTTAAACTTTTTCTGATCTCCACACATAGTACATGGTATGCCATGTTCAAGTTTGGAATATTTCTCGGCCTATTTGCTATATTTAGTTAATTTATTTTATTTAAATGATTTTTTGGTGATAAGTCAAGTTCGAACTATATATGATACGAATAATGGAAAAAAATGAATGGAAAATTTATATTCACTCTACTGAGAGTAGAAGATTGTTTAATTTCAAGGATTGAAAGGAAAATTCAAAATTTATGTTCATGCACTATGACCGTGAACATGTGTATAAATTGTTTATAGATTGTATAAAAGACAAACGAAGGCTGAAAATCACGAAATTTATCAAGATGTCATAATATCACATATGGATACTGTGATAAAATGGGGAAGATTTCGAACATGTTGTCACGTACGAAGCTTTGAAAACGAAACATCTCCATAGTAGCTTAATAAACTTTAGAAACATCCATTGAAATTTGAATTCAAAGTGATTGTCGATTTGGAGTTTGACGTCAAACTTTTTTGTGTATTTGTTACACAATACATATGACTTAACTTAATTTTTTTGGTAATTTTTATTATCCATTTAATATTTTTTATGCAATAATAGAAATAAAGAAAATAAAAAACAATATACTGTTTGCTGAGTGCCGCTCCTGAGCACTCGGCAAACAGTTGAAACGTTCTTAAACCAGATATATGTTTGACGAGTGTCAGATCTTGACACTCGACAAACAATTTGATGGCTTTTTTTTTAAAAAAAAACAGATTTATCTATGCCGAGTGTCGGATCTTGACACTCAGTAAACAGGAGAGGATAAGGTGGGGTCCGGACGGTACTTGTCGTTCATTTCGTGTGTCGCCCCGTCGTTCCCCTGCGCCACTACCGTCGCCCCACCGTCGCTCCATGCCCCGCACCCCCGCCGCCCCGCCGCCCTCGCCCCGCGCCCTCGCCTCGCCCGCATGCCGCCATCGCCCGGCCGTCCTGCCTCCCCCGCGCGGCACCGTCGCCTCCGCCGTTGGCCCTTGCGCAGCGCGCCGTCCTCACCCCGCCGTCCCACCACCCCCACGCGGCACCGTCGCCCCCGCCGTCGGCCCGCGCGCCGCCTTCGCCCCGCCGTTCCGCCACCAGCCCGCGCCCCCACCGGCGCGCCGCCCTCGCCCCACCGTCCCGCCTCCCCCATGCGCCATTGTCACCCTGTCGTCGGCCCGCGCCCGCAGTCGCTCCGTCCTCGTCCCCGTATCCTAGTTAGTTGAAAATAACCCCTCTTTCTGCATCAGTTCATAGATCGCGTAACCTAGTTAGTTGTCTCCCATTCGAAATAGATACAGTTGAAAATATGTAAATCCTTACATATATATAACCGTATCTGTTTTGAATTGTCCATGTTTTTTGTACAGCCCGAGGATGCGTAGATGGGGATAGTTTTTATGGTCCGTTCTGATCGGAGACATTGTTTCGGAACATCTCCCTGTTGTTCTCCGGATACACAATCTGCCTCGCCTGCACATGTATTTGGAGAACAACGGGGAGGTGCTGCTGAAATTCTGTCTTGCATCAGAGCAGACCATGAAAACTAGCCCCATCTACGCATGCTCGGGTAGGATTAGGACCTATCCTTACCTATTAGATAATAGGAACATCGTGTATAGAATCATGGTTACATGCTGATATGTTAGAAGATGGATGACCGGAGTGGATATACACGGGCTGCTGAAGTCAAGGTTTGATGACTGATGGATGAATCGAGAAGACACATGCTTTCTTGCAACAAGCATTTGCTAATGTTCTAGAAGCGCGGGCCACTTGGTGTCCCTGAAGCAGATGTGCAAATAGACGTCGGCAACCTATAGAGGTCATGACAAGACATCTTTGCAAGAATGGATTCACGCCAGACTATACCAGGTGGATCTATTGTAACGTCCCGCCTCCTCGAGGTCGGGCCCGCTTACATCAGGTAACTTTTTATAGGACGTAGACTGGTCTCATAGACCAACACAAGTCTTTTCTACGCATATTTATCCTCACCCGTGCGCACCCGGGAATAACTTCCCGGTCGGTCACCCATCCTAAAATTGCTCCAGACCAAGCACGCTTAACCTTAGAGTTTTTTGAAACTAGGCTACCAGAAAAGAAGTTGCAACTTGTTGATATGAGTATCCTATTAATCTCTGGATCGGGGCGTCACATACTCACCCCTTAAGAGACCAACGTCCTCGTCGGTCAATCCCAAGCAAGGAACGTTCTCTCTTGGTCACGTCCATGTGTCCAGTGCCAGCGCATGTGTCATGCTGTGTGACCACTCTGGATCCACACCAGCCATGCACACCATGTCTGCGCAACTGCGACACATGCGTCCGTGAAACCGCGAGAGTCGGCTCTGACACCATTATGTAACGTCCCGCCTCCTCGAGGTCGGGCCCGCTTACATCAGGTAGCTTTTTATAGGACGTAGGCTGGCTTCACAGACCAAAACAATTCTTTTCTGTGCATATTTATCCTCACTCGTGCGCACCCGGGAATAATTTTCTGGTCGGTCACCCATCCTAAAATTGCTCCAGGCCAAACACGCTTAACCTTGGAGTTTTTTGAAACTAGGCTGCCGGAAAAAAAAAATTACAACTTATGAGTATCCTATTAATCCTATTAAGCCCTGGATCGGGGTGTCACATCTATCACAGTGAAGCCCAGCGAATGAGAGAGGAGGTCATGACACCAAGTGTCGAGGATTATGATGCTGATGGCGGGATAGAAGACATGTTGGATGACTATCACGAAGCACACTTTGCTGATGGATGTACGGATGAGGTGCCAAAGGCAACCGCAAAGGCGTATTACGAGATGTTAAGTGCGGCATAGAAACCCCTTCACGAGAAGGCAAAGGTTTCTCAGCTTGATGGCATTGGACGCCTAATGGCCTTCAAATCCCAGTATGGTCTGAGTCGAGAGGGCTTCGATGTGTTGTTGACTATTTTTGGGAGCATACTTCCGGAAGGTCACATTTTGCCAAAAAGCATGTACGAGTCATAGAAGCTTCTTCGTGCACTTAAGATGCCATATGAGCAGATACATTCTTGTCCCAATGGGTGCATCTTTATTAGTAAAGAACACGCGGAAGCAAAGTACTGTGAAAGTGTGGATCCTCTAGGTTCTTGGAGGTAGACTCGGGTTATGGTCAAAAGAAGCAGCTTGCGATCCCGATAAAAATTCTACGGTACCTTTCATTCATACCGAGGATCCAACGGTTATACATGATCGAGAAATCCGCAAAACAGATGACATGGCACAAAAAGGCAAATGATACAATCCTAAGATGATGGTACATCCATCCGACGGTGAAGCATGGGCCCATTTTGATAAGATTCATCGTGAGAAAGCTCATGAGGCTCGCAATGTACGTGTTGCATGGCAACAGATGGGTTCAATCCTTATGGAATGGGGGCTGTCGCATATACTTGTTGGCCCGTGTTTGTTGTCCCCCTCAATCCCTCCCCTCCCCCTCCCCACCCGGTGTCCTCTTTCAACGATAGAACATATTCTTGTCGTTGATAATTCATGATCATCCTAGGAATAATATGGGTGTGTTCATGGAGCCTATGATTGATGAATTGGTCCGTGCTTGGGAGGAAGGAGTATGGACATACGACCGAGCTACAAGGAGAAACCTCAAAATGCATGTTTTGTACCACTTCTCCTTGCATGATTTGCCGGCTTATGGGTTATTCTATGGTTGTGTGTTCATGGGAAGTTCCCATGCCCAGTATGCAAGGCTGCTCTAAAGTTCATTTGGTTGCGGAAGGGTGGCAAGTATTCTTCATTTTACAAACATCGACAATTCCTTCCTATTGACCATGCATTCAGACAAGATGTTAAGAACTTTACGAAAGGTGTTGTAGTTATAGACCCTGCACCGCAGATGTTGATAGGTGCTGCAGTTAGGGCTCAAATAGATGCTCTCGAGGTCAATCAAGAAGGAGGTTTTATTGGATATGGTGAGCAACATATGTGGACTCATATGTTGGGCTTGTTTAGCCTCCCCTATTTTGATGACCTTCTTCTTCCACATAATATTGATGTAATGCATACTGAAAAGAATGTCGTCGAGGCAGTTTGGGCAACAATCATGGACATTCCTTAAAAAACGAAGGATAACGTTAAGGCTAGAGTGGATCTGGCAACGTTATGTGATAGACCAAAGCAAGAACTGACGCCTCCTAGAGGCGGCAAGACATGGAGGAAGGCTAAGGTCGATTTCGTGCTGACTAGACCCCAAAAGAGAGAAGTACTACAATGGTTCCAAACATTAATGTTCCCTGGTGGTTATGCAGCAAACCTGAGGACGGGAGTGAACTTATCTACTATGCGAATCAATGACCTGAAGAGTCATGACTACCACATATGGCTTGAGCGGCTTCTACCCGTGAGGTTGGAGGCTACGTCCCAGACCATGTCTGGCTTGCGCTGGTAGAGTTGAGCTATTTCTTCCACCAGCTTTGTGCCAAAAAGTTATCTCGGACCGTGATTGCAGACATGGAAAGAATGGCACCTGTGTTGCCCTGTAAGTTGGGGAAGATCTTTGCAAAAACGTACATTCTAGAGGAGGTGTCAAACTTTACAACAACATACTATGGTGACAATCTTTCTAGCTTGCATAATCCAGCACCTCGTTACAATGCTGCTGAAAATGAATCGAGCCTTAGCATTTTCCAAGGATAACTCGGAAGTGCTAGTGGTGCCACCCCAAAGACCTTGAAAAATGAAGAGTGGCGCAATATCATGCTATATGTGTTGACCAACCTTTCCGAAGTGGAGCCATACATGCGGTAAGTTGTCAATAAACTTGGTAAATACATTGTCATTGTTCCAACCCTCATGATTCTTTTTTGGACAGCGAATTTCATCAACAATTTTGGCGTCAAACAAGGGAACCTACCCCGTAGGAAGCTGAGACCCTACTTAGACAGGGTGCAGGAAATCGAATGCCCGATTTCATTTCTTGGTTCAAATGGAAGGTAATGTCCAATTCAGCTCGTACTTAGTTTCATATTACACATTGCTCAGACATGTGGATAATAACCAATCTATCCCGCTTGCAGGGCCAAACTGATGCTTCTATGGGTGGCGAGTTGAGGCAGGTTGCCGATGGCTGTGCCTATAGGGTTAGGTCATTTACTGGGTATGACGTGAATAGATATCGCTTTCACACAACAAGACATGAACAGACACGGCCCAATCGAAGGACCACAAATTCTGGAGTTTTTACTCCCGGCCTTGATGGGGTTGAGTATTACGGAAGAATTGAAGAAATATACGAACTCACATTTTATGGTTGCAAACCTCTTAATTATGTCATATTCAAATGTCATTGGTTTGATGCTAAAGCAACAAGACGGACCCCTAATGTTGGGCTAGTTGAAATTCGACAAGCATCTCTGTTACCTGGAGACGATGTCTATATTGTGGCACAACAGGCCACCCAAGTTTATTATGCTCATATCCGTGCCAAACCGACAACTGTCGCCACATAGTAAACTACCTGTTCCAAATAATGAAGATTACAACCTAGGCCCAAACACATATGACGGAGAGTTCTTTCAAGATGAGGGCTTACAAGGTAGTTTTGAGGTGGATTTCACCCAACCGATTCGAATGGAAGTAAACAATGAAAGGTTTGTTGAATAGGACGCTGGAGATGAGGTTCAAAATGTGAAGGACTTACAATTACTTGAACAATTACATTTAGATAATGACAGTGATGACAACACTACTCTATTGGATCATGATGATTACCTCGACATGCATGATAGTGATGATGACACTTATGATCCAGCTAATGTAGATTATGCTGATTATTTCTAATATATGTAAGACTATGTTATTTTATAATTACATTTTCGTCTATTTAAAAGTAATATTTGTTTATTTATACTTGTTTTTTTTAACTCTTTTTAATTGCAGGTGATCGAACAAATATGGTGGACGGTTTGAGTAACGTACTATCGCTGTACAGAAGAAGGCCCGCTGCAGAGGAGCAGGAGCAGCCTAGGGGTCGAGGGAGGGGTAGGGGTCGAGGGAGGCGTGTAGATACTCGACAGCCGTCGCCTGAGCCTGAGGAGGAGGACGAAGACGAGGACGAGGACGAGGAGGAGCAGGAGTAGGAGCAGGAGCAGAAGGAGGAGGAGGATGAGGAGGAGGTCGGGGGTTCCTCTTCATCTGGTTCGCAGGTCTGGTTGCGAGGTCCCTCGAAGCTTTCATCACGACCAATACCTTTTGAGAAACGTCTGTTGAGTCGACCCAGTGGGACAAGGTAAGTAACTTTAGATCTTATCCATACTTAATATTAGAAAAGAAACTAATATTTTTTTCTTAATCTCTTGGGCAGGAGTTCGACAATTGTGGCTGCAGGTGAGCACAAACGTCTTCCTAATGGGATACTGGGACTTTTGTGCGAAAAAAACTTCCCTGGTCTGGTTAGATATGGCGGAGTGGAGGAGCTGGCCTACACGTGGGAGCACTACATCGCCTTCCCCGATGTACCAGATGATAGCGGTAGGGTATTCACCAACAAGGCAGAGTGGGTGAAGGGCGAGCTGTGGGTAAGTCATCGTCGCACTAAGTTGCTCAATACATCGCATTTATTTACCTGATAACTGGATACATTGCGTCTATATGCAGGATTTATTCAGATGTCAGGAGGGATTTGAGGGTGCGGCGGCTAGAGTGGCTCATAAAGCCTGTTACAAACTCGTGAAGGACGTGCATTACGAGGTGCACGCAGGCCGTAGTTACGTACTAAGGAAACTACCTTGGTCAGAAGATAACCAAAAAGGAAGGAAGAAACATGAAGCTGACCCAGGAACAATACATGTAGGTAAATATAGAACATTGATAATGATATTTTCTATATAAGATTAACTATGCTTAAATTTAAAATACTTCACTTGAAGGTGCCTTCGTGGTGGTGCGCCAGTCACCTCCAATGCTGGGCACACATGATGGACAAGTGGTGTGCGGACGAGTGGGAGGAGAAGCACAACGCTTGTAGGCAGCGGCGTTTGATGATGCCAGATGCACCACATCAACAAGGGAACCTAGCCTCAAGCAATACACAGAAAGATGGGTATGCGAATTTTTTTTGGTTTATTTTTACGTTTGCTTCTACATAATTTGTAATCATCTTTATGTTTTGGTTTCACAGTCCATGTCACATGGTGGTCAGCCATGCTCCCCGTTGAAGGCGTGGGCCTTGGCACACAAGGGCAAGGCGACGTCGGGCGTCGACTTCAACCCGGAGGACCCGCCCTCGGCGTACAACAATGCGACCGTCCACAGCCGTCTTCATGACTACACCTCGATGGCAAGACAGGTACATGGTCCAGATTACGATCCGACCACCCATGACCTTGATGGAGAAGTTGTGATGAGGTGGGAGGAGGCAAGAAGCATGGGAGATACTGGATTGGTGACAACACACTCGATATGGCCACTACTCCCACTCTCTCCCAGATTCGAGCTAGGAGCACGAGTGACAGCCCAGGGCATACATCCACGGCCGGACACTTCGCAGTACCGCATGGATGCACTCCTGGTGGTTTCTGTTTTACTTGTCGTTCACTGTTTTCTATATACTGTGAGCTTTGCTTTGTAACATTGGTTTGAAATATCGTAGGTCCAATTGGCAGAAGAGAGGAGACTATGAGAGGAGATGGAAGCAAGGATGAAGGAGGAGATGGATGTGAGGATGGAGGCCGAGCGGCTGAGGATGCAGCAGGACATGGAGGCGAAGATGAAGGAGGAGTTCGACGCGAGGATGGAGCAGATGTACTCGTGGTTTCAAACAATGGCTCAAAATATGGGTCAAACTCCGCCGCCAATCCAATTCTCTCATGTACCTCCTGAACAAGGCACTCCTCCGACTATAAGTATGATTATTTATAGTTTTCGTTGTACATACAAACTGAACATGCAACTAATTCTTAGGTTAGGTATCAAACAAATTCCTAGGATAGGTGTCACGCATGCAATTCTCTCTTCGTTTCACAGAGACAATCAGCAACATCGAATGATGTACCACCTTGTAACCAATCGCAAGGCTCGCCGTCAAACTGGTGATGGTTTCTGGTGATTGTCGCTTATGATGGTCATAAACTTATGATTGTGATGAATTTATTCTTGTGAATGTCGCACTCAACACTTATGATTGTGGAACCTTATAATGTGTGAAATTGTGGTTGTGAGAATTATTTGTGATGTATTATGGTTATGAAGATTATTTGTGATATATTGTTCTTCTATGGATTATTTGTGACTTATTTACTGTTTATCGCTCATATTTTGTGATTGTGAAACAAAATACAACAAAAAACAACAAAAAAGGTGGTTCTGGAATTTGAAGTTTGCCGAGTGTCATGGTAAAAACACTCGGCAAAACCCAGTTCTGGAGAAGTGTTTGCCGAATGTTTTTGCACTGACATTAAACACAAAAATGTAATAAAAACCCGTAAAATGTTTGTCGAGTGTCCAAATCACTCGGCACTCGTCAAACGTCTTTAAAAAAAAAATAAAACTTTTGTCGAGTGTCTTCCGTCCTGACACTCGGCAAATATTCCGTCACCGTTGTTTGTTCCGTCAAGTCTATTTTGTTTTGCCGAGTGCCATATAGGCACTTGGCAAAGTGTTTGCCGAGTGCCCGATAATGGCACTCGGCAAACATGTATTTGCAGACGAAAGTTTAGACGAGTGTCATATGCCGTAGGTGGCACTCAGCAAACATTATGCCGAGTGTTTTTACCGTTGTGCCGAGTGCCTTTGGCACTCGGTATATTGCAGAAATCCGGTAGTGCATCCCATTAAACGGGTTATTAGTACTTGGGAAAAACATGTAGTAATAGTCCCAACTTATATTTCGAGCAAATGTATTTGGTAGCATGTTCAGGGTTGTACTCCCTCCAAGTCGTACTGGTTTTGAATAAGGTTTTGTCAAATATTGAAAATATAAAATTATAAATTACTATTCATTTGTCAAGTATGAAAATATAAAAATTATATAAATAGCAAGATTTGTCTTGAAAAGTACTCCTCCGTTCTTTTTTTTATCTGTCATTGACTTTGACCAATAACTTTGAACATTCATCTTATTCAAATAAAATATGAGAAATATAAAATAATTTGTTAGGATATGATTTATTACTAAAGGTTTTTGATCCTAATTTTTATTTTTATATATTTGAACTAATTTTTTGAATAAGACGAACAGTCAATGTTTTTGATCAAAGTCAATGGTACCTAGTAAAAAGGAACAAAGAAAGTACTTTTTATAAAATTATACACTTCTGATAAATAGTTTTATGAAAAATAGAGGTCAAAGATCGTTGTGCAAAACGACTTTTAAAATTACCAACATGGAGAGAGAGTAGTACTACAAAACAATGACATGAATACCCGATTTTTCTCCATACCGGCCTGTAGTAGAGTACAACGAGGAGCAATAATGATGCGATTTTGGGAACAAGTTCGTACTACTATAGTAGTAAACGACTTTGTACGCGCTGGCATTCAAGAGAGATGCAGTGCACACGGAAACCGTCAATGTTGCCTGCCTACATGCTGCAGCCTCTCCACGTAATAATGTGGACGCAATCAAAACACTTTGACAATATACTGTAATAATGGAGGGTACGATAACGGGCAGACGAGACGATGCAGGTCTCAATTACTAGTACTTGATCAGGTTCCAGCCGTCTTTTGTCGCGAGTTTTACCAGTACGGGTTCATGATGGGATGCATAGACCTGATCAAAAGTGTAGTGTAATTAAATCATCAAAATAAAGATAAAGAGCAAAAAAAACAAAAATAATCTATTCAGATAATATAGAGTATAGTTTCAGTTTCAAGTCTGAAGCTGAAATTATAAAATTTATAGGCTACGTCGTCACACCTGCTAGTATTGCGTTCACACGGAAATCTTCTCATATGTCTATCTCTGATGCTCAAACAAAATTATCTTTGCATAAATAAAAATCATGCATGCTTTCACGCACAAGATACACATATAATACATGTTTCTTAATTCCAATACCCATTTCTCTAACTATATACTCGTTAAGACAGAATCTCTAGTTAATTTGTAGTTCAAAGCTTTTATCTCTGAAACGGAGTAGTATAATATAGTTACACTTATTAAGTACTTCCTCCGTTTCTTAAATATAGTCACAGTTAATTTTGACCGTTCGTCTTATTCAACAAATTTATTCAAATATGTCAAATAAAAATCATGTTTCAAAAACATTTAGTGATAAATCAAATCAAAATAAAATATATAATATTTCTCATATTTTTTTAAATAAAACGAATGATCAAAATTGATATTCAAAATCAACCGTGACTATATTTAAAAAACGGAGGGAGTAAATTGTTGCCGTGGGAGGTGTTTGTGATGTGGGAATGCTTGCAGCAGTTGGGCTCTTTTTCTATCAAATGAATCAACGCAAGTCCTAAATAAAAAACCATAACAACCCAGGTCAAGGTCATGAATCATGATCATGGATCTGGAAGATTACATATATATGAGCTTGAAGCTTCCGCGCGGGTTGATGCTTCTCATATGAAGCATCCAACCATCAAAGGAAAAACAAGGGGGAAAAGAAAAAAAAAACACTACCCCACACACGGTAATAGACTCTTCTTTTATTATTAATGACATCCGTTAGTATTAGTTTAAATTTTAAAAACTGAGGAGTATTATATATATGTATATATGTCTCACCTCATGAAAACCATTTATACGACTGCAACCTGAAAAAACTGAAATACAAAGTCTACTAATAATTTCCTGTGGCTTTGGAAACATTTGCGTTGCAGGTCGTCGTCTCTGACCTGAACTCTCGTATTGTTCACACAACACAAGTCACAACGAGCATACAATTGAGCACGTATTTGTACGCGCCCATGAACAGAAGAAGATACTGTACGTGTACGAAACACCAACTGTACATGAACGGTGTCATATGATAAATGCTGCGAGAGGAAATGACTTGCAGCCAGTAGAAGAGGAAGGTGTGTGCTTAATTAACTGAAGGAATTAGTAGGTGATGGTGGCGGTTGTTGGATCAAACTGAAAATTTAAGTCGGTTGGGTAGCCGATGAGAGAGATGCATTTGGTTTGCTTTTATGCTCTTGTTTGCGGTTAGTAAATTGATTACGTTTTAGTTAGTGCACTTATATAGCTATGAACACGGTCATGCATCAATTCCCCTGGCAGAGATTGACTAGTTTATCATCGTTATGAATAAGTTCAGTTTGTCTCCATTTGGGATTCTCACAATCTATAAAATCTGACAATAGTTAGAAAGAGGTAAATTTTGAGGTTGTGAGAATCTGCCACTAGTTCTAAGTAGTACTAGCTAGTATGCTCATGCATCGTCAAAGCTCGTGTTCATTCACTAAACAACAAATAAATCACTACCAGATGAGGAGGAGGACGGACCAGAGAATCCTATGAATGATAGTAAAAGAAGAAGAAAGAGGAATGCGCTTTACTTAGAGAAAGAAAAGAAAGTAAAAAAAAGAGGAGAAGATATAAAAAGAATATAATCTACCGAGCCGGGTGACGACAGTAGAAGAGAGAAAAAGGGCTCGGTTTGTGAGGTGGCTCGCTACACGCCATGGAAAAATGAAGAGGAGACCTTTCTTTCTAAAAAAAAAAAAAGAAAGCTCGTGACTTTGACTGTTTCCTGTAGAAGAGAACTAAACAAATATACAGTCTATCTATCTATTTATCTATCTCGTGCACATTTGATGCACCGCCAGGCCATGACTTGCACTCGGGGTACAGAAAAGGAGTGGTCACCGAGGCACGGTTAAAAGCAGCCGAGGAAGTGACGATTTGGCCCCGGTCCGAATTGAGAGATTAGCCTGGGTTCTATTTCACCCACAAATGACAGTGAAGGAGCCAGGGCCCAGGACCCATTAATATATCGGCCACTGGCTGTCCTTCCTGTCAACTTATTCGGCCTAAGCCACATTTGTGAGTGGGCCTCCTATTAGGCCTTCTAGCAAATTCATCACGAAAACAATTCGAAAATTGAAACATGGTAGACTTTCTTAACGGTTTGCCGGTTTACAGTTTCGAGTATGAATAAGGACATCTTTTTACAGTAAAGTGAAGCTGAAACGAAAGGGCGATTTATAGCAGTCACCGCTTTGTACATTCAGAACACGACAATAGAGAGTACCGTATGCATCCTATTTTATCCCCCACGACTATTATTGTCGTCGCAGAAGTTATTGAACGCAAACTGACTTCAAAGCTTCGTTCCGCGACGACGACTTCAAAGCTTGGATACAATAATTCGTCCATGAGAATGTCTGTCACATAGGTTCAAATCTTCCCACTCTGGATCATCCATTTTGGAGAAATATTTTTCAACCGCCTCATCGTTTACTTGTTCCAACCTTGAAGGCATCCACTGCAACCAAAGAAAAACAAGGGAAGGAAAAGAACACCAGAAGCCACATTTGGTTACATCATACTATGAAACAGGGTATCAGAATATCAGCCATATTATAAAAGAAGGAAATATTCTGACCTTTGGGTTTCGATCTCTATCTATCAGTATAGCCCTACATCCCTGAAAGAGAATTGTTGAATCTAAGTTAATTGCCCAATAAAGTAGAAGAGAACATGGGCAGTGTTGGGGACGTCGATATTGACCTCAAAGAAGTCTCTGCTGAAGTCACCCCGCATAACATGGCAAACCATTCTATATTCCCGGCGTAAGCACTCCCCAACAGTTTGCGTTCTCCCTTCTCTTATCTGAAACCAGAAGTGGGCAAATTGTAATCTCATGTATATAGGCGACAGCTACTATTGATAGAAAGACAACAAAGTGGTTTCATAAATTGATGAAACCCAATCAACTTTCTGCCAACTTAAAAGATCAAATGCAAGACAACCATTCCATCGTGAAACCAATAAGCTCTCCTTGTGAAGTTACAACCTTCAGCATTCTGATACTGATAGTTGATAATAAGTTCCACCTCATGTTGATCTAAAGACATATTCTTCAACCCTAAAGAAGCTACCACAAAGTAATGGTCTAGCTAACATTAATTATAGAATTTTTGGCCCCTGAATGACCTTGATTCAAGTGCTATCAAGTACTAACTCAGAAACCAATATCCAAACATCAGTGTTTTATGGAGCTGAGAACTGTGCATAGCAAGCAATATTTAGAGTCAACCAAGGGTATGCTATAAGAATGGCAACTTCAGATTGCTGTGCAAGAGAAGTGGCGAAGTATAACAGTCCGTGCAGCATGGGTTTTGGCCTACCGTGCTTGTAGACTAGTCCCTGTTGGACCAAACATAGTACATCCAGGAGCAGACAAATAAGTAAGGTGGATGCAGTTGAGATAGAGATGTCACATGAACTAATCATATTGCTCAAATGAATTTCGTTAAGATTGAAGTTTGCAAAAGCAAACCATTTTAATGCTATTAATATACATGTTCAGACAGACACATGAAGAAGTCGACTGCATGTCTGCATGCCAACATTTTCAAAAGCTTTTGGACTGGAAAGCCCATACTCCCAAGTTTGTGCATCCTGAGACAGAAACAACTGTAGATTCCTCTATTTAGGGATACGTTCAGAATTCATCAGCTTCAACTATATGCCATGTTCGATATTCTATGCAGTTCTGACTGATAACTGTTTGGTACTATGTTCGTATACGTTCTATCAAAGGCACATTGATCCAATGAAACACAAGGCCTAGATATAACAAGGTATGGAGGCATTGAAATAGTAGATAGTAGTATATAATTTTGTAGATGTTTTGTAGTTTCAAGAAATACCGATCTCAGAGAGATCTTCAGACTGGTAGGAGAGGCCTTTTTAAGGGACTGGGCTGTAGCAGAAACCCACTCGTCAGCTAAATTTGTGGAGGCCTCTTGTTCCTGGCATAAATACGAATTCAGCAGGGCGAAATAGGTGAACCATCAACCCATAGAAAGCAACGGTCAACTATAAACAAAACTCACAAGAGCGGATATGATTTCTTCAACACTTTTTTTGGAAAAACATTTATTGATAATATCCATCCTGTAAGGCACCAAAGAAAATTAATAGTGAATTCATGAATTAGGGCATAACCAAATCAGATTTTTCTTTTTTTACCTATTCAGAGAACTGTTTTCTTTCAGTGTTGGCTGTTCAGCAAATTGATCGATAACACTACACACAGCAAAATGATCAGAAGTATTCACCATTTTAAGTGATTCTTCCAGCAATGGCAACCTCTGAAAGTGAAATGTTGGATCAATATGGTCAGGATGCTCTTAGCATTTATTAATTAATAATAATGACAAATTGTATCCACCATTTTAAGTACATAACTAAGTAAATTACTCTGTCCAAAATGTGCCAAAGGTACATGGTGAAGCACTGAGTTAAGATTTGAATTACAAGCAAACCTACATTTAAATGTACGAAATGAGTTGCCAGACCACATGCAAGCATTTCTGCACCATTCAGTCTCGCACCAGCAAGACCGACATACTCTCCTGGAGAAAAGACATGATTAACAGTTTTGTGAACAAGACCTTCCATTTATTTCACTGATTGATATTAGAACAAATAAAATTCAACGACAATAGGAAATTGGTCGCTGTTGTTGACATAATTATATCCCCACAGCCACTTTCATATTCTCATAGATCAATGGCACAAGACCAATTAAACACACAGTTAAGGATCATGGAAATTGAAAAATATCCAATGGTAAATTAAAAAATAGCTAGCTGAATCAAGAAAGGAGAGAAAAGGTGACCATAGAATCCAGGTAGCCGAGACAGAAAATAAGAAGCCCCTATATCTGGAAAGAGTCCCAATGCTGTTTCTGGCATTGCGAAAACCTACATTAATATTCAAAATGCACGTCACCAGATTTGGCAGTTGAAAAGGGCACCAAATTTTCTAATTCTATTTTGTCTTATAATGGAATAAATTCAAAACAACAACAAACAAGCAGATGTCAAACTACATTATATAATATCATACACTACGAGTCGAATAATAAGGTTTTCATCAAACCCCACTATAATCCCTCTAAGATACTATGAGTAAACAACTAGCAACAGATGCAAGTGATTTCATGTTCCATTCATAGAATATACCGTATTATCAGTGACAACTCGAAACCTTCCATGTATCGAAACACCGGCGCCTCCGCCCATAACAATTCCAGTAAGGAGAGAAACCTGCAATTGAATTGTCTACGCTTTAGAGGCAAGAACAAAGTGCACGATTATATGTAGAACCAGGACGCAGGTCACCTGAGGTATGCTATAAGTTGCAAGGATGTAATTTAACAAAAATTCTTTTCGGAAGAAATCAGCGCCGTACTTCCAGCTACCTGAATTAAGAATTAAACGCACATTTAAGCAACCAAACATGTGAAACAACACTAGCTCCATTACCTAGGAAGGAATGAATTCCCTAGGCTCTTCTTATTTGCAAAGAACAGGAAGGTTTCAGCTGCACAGTTAATGAACAATCATGAAATACAGCATAATTTTCACATTCCACTTTCATTGCAAGCAGCACATCAACTTCATACTTTAAATCTCATCATGAACAAGGTGCAGCAAAATCAGCAAGGAAATGACACTTAGACATACATATGAGGCATTAATCATTATACTTCAAGTTCAAGCAGATTTTATTCTTTGAACTTCAAATCAATCAACCCTCCTCAATCCTTGAAGTGGATTTGGAAGGCAAAGGTGACAAAGAAACTGAAAATCATTATTTGGTTTCTATTCAGGGACAGACTCAATTCTATTTCTAGGAACTCCTAAGTAGGACAAATTATAAAATTGAAGTGGAAAATTATAACTGTGCCTTATCCAATCTCAACAAGGAGGAATATACATGTCATATTTATCATTTATTCTTCCAGTGTCCTTTCAGTACTACATGCAGGAACTTCCTTGGTTTTCAATGGGACCATGATTTGTACATTTTTAGCACCATAAAATGACAAAAAGGTGCCAGCATAAATTCTTCATAGAAGTGCTCTCAATAGCGGCTTGGGCAATTTGGAAACAAAGAAATACGAAGATTTTCAGAGATAAAGTTGAAGCATTCAGTAACTTGGGTGTGCGTGTCAGTGGGTGACAAATCTGCTATTTATTAATAAAATACCACGGTAGGGGCTTAGCCTAATGTAATTCCCTCAAAAAGAAAACACTGGCTCTATTTGCTGCATGATGATAGTTCGATGGGTGAAAACTAAAGTAACAGAAGATAGTGGAAAATAAACGCAACTAGCTTCAAATTTCTGTTGTGATAAGGTCAAGTTGTATATACCATTGTTTATAGCGCGGGCAACTTCAGCAACATCACCTCCAGCACAAAATGCTCTTCCCTTACCCTGAAAAAGGGGTCATGAATGAATACTACAAAAATGGTACCAAAATAGCAATTATCATAACAATCTAAGAAAGCTAATAGAAGCCAGTGACAAATAGGTTGAACAGGAAAATCCAAAAGATAAAACAAGATCTATGAACTAGGCGTGAACATGTTTTAAGAATCCATGACTACTAGACCAGCAGAAGGCAAGCAGTAAGATTTACAAATGCCAACAAATGGAACAAAAGGTGCAGTGTTGGCAACAAACAATATCACTAACATCATATGAGTTCATCTATGATAATCATATACTTCAAAATAAGAACAGAACACGAAGCCTTGGAAATTCAAATTTGATAAAATGACTGGGGAACTCATTTTCCCCACTAACAGCTGCTGTATAATGCTATGGAATAACAGATAGTGTCCAGTTCAAACAAACGGGTCACCTCAACTATCAAGGTTAGAACGATGTATCTCACATCGGACCTTGAAGATAGAACCGATTCTATATTAGATGACGAAAACAGAAATGCAGTTCTATCAGTTACCTTCAAAAGCACCAGCTTGACTCCATTGTCTCTCTCATACGCGGTGAAATACTTCAATAGTCCCATAATCTGCAAGGTGAAGGAAAGATTGTGATGCATCCAACATTGTAGGAGCGAATCTGGTCACTACTCCACGAGATTTAATACCAGTGTAACCTTTAATAGATATCTCTTGCAGACCATACCATTGTGGAGGATAGCGCATTCAACTGCTTTGGCCTATTCAGCATCAGTGTCCGTGTAGACCCATTTGCTTCTACCAAAACCTGGCAAACAGAAGACGTGGTAAGGTCAGGGGGGCTCTAAAATTTGCTGGCACAGCCGAACCATCAAACGCAATTACGGAAAATATACTTGATCACAAGGCAACACGCGGAAATGATACAGTCTGACGCTTGATAGGATACAATTGTGTTGGATCACGATTACAAAAGGCCACCAACTGGTGTGAATTTTGAACCGCGAGAGCAATTGGATCTCTGATGATCGCTTAAAACGGCAGAGCCGTTCTATGACTGTTCCCCGAAACGCCATAAAACCAAGCTATGCTTCAGAACTAAATACGAGCACGAGAAGTCTTCCTCAATCCAAGTCCAAGCTACACGCAGAGCGAAGCGACCGAACGAACGGGACTGGGGACTCGATGGGGGAAGCGGAGGCGGACCTGGTCGGAGTCCGCGCTGCCGGGAGGGCGCGCAGCCATCTCGTCGTCCTGGGCGGGCGAGCGCCTCGGGGCCACGCTGGACTGGACTGGAGCCTGCTGCTGCTGCTTCTTACTAGCGGCGAAGGGCAGCGAGCACCCGGGGGTAGACGAGAGTACCAGACCCGCTCGCGCAAGCGCGCTGCTCCTGGCGCCGGATCCGGTTGTGCAAGCGAGCAGCTCCTCCTCGCGTACAGCTCCGCTCGCCGCCGCCGCTCGCGCGCAGCTCCTCCTGGCGCCTCTCGCGTACAGCTCGCGCTCGCCGCCGCCGCCGCTCGCTAGGGTTACGGGTGTTGCCACCAGCGACTCAGTGCGTGAGAGGGCAGGGGCAGAATGGTCAGGTATTCTGTAATTTTTGAATTAGAAAATAAAAATAGATAAAAGAAAGATAATGATAAATATGAGTTAAAGAAAACTAAATAATAATATTGATAAGTGATTTCGTTTATTAATGATAAATATTAAATATCATCACTTAGAAATGGTATGAATCTAATTTTCCAGACTTGGAGGGGATCGCCCAGGTTGCAACGAAAACAAGTGGAGCAGAAAGAGACTGCACGGGATCACGAAGAACGACTGGTGTCGCTGACCTGTGGGGCCAACGCTTCGGCCTGAAAAGCACATCACGGCAGCCGAGTCCGAGCCCGTACGTCGTCAGCTGATCGCGCACGGCAGCTTACGGCATGCAGACCACTGCAGAGCAGCAGCCTCTTCCCTGTTACTACAAGTTGCCACACGTCACGCCTTAACAGAGACCTAAAGTAAAAGGCATTACTCCAGCAAACAATTCAGTTCATGAGCAGGGTCATTACAAGTTACACGCGAGCAAATTTCTCAAAACTGCACATCCGCACGTAATAGGGTCAGATCCATCAGGGAAAAAAAAGGCAGCAATTCTACCTTGCATTTCAACAGTCTTCCCATTAAAGATCTCCTAGAACAGGATCACAGATTGCCACAATGCACAAAACAAAATCAATCAGAATCAAACCAACAACAATTGTCGTACACAAACAGCACAGACCTGAACACGATCTGGTTTCTGAATTAAAATCAAAGCATAAGTAAAATTCATCATACATAGCAGAGAACAGTATTATACTAATTAACTAGCCTAGGAGATGAAGATTGGGTCGGGTCAGGCATCCCGACATAACTCACGTTAGGGGACAGGACTGACCGACTCATTTTAAGAGGGAGGGTAACAACGGCTACAGCGTTACAACAGCGACTAAAATTAAATTAATCTTACTCTTGAACGAAAAAACAGCAAGTGAGACGACCATGAACCTAAAATCTCCTAGCTAGCTTAGCTATAGCAGATACACCGTCACAGATACCACAGACGACGACGCAAAGCAGGCAGCGCCACCGCACAGAAACAACCATCATCATCAGCTTCTCCCTCAGCCCAACCGACAAATAGGGCACGCTAGGTTGAGCGTTTGTTAGTTCGACATCATCTTCATGTCAGAGTCGTGCCTGTTCTGCTGGTGTGCAGAGAGCGACCAGCCGCCAGAGGCGTATGAAGGGGGCATGTGCTGGTGCTGCTGAGGGTGCTGGTGCTGCCCTGAGTGGTTGTATGGCATCGCGGCGTGGTTGATTGGGCTGCCAGAATCATCAGACGATCCGCTGGATGTGCCCTCCGATGGTGGGCTGGTGGCCACAGGAGCTGGCACAAAGCTAGCCATCTGTGGAGGAGCAGACATCGGTTCAACCTTCCGTGGCTCAGCTGGCTTTGATTTCTTTCCTTCAGCGATAAAACTAGCCACCACAACCTGATGACACGATAGAAGCAGCAAGGGATTATTAGTATTATGAAGAAATTGAGCATAGGCAAGTTCATGGGGACCAAGAAATATGTACAAACCTGGACGGGAGTTGCAGCCAAAAGCATGCCAGCTACACATCCTCCAAGCACTCGGCCATCAGATCCTGCAAGCGCAACACTCAAACCACCAGTCCTGCTGCGGGTGTCACCATCCTCCGCAAGCAGGAAAGAGCCAGATAGAGAGATGATCTCAAAACGTCCCTGCACAAGAAATTATTCATACCATCAGAACTTCAGTTAATTACTCCAAGCAATAATGTTACTTTTACAGACTGCAGTTTTGTAAGGTGACATGTTACAATTGTACTATAACAGATGGCATCCTCATTCGCATCAACTTCAATGTTGCAGGCCAGCTTAAATCCAAAAACTAAAGCAAAAATCTCCATGAGAGAAAGAAAATTTTATTAGCTACTACAAGATAGTATAACAACTTTCGGTTGCTCTGGTATTTATTTTTATGCACAGCAATATTATCCTTTCATAAGGACATAGTTATTGCAGAACTAAAGGGTGAATTGAAAGTCCAGTTATTGTGCCTTTGAATCCCTAGATTCTAATGACTCAAGTCCAAACGAAAGATCCAACTACAATATATGCTTTAACAGAAAGCCATAATGGCCCTGCTTCTCACCAACTAGGTGCCATTGTCATCAACTCGCCAAACTGTTAGCTGAAGTGCAAGTTTTCTTTTCTTCAAGGAATGAAGTGCAAGCATTGATGAACAAGTACAGTACACATTCTACAGAAATTTTGTGAAAGCCTTTGAAGATTCAGAAGTGATGTTCTGAGGCATACATAAGCACGTGTTCCAACTAAGAGAATGATCTTAACAAGGATAATAGCATTAAACAAAAACCATTATCTACTATTCAGTGCCAGAGGCTCCAGAAAAGTAAAATGCAATGCAATACCTCATAAGTAACTAATCCACCAGAAGTAGCTGGCTGCCTGAGTGTTACATTGCTTATTGCACCATTTGCAGAGAGAATGCAGACAGTGCGAGGGCCTTGCTGTGAGAATGTCATTATTTTTGATGCAACATCCTGTTAGGCAAGAAGCACAGACATTTCATCAGACAAGAAACACAACCTTTAAAACCATTGGCGATAAGTGGATATGATGTCCGTAATGAAGGACGACAGGAAGATGCAACCCATTTCAAAAGAAAATTAAGAAAAACAAGCACAATTAACAACCCTGCATTGTACTATCAACTGGACGAGAATGCACAAACAAACTACTGAACGAGCAGGCAATTCATAAGCCAACATGATCGAGATATATACACCAAATTACTCCACTTCAAAATTCAAACAGTCAAAGTAAATCAGGTAATTATTAATTGGTAAAGTAACAATCAAATCCTAAAACAAGTTAGCAAACAGTCTGTCATCCCAGCATCCATCTGGCCCAATCTTTGGACAATCAACAATCTGGATCCACAGATACAAAAGTTACTGAACAGAAAAACAACTAATTTTAGCAGCTGTAGACGCCCTGCACCAGGAGCAACATTATCAATAGGCAACTGTTTCACCCCGGAAACCTCTCAGTTCATTCTCTCAAAAAATCAAAAGGTGTGTCGCTCCTTGCCGCTACCGTACCCATAAAGCCCAGATTCCATGCCTGTACCAGAACTAACGACTAGACCATCCATCTATCTATCGGTCAGACAGGAGTGCATCACCCACTGAGTGTCGTACAAAGCCTGCCGACGCTGACCGTGGGGTCGGTCAACTGACAGCAGTGCTGAGATTCTGATGGACACTCACGAGACCTCGCAACGACATGGCAGAACAAATTGCGGTCACTTGGCAAGACGCCCGACACGCATAGAGGTGCACGGACTCGCAGATCCACACAACATTGAGACCACCATCGATGAAAAAAAGAAGTGAGATCTGTGAATCTTACCTCTCCAGCCTTGACGCTGAGGATGTGAGGCGTAAAGGCGATGCCCCAAGAACCTGCACGCGAGAATAAGACACCACGAGGTCAGATTTTTTGACCGGGACGGCGCGTCCAAGAAGTAGCGGCGGCGGCGGCAAACGAAAGCGGTGTCTAGACAGATGGACGTACCCAGGGCTTCGAACTGCTTCTTCTTGCCGGAGCCAGGGGGCCGGCCGCGACGCTTGGCGTTGGGATCGGACGGCGGGCTGCTGATGGAGAAACCGTGCTGCGTCTGCTGCTGCTGGCCAGGGGGCACGGCGCCGCCGCCGGCGGAGGCGGAGGAGATGGGCGCCAGCGCGAGGGCCATGCTCCCGTCGGGAGCGTACTTCCGCGGCCGCCCGCGCTTCTTCCGCATCAGCTCGCCCATGCCCAGCACATTGCCCCCCGGCGCACCTCCCGCCGCCGCCGCCGGCGGCTGAGCGTACAGCATGGGTGGCGCCGCGTGGTGGTGCTGCTCCCCACCGGGCGCCTTCCCCGTCATCTGGTCGAACGACAGCCGCATGCCGCCGGGCATGGGCGCCGGCGCGGCTTGCTGCCCGAATGGCGACGGCGGCTGCTGGTGCGGCTGCTGCTGCGGTGGCGGCGGCGGCGGAGCCATAGAGGCTGGCGGCGGCTGAGACGCCGGAGCAGGTACCGCGGCGGCGGCGACGGCGCCGGGGGTGGCGGAGAGCGGGGCCACGTCCTTGGTCTCCATTTGCGTAGATCTATCCACTTGGCAGCTGTCTCCCCGCCTTCTTGCTGCGGCCGGCGCCGCGCTGCTTCACAGTGGCAGTGGTCCTAGCGGAACTTGGACTCACAGCACAACCGAGCTCACGGCTTTTGACCAAACGATCTCAGCTGATCACAGAGAGAGAGAGAGAGAGGCCTTGTCCTGCTGCTCCCCTCTCACGACGACACTGCAAAACACCCAACAAGGCTAAGGCTATTGCAGCACTAGAAGTAACATGGGAATTAAGCACCCTTACTCTCAGCCTGTTCGAAACTAGTATGCTGTAAAAGAAGATTTTTAAAATCTGGAGCTACGAGACAGATAAAAAACCAAGAAAAGAAGGGAGAGGAGAGAGAGAGAGAAAAGCTGCTGAAGCTGGAGGAGGGGAGGAGAAAGAGGCGCAACGAGATTAGGTGGAAGTTGGGAGGGGGAGGTGACTGATGCCTGCCTGCGCGCACACCTGTACGGTAGTACTAGTACCTGAGGGCGAAGTGATTAGATCGGCGAGGTCCATGCCATGCCTCCCCTCCTCCTCCTCCTCCTCACACTTCACACCAAACGCCACTCACTCTTCACACCCCGCTCACTGCTCCCTCCTCTTGCTTTGCTTCCTCCGCTCGCATGCAATGAGAAGAGAATGGGAGACTCTTCCAATCCCTGCCGGACTGCCTGCCGCCTAGGTGAGAGAGAGAGAGAGGAAAGCGAGCAAGCAAGCGAGGTGGAAAAGAGGGAGGAAATTACGGGAAATGGAAATTAATAAAGGCGAAGCAAATAAAGAAGGAGAGAGAGAGAGCAAGCACGAACGAGATTTGCTACGCGTCCACACACCACCCTTATCCCGTGCACACGGGGAGGGAAGAGAGAGAAGAAGAGGGACAGGAGCTGTGTGCAGTGTACCTCGCCCCCACGGCTGAGGATGAGTGAGTACACTCCTGCTAGGCTGCTGCTAGTGCCTTTGGAGGCGAGCTGAGCTTGGGTAGCAATAAAGGCGAGTTGTGGTGTGGGGAAGCTTTTTGGCTCGGAGTTCGTGAGAAAGAGAGACGAGTCATAACTGCGCTTTCCCACCTTTTTACTCCTCCATCCACCGTTCCACCGCTACTATAAAATAAATAAATAAAATTAAAAAGCACTACAGCGCGTACACAGAATTTAAAATCGACGTGAATTTGATATAAATCAAATTCTATTCAACTCCAACCATTAATAAAATAAATTCGTAAAATTCAACCATGGATAGATATCATAAAGTGTAAAAGAACTGTTAATATTTTACATAATTTATTTATTCTGTTGTATGTCAAAATTAAATAAATTTGCCTTTAACCAAACCTGTAAATATGTACTAGTACACTCAAAGATGGAGGTAATAAGAGTTGTTTACTGCAATACGATGCACCAGCTAATCTCTAATTTACTCTGTCCATAATAAAATTTTCACTCCCCGAAAAAATAGTTTGCTTAAGACTTATTTATTATTGAATTTCCATCCTCAACAAGAGAACTCCAGATGATCAATCCTGAAATGAGAAGAATTTTCTATTTCATAATCATTCCTAATTTCATTTTTTAAAATAAATAAAGAACCTATATTATATATGGTATGGGTTCCGTGATTGTAAAAAATTGTCTTCTAAAAAGGGAAATATGGATCCGAATAAGAAAACAGAAACCGAGGAAACCACAAGAGTGAAAGCAACAAATTCGTCCGGACTCTTGGTAGAGTCTAGAAGACCACCCGGGGGAAAAGTGATATCCAACGTGGGTCCAATAATTTGACATAAAAACCCATATGGTTTTTCGAAAAACCCTTGAGTACATTACTCCAAAATGTTCTATCTTCCTAAAAAAGTGGATTCATTCCAGAAAGGTTCCAGAAAGATTTTGAGTATTTATCTAAAGGAAGGAACAACGAAGGATAAGAGAAAATTGTTTCTAATTTGTTTTGCTTGAACGGCAACGAGCATCCAAAACCAAAAGGTTTTTCTGGGTAACAAACAAATAATCAGGTTTTGGAATAATCTGAATTGACCGGTCTCAAAGAAATTCCAATTATTTAATATGAATGAATAATTTGGACTAATTAATGAATGTTCTTTTATGTGTCGAATTCCTGGGTCCCCCTTTTTTTTATAAATATTTCACATTTCAAATGTAAGTTTGAAAGAAAATGACATTGTTTACTGCTAATCAACTATAATCATTCTTTATATAAAAAGCTTCATGTGTATAAATAATAAATTATGGATTAAAAAATTTAATAATAAAATAAAACTTAATTAAAACCTGATGTTATTTCGAAGTCTCGAGGTCAACAATAAATTATATTGTATAGTATTTCATACGGAGGAAACACTTACTATTAATAACTAGTACGGTGAAAAGAACTGAATTCTAGTTTTCAGTCGGTCCTAAACACATTGAAAGTTACTTTCAATATGTGGGTTGTCCCATTTGTTTGTTTTCTACGGCAAAATGCTTTAATAGGATTCCAAAAAACAAAGTGTAAAAAATGAAAATATAAATTAGAGTCTTTCGATATAGGCTTAAGGCTCAACAATGTTGAGTGAGAGAACCTCTGTATTTAGGGGATACCAAATTAACAACCGTCATTTAAATGTTTCACTCGTATTTTAGAAGAAAGAAACCATTTTTGTATCCAGCAAAATTGGATCGTTCATTTTTTTTTGCAAGGATATCGACTTATTGGTAGATGAAGAGGGATACATGACAGTATAAAAACGTTCAACACCACAAAGCAAAAACAACTCACGCATTCTTACTTTGACAGTTTTGGGTGTAATAGTTTGAATTAACTTCGTCAGAGCACCTAGTACATCATTTGCCGAACCCACTCTTTTTTCTTTTTCTGTGAGTAACATTTGGAGATACAGTAATAAACTAGTGGATTCTAATAACAACTTTCAACGAGCGTAACCATAGGTATAAAGCTTCTTCTTGCTTTTCTTGCTCCTGAAACGACCATATACATGTGAAACCAAATGGCATAGAAGTGAAACCTGACTCGATTCCTTTAAAAAACTCGCAACTTGAACATTTTAGAGGGCTTTTTGGTGAGGACATCTACCAGTAATATACTACTTCTACTACACGGAAACGGATCACCGGGAAACCAGTGAAACCGGTTGTTTACAGCTGTGTAGCTGTATTAATTGATGGGCGGAGCCGAATTAAGAAATTGTTTGTCTTTTTCGGCGTGCAGGGGCGGTAGGAATCAATCGGTCCGAGGGCCAATTGTTTTCCCCCGCCACCTCCCCCCGGGGGGTTTCGTTTCTTTTTTGCTTTCGCTTACCGCTCCACTTTTTCTCATCCGCTCTCCTCCTAACAGCTTACTACAGCTCTCTCTCTTTTGCTTTTTTTTTAATTTAATTTTTAATTAATTACGCGTGCTGGAAGAAGGAAAAAAAGGATGGCGTCTTTGGACGGACACGTACCGGCACAGCCCTGCGTTCGGCGGGCCCTGTGGTGCAGAGGGGACGGCGAGCGCCGGTAGCACGTGACGTGAGCGAGTAAGAGTCCGCGAGAGAAGAGGATGAATGCTGGTCAGAGCGGACGGACGCCGAGTGAGCGAGGGATCAGAGGAGAGAGAGACAGAGAGAGGGAGCTGGCCAGCGGGGCCGGTCGGACCAGGAGGCCACGATTCCAGGGAACGTCACGTGACTGTCCCGCACGCCGAGGAACATGTGCGGGCCCCACGGAGCGGTTCGGTTTCCGAGGATGGAGGGGGGTGGGGGGGGGTGGGGGGGAGCGTTTCCCATTCTCCTGCCGCTGCGAGGTGGGGCTTGACACAATCCTGCCGGGGCCGGAGCGTAGTATTGATTGATGATGGATCGAGCCGGGCGGGTTTTGCAGCGATCAGGCACGCAAGCAAGGTCGCAAGGAAAGGAAGGCGGCCGCCGTCCGCCGCAACGCAGACGCAGGGAGTCAGTAGGAACGCAGCACTTGATGCATGCAACGGTGAAGTTTGACGCCCTTGGGCCTTCGCCCGCACAACCAATGGACTCGGTTCCCCGGTCAAAGGATTCGTTCACCGTGCTGTAACAGAGCCCCGGTAGCGTCAGACCATCTCCGTAGAGAACCTCGTCGTCGTAGTAGTAGTAGTCGGCGTATAATTAGAGTCTAGTATGCTAGTAGTAGTACTACGCAAAAAGGTATACTAGTAGCTAACCGTGTGTACACGTACGCGTGCGTACTTTCAAAAGTTTTTCTTTGTTTTTTGGCGATGTTTTTCAAAAGTTGGACGCCGCACACACCAAATCAAACCGGAAAGCAAAGGGAGCCGAGGAATACAGTGGGGTTAGGCCGGCGTGTGTCAGTATCGGTACAATTCGTTCTGCAACTCGGAGTACTAGTACTTCTACCTCTACCTGCTACACCGACTCGTTCATGGATGATGGCAATGGTGCTTGTTTGCTTGGCACGTGGACACGTACTAGTGCCCGCGCCCGTGATTCGGTGCGGCGCGCTGACGCGGGTGGATGCCCCACAGTCCCACACTCGCTGCGTGTAGTAGGTCCGATTCTGTTGACCGGGAAGGCAAAGAAGAAGTCAACGCACGTCGCTCTAGTTTGGTTGGACCTGGCCGACGGTTAGCTCCTTCTAGTTCTAGCAGCACGACGAGACGATGTGGACGGATCGATCGGACGGTGCGTGCCGTGCCGTCTCGAGGCAGCAAATGAAACCGTACACTGTAGTACTGTACACTTGCGGGGGCGCATACGCCAGGCGAGGAACTACGGCCAGAATCCTCCTCTCGCACCGGCACACTCCCTCGCTTCGCTTGTCGGCTGTCGCTCGCTGCAGCAGCGTGCCTCGCCTTCCCCGTTCGAAAATTAACAGAAAAATCGGACGAGCACGTGAGCTTTGTTGTTTGCGTTGTTACTACTAAGTAGCAAACGAAACCAGTCTCCTGCTCAAATTCGTATTTCTAACCTTCAACATTTATTTGAAATCTATTATTATTCTCGCTTTTAATATACCCTTTTTCTCTTTTTAATACTTTCTTATCTTTTTTCTTCTCTCCTTCAAATATTTAATTCACGTACCTTATTCGTTTTTTATTTAGTTTTTATACCCAGAGTTAAATTACATCCATCCACGCAGTGTGAGACGGATCTTTTATCACCATGGCAACACGCTTTGATTCAGTCGGGAAAGAAAGAACACACGCTTTAATTAATACCATAGTCTGCAGATAATGAATACTAAAGGTGATAGCAATAGCAACACTAAGTACTACCATCAAGTACTTCGGATCAAGGTGTACGTGTCGAGCAGGATGCAGTATTATGATGATGATGACGACTAGCGCTAACTGCTCTGTGGATTTCGAATTTAAACGATTTAGATGCGCAAAATCTGCCGTACCTGATCTGCTTTAGAGTATCTTTTACGCGTGATCGCCCCACTAATTACTTCGCCTTCCGATCTGCATCGAGCCTGAAAATTCAAACTGACCCAAACGGCCCTGCACTGTCTGTCGTCCACACCACACGGGAATCAGGCCCACGTAAACGTAATTCACTCACCCAGTCACCGAAAGAAGAAAAAAAAAAAAAGACATCTTGCTCGCCGTATACTGTACTCTTCGATGGGTACAAGTACTGTACGTCTGTACGGGAGCAGCAGCACTGCTGCTCGTAGTAGCACTAGTACTCTGCATACTGCGCTCGCTCCGTCTCGGCGGCCGTTTTACTCACGTCACGTGACCGCGTGCTGACCGGGAAGGACGGGAGTCCGGGGGCCACCCGTTGCGCAGGTTTGATTCTTGAATGCGCTGCCGCCCCTGCACTCGTACTGAACTCTGATTGTTCGCCGCGATCGAATGGACGCCACGCCGGAGCAGAGCAAACCTTCCACATGCCCCTCCCCCCTCTCTACAGCAGGATCTTAAGGCCGGCCCATCAACTCAGCTCAACAAAAAGGGCCCATTGTTGAGAGACTTTAGAGTCACTCCAAGTGTGATCTCGCTAGGAGGCATTGTTTGTTGGGGGCCCCTGCTTGTTGCGACCTTGCCTGATTATTGGGTCAGGTGAAGATTATGATAAATCAGGCCCACCTAATTCAATCACTTACAACCACCTCTACTCTACTATTATATACTCGGAACAATGAGAATGAGGTGTTGTTGTCTGCTTAATCAGGTGGCACCCGTGCACATCCTCACCGAAAACTGTTAAGGCCTTGTTCGTTTTAATTTGAAAGGGCCAGAAATACGGCCTGTCCAGCTGAACGGTTCGGCCCGATTTGAAATTGGGCATGATCTGGATTGAGCGTTCCGTTAGACATAGGCTATAATGAATTAGACCGATCGTGGCGTTTTCACCCTATCCTTGGCCCAGAAGGAGACCATACCCTTGGACCTCTGGAATGAAATAAGGCCTGGTTGAAATGACATAGCTGAATCCACTTGATTTAATTCCTTACTGGATCGAAACCATACAAGCCGAACGAGGCCTAAAGGTTTGAAATGCGAGAATTCATGTGAAACTGAACTAATTTCTCTAAAATCATTATAGGAAATTCCATAAAATATCTACACGCCAAAGAAGTTGTTGTAGTACGCAAATCCTCCGTCTACATCTCATTCACTATCACTAGACCAAAGGAAATTTGCATGTACGATATTGCTGATTTGTGTATTTTACAGTTAGACATCCTTTGTTTTTAAATTAGCTACAAGACAGTGACGATCAATAATATTTGTCTTAAGACTATAAAACATAATGAAGGTTGTTTTCAATACTTTCAATTTCTACCTATAAGATCCATAATGTACAGAAGATTTAAAGTTACATTATGTATCTAGTTACTTTTTTTAAAAAAAATCAAATATTTGGATAGTTTGATCTAAACAATAAAATTTCTTTAAGTAAAAGTTCATATAAAAAGTGTGGATTTTTGAAAATCACATAAATACTGAATCTAAAATTGAATCTTTATGCATAATTTCAAGTTATCATGGTATGTCTTAAGTGAAGTATGTTATAAAAGTTTTCTCACACATTATAGCGTCCTAAACGCAAATATAATCGGGACAAACTGTATACTTCAATCTCAGACACATGGGAGGAAGCAAATTTCAATAGGAAAAGACGTCCACATTCAACAGGAAGAGAGCTTCCACGACCAAAGCTTTTCCACTCCATTTTTCCATTGTAAAATAAATCATGTATTATTTATATGAGCAATAAAATAAAAAGAAACTGCTTCCCTTTTCCCTTTCTTGTGATAGGGAGCGAGGCAGCGAGGCAGGAGCCCTGGCAGGCCGCGGCGGCACTGCTCATCTCCTCTGCCCCACCCCAATCCGTTTCCTCCTCAACTACGGCAAGCCACGTCGCCCCGGCACGGCACAGGTGCGGCGCCCGGCCCCAATGGCGCTCACCTCCGCCGCCACCACCTCTTCCCCCTCCCGCCTCGCTTCCCCGCCAGCTCGTCCTCCGTCCCGGCTGCCCCTCCCAGGAATCACGAGGTCGCCGCGCCGCTGCAGGTGCCACCGGCTCGCGGTGCTTTCGGAGGGCAGGGCCAGTGCGCGAGTGCGGGCACTGCTCGGTGGGTTCTCGGACACCGGCATCAGCGAGAGCGACGACGACGATGACGAGGAGGACGTCCTGCAGGGTGGGGGGCCCCGGGCGGACGAGGACGCCGTCGAGCTCGCCGCGGCGTCCGCTGGGCCTGAGCGCTGGGACGTTCTTGGCCTCGGCCAGGCCATGGTGCGTATCCCCTCGTCTTCTTTCCATGCGTCCTGTAACTATTGTTGTTAACGCAAGAAACTGAGAGCTTATGTACAGTAAATAATAAAAAACCGGTGGAGGCTATTTCTGGTACTTTCCCCGCACGAGTATTTA
Organism: Oropetium thomaeum; assembly: GCA_001182835.1. Classification (NCBI taxonomy): domain Eukaryota; kingdom Viridiplantae; phylum Streptophyta; class Magnoliopsida; order Poales; family Poaceae; genus Oropetium; species Oropetium thomaeum. The sequence continues at coordinate 849,738 of LFJQ01000051.1, forward strand.
GCTTTTACATGTTTCATGATCATCGTCAGTTCTTGATTTGTGCTTCGGCGGGCAAATATGCAGTACGATAGTGTTCTCAGTTACTATTTCCTTCTGTTCTGATACAGGCATACAGTCACGACCACTTTTGATTTGTTTTTTTTTTCTGTGCGAATAGGTGGACTTCTCAGGGATGGTAGACGATGAATTCCTTGAAAGATTAGGTATAGAGAAGGGTACAAGAAAGGTTGTGAACCACGAGGAGAGGGGACGGGTCTTGCGCGCCATGGATGGTTGCAGCTACAAGGCTGCAGCTGGTGGCTCCCTGTCCAACTCACTTGTGGCGCTGGCGAGGCTTGGCAGTAGCCGAGCTGATAGCTACCCTGAGCTTAGAATCGCGATGGCAGGCAGTGTGGGCAGCGACCCACTAGGTAGTTTCTACAGGTAGTTCACTAATTTGGCAGCTCTGATTTCAGTTCATCTTATCACTGTCTGACTACATGTTTTTTATTTGATCACACTATTAGGGCAAAATTGCGCCGTGCTAATGTACATTTCTTGTCTAAGCCGGTCAAAGATGGAACTACTGGTACCGTCATTGTTCTAACAACTCCAGATGCACAACGAACTATGCTTGCATATCAGGTTATTTCCTATATTAATTTTAGTACTTCTTACACTCTTGGGATACCTCAAGGTTGTAATTTGTTTCTGAATGATGTTCCAGTATCTAGCTGAGCATATCGAAATGACAAATCTTTTTGGATTATTTCCTTCAGTGGCATTGACATAAACCAACCATTGATTCACCACCTAAAAACTTGTATTTATTCGGTATCATTGGTTCTAAATTTTAATCCCTTGAACGCCACTGAAAATGGCATGCAAGAGATTAAAATTCTAAATTTTAGTCCCTTATGTGCCACCATCCATGCTCCATGGTATCCAAGGGATTAAATTTTAAATTCATTGGTGTTAATGAAATATAAGTAAGTTTCTAGTGGTGAATTAGGGATTGAGGTTTTACTAATGACATAGAAGGAATGGCCAAATTTTTCCTACTTTTATTTGCTACTAACAGTTCCATTTTTTTTTCTCCTGCAGGGCACATCGTCAACACTGAGTTATGATTCAGACTTGGCTAATCTAGTGTCCAAAACAAATCTACTGATTGTCGAAGGTTATCTCTTCGAACTGCCACACACGATTGAAGCTATCAGGCAAGCGTGTGAAGATGCTCACCAGAATGGTGCACTCATTGCTGTTACAGCATCAGATGTATCTTGCATCAAACGCTGCTACAATAATTTCTGGTGAGGCTAGTTACTTGCCTTGGTTTTCATTTTACTGTTATCACAAACTATCTTTGGTCCGCTTCCATTGGTAGTGCATGTCCACCGTAGAAAGAATGTGCTAAGCATCTCAAGCCACCTTAATGGCCTTCACATTAGGTACTTTATTCTATATTTTGTGTTATCACTGAAAGTAGCAATAGAGCCTAATGGTGCTACACGCATAATTGTACATGAATTAATACCACCTACTATTGTGTTTGTTTACAATTGCAAAGGAACTACTCTTTATTTATTTGATCTGTATGATGCGTCTATATACTACCTCATCTCCTAACAGTAATGATTGTGAACCAAAACATTTTCAGGGATATTGTAGGAAACTATGCTGACATACTGTTTGCCAATGCCAACGAAGCAAGGGCTTTCTGTGAGCTACCCCCAACAGATAGCCCCATGTCAGCCACAAGATACTTAAGCCACTCTGTGCCTGTAGTATCTGTGACAGATGGCGCCCATGGCTCCTACATTGGGGTGAAAGGTGAAGCAATATACATTCCTCCACCACCGTGCATTCCCCTTGATACCTGTGGTGCTGGGGATGCGTATGCTTCAGGCATTCTGTATGGTGTTCTCCGGGGCGCATCTGACCTGAAGGGTATCGGCCTGCTGGCTTCGCGGGTGGCTGCCGTTGTCGTTGGGCAGCAAGGCACACGCCTACGGGTTCAGGACGCCGACAGATTGGCTAAATCGTTTGCGCCTCACTTGGATAACTTTGAGTTCTGTTCAGATGTTTGAGCAGATCATGTTTCAAACGTCTGATTCCTTTTGCTTTAGTCCGAACCCTAGGCATCTATCTGTATATACAATCTCTTTTCCGTTATAGGTTTCCTAGTTCATTGCTTAGGATTGCCAAGCTGGGTAATGCTTGTCGGTCCCATTTTATGTTCATGCCCATCTTTGTTGCTCAAAATTAGATTTACGTGGAACAATTTTACAGAAGGACTGCAAAGGTTTTGTTTCAAAGAAACGTGATTACATGAAAAATGCAACTTATGTACTAGTTCATGTTTTTGAGTGCTATGTACAAATGTGATGAATGTTATGCTGGTCTTTATGTGGAGCAGCACTGGGTGGTCCACTGAACTTGCAGTGCAATCCGACTTTGTGGGATGGGATTCGATCTGGTTGGGTCAAACATCGCTATCGCACGCGAAAGGTTGGGCTGCTATTTTACTTTCCTGGGCGTTCGCTGGTCACCAAAAGCAGCATTGTGTTCTTATCCCTCTATTGTTATCTAACATGAGAGTCTGAACTACTCTATGCGTCTAGGCTCAATGTTTTCATATACATCCCTAGCAAAAAAAAAGGATCGATCAGATGCTGCTTGGAGCATACGCAGCCTAGCACTGATACAGAAGACTAAGAGCACTAAGAATCAGGAGGGACGAACGAATAGGTAAAGCAAGATGTCACGATCAATAGTCTTCCAGAAGTCAGGACTCGGGAGATTGACAAAGGGAAGTGAAAGCTGATATTTTACATCCTTCTCATCAGGGAAAATCAAAGCCATCAATTAGAGACTGCACCAACTGGACTGTGAATTGAATCAGGCTGCCTCAATTGGAGAGTGAGAGGCGACCTTTTTTTTTTTTGCGATAAAGAGAGGCGACCAATCTGAAATTACCTGAAGATACAACGTGCAAAATCTTGCAGTATTGGAGGAAGCTGTGAACTTGGTTAAAGCAATGGAAATTGCAGAGTATACTGTACTAACTGTAGTAAAAATATTTATGTGGTATCTATATAAAGGGGTGGTATTAACGAAAGATAATCTTGCAAAAAAAGAATTGGAATGGGAGTAAATTATGTAGTTTCTGTCCAAAGGATGAAACAATCCATCATCTCTTTTTCGATTATAGAAATGCGAGATTCCTCTAAATATTGTTCAAATTTGTTTTGGTTCGTTTCCACCTCAAAACATGGAACACATATTTGGATCATGGCTAAATAGTATAGGTCCTAATCTAAAACGACAACTACTTGTAGGAGCATCAGCTTTATGTTGGGCTATATGGCTAAGTAGAAATGATGTTTTTGATAAATCCCCAATAAAATCTTATATGCAGGTACTCTACAGAGGAACACACCGGTCCGCTTCTGGAGTAACTTGGAGAAGACTGAGGAAGACAGGATGATAATAACGAATGTGTGTCATCGCCCGGAGACGACGGTGATGTAGATTTTCAGCGACCATGGGTGAAAAAGTAGCAATAGAATTTGCAATTAATTTCTTATCACCGAGACTTTTAGATGGTCTTTTTTGTTATCAATATTTTATTACAAAAGATAGTGCTGCAGTGTTGTAATAAGTGGCTGTACCTTCTCTTAGAGCAAAAGCCGATACTATTACCATTATCTTTAAAAAAAAAAAACTGTAGTAAACGAGACCCTGGACTGGACGGTGGAGGACGTAAATGCCCTTGGCATTGTAAGAAGGGTTCCCTGGGAAGAAAACCCGCAAGCCGGACGCATCGCTCGCTTCCTCCTTCCTCCAACTTCCTCACTCCCCACCCCACCGCCCGACTCCCGAGGCAGCCGCCGCCGCAAGCGGAGGCGACGACGCAGGTCCACCGCGGCAGCAGGCTCCCCGGCGATCGGCAAGATGGTGGTGGCCACGGAGGAAATGGCTGTCTACTGCTTCGACACCCTCGTCGGCCACTACAGCGGCGAGCAGCCGCCGCCTCCCGCCTTCGAGGACGGCAACCAGTAAGCATCCTTCCACCGCGATCGTACTCCAAGTCAAGTCTCACGCCAAAAGAATGGGTTTTTACGGCAATTTAGGTGTGGTTCTGGGGTGAATTCGTGGTAGATTTGGGTCGGCACGTTTTTCCGATTAGATTAGATTTTCTATCCGATCAGTTTTTTCACATGTCAGGTTCCAGGGATTTCGCTTCCTGATTGATCCTTTTGACCGCTTACGTTCAGTTCAGTTCAGTTCAGTTCTGCAGGGAAAGCTAATCGAATTATGCTAATACCAAATAATTACTCACTACTATTTCATTAGAGTGCATCTTTCTGTCCGATAGCAGGGGAGGACAAGAAATCTCACTGCAGTTGCATAGATTACATTGGGGAAAGTACTAGATATAGAAAGAAATTGGAACATAAGGGGACTAGGATGCCCATCTTCTTTCTATTAAGCAGCCTGGTGAATCAATTTGGATTATTTTGCAACCATGTTGTGAAAACATTAGCATGTGCATTGTAATTCAAAATAAAGCATATAGTTTTCTAACATTTCAGTTCCTGGACTAATAAGCGCTCAACTTTGGTACTTTCAGCCCATTATTTGTGACATGGAAGAAGGCTAGCAATGGTTCAGAACCACGCCTACGGGGATGCATAGGAACCTTGGAGCCCCGTCAGATTATCAGTGGATTTAAGGACTATGCGCTAACAAGGTAACTATTGTTTCACCAGTGACGCTCTTCTTTATTTGCTTACCTTCTAAAAATGAGGATTTGTGATTCAATTATGCTGCCTAGATGTATGCTGAGATATATATCTGACCTACATTACGCTCTTGCAGTGCCCTGAGGGACCGGCGTTTCCCCCCAATACAGTGTAAAGAGCTGCCATCCTTGGAGTGTACGGTATCTATACTGACTGATTACGAACCAGCACAAGACTACCTTGACTGGGAGGTTTAATTCTATGTTTCTTCCATTAAGCATGTACAGACGTTCTTCTCTCATATGTAGTACATTAAGGTCAAATTCTTTCATGAGTGCAGGTTGGAAAGCATGGTTTGATTATTGAATTTACAGATCCAGACTATAACGTAAGACGTAGTGCAACCTATTTGCCTGAGGTTGCTGGGCATGAAGGTAAGCAATGTATTTCCTTGGTTTAATACATTCACCTTTCATGTTACCAGTTCCTAAAATTTGCAAGGGGTAAACAGAAATTGAAATATGTTGAAGTTGATTAAGCATATATGATAGTTGACATTTGTCCACAAAGAAAAACATATAATGTTTTCACATTTCAAATCAATATGGCTGAAATATGAAAAGATAATGAGCGACAGAAACTAAATGGAAAGACATCTCATGAATGTATGCCATCTATATTGAACTATCTATAACTTAGTGCTTAATCTCCGGCAGGATGGACACACATAGAGACTATTGACTCGCTGATGAGGAAGGCAGGTTACAATGGTCACATCACGGAGTCCTTGAGGAAGAGAATCCGTGTCACCCGCTACCAGAGCACCCTGTACACCATGCACTATGGTGAATACATAGCATATGTCAAGAAAAATAGAGGTGCAGCCTCGGCAATTGACGGGGCGCCTGTAGTTAATGGCTTCAAGACAGGCCATTGATTCATTCGTATTGCAAAGGCTAAAAGACCTTATTTATAATTTGCTATTATCTGGGAGCATTTGGGGTGAGAATTTGTTTAAAAAGTTGCACCCCTCAGAGCTCATTGATCTGGCATCATCTCATTCAAGGAACAGGGTTGCTAGACAAACAGAAGTTATGTCATTCCTGGGATGAATGATGTTCATGTATCTTGAAAACTTCAAATGCAAATTATCTGTTGAACTGAAACTAACTGGACAAGTTGGTTATCCTTTGCATCTATGGCGATTTCTGTGATTCTGCATTTCCTCTGCGTTCAATGTATTATACATTAAAGCAAACTTACATCCGGGTTTTTAAGTACGGTAGTCTGGCTCTGACCAACTGAGTGATGAAGGATTCTTAGTTCGCTCGGTAGAGTGGCAGTGCCCTCCTGTTCCTTTCCATTTCAAACAGCTGGAAGCGGGCACCTCGCACAAGGAACAATAGCACTGCATTGTGCAAAATGGCTAAGTTATAGTATATGACCAAAAGTGCTATTGTAAAAAAAAAAGAAAAAAAAAAGAAAAGGATGATGCAAGTGCCATGGTAGGACTGTTTGGATTACCTTGCTACAACGAGTCTCATGAGTGGTTTTGTCGAAGGGGAAATTTCCACACAAGTGCCTTGGATGAGGAAAGTCTCTCAGTGCCACCTATTTTTTTTTTTATTCCACCATCGCCAAGCAAATACGTATTAGAATTTAGAAATCTCTTATACTTAACGTAGTACAGTAGTAGTAGTGGTCGCTGGACCAGATCGTCAAACAATCGAGTGTCAAGAGAGATTTATATGCTTTTGCATGATCAGTAATTCAAAGAACACAGGACTGCAAATTAACATGCTTAAAATACAAATATGGGATACATATATAGCTGTGATTTAGCAAAACTCATCGTGCAATAGGAAGAACAGCCTTCTCTCTCTCAGACTATGACGAAGCCGTCTTCATCTTCTTCCTCAGCACCACTGACGCTGTCGGGGTCGACAGCAACAGCAACAGGTTCGCACTTCTTCGCCGCCGGAACGTCAGGAACGTTGCCGACAGGCTCGCTCGGCTTCGCACCCAGCTCGTCAGAAACAACGTTATTGGTGGGGGCATCCTTGTCTCCATGGAAGATCTGGCCCTCCGTGCCGTCGTCGTCCTCCGCTCCAGGTCCCGAGTTCTCCGTTTCACCATGGCCAACACTGTCGAGGTCGTCGTCAGGCTCGCCCTTCACCACAATCTTGTAGTAGCAAGGAGGAGTAACCGCAGTGCGGCGGCGGCGCTCATCTTTGCATCCACGGATAGGTTTGCCGCCAATGTCGTTGCTCCCATGATCGGCCGCTCCAAACTCCGGGGGAGGCGACTTGCCATTGCCAAGTGCGAACCTGTCCTCGACAATCTCCATCTGAAGGAGGACCGGTTCGTCTTCTTCGATCTGACAGGGATTATCCACGGTACCATCACCAAAGGCGAATTCTTCTTGCTTGATGGCATGCATGCGCGAGCAGCCAGCAGCCGCACCGGCACAGCAGCCATAGCCACCCAATAATGGTTTTGCCAAGTCCTCGTCCAGATCAACCACTCCTTCCAGTTTGATCTACGGTATAACAGGAAATATGTCGTGGTTCTTTACTTCATCGCTGGAGCCAGATGAGAGCACATATTTCTTTCTTCTAACGCAAAAATCTCTTTGAAACTTCTTGCAAGTATCATAAATCATATGCAGCTAGAAGCTAAAAAAAAATCGAAAGAATATTATAAAGGACCAACCTTGCCTTTAGCTGCAACGAGAACGACATCATCGGGCTCCTTGAGATTAACCTTCTTGGCGAACTCTGCAGGGTCAATCTCGTAGCATTCTTCGTCATCGCGGTCAGCATTAGGCTCTTCGTCATCGACCTCCACGATCTTCACCATTTCCCTCCTCTCCTCATGCAACTTTGACACGAAAATTACCACATGCAGAATGCTCGTTTATATAGGAGGAAGGGTGAAAATGATTCGTTTTCTCCAGTGCTAGTATAAAACAGATTGCAGAATCCCAAGTGGCATACTAGTACAGTAGTACCCGGCTACGAGGAGTCACTCATGCGAGAAACGAAGGGGCACACGGATACAAATAAATGCAAGTCACAGTAATGGACCTGGAAAAATCTAGTAAAACGGCAAGATTGGGAAAGAGGTAGTACTACTACTATAGTGTTATTAAAAGTAACCGAATGGAAATTGAATGGGTCAGCTCGGAACCAGGAATGCATACTGTACGCAATGAAATTAGATGGAACATAACATGATGATGATATATACATTAGGTCATTAATATGGTCTAAAGGCCTATAGCAGTTGCCATGAAATGAAACATGTACAACGTCACGCGCAATGGCACGATGGCCATCTCATCAGGACAATGTGATGGGCAACTGCAAACTCGCCGAGTGGCTTAACTAGGACCTACTTCAGTTATTTCTGCTTTGACAGTTGTATAGCCTTTTGCCTTGAAACTCTCATAGCCTTCCAATTTTGATCTTTGTCCGAAGCATGGCAGTGCCCTCCAGCAGTGCCCTTCCAAGACATACATGGAGCAGCAATGTCGCACACGTAGCAAAAACACTGCAGCACAAGATGAAAGATTTAGTGGAGAGCTAATAACTGATAGCAGCAACTCAACAATACTACTACTATCTGATAATAAGCAAAAAAATTCTACTATCATGCAGTGTTCACTGTTCAGGAGTAGTAACGAGCAACAATTTAAACAAGGTAGTGAAGCTACGGGTTTCAAAAGTCATGGTATTCTTACAATAATAGAACATCAAGTTACACAAGGCACAACTCATCTTCTATGGAGTATATAAAAAGTACTCCCTTCGTTTTTAATTGATGTCACTACGACAACACCTAGTTAAAAATGAACTAACAGTATTGTCTTAAATACAAAGAATTAAGAATGGAGTAACACAATAGGGCCCTTACCCTGTTGTATTCCCCTTAAAAAAATCATATTTATTGCCATCTGAATAGCTAACCAAAGCAAACTAGATGGAACTGAGCTTAGGCAACATGATAAATGAACAAAATTCTTGCAGCCAACATGGCAATCCACAATTTTAGTATGCACGTTTCTACCTACAAATTAATTAACAAGTCTCGAGTTTTCGAACAGTTGCTCATGAGTAGGATTGATATTTGCAAACAAAGAGGGAAAAGCATAACCCCCCCCCCCCCCCCCCCCCCCCCTCTTTTGAACTACAATGGAGAAGTGCACAACATGCGCATCATGTTATGCTTACAAGAAATCAGCTTATCATACTCCCATAAATTTTCACAAGTAGCAAACACTGGACTTGGCAAGACAGTTTTCGCAATTATGTAAGGAAAACTGTGATTCATTTTTTCTTCAATGAAAAGGCTGAGGGATCAAGAATGGCATATTTGGAAAATAAGACTCATGTTGGTAACAAAGGAGCAGAAACCGTAGATCCAAAAAGTTTAAGTGGAATATCGACACTAAAAAATATGGGCGTGTTTGCAGATCTCAGAGGAAATAGATATTGACGCTAAGCAAATGGTGGGGATAATACAGGGAAAATGAGGTCCATATATGCAGAAATTAAATGAAACACAAGATCAATGCTACGCCAGAGATATAGATATCTGTAGATCTTGATATAGGTGGCACACCGAAGCAACAAGTGGACAATATCTGTTTCCAGTACTAAACCAGTCCAAGTCAATGCAAAATAACCTTCCAATCAGAACAGCCCAGTAAGTGACTGAAATGGCCAAAAGCTAGACAATAAGTCGGGAATGACCATAGCTAGGCCATCTTTGTGTCAATTCTTCTCCTGAGCAATCTTATATTCTTCCAACGTATGTCCTTTTCCGAGGCATGTCAGTATGCTTCAGGACCCATCCAAGACACACATGGGGCAGCAATATCGCATACATAGCAGAAACACTGAAATGCAAGATGAAAATGGTTTCGTGGTATTTCATAAATCTCAACATTAATGAAACTCTAAACATCTTTTTTTCTTTCCGTGGCAGAGGCCTCCAGGACCCATTCAAGACACACACGGGGCAGCAACATCACATACATAGGAGAAACACATAAATGCAGGATAAACATTGTTTCAAGGTGATTTGATAAGTCTCAACAGTAATGCAACACCGAAAGGAAGCTCAGTGCACATAGCTCTTGCTTGCACAGGGTCCAGGGAGTATTTTTTTTTCTCTTACCTCAAACAAATAGACCTTCAGTCATAAGCACATGCTTATCTTGCACGTGCTCCCATTTCTAAAGGACAGACTGACTCAGTGTAATACAAGTCTAACAGATTTTAATAATGGAAATAAAAATTGTTGGGGGACAGTAGAGTGGCAGACAACAATTTGATGACCATTTTAATACATATGAACAAAGCTACAGATTTCAGGTTTGAATGCCATGTAAATACTACTTTGGGCATAAATATGAAGAGTGCACTTTTATTCAAAGCATCAAACAAGACATTAATTCATCCCAATTGTAATACATATAGTTAAACAGAGAAAATAAGACAGCAATGAGACAAGACAAGTAGACTGAGTGCATTGTGTAACAAGTACCATACTACTTGCATAACGACTTCTTGCAATCAACTGTCGATGACAGGCAAATCACCAAGAAGTCGGTCATGACATTGTATTTTGCAAAAGGCTTCATTTGTACCACCAGAACTTAAATGGATATAATGAACACACAAGAATGCTTCTGCTTGTTTTGTCAGCAGCAGCTACTGAATTTCAGAAAATGCAGGAAGATTGACACCACGGTACCTTGTCACAGTGCTGCTCATGAGAAGTTGTGTTAAACGGGTTCCTGGCGCAAGCGGACCTCGGATGGGGATAATCTCTACACGCCACCTGCAGCAGAATACAAAAAAATGGCACATTTCAGATCCGACGACCACCGGCGCCTCAGGAAAGGGAATGAAAGCCCGTGGCGCGCGTACCTTCCCGCGCTCCGCGACGACCGTGACATCGTCATTCTCGGCAGCCGCGGGGGAAACCTTGGCGGCGGAGAGCGACCCGCCAGCGAGGATCTGGCAGTCATCATCAAATCGCCACTTCTGCCGCGGGGTCCACATTTCGATCTCGTCATCGATGTCGATCAGCGCGGGCCTTTTTCGTGCCTTCTTACTGCGGCTCCCGTCGGAGTTCTCAGGGGACGAGGGGATTTCGATCACAATTGCCGCCGCCACGGCGCCATTCGCGGCCGGAGTACTATCCGGCTTCGTCGCCTCCGTAGCGGCGGGCGCCAATCGCGTGACGTTGCGAGCCGACGCCGACGAGGTCGTTATCGCGGGCGCGGGCGCCGACCTCTTGACCTTTTCCTTCGTGGGGCGGACCGAAACCCTAGCCACGGCGCCCTTCGCGGCCGGAGTCGTATCAGGCTTCGGCGCCTCCGTAACCGCTGGCGCCGAGCGCTTGACTTTTGGAGCCGACGCCGCCGAGGCCGTTACCGCGGGCGCGGGCGCCGACCTCTTGACCTTGGGCATGAGGGGGAGGACCGAAACCCTAGCCGGCGGCAGTGGCGATCTAGGATTCTAGTTGGTTGAGCTGCGCCTGGGGAACGTTGGGGATGAATTGGAAGGCGGGCGAGAGCAGACGATGATTTTCGGATTCGAAATGCGGGAGCAGCGCCAGTAGTAGTATCTCACTGTGTGCTCCCTTTGCTATAAAAAAGAAGGGAAAATTGCAGAAACGCCCCAAAAGTAGCTTTGGTTTTTATATTCCCCCCACAGCTTGATTTGTTGAAAAGATCCACCCATAATTTCAATTTTTTTTTCCTAACTACACCCCTGCATGCACGTCCCGTATGACATGGCCTGATTTTTGCCGACGTGGATGCGAGGCCTATGCCAGCTCAGCCGAATCTGTCTCGGTCTAGCGTGGATGTCCTAGTTGGGTTGCACTAGCACCACATTACCGGCTAGCATCCTTTGCGGTCGTCTTCTTCGTTGTGTTTGTGGCAGAGCGAAGGCCAGTGTGAATCAGTGAACGGAAGTACAAGACCAACAAATCTATTGGAAGAAGAAGAGCAAAGTTAAGAGGGAGAGATTCAATCGACAGGTGAGGGCTATTTTTCTTCTTTAGTTTTCCCTTAATCCTTCTGTTTGGTAGGGTTCACTAATTGGAGATCTAAATTTCTCAGGATAGATGTTAGTTTAATTTGTTTGAGATTAGGAATTGGTAAGATTAGGATTCAACAGGTAGTAGAGAGCTCGCTAATCCTGGTGACGTGAGTTGTTTACTCATTCTGCAAGTGGTGGTCAGACTTCATTTCAAGTTTGAGAAAAAAGTGGAGCAAGAGTGTCGGTGTTCGTTACCACCGGCTAGTGATTATCGTGGAATGCGCGTTTTAGGGTTCGGATGATTCGCAAGAGGACACAAGGATATATACTAGTTCAGGCAATTACGCCCTACGTCCAGTCTCGAGCTGCTCGTGTTACTTCCGTTGTTTGTAGTAAGGGGTTACAAACAGGCGAGAGAGGGACGGCGTCCCAAGTCTCTAGGTGGATGAAAGTGCGTGGTTGAGTGTTAATTCTCGTCTTCTTAATTGTCTGTCTCCATCTCCCCCTTTGAGGTCCCCGGTCTCCCCTTTTATACCGCAAGGGGTGAGACTTGGATTGCGTGGCAATCAAGGAAAAGGGAGATAGAGGGTGAGATGGTGGAGTGGTGGTCGTGGTCGCACACTCCAAATTGGGCTTGTTGCTGTGGATGGCGTCACCGGCATGGTGGCATCCTTCCGATCCGACGGTGCTGGGAGTGCCCGTCAATCAGAAGTGTTCCACCCGTATGGTGGGATGGCTTTCGGCAGGGGTCGGCGGAGGGGTGCCGTCGTCATCGCCCCTACACTCGTCGAGCCGTCGCTCAGGGGTGTCCCATCCTAGTAGGAGAGTGGGCTCTGACAGGAGCCGTCGGAACAGTGACAGTACTTTGGTCGGTGCGCGTCATGCGTATTTACTGCCCACTTACTCGAGTAGTTGTTATCCTCATCTGTTCGTGGACGTGGGAGTCACAGTTATTTAATGCTCAATCGTCCCCGGCCTACCCATCCTCGTGGTGGTAGGCAGTTCGTCCGACCCTGGGGTCGGGCAAGGTGGACTCTCATGCGGTCTCCCGACCCCGACGTGGTGAGGTCAAGCGCATCAGTCGAGTTGCGGGAAATCCGACCCCCAGTCGGGGAGGTCGGGCGAGGCGGAACTGTCCGCGGGCTCGACCCTCTATGCGTCTCTACGCCATAGGGGTTGGGTGAAGCGAAGATCGTTTCGTCACGTGCTGTGAGGTCAGTGGGTGGTTGATGTTGATCACCTATGTGGGCTGTTGATGTTGATCACAACTGGTATTGGCCTACGACAAAGAGAATATCGGATAGTTGTACTGATATGGCAGTCAGTAGGACTAATGTACTCAGTAGGCCTAGTACTTAGTAATAGCTATTCGTGATGAACATTTTCACGGTCAATCAATATAGTATTATCATGATGAAAAACAAACATGTCTACTGCATCTCACTAAATTAAGACTTTTTTGCTGTTATCCCTCTCTGATTGAACTAAAAAGAAAGCATGCAGAATACATCACACACTAATACTTCTTTTTGTTAAGAATCCTAACTCTTGCCATTTTCATACGAACAGTTGATGGTCCACCTTCAGCCTGATGAATCACCCCAGTTCCATACAAATTGTTCATTGGTATTGGTGGTGGTTGCGAGGCAAATTGAACTGCATTTGCAAGTAAGAGTACGCTTTCTGGCTGAGAGGTGCTGAAGACTCGAGTATCCTGCCTTTCTTGACTTGCTTGCTGGGAGCTGGAACCGGAACCATTGCTGGGCTTTCTTTTGCTGGGAGCTTGTACCTCTCTACAATTAATCAATTTGGACATTAGTGCACCTCAAAAAATAATATAAGTATTAATGGAAAAGAAAAATTCAGTTATTTACTTACCCTACTGACACCACTCTTTCTTGCTTTACATTCTCTTGTGTTGTGCTCAAGATCTTTCCACCAATCACATCGGACTGACTTTTTCTTTGAAGCTCTTTCTGGCACATGTGGCTCACCTGTAGCCTTTCTTCTCTTCTTCTTAGGCCTACCCGGTTTTATAGTGAATCTAGGAGGATGAACATCTGAAAATGGGGTTTTAACCCACTGTGTCTTATCTGGAATAGGCATGATCTGTCCTGCATATGCACTTAAATATTTTTCTTTCTTGAAAAGGTCATCAACATATTCCTCTAGTTGATGCTTGAATATTTGTATGGCTGACACGGCATGGCAACATGGTATCCCAGTGACATCACATTTCCTGCACCCACAAGTTCTTTTATTCAAGTCAACTGTGAAAGTGAACTCTCCCATAGATACTTGCCATATGCCTCTGCCTACACATATTGGCCTACAAAACGCCTCAAGCTCTTTCTTTAATTCCAGTCTTTTTTGATAGTTTGGAGCAATTATCCAGGTACCCCTTTGAGCAGTTTTCTCCTTAGTCGCAAAACTTTCCATCACTTAAGATCTCATATGCTCTAGCATTGTGATAACAGGCTCACCTCTAGCTTCTAGTATTAACGAGTTGTAAGTTTCACTAATATTGTTTACCACCAGATCAGTTTTTCCTCGTGAGCTAAATTTATGTCTACTCCAATGTTCAGGTGGAACTTGCCTGCGCCAGTTCCATGCTTCAAAATTAACACTCTTTAGCGTCTCCATGGATACATCAAAGTCATACTTTCTATAAGCATAAGCAGCAGCTTCCATCATCTTTTTCAACTCATCTCCCCTAAAACCAGCAGACACAAAGTTGGCATGCAAATGTCTAAGGCAAAACCTATGTTCAGCTATTGGAAAAACCTTGGGCATAGCAGTTAAGATTTCCTTAAGAAATATAAAACAACGGAATTTGTAAGAAAAAAACAAAATTAGGAAATTAAATGTGTAAGTATTTATATTTTGTAGGAACTATTACCTTTTACCTATCACTCATGAAAACCCAGCCATAGTGTTCATCACCATCGCCAATGCACTCCTTCAAGCATTGCAGGAACCACTCCCATGAATGATTATTTTCAGCTTCAGCCAATGCAAACGCAAGTGGATACATGTTTTTGTTTGCATCTCTACTGGTTGCTGCAAGGATCTGTGATCCATTGGGTAGCTTCACATGAGTTCCGTCAACACCTATGAAAGGTCTACAACCAGCTTTAAAACCCTCTATCTGAGCCTTAAAAGCTATGAACATTCTCTCGAACACTGGGTTCACATCTGGGTCATCTGAAACGTTCACAGACAATAACAACTTTACTCCAGGATTAAAATGCAAGAGTGTGCGTGCATAGTCCTGTATCCTCTTGAACTGATCTACATGGTCACCAAGAACTACCTTCACAACTTCCCTCTTAGGCACTATAAGCTTTGTACTTTGACATATCAATTTGTGTGTCCCTAAGAACAAAATCCTTTCAAATGTTTGATTATCCAATCTCTATCACTCCTAAAATTTTCTGCATATTTGAAAGTGCATCTAGGTCCTAAGTGGGTTTTGGTGAGAAATGACAACAAAATTAAAGAGCTAATAATTTTTATAAGGTATGGTGCAGCTAATAAGGATACAAAAAGGAGAAAAGAACGACTTTGAACAAAAGAGGACCATCAATTTTCCGAGACGACGTATACGGAAGAAAGGGACGCTTGGCCTTAAGAAAAAGTGCTAATAATTGAGTCCTTTCATTTTTAGGAATGTCGTACTATCAAGAGGGATACAAAACAAAGTGAAAGAGTCGATCAAATGCTCAAAATCCAACTCAAATCATTCAGTCTAGTAGGGGGTTCATCGGAACCTCCAGTCCAAGACCGGCGGGTCCGGTCCCCCTGGAACCTCATTCCAGGAGGGAGTTCACCGGAACCTCCGATCCAGGACCGGAGCGTCCGCTCCCCCTAGAACCTCATTCCAGGAGGGGGTTCACCAAAACCTCCGATCCAGGACCGGAGCGTCTGGTCCCACTGGAACCTCATTCTAGGAGGGGGTTCACCGGAACCTCCGATGCAGGATCGGAGCATCCGGTCCCCCTGGAACTTCATTCCAGTAGGGGGTTCCCCGGAACCTCTGATCTAGAACTGGAGGGTCCGTTACTCCTGTAACTTCTGCTCAGAAAGTGGTCTCCCGGAATCTCCAGTCCAGAAACGGAGGGTCCGGTGACCCTACACATAGTTGACCAGTGGCTCTTTTTGGAGGGCTTGGGTATATATACCCCTTCTTCTTCGACGGTTCACTCTCTCCGAAAATAAAATCTTGAACATCCTTTTGAGCTCAAAAACCTTCCTCTCTCACCCATTAAGTCATCCCTTTGCAAGATTAAGCTAGGGTTTGAGAGAGAGCAAGATTGAAACACCTAGAGCCTCTATTCCATTCTCGTGAGCATTTGTGAGGCACTAAAGCTTGAAGTTGCATTTGTTGCTCTTGGAGCCTTTTCTCCTAGATGACTAGGTGTGCCCGTGGAGCTCCTACTTTGTGCGGGAAGCCCCGGGAAGTTTGTATTACCCTCTCCCGAAAGGGAATTGCTAGTGGAATATCTCAAGCTCGATCTTTGTGATCGCTTGTGCGAGAATAGGGTTGAGAGCAACCCGGTCCTTAGTGGACTTCTCAACGGAGATGTAGGGTTCTTTGTGAGCCTGAACTTCGGAAGAAAATCACTTGTCTCTCTATGCTTCTCATCGTTATTGGTTTGCTTGTTTCCCTCTTATTCATCAATATACTTATTTACATACTTTTGTCCCGATCTACTTGTGTAGTTGGTTCCTTTCTAGATCTACTTGTTTGTGATACTCTCAGTTACTGTTGAAGTCTTTCCATTCAAGTAAGTTTGCTAGTTGTGCCTCGCTTCCTTGTACCTTAATCGTCAGCTCGAGGACCATCGGAGTGTCCGGTCAGCAAACGGAGTATCCGGTACCGAAGGTTCCGGTGATTTAACTGTTTGTTAAGTTTTAATTTGCAAGAATTTTTAGGTTGGCCTATCCACCCCCCCTCTAGATCACTTTCAATTGGTATCAGAGCAAAGATCTTCTACAAAGCTTAACTGCTTGAAGATTAAAAATGTCGGGCGAAACAGAACAATCGGTATTCGGTGGAAGTGGACCACCACCACAATACACTGCCATGCCATACAGCTACGATGAGTGAAGAATAAGCTCAAGATCGGACAAGGGTCAGGAAAGATTCCTCATTTCGATGGAACTTTCTATGAGCATTGGAAATGCAAGATGCTCATCTACTTGGGCTCCATGGGCCCTCAAATTGAGAAAATGGTGTTGGAAGGGTACACACTTGAAAATGAAGGGAATCCAACCAAGAAGGATGAGACAATTTTCATAGGAACTCACAAGCCGCCTCCGCAATCATATCCGCATTGAGCTCATCTATATACACCAAGGTCGTGGGCACAAAGAATGCTCATCAAATTTGAAAGAAACTTGAAGTGATCCATGAAGGAACCGATGTTGTGAGAAAGCAAAGGAGGATTTTCCAAGAGGGCAATAAAACTTGTTCCTTCGCTTGCCGGATGAAGGACCACAAGAAGTGCATGATAGACTAATGGCAATTGTCAACAAAAGAAGAGCACTTGGAACTAAACTTGATGATCTAGAAGTCAACAAGAGATTGTTGCAAGCATTGACACCATGGAACTCTCATGTAGTCTCCTTGATTCGTTACAAAGATGGATTCAAACAATTCTCTACCGATGAACTGTTGGGCATGCTACTAGCCCAATTTGAGCAAGACCATGAAGCCAAGAGAATAAATGAATTGTTTGAAAATGCTATACTTGAGAAGGCAAAAGAAAAGAGCATAGCACTCAAGGCTAACAAGAAGGTAGTTGTTGAGGAGAGCTCAAGTGATGATGATAGCGATGAAGAAATGGCCTTGCTTGTCAAGAGATTCAAAAGGTTCGTCACGAAGGGTGGCTTTACCAAGAAAAGCTACGACAAGTCAAAATCAAGAAAATCTAAGAGAACTTACTATGATTATGGGGAAGAAGGTCACTTCATTGCAGAGTGCCCCAAGAACAAAGAAGGACAAAAACAAGAAATACAAGAAGAAGTATAGTGGTCAAGCTCACATTGGTCAAGAATGTAACTCCGACTCCGATTCCTCCGATTCCGATTCAGATGAAGGTGGAATTGCTACTCTTGCTATTGGCCTCACTACTACAAATAAGTCACTATTTGACAATCTTAGTGATGATGAAGACAACACACCCATTTGTCTCATGGGAAAGGGTCTAAGGTATCATCTAAATCCAAATGCAAGCATTCAATTAAAGAAGATAGTGATGATGATGATTCCTCTATGCCAAATATGCTTGAGCTAATGTCTATGCTTGAGTCACAAAAGGAGGAAATAGATAGGCAAGAGGACCTCCTTGAGAAGCAAGAAGACTTGCTTATCCTTGAAAAGGAAAGAAACCGTGCTCTTGAGGAGGCCCTAGCACTTGAGATGAAGAAAGTTGAGGAGTTGACTGAAGGTTACACTAAGGTCAATGAGACTAGTGAAATTCTTAAAGGTGCAAATGTAATACTCTAAGAGAAGTTTGATGTCCTAGAAAAGACTCATTCATCCCTTCTAGTGCAATTTAAAACTCTTAAGAAAGACACAACTTCCTCAAAAATTGCGTCTTGCCCTCTGTTGAGGGTTACTACCAGAGCTAATTAACCCTAATGACCCTCGACCTTAATGACGTGATCAAGGTATAAATAATCCCCGCCTAAACCAGTCTCCGTACCGTGCGGGCGCGTTACGAGCAGGGCCAACAGACGGTCTCCGCCTCGCCCGACCCCTTCGAAGAGGGGTCGGATCCCTCATGTCCGGATAGCGCGCTCGACCCCTAGAGGCAGGGTCGAGCGAACGCGTCTCCGCCTCGCCCGACCCCAGGGTCGGGCGAGTCGCTTACTACTCCACGAATAGGGCGGACGACGACGGTTGGGAAATAAATGCCTGACACTCTCACGACCGCTGACAGGTAGAGCCGCCCGCCAACCCGGGCAAGTGGACGTTAAATGCGCACGACGTGCACCGTCCACGGGATGGGCGTCACTCCAACAGCCCCCTGTCAGAGACCCATCGTCCTGTGCAATAGGACGCCCCGGAGCGACGGCCATCACCACGGCGTCATCAAGCCGGCTCCTACAGTGACGTCTCCTCCATACGGATGGAACCCCACCGAACACCAGCACGATGCCACTCCGTCGAACAGGAACGGCGCGACCGCACCAAAGGCATCGCCATTACGGCTCGGCCTAACCGGAGTACGGCTGCTGTCAACCTCACGGAACCGGCCCTCCTCACACCACCGTATAAAAGGGGAGGGAAATCGAAGAAGGAGGACAAGTCTTAAAGACCGGACAAGCATACAAGCTTCCAAGCACACGAACAACACTCACCAGCTCACAACACTCGCAGGCACTCTTAGAGGCAGGAAGCACCCTCGCTTTCTCCTCCGCTTGAAACCCCCCGTTGTAATCTCTGTCGCGAGTTATACAAGCAGCACGAAAACTGGACGTAGGGCATTGTTGCCTGAACCAGTATAAATCCTTGTGTCCACTCGCGAACCATCGAAGCCTTAAAACACACCCCCCACGATAAATTTACTAGTCGATGGTAACGAACCTCGACAGTTGGCGCGCCAGGTAGGGGGCTGTGTGTTTTCGCCGATCACCTTTTCAGGTTTCGATGGCAAGCCACGGATGGATTCCCGGGACTATCGTATCCCTCGGGAGCCTCGACTTCGTCGCCACCTCTGAGGGCGACCTGGTACTGGAAGGCGCCGCGGCGTCGCCAGCCACCGCCCCTTCTTCCCACTGCACGCCGGCCGCCCCGGCCAACGGGAAGAAGCGACGCCCGGGCAAAGGCTCGCGCTCCCGGAAGCCCTCACGCAAGGGCCCGCGCGCAGCCTCTTCACCAAATCAGGGTTACCCTGGCACAGTCGCGATGACTCGTACGTCATCGTGCGAGAGCCCCCTCTCCACGGACACCGAGTTCGTGGGAATGACGGGCTACACGTCAGAATCCTTTTTTGACCTCCTCGACGAGGCAAACAGAGGTTCCGATCCGGAACGTAGCGAGGGAAGCAACAATCCCTCGCGCGAATGTCTCATGGCACATTCTGGAGACCCGCTCAACTCGGGAGATAACCTCCCTCTCACTCAGCTGCCACCGGCCACCGAAACTCCCTCCCACGACATACTGCCTGACCAGTTACAAGCACGGAGCGAGGAGCTCCGTGAGGCCAAACGACAACTGGAATAAGAGGAGGCAGAGATCGACCGAGAGCTCACTCGCGCCAAGCCTGGTGGACGTGCGACGTACGCCAGCGAATCATGGAAGAGGGCGAAGGCCCCCCACATTTCGCGCGGGCGAGCCAGAACCTTGCTGCGGCGGCAGCATTGCTTCGGGAGCTCCCCGAGCCCATCACTCCCGAAGCTAGACGTACTCAACGTGAAGTTGAGGTGCTACTGCAGCGAGCAGCAGCGCAACAAGCGGAGAGCTCGCGATCGCGAGCACGTAAACCGCACACCCCGAACGCGTCTGTACAGCAGACGCGCCCGGGAACGGACGAGGCCTCGAAAGCCTGCGTCCGCGGACGTCTCGGTGCAAACCGCGACGCCCGCGCCACCTTGGAAGCGCGGCGGCGGCAGCCAAAACGCGTCCCCGAGGTAGGCCGAGGTCATCATCCGCGCCGAGGGGGGCGCTACGACGATGACGAAGATAGAAGTCCGAGCCCGGATGCTTCGGGTCCTCGGGCTTTTAGCTCCCACATTCGGAGCGCGCCATTCCCACAGCGTTTTCGGCCACCAACTAACGTGCCGAAATACGTCGGGAAAACAAACCCGAGCCTCTGGCTCGAGGACTACCGGCTCGTCTGCCGAGCCGGAGGAGCGGATGATGATCGTTTCATCATTCGCAACTTACCACTGTATCTGGTCGACTCGGCCCGAACGTGGCTCGAGCACCTCCCCGCTGATCGGATCACGAGCTGGTCCGACTTAAGGGAGGTCTTCGTAGGGAACTTCCAAGGGACCTACGCACGCCCGGGCAATCCCTGGGATCTGAAGAATTGTCGACAGAAACCGGGGGAAACCCTCCGGCAGTACGTCCGACGCTTCTCCCGGCAGTGCAACGAACTCCCGGACATCGGCGACGCCGACGTCATCGGGGCATTCCTGTCCGGGATGACTTGCCGCACCCTAGTCCACAAACTAGGGCACAAGAGTCCTCGAACGGCCAAGGAACTCCTGGACATCGCAACCAGCCACGCTTCCGACGAAGAAGCCGTGGGCGCGATCTTCAACCGCCCCGACACGAAGGGGAAGCAGGGAGAAAACACCGGCGAAGGTCCCTCCAACCGCTCGTGTAAGAAGAAGAAAAACCGGCAACAATCGTCTGATGGACAGATGGTTGCAGCCGCCGATCGGAAGGGTGCCAAGGCGCCAGCCGGGGAGACCTCGGACCACTTCGAGAAGAAGTGGAACGGCCCGTGCCCCAACCACGAATACCCCGTCAAGCACCTCTACAAGGACTGCTCGCTCTTGAAGCGGTTCTTGAACCAGGGGCCGCCGAAGGGCAAGCCGAGAGGCAAGCCTCGACAAGCCCCCGAGGGAGTAGATGGCGAGGGCGACGTTAGCGAAGGTAACGATGGCTTCCCCGAACCCGACGGTTACCTTATGATCTTCGCAGGATCAGAGGCGCAAGGAGGAAAGCGCCGTGCGAAGGTCGAGCATCGCGAGGTGTTCGCGGCCGAGCCCGCGACACCAGCCTTCCTCCGATGGTCGGAGGCTCCGATCACATTCGATCGGTCCGACCATCCCAGCCACATCCCCCGACCGGGTCGATACCCTTTGGTAGTCGACCCCATCATCGGCAAGAAGCGTCTCACCAAGGTCCTCATGGACGGAGGCAGCGGCCTCAACATCCTCTACGCGAAGACGCTCGACGCCATGGGAGTCGATCGGTCGCTCATCCGACCGATCGGAGCCCCGTTCCATGGCGTCGTCCCGGGGAAGCAGGCCGTCCCGCTCGGGCAGATCGACCTGCCCGTCACATTCGGGACCCCGACCAACTTCCGAACGGAGACTCTTACGTTCAAAGTAGTCGGATTCCACGGTCGTACCACGCCATCCTGGGGAGGCCGTGTTACGCGAAGTTCATGGCTATCCCCAACTACACCTACCTGAAGCTCAAAATGCCTGGGCCGAAAGGGGTCATCACGGTAGGCGCCTCCTTCCAGCGCGCCTACCAGTGCGAGAGGGAGAGCGGCGAGCTCGCCTCCGCCACCATCGCGTCCACGGAAGAACTCGCTGTCATTCGGCAGCAGGTCACCGAAGACGCCCCCGACTCCAACCACGGCGCCGGATCCTTCGAGCCCGCCGAGGGCACCAAGGGGATCCAACTCGACCCCGACAACGCCCCCGAGAAGGTGGCCAAGATCGGGACATCCCTCTCCGCCAAATAGAAAAGCGTGCTCGTCGACTTCCTCCGCGCGAACATCGACATCTTCGCGTGGAAGCCCTCGGACATGCCAGGCATTTCGAGGGAAGTCGCCGAGCACTCCTTGCATATCAAGCCGGACTCCCGCCCGGTAAAGCAACGACTGCGCCGTTTCGACGAGGAGAAGCGCAGAGCCATCGGAGAGGAGGTAGCCAAACTGCTGGTAGCCGGTTTCATCAAGGAGGTGTACCACGCTTAATGGTTAGCCAATCCCGTCCTTGTACGAAAAAAGAATGGGAAATGGAAAATGTGTGTTGACTATACCAGTCTCAACAAAGCGTGTCCAAAGGATCCTTTTCCTTTGCCACGCATAGACCAGATAGTCGATTCCACCTCAGGGTGTGAAGCTCTGTGCTTCCTTGATGCGTATTTCGGGTACCATCAGATCCGCATGAAGGAATCCAATCAAATCGCGACGTCCTTCATCACTCCATTCGGGTCGTACTGCTACGTCACGATGCCGTTCGGACTCAAGAACGCAGGTGCAACCTACCAGCGCTGCATGATCAGGTGCTTTGACGAGCTCATCAGAGACATCGTCGAAGCATACGTTGACGATATCGTCGTCAAATCCAAGAAGACCGACCAGCTCGTCGCTGACCTGGAGCGGACCTTCGCCAAACTCCGAGCGAACGACATCAAACTCAACCCCGAAAAGTGTGTTTTCGGGGTCCCGAGGGGAATGTTACTCGGATTCATCGTCTCCGAGCGAGGCATCGAAGCCAATCCGGAGAAAATCGAGGCCATCAACCGAATGGGTCCGATTCAAAACCTGAAGGGAGTGCAACGCGTGACAGGATGTTTGGCGGCTTTGAGCCGCTTCATCTCACGCCTTGGCGAACGCGTGCACCCTCTCTACCAGCTCCTGAAGAAATCTGAGCGGTTTCAATGGACGCCCGAGGCACAGGATGCACTCGACAGGATAAAAGTCATCCTGTCGAAGCCCCCAGTCCTGGTACCTCCGACCCCGAAGGAGCCTCTCCTCCTCTACATCACCGCGACGACCCAAGTTGTCAGCACTGCCCTTGTTGTAGAGCGGACGGAAGAAGGCCACGTCCTCAAAGTCCAGCGACCGGTCTACTACGTGAGCGAAGTCCTGTGGGAGACGTAGACCCGATATCTTCAGATCTTGAAGATCCTCTACGGTGTCGTCCTCGCTAAAAGGAAGCTCCGACACTACTTCGAGTCTCATCCGGTGACCGTCGTCAGCTGCTTCCCACTACGCGAAGTCGTCGAGAACCGCGACGCGACGGGCAAGGCCGCGAAGTGGGCTCTCGAGCTAATGGGCGAGGGCATCACATACGCCCTCCAAACGGCAATCAAGTCTCAATCCTTGGCTGACTTCATAGCGGAATGGACAGAAGTACAATTACCCACGGCTCCTGTCGACCAGGAGTATTGGGTGATGTATTTCGACGGTTCGCTGATGCGAAAGGGAGCAGGGGTCAGACTCGTCTTCGTCTCCCCCTTAGGGGTGCGCATGAAGTACGCGATCCGCCTCTCGTTCCCCGCGTCCAACAACGTGGCCGAGTACGAGGCGGTCGTCAACGGGCTCAAGATCGCCAACGAATTGGGAATCCGACGACTCGAAGTTCGGGGCGATTCCCAGCTAGTCATTGGCCAAGTCATGAAGGAGTCGAGCTGCCACAACGAGACCATGGACGCCTACTGTAAGGAGGTCCGCAAGCTGGAGCATAAGTTCCACGGCCTCGAGCTCAGGCACATCCCAAGGCGGCAAAACGAAGAAGCCGACTCCTTGGCGAAGATGGCGGCCGGGCGCGAACAGGTCTCGCCAGGGGTCTTCGCCCACGACCAGAGCCGACCCTCGATCCGACCCCAAGGCACGCCAGGGGTTGGCACCGAGCCGCCCCAGGAACAAGGAGACGGACCGGCCACGACGCCTCTCGACCCCGGTGTCATGGAAATCAACGAGGCGCCCGGACCTGGCGCGAGCCCCCCAGACGACTGGCGGACACTGTATCTCAACCGACTCCTCAAAGGAGAACTCCCCGCTGACAAGACGGAAGCTCGACGCATCGCGCGACGCGCCATGTCCTTCACCGTCGTCGACGGAGAACTCTACAAGAAAAGCCTCACCAGAGTCTTGCAACGCTGCATCCCCATCGAGCAAGGGAAGATGCTGCTGCGAGATATTCACGGAGGGGTCTGCGGTCATCACGCCGCACACAAAACCCTCGTCGGAAACGCATTCCGACAAGGATTCTACTGGCCAACCGCCGTCAACGATGACGGCGGACGGACAAGAACTCACCAATGCCTGGAACATCGAACAGCTACGTCGCTTCTATCCCTAGAACTCGTAGTATTGTTATTGTTCCTCGCCACCGAGATAAGCGGCGCCCGACCCCCGTCACGCGGGAGTCGACCCCACTCGGGGGCTACACCTGCAAGGTGCGCATCGCGCGCGCACCTTGACACTTGCTAAAATTTTGCCATTTCGCTTGCAAAATTTCGAGGAAGGGGTAAACAAAACTTTACCCCTTTCAAGAGTCCCGACCCCTCGCCCTACGCTCCGAATCTTAGAAGGGAAAGTCATGAGTGGAAGAAGACGTGAAGTCTAGTTGGTCGGACTGCGCAAACGCCTACGACCCCCGAAGGTTACGGCAACGGCGCTCACCGGCTAGATGGAACGTTGGAGCCACCCGCGGCCTAAGACTTCTGAGGATCGAAGATAAGAAAAAAGGGGTCGAACACCCTCGCGACTCTATGAAACGACGCCTTCACAAAAATGCTTAGAGACACCTTCCGTAGTCAGAAAATATTCATTTCACTTAGTCTGACTCACAAAAGAGCCGGGCACTTTTTTGCCTCGGCCATCCTAAGTACAAACTAAAGATTACTCTAACTCCTATTCTGCCGGGGGGGGGGGGGGGGGAGGGGGCACGCTTCCTGCCTCTTCTTCCGCCGTGCTCGCAGCAAGCTCCCGCGCGAAGGGGGCCGCCTCCGCCTTGATGGCGTCCAGCTCGACGTCGGTGTAACCGGGGACAAAGCCCTCGCTCAAGTAGTCGAGGGCGATGTTGACATAGTGCGACCGGACGACGGCGAACGCCCGATGCACCCCCCGGTAAATCCCATCCTCCGCCATGGCTCGCGCCCGGGTGACGAGCCGGGGAACTTGGGGAGCAAGCGAGCTCGACCCAACCTCCTCGGCCACGCCAAGATCAGCGAGGGCTGCACGGACGGCGGTTCGGAGGATCCCATGCTCCTAGACCTCTCCCTTCAGCTCCTCCCGGAGCGACGACAGCTCCTTCGCGCTCGCCTCTAACTTCGCGGTCAGAACTGCAAAACAAACAGCACAACGGTCAGCCCGCAGCCAAGTGTAAAGGAGGGGCAGGGTCGGAGTCGGAGCTTACCCGACGTGCCGGCGCGGAGCTCCTTGAGCTCGACGTCGCTCTGGGCCACCTCCGCGGCCAAGGAAGCGGTCACCGCCTCGGCCTCGAGCTTGGCCTTGGTCTCCTCCTCCAAAGCGGCCGCCGCTGCCTCCAGCCGGCAGGTCTGCTGCACCGCAAGGGTCGTCAGAGCATCGTGGGCCCGCCGCGCCTCCTCTCGCTCGGCGCGGAGCCGCTCCTCCATGGCCTTCTCCCGGGGGAGGGCATCCGCCGCCGCCCTACGCGCGGCAACGAGCTCCTCCTCGTCGACGAGTTGGCCACGGAGGAAGGCCGCGACCGAGTCCAAAGCGGACAAGGCCCCCTCCGCGCCCCGCCGTGCGCTCCCGGAGCCTGGGGCGCCTCCTTCCACCGGCCCCGCAGCCGGCCGGGTCCCCGGCACCACCGCCATCGGCACATCGGCGGCAGCCTCCCCCGCGGCAACGCCCGACGCCGCCGCCTCCTCCGCCGTCGGAGGCCCAAAAACGGGCAGCTTCGGCCCAGGCGCCGGGGCCTCCACCCGCCTCTCCGCCGTCACCACCTCCGCCGACGGCGTCTCCGGAGGGACGCCCTCCACCACCTCCTTTGGCCGCAGGATGGCAGCCACCGCCGCTTCCGACGGGCCCGGAGGAATGGCCGAAGGGGCCTCCGGTCCTTCCGACACCGCCGCCGGCGGGCGCGGGGGCTCCGAAGCCCCACCCTCGGCGCCCTTCGAGGCGCGCTCGGGCCACCGCCCCGCCAGGGCCTTCCGCGGCGCCACCACGAGCGACCCTCCCCACGTCATGGGCCTACAAAAAAGAATGGGCGCTAAATACAAGCAAAAGGAGGAAAAGGCTCACACAACGCGCTTACCCTCGCGTCGAAGTTCGGCGACGCTTCGGGGTCGACCCTCCTTGCTCCGCCATCTGGCGCTTCTCGTCGACCCCTAAGCCGGCCGCCCCGACCGACACTTGCCCAGGGGCCACCGGACCCGACCCCGTCGACTCGGGGCGGGCACGAACGTCCTTCGGAGCAGGCGTCTCCTCTTCGAGGGTCGGCTGTCCCACTGGGAACGTCGTCGACGGAGGCGGTGCCGCCCCCGAGCCCCGGGCCTCCGGCCCCCCAGGCTCCGGACCAGGGCCCCGTTGGCGCGCATGCACCAACTCCTGCCTTGGGGCAGGGGGAGGGATCTCTACGACCTCCTCCTCTTCCACCTCCTCCTCGTCGTCATCGTCGTCGTCGTCGTCGTCCGACCCCTGCCCGCGCCGACCCTGGGCCAGCTTGGCCCGGAGCTTGAGGGCCCGCTTGGCCTTCCGGGCGTCCTTCCTCCGCTTCTGCTCCTCGGCGGCCAAGTGGTTGGCCTCCTGGACGGCCGCGTCCTCGGGCACCGGGGGGCGAGAGGGTCGGACCGCGAGCTCCCTCCTCTGTTACCAGCCAAAGGAGAAAAGTCAGAACCGGAGGAGGGAGGATGAGAGGTACGACGAGATAGGAGTCGCACTCACCAAGAGAGAGCTTCCCTCGGCGGGGTGCATCGGCGGATGGTCATCCACCGGATCCTCGAGGTCCTCCACCGCGAGGGACTCCCGGAGCCGCTGCATCAGCTCCAGCTCCGAGATCGGCTCGGGCGACATCGCCGACCCGGAGAGATCCGAGCCGGGAGTCATCTCCCAGAGCCGGAGCCGCCGCGCCATCAGCGGCAGCACGCGCCGGGCGTGGAACGCGGCGATGACCCCGGCGCCCCGTACCCTTCGGGCCCGCAGCTCCCGCACGGCGTCGAGGACCTCGTCCAACCGCTTCCGCTCCTTGGCCGACAGCCCCCACTTCCACACCTCGGGCGCCGTGTCGAACGTGCGCCCGGTAAACTCAGGCAGGGGCCCGGCAGCGTTGTTCTTAAGGTAGAACCACTGCCCGTGCCAGCCCCTGTGAGAGCTCCGCAACCGCAGGGGGATGTAGGAGCCGGAGCGATTCCCGCGGAGGTGGATGCTGGCGCAGCCAATGGGGAGGTGGGGCCCCTCCTTCGTCAGGAGCGAGACGAAGAAGAAGTACCGCCACAAATCAAAATGGGGGGTGATCCCCAAATAGCCCTCGCACAACGCCACAAACATGGCAATGTGCAACATCCCATTGGGATTGAGGTGCTGCAGCTCCAGGCCGTAGTAGTGGAGGAGCCCCCGCAAGAAGGAGTGCGCGGGGACTCCCAGCCCGCGCTCGTGGAAGTGGGCGAAGGACATCACATAACCTTCCGGCGGCGCAGACACCTCCTCATTGCCCGGGAGCAACCACTCCCGCGCCTCCGTCCGGGCAACGAGGAGGCCACGGCCAACCAGGCCCTCGAGGCGCGCCCTCCGGATATCGGACCGCGACCAAGAAGCCATGAGAGAGCAGCAGGGAATCGGAGAGGAACGAAAGGGGATCAAAGAAAGGAACGCACGAGTGCGGGAAGACAGAGGGCGAAGAGCGAAGGACAACGAAATGGCGCGGGAGGCAAAGAGACGTGAATGACGAATGCGGCAAACAAGCATGCGAGGTGAGTACTTATACCTTCCACCCGCCCGGCGCACCCCTCGCTGTAGCCGGGGCCCGCCTGGTCATCTCACCCGGCGCGGGCGCCGCTCTGCCTTCTCAGTCTCTTCTCGTACCGCTCGCTGCAGCTGGGCCCGCGAAACCACCTCACGCGGCGCGGGAAATATCCCGCCCTCTGGAAATCGCCTCCAAATCGCTGTAGGTGGGACCCGCCTAGCCAGTCCACCCCGCACGAGCGCGACTTCGTCGCTTCGACTTCCTCTCACCTCACTCGCTGCCAACGGGCCCTCTCAAGCGCCACGAGCGGCGCGGGGAGCTCCCCGCCCGCCTGGCCTTTTCCTTCGGTCACAGCAAGCAGGACCCACGCTACCGCCTCGCGTAGAGCAGTATTTACTCTCGCCCGCACGCGCCTACCGCCAGTCGCTGCAGAAGGGACCCACACGGCCGCACGCGCATTTGTACTCATGACCGTGAAGACTAACGTCCCTGCCGCACGTCCCGTCGCGGCAGACGCCTCTGCTACGCCGCTGCCATGAAATAAATTCTGGCAGGCAGGGGTTTGGGCTGAAAAATGCCCCGACGGCCCGAAGAGTTCGAAGGCTGGCCCCACGAACGGGTTCGACAGCCGCTCAGGGCGCAAATAGAGTGAGGGGTGGATAGAGATGGGCCCGCCAACGGCCAACACCCTGGCGCGCTAGCGCCGAGGGCATCTCCGTCCGCGTTCGAGTCCCGGTTCACGCCGACCCATGGGTATTTCATCGCAGAAAGGCAGCGAGCCCTCGGAGCCAAGCGAACGGCATCCGGGTAGCAAATTAGGATGGCAACCAGGAATATTGAGGTCGATCACCAGCTGGTGCATCGGAGCTCCCCCCGAAGGGAGCCCGGGCCTCACTCGAACTCACCCGTTAGCAACTCGGCGAGCGTCACGCTTCGGCCTCCGTGGTAAAGCGTGGCCCGGCTCGACCTCCTCGTCTGGCGGACAGAGGCGCTGGAGGAACGAAATAAGTCGAACCGTATCCACGATCGGACCACCGCAACGAGCGGGAGTCTCGGGAACGGAATCGCAAAAGGAGATCTATTACGGGATCGCAGAACACGTAAGCTCGACGGGGCTCGACGCGAGCCTATCATCACGAGTTTGCCACTCCCGATGTGAGTGACTCCAGACTCCCTCTCACGAGGAGGTCAGGCCTCACTGGGGGGCTACTGTTGAGGGTTACTACCAGAGGTAATTAACCCTAATGACCCTCGACCTTAATGACGTGATCAAGGTATAAATAATCCCCGCCTAAACCAGTCTCTGTACCGTGCGGGCGCGTTACGAGCAGGGCAACGGACGGTCTCCACCTCGCCCGACCCCTTCGAAGAGGGGTCGGATCCCTCACGTCCGGATAGTGCGCTCGACCCCTAGAGGCGGGGTCGAGCGAACGCGTCTCCGCCTCGCCCGACCCCAGGGTCGGGCGAGTCGCTTACTACTCTACGAATAGGGCGGACGACGATGGTTGGGAAATAAATGTCTGACACTCCCACGACGGCTGACAGGTAGAGCCGCCCGCCAACCCGGGCAAGTGGATGTTAAATGCGCACGACGTGCAACGTCCACGGGATGGGCGTCACTCCAACAGCCCCCTGTCAGAGACCCATCGTCCTGTGCAATAGGACGCCCCGGAGCGACGGCCATCACCACGGCGTCATCAAGCCGGCTCCTACAGTGACGTCTCCTCCATACGGATGGAACCCCACCGAACGACAGCACGATGCCACTCCGTCGAACAGGAACGGCGCGACCGCACCAAAGGCATCGCCATTACAGCTCGGCCTAACCGGAGTACGGCTGCTGTCAACCTCACGGAACCGGCCCTCCTCACACCACCGTATAAAAGGGGAGGGAAATCGAAGAAGGAGGACAAGTCTTAAAGACCGGACAAGCATACAAGCTTCCAAGCACACGAACAACACTCACCAGCTCACAACACTCGCAGGCACTCTTAGAGGCAGGAAGCACCCTCGCTTTCTCCTCCGCTTGAAACCCCCCGTTGTAATCTCTGTCACGAGTAATACAAGCAGCACGAAAACTGGACGTAGGGCATTGTTGCCTGAACCAGTATAAATCCTTGTGTCCACTCGCGAACCATCGAAGCCTTAAAACACACCCCCCACGATAAATT
The DNA here is from genome assembly GCA_001182835.1 of Oropetium thomaeum. Lineage (NCBI taxonomy): Eukaryota > Viridiplantae > Streptophyta > Magnoliopsida > Poales > Poaceae > Oropetium > Oropetium thomaeum. Next base: position 880,050 of record LFJQ01000051.1, read on the forward strand.
TACTAGTCGACGGTAACGAACCTCGACACCCTCCTCTAGCAATAGTTGTGCTAGGTGCTACAAGGTTGATGTTGAAGCTAGTATCAACAATGTTGCAATCATCAAAGAGTTACAAGAAAAAATCAAGATGCTTCATCATGAAGCACAACTAAAGCTCAAGGGCATTGATGATGAGAAGGCCGAGTATGCTAGAGGAGCATACAAGAACACTAGAAGGCCAAATATGAAATATGGCATTGGGTATGTTGAAGGTGCCAAGCACAATGAGAGGGTCAAGATGAATGGCCATGAATTCCTCAAGTTTACCAAGGGAAGCCAAGAACAAAAGAAGAAAGAAAAGAACAAGACCACTAATCATGCTTCTCTTGTCTATAATGCATCTCATCTATCTACCATGCCATGTCATTTGTTTGATGCTTCATATGTAATCATGAAAAACAAGCATGGTAGAATAATTGCAAAATATGTTGGGCACGCAATGCAAAGAGAAAATCTCATCCGTGGGTGCCCAAGACTCTTGTGACTAATGTCAAGGGACCCAAACAAATTTGGTTACCTAAGACCAAAGCCTAATTGTTTTTTGTAGGATTATATCTCCTGTGGAAAAAGTTGGGTGATCGATAGTGGATGCACCAATCAATGACCGGAGAAAAGAAGATGTTCTCAAGTATTGAATAAAGCAAATCACCAAATGAGAACATCGTGTTTGAGATGATGGAAAGGGAAAGGTAATCGGTTTTGGAAAAATTTCTATTTCCAATGACCTATCTATTTCGAATGTCCTATTGGTTAAATCATTGAATTACAATTCGTTGTCCGTTTCTCAACTATGTGAAATGGGATATAATTGTTTGTTCACAAATGTGGATGTGACCGTGTATCGAAGAAGTGATTCCTCAATAGCATTTAAAGGTTATCTAGTAGGAAAGCTTTATTTAGTGGACTTTTCATCCGATAAAGCCAAACTAGAAACTTGTCTTGTTGCTAAATCCACATTGGGCTGGTTATGGCATCGCCGTTTAGCCCATGTCGGTATGAGGAATCTACAGAAACTTCAAAAGGGAAGTCACATCCTTGGACTAAATGATGTTTGCTTTGAGAAAGATAAAGTTTGTAGGGCATGTCAAGCGGAAAAAAAGTTGGAGAAAGGCATCCATCCAAGAACGTCATGGCGACCACAAGACCATTGGAGATGCTACACATGGACCTTTTTGGTCCTACATAAGCATCGGCGGTAACAAGTATGGTTTAGTAATTGTTGATGATTTTTCTCGATTCACTTGGGTGTTCTTTTTGCAGGATAAGGGCGAAACAAAGGAAGTCCTCAAGACATTTCTTAGAAGAGCACAAAATAAACATGAAGTGAAGATCAAAAAGGTTAGGAGTGACAATGGGAGCGAGTTCAAGAACATACAAGTTGAAGAATTCCTTGATGAAGAAGGCATCAAGCATGAATTAACGGCACCCTACTCCCCTCAACAAAATGGGGTGGCCGAAAGGAAGAATCGTACACTCATTGAGATGGCAAGAATAATGCTTGATGAATACAAGACGTCTGATCGCTTTTGGGCCGAAGCGGTCAACACGGCGTGTCATGCATCCAACCGTCTTTATCTCCACCGACTATTGAAAAAGACACCGTATGAGCTACTCACTGAAAAAAACCAAATATCTCACACTTTCGTGTTTTTGGGAGCAAATGTTATATACTCCACAAGAAACCCAAGACCTCAAAATTTGCTCCCAAGGTTGATGAAGGTTTCTTGCTTGGCTATGGGTCAAACGCTCACGCCTATCTTGTCTTCAATAAAACCAATGGTTGTGTTGAAATTGCACATGACGTGAAGTTTGATGAATCTAATGGCTCCCAAGAGGGACAAGTTATTCATGATTTGATAGATGATGAAGAAGCCTCATGTTAAGCAATTGGAAGGATGACACTTGGTGATGTAAGGCCACAAGAACCAAATAATGATCAATCACCACCCACTCCCCAAACTCAAGATCAACAACATTAAGAAGAAGGTCAAGCTAGTAATTATGAAATGGACTCAAGCAATGACCTTCCCATTCATGATCAAGACGTTGATGAAGATGGTGGTGAAACAAGTCATCAAGTGCAACATCCAAGAGTTCACCAAAGTGTGCAAAGAGATCACCCCGTTGACCAAATTCTTGGTGACATTGATAGAGGGGTGATCACTAGATCTCGAGTTGTTAATTTTTGTGAACATTACTCTTTTGTTTCCTCTTTGGAACCACTTAGAGTAGAAGATACACTCGAGGATCCGGATTGGGTGATGGCCATGCAAGAGGAGTTAAATAACTTCACAAGAAATGAAGTATGGTCATTGGTGGAAAGACCCAAGCAAAATGTTGTAGTCACCAAGTGGGTGTTCCGCAACAAACAAAATGAAGACGGTGTGGTGACAAGAAACAAGGCTTGGCTCGTGGCAAAGGGGTATTTACAAGTAGAAGGTTTGGATTTTGATGAAACTTATGTCCCAGTAGCTAGGCTTGAATCAATTCGTATATTACTTGCCTTTGGTACTCACCATGGTTTTAAGCCTTATCAAATGGACGTCAAAAGTGCCTTTCTTAATGGACCGATCAAGGAAGAGGTTTATGTTGAACAACCTCCTGGCTTTGAAGACCCTAAGTATCCTAACCATGTTTATAAGCTCTCTAAGGCGCTCTATGGACTTAAACAAGCTCCAAGAGCATGGTATGAATGCCTTAGAGATTTTCTTGTTAAACAAGGTTTCAAAATTGGCAAAGCCGACCCTACTCTCTTCACAAAAAGGGCTGACAATGATTTATTTGTGTGCCAAATATATGTCGATGACATTATATTTGGCTCTACTAATCAATCTTATTGTGATGAGTTTAGCAAGATCATGACCAAGAGGTTTAAGATGTCAAATCTTGGGGAGTTGACGTTCTTTCTAGGATTCCAAACCAAGCAACTAAAAAGGGGGACGTTCATATGTCAAGCCAAGTACATTCAAGACATACTTAAGAAATTTGACATGTTGAATGCCAAGCCCATCAAAACTCCCATGCAAGCAAATGGACATCTCGACCTCAACCAAGATGGAAAGGACATCGATAAAAAGGTATACCGCTCCATGATAGGCTCTTTGCTTTATTTTTGTGCATCTAGGTCCGATATCATGCTTAGCATGTGCATGTGTGCACGATTTCAAGCCGCACCAAAAGAGTGTCATTTGGTGGCCGTTAAAAGAATCTTGCGATATTTGGTTCACACACCTAACCTAGGGCTTTGGTATCCAAAGGGTTCAACGTATAGTCTCATTGGATATTCCGATGCGGACTATGCCGGATGTAAAGTTGATAGGAAAAGTGATAGGGACAAACCCGTAAGGTGGCCCGATCTTCACGACAGTAGGTACGAGGTAGGATAAATTTCTAAAAAAAAAAACAACGGGGATAACTAGCTTTATACCTGTCAAAGGTTGGACTGTAGCCAAGTGTTGTGAAAGAGGCACCGAATCTTGGACTCGACTTGGTCTCACGAACTCAGGAATACAATCCAGCGGCTTGAAACCTAGCCAAAGGTTGGTTGTGACCAAGCGATGGGGAGAGAGGCACTGAAACCTTGAGGGACTTCGACTCGATCTCTGAACGACCGCAGAACCACAAACCGGGACTAATCCACACAATACGGCGCAGCCGAACTGGAAACCGTAGGGCACGAAGTAGGGGATTCCAGAGGAATCTCTTCACAAGTCCAAGAAGAACAAGGAAGAACAAAGGTTTGAGTAAGGCACTAAGCAGCTCTGCTGCAATATCATATTGTTTATCAATTCATCAAAAAAGGTCCTAATAGCATAGAGGTAAGGGATATATATCCTAGTAGCAACCCTCCTAGTTGGGTATGAAATGGTCTTGGAGTTTCTGAAGTTACGGGAGGTGAAAGGCCTCCACGAGATGGATTCCCAAAGTGTTCTCGCGTGACTATCGGCCCCCAGAGCAGGGTCCACTAATCTGATCATAACTCCTTATTGGGAAGTCCAAATGACAAACCGTTTGTTGGATGTGAAAGAAGGCTTGATTATCTTTCCACCCATATGTATCATGCACGGTGAATCTTCATGGTTTGGTGCACGGGGCTCTTGGAACTTGGGTCTGTTGTCAGCAGTGCACGTGTTGGTTCAGCTTCTGTGTAGTTCACCTTCCCTTGGGTGTAACTTGCCTTCCTTGATGGAATAGCGGCTCCTTCATGTGTAAACCTTAACAATACAAATGTAGAGCATTTAGGTAGTATAAAATTCTCATTTTTAATGAATTCAAATTCAGTAAGGAGAGAATTCACCTCTTGTTGTAGTTTCTTCGCTCGGCTTTGTGTAATAGGTCCTTGTATTTGCATAGTCGGTTCGTCACTTGAGTCACGGTATACATTTCTGATAGGGATGTCCTCATCAAAAAGTACCTCCGGGACTTGCCAATTCTTGGGAAGGTCCCTAGTGTTGTGGTCTTCCAAGAAACAAAACTCTGTTGCACTATCCACGGCTGAAGCAGAATACATTGCAGCCGGAAGTTGTTGTGCACAACTCTTATGGATGCGACAAACTCTAAAGGATTATGGTTACACTTTGAACCGTATTCCGCTCCTATGTGACAATAAGAGTGCTATAAAAATTCTTATAACCCCATTGAGCACTCAAGAACAAAACACATAGACATCCGGCACCACTTATTGAGAGATCATTCTATCAATGGGGGATATAGAAGTGAGTCATGTGAGAACCGAAGATCAACTTGCCGATATATTCACCGAGCCTCTAGATGAAAAGCATTTTTGCCAACTAAGGACTGAATTGAATATACTTGATTCTAGCAATGTGGCTTGAGATGGTGCACATCTGAAATGTTTCCTTTATCGTTTGTTTGCGAAATAAAAGAATTGTGAAAATATTGAGAGATTTTCAAAACTACTTTCATTGATTTGCCATTTTCATGGCCTAACTTGATCGTGGTGGTCATAGTTTATGAAATATTGATTTGCTTACTGATCACCATTGATTAAGTGTCTATATATGTCCTACTGTCAACCCATCATCTCATCCGAGTGAAGAAAAATCTGGGAGAGGAACTTCTTGATCTGTCCAGAAAAGAGCTTACCGGAACCTCCGTCTCTTCACCGGAAGTTCCAACTCTGGAGACTCCGGTTTAGGACCGGAGACTCCGGTGGTCTGGACTTTAAAAGGCCACCCCCGCGGGCAACGGCTCATTCTTATGTTTTCTCTCCCATGCCCGAGCCCTATGTCCCCCAAATCGCCTCCTCCACCAAATCTTCGAATCCGTGGACAAAAAGAGTGGGAATCAACTCCAAATCACTCCCCAATCTCTTCTCCAAGGGCCTCAACCCTCCCTTCAACAAGTTCTTCAAGTTTTGAAGGTATTCTAATGAAAATCCCATCCTCCTCGATCTCTTGCCATGGATGTTTTTTTTTGGTTCCAAGTTTATCAATAGTGCTATCTCGAGGTTCTAAAGCAATGCATGTAGATTTGATAGCACTTCCATGGCTATAATCTAAGAAATCTTCAAAATCTCGATCAAACTCTTCTTGGCTCGATCTCTCAATGTACTAGGGTTCGAGGCTTAATATGTTGAGTTTATCTAATTCATGGTGTCTAGAACCCATGCCTAAAATTTAGAAACAATCTCTTCAAGTTTCATCTTGAAATACTCTTATCTAACCCCAATCGACAGTACCGGAGGGTCCGTTCCTGGACCGGAGCCTCCGGTGACCCCCCTTCTGCAATCTCTAAAATAAAATCCTTAAGGCCTTCATTCATGCTTCTCATCATGATCCTTTGCTTCCTCTTTCATGTCAGATGGCGGTACCAAGCGTGCTGGCACTCGGCCTTCGGATAGCGAAAGAGAGGAGATCATACCCGTACGCAAGGCTAGGGGAGCAAGAGATGAACCAGTGGGAGCGGGGCAGCCACTGCACCCAAGCGGACTAAGCAAGGGGCTTCCAACCCAAATCCTTCAAAGAGGGGAAAGGTACCAATTGACAGCAGCACTAGCTGCACCACCTCGGGGTCAAATCCAAAGGGACACCGTGGATTTCAATCCGAAACGTTTGCAGCATGGTTTCACGTATGTGCTAAAGGAACCAAGGGTCGGCTACATAGGCCCTTGTGAAGCCTCGAGGTATCCTGTCGACTACTAGAGGGATCCACAATGTCCTAAAAGAGCGTCATGAAGACCCTCATCTTTATGAGAGAGAAGTGGGAGCTAGGGACTATCGTTTTTGAAACAAGTTTCAGATGGACTGGTATAGGTCCGTCATCCTTGTCAAGAGTCAACCCACCGTCCCCGTCAAATGGATAGATTGGGAATACATGGCCAAGTGCAAAGACCCGATCTTTGATAAGATCATCTCGATGTGTGAGCAAAGACGGATGAAGACACTCGTGGGCTTCAAACATGACTGGAATGAAGAAACCATCGCTCAATTTTATGCAACCCTCTATGTTGAGAGACAACCCAATGCTGCGGACACTCTACATTGGACAATTGAGGAAAATGAATACTCAGTGACCTACAGGGATTTTGCCACCATCCTTGGATTTGGTGAGGAAGATCTGAGCAAGCACAAGATCAATTCCGAAAGGTCACTTGATGACAATGAAATTCATTTTCTTTACAACCCACGCTTTGGGAATCCGATCATTGGCAAGACACAAGGAATGGATCCTTACTTCTCATATCTCAACAAGATCTTTAGGGTCACTTTGGATCCAAAAAGTGGAGACGCCAATAGTGTCGTGGGGTACGCTAGAAATCTTCTTTGGTGGATGCAGGACATTGATGCTACTCGCTATGGATTCAATGTGTTTGACTTTCTTTTTAGCTCAATTGTCCTCAACTCAACGAACCCAAAGAAGAGCTTGGGCTATGCTCCTTACATCATGGCAATGATTGAAGCGGTGACCAGCTTTAACTTTGTGAAGGCAATTTCCCACAGCCGCTACAGGCTTCAAATTGACCCTAAGATGATGAAAGGAAAAGGTCCACAAGCTCCATCTCCTCCTCTGACATATGTGCCCAAATATAAAAAGATAAAATCCTACAAGCAAAAGATCTCCATCATATCCAAAGCTCTCAAGCCGATCTTCCAAGTGTGCACCTGAAATGATGCCACTTTAAGGAAGTACTACAAGGACACACATGCGCGCTTGGAGCGGATTGAGGAGCGTCAAGCACGCATGGCAGAGCATGCAGGTATTGAATTGCCTCCCGTTGCTCAACTTAGTCCCCTTCCTTCTCCGGAACACATTCCAAACCCTTGGGACTATGTTGATCCAACTCAAGAGATAGAAGAGGAGGAAGATGAGAAAGATGAGGAAGAGGTCGAGGGCGAGAATGAAGAAGAAGAAGACGACGATGATGAAGAGGATGAGTGATCTCCTTACTTTTCTCCTTTTTGGCGATGTGATGCCAAAGGGGGAGACGTAGCAGTAGCAGTTTATTTTATCTCAATGGACATGTCTGGACACATATTTTATTCTAATGGTGTTTGGAACTCCTTGGTTTGTAAAACTTAAATTATGTCTTTGTTTTTAATGCTTGTTGAACTTATTTAGTATTGGTTGTGATGCTTATGCTATGATATGGTGCTTGGTGGTTCCTCTTTTATGCATTTGTGTGGTATACTTGTCATATGCATCACTATATTTATGATCACTACACTTGTTGGTTCATTGTTGCACCCCACGAATGCTTGGACATAGGGGGAGCTCTCACAAGTTTCCTTGAAAAATATGTTCATTTGGCATTTAAGGCCAAAAATGTAGATTTACACTCCATACACAATTTTAGGGGGAGCCTTCTATGTCGAAGCATTCAAAACCTTGTTATAACCTCACTTATGAAGCTTTAATGGAGTTGTCATCGATCACCAAAAAGGGGGAGATTGAAAGTGCATCTAGGCCCTAAGTGGGTTTTGGTGAGAAATAACAATAAAATTAAGGAGCTAATAATTTTTATAAGGTATGGTGCAGCTAATAAGGATACAACAAGGAGAAAAGAACGACTTTGAACAAAAGAAGACCATCAATTTTCCGACACGACGTATACGAAAGAAAGGGACGCTTGGCCTTAAGAAAAAGTGCTAATAATTGAGTCCTTTCATTTTTAGGAATGTCGTACTATCAAGAAGGATGCAAAATAAAGTGAAAAATTCAATCAAATGCTCAAAATTCAGCTCAAATCGTTTAGTCCAGTAGGGGGTTTACCGGAACCTCCGGTCCAGGACCGGCGAGTTCAGTCCCCCTGGAACCTCATTCCAGGAGGGGGTTCACCGGAACCTCTGATCCAGGACCGGAGAGTCCGGTCCCCCTGGAACCTCATTTCAGGAGGGGGTTCACTGGAACCTCTGATCCAGGACCGGAGCGTCCGCTCTCCCTGGGCCTCATTCCAGGAGAGGGTTCACCGGAACCTCCGATCTAGGACCGGAGCCTGAACTTCGGAAGAAAATCACTTGTCTCTGTATGCTTCTCATTGTTATTGGTTTGCTTGTTTCCCTCTTATTCATCAATATACTTATTTACATACTTTTGTCCCGATCTACTTGTGTAGTTGGTTCCTTTCTAGATCTACTTATTTGTGGTACTCCCAGTTACTGTTGAAGTCTTTCCATTCAAGTAAATTTGCTAGTTGTGCCTCGTTTCGTTGTATCTTAATCGTCAGCTCGAGGACCATCGGAGTGTCCGATCAGCAAACAGAGTATCCGGTACTGGTGGTTCCGGTGATTTAACTGTTTGTCTAAGTTTTAATTTGCAGGAATTTTTAGGTTGGCCTATTCACCCCCCCCCCCCCCCTCTAGGCCACTTTCTATATTCCTTTGCAATCCACTTTGCATCCATTTGTGGCACGTCATGAGACTTTCCACATGTGTGATTTTTCTCAAACTTCTTCAATTTGAATGTTTTCTCACTAGGTATCACAGATCCATAGATGTACCATGCACAACCTTCTCCTAAACACTTAACTGAAACCTTTTCTTGATCATTTTTCTTTCTTTGAACTTTTCTTCCTTCTCTAATAATCAAATTTTTAATGGCTTCCCTGAACTGACCTACACCGGTAAACAACATTCCCAACTCGAGAACTGGATGTCTCATTGTATGCTCATCAAACCTTTTGTCCTTTGCACCCCTTGACCTATGCACAAATATTGGAGTTTCATATGCCTCAACTGCAGTGTGATTTCCGTCATCAGGTTCATCAGAAAGATAGACTAGATTAGGATTGTTCTGTGCAAAATTAGAAGCAGATGTCCAGGTGTCCTTTGGCTGTCATCTTGTTCAAGCCTGATGTCTTGCTTGTTCAAAGAGCACAAATCATCATCTCCACCATCACCATTAAATATGTAACCACCACTTCCACTGTCATAGTTTCTATCTCATGTTCTGGAACATACTCAACATCAGAAGAGGAAAAATCATCACTTTCATGCACTCCCACAAGGTTAAATATTTGATCATTTACATTGCCATCATCATTACCATTATATTCTTGCCTCCAAGGACTAAGAACTGGTTCATCCAACAAAAGCCTTGTAGGGTCTGCTACAATGTGTAAAATGCAGCTGTTTGACCCTTCATGTTCGGACAAAAGCAAGTTGCATTGGCCATCATCAAACACAAGCACAAGACTATCAGGTGTAGAATATCCAGGCTTCATATAATACAAACAGTCACCATCTTGCAAGACAAAATCTTTCAGCCGATCACGTAGCTCAAAATAACTCATATAGTCCTTATCAAAATCAGGTATACTTCCAGCAAATGAACCACCACAAAAAACCCTAAGTGTGATCAAACTGGGTTTCCCCATCTATAATACGCAAAACCTTGTTAACACACAATGTCAAAAATATATATTGTATGCACTAATCCAGAGGGAAGCCAAAAAGGCTACAACTAGATTCCTCTGATTATGTAGGCACAGGATGATGTCAGACAACCACAAAAGAGCATGAACATATAGATTCACGCAGGCTACAAGGTTAAAGGTACCCAAATCTCTAATTAATCAAATTAATCTATAATCTACATTCAGCTCGTATGCCCGTCACATATAGATGTACGCATACTACAAAGGGCCTTCGTACCCTAGAGTCCAAGAGAAGTCAACACTTACCGTATTACGGCGCAATAAGATCGTTGGAATCGAGACCTGGAGCTGCAGGTGTGTGCAAACCGAGGATTGATGAGGATTTTGCCTCTGATCTCGTCTGCCTACAAGTACGACAAGCACGCCGCCTCTGATCCCCCTCTTTTGAAACGTGGTTTGGACTAGGTCCTCGACTCCTCGTGCAACTAATCAAGTCAACAACGCTTAGACTCCACAGGCCCACACAACTCAGGTGACATGGCATAGGCCTCGCATCCACGTCGGCAAAAATCAAGCAATGTCATACGGCACGTGCGCGCAAGGGTGTAGTTAGGAAGAAAATGAAATTATGGGTGAGTCTTTGCAACAAATCAAGTTGTGGGGGGGAATATCAAAACCAAAGCTGCTCTTGGGGGGTTTATGCAATCTTCCCAAAAAAGAAAGTACTTTAGACAAAAACATGATCTTCAAAATATAACTTTGACTTTAATTTTTGATAAAAAAAATTATTAAAAAGTGACATATGTATACTTTTATGAAAGTATTTTCTAATAAATCTACTCATATAATTTTATATTTTTAAATATAATAATTTAAAACGTTATTCATGATTTATATTCCCAATGTTTGATCGAAACCTTATCCTAAACCATATTGTTTTTGACACCAGAGAGAGTAGAGTATAGTGCAAAGGACGATTCTGTGACACGTGGGGTCCCGTACTCATTATCAAAAATTTATTTTTCAAAATGAACATACACGCAGATACTTGCACAAATACTTATCCATATGAAAACACGCACGTACACCTTACCCCTATTAGCGCCAACGAAAAACTGAGTCGATTATTCTTAAGATTACATGAAGTCACCACAGACACCTCATTGTCAACGGAAACGTCGCCTACCACTGAACAAATAATTAGCAGTAAATGCACCCATGATCAAATTATGATTTGAATATGGATAGATTGGTTCCACCATAAAGAACATAACCATCAGTTTACTCATTATTAGTGCCTAGTCAGTGGCCCTGTTTGGAACCGCTTCCACCGCGGTTCCATTCAATATAATCTGCTCGGTCTCCCAAACGTGTTTCTCGCGAGCGTGCTCCACACGGACGCGTCTTTTTGCCTATGACGCGGAATCAGCCCCGAGGGTCACTTCGCAGCAACTCACCTCGATTCTGCAAGAAAGGAGCGACTCATATCTCTGTATGCATCTCTCTCTCTCTCTCTCTCTCTTCTGTGAGCTCGAATAGGGACAAGTGCCGGGCGGCAATAGTGACCAAAGATGGCGGCGGCCCTCCATGATTTTGTCCTGCGGCGCCCCATGAGCTCGAAACTCGAACGGGCATGGGCGGCTCCTAGTGACAGCGGTGACGGAGGTTCCCAAGCGCAACCACGACGGCGAGCTCGGGAAACAGCGATGAAGGCTCCGATGACTCCGGACCCCATGAGCTCGAACGGTGGTGGCTCCGAATCTGGTGACCTCGGGCGGCGGCGACTTCGGGCCTGACGGTGGCATCGACTTCGGCGACGGTGACGGTGCCTCCCTCAAGCGTGCACAGACGGCTGCATGCCTACATCGCGGACAGGGACGAGCAGCTGCGGCGCCGGTAAGGCAATGACGGGTGGCTGCGGCTCCCAGTGAGGTAGCAGCTCCTTGCAACGACGGGCGGCTGCTCACGAGGCAACAACGAACGGCAGCTCCGCGCGAGATGAGGTGTCGACGGGTGGCAGCTCCATGCGAGGCAACAACGGGCGGAGGTGGCAGCTCCGGCGAGGTGACGACGGGCCGAGGCGGCGGTGTCCTCATCGTAGGTTGTAAGCCAGTTCCTAAACACCTAGCTTTTTTTGAGCGAAATTATCTCCAAAGCCGTGTTGATAGGAAGTTGACTTCTTATGGAAGCTGGACGTAAAAAAGCAGGTACAAACAGACCCAGTGTCTTAAGGTAGATTCTAGGATTGTGAAACAAAAAGTTAAGATTATGAAATCATATTATACAATCTAAAAGCATATAGTTCACAAACTCATAAGCTGAATGAGACAACTTTTGCTAGATTATGACACTGATATTTACGCTTTTGTTACTTAGACCTATTGACATATGTTAAATTCTAAAATTTAAATAAATAAATACTCACTTAGGTTTTAATCTTCATATTTTTATCTTGAATTCTACAATCCGTAATCATAATTCATGTTTTATACAATCTAAGGGGGCGTTATATTGTTCGGAGTGGGATGGATTCTGCTGGGCCTCGACAAAATTGTGTCACGTCAGTAGTTTTTTAAATCTAAAGTCCAGTATTCGACATCCTCTCTCTGATTTTATTCCTAGTCGGTGGTTTGAAAAAAGAGTCTGACCTACTCTCTGCGATCCTAGTCCTAGTTGGTTGTTTAAAAAAAAAGTCCGGTCAGCGGACAATATAATTGAGATTACCTATTTTTTTCCCTATTTCTAGGCAGAAATAGGAAGAATTTACGGAGAGCTAAAAAATAAAAGCAATTTTGAGATATCCATTATAAATGATTTTTTACTCAAATCCCTCGTAATTTGATTTAGGAAGTGTTTTAGACTCTCAGTTGAAGATACTCTAACTCCGCTTTTAAATCCTTTTCAACTGTCATTTTATTTAAATTAATGCAACAAAATGAAATTGTATATGGATAACTTTTTTTAGAATTTTGCATTCTTCCATGACATTCAAGTGTTCTACTAGAGAATATTCTTTGTTCTAGTAGTGAAATGGTATTGTTCTAGTAATCAAACTCAAGTGCTCCAACATGAATATATGTTTTTTTTCTTTTACTGAACATTTTAAATTATCTTATGAACTCAAATGTTCTGTTGTTCTGTTGAAGAAAATATATTGTTCCACTAGCAAAATTTTATTGTCCCAATAACGAAAAGAAAATATCTCAATGGGAAGATAATTGTTCTATTCTAAAATAATACCTATTATAGAATAAAAAAATAAAAACAAAATGTCAACAAAAAAAAATGTTTGAACTATAGTGGACCTTATAGGCCACACGACCCATGCTTATGCATAGCGCAGACTACCTATACGGACTTCTTTTTTTAAGCAATGAATAAAATAGACTGAAACGATGCAAATAAAACAATAAACTTAATCTATATAGTATGTACTAAATTAGAAGGGTAGTTTCATTCATACTTGATGAAACAAAATGAAACCTTTAGAAATAACATAACCAGCGGTAACGGCTAAACTAGATACACCATATGCCTAAGAGAAAGGTCGATAAAATGATTCAATCTGACTTTATCTGTTCAGACTCCAGACATTGCCGTTTCAGTACTGCATGTCTGCATGTCATATTTGCCCAATAACAAGAGGCACATATGCATCTTTCAATTAACATTGGCAACAGTGTTTAGATTTATTTTTTCTTTCGGCACAACATATCTATTTCAGTTAGTATTATTGTTGGAACAATAATTTTAATTTATCTTTAAGTTATTGTTGAAAAATTGTTGCTCCATTTATGCGTCTCATGATGACGGGGCAGGATTCCGGAAAAGAAAAGGGGAGGGCAAAACATTGGGAACGGCCCCTAGTATTCGATGGCAATGGATAAAGGTCTGTAGCTCAGGTTGAGCTCAGCAATGGCCGGATGGCCCTTCCCCTATTATTGTATTTGGAAATGGAGAAACATTCAGATATTTTTTTTTGACTGCAAATGAAGAAGCATTCAGATGACAGACAGGGAGGGCAGGTATCGTCGCCGGCTCGCAGATCAGATGCAGCTGAAAAAAGTCCATTCCTCCGGATATCCGGTGGTCCTGCTGAGCTCAGCTGCCTGCATACCCACCCAATCTGCACGCACTCCGATGCAACGCGTATTGGTGGTATTGGTGGACTGAATACTCCATTTGATTTCGTTTCTTTTTTTTCCACTGGAGATTTTGGTTTTTTTTTTTTTTTGCGGGGAGGAGATTTCGTTTCTACTTCTATATTGTACAACACGTTGTATTTCCTAGTAGTAATTCAGAGGTGTAACAGATGTACAGTACTAGCAGTATTATTATTATTCACAATAATAGATGCAACAAACCACATACTCCTATGCAGTGATTGTAGAGTACCTGTCGTCTGAACTGTTTGTCGCTTTTGAGATCGTTCCAGAGAGTGCAGTAACCGTGCAAGCAAGGAAATAAAGAAAAAAAAAAGTGAGCATTATTATGTCGCCAAGTTGGCTGGCTGGAAAAGCGTGGCGAAATTATGGTTTGGATGTGGACCACGATGGGTGCTTTGGGGTCCATCCAAATCGCACGCAACGCAAGTCTTCCTGCTCCTCTGCATCTTTGCTCGGCAATTGCTGGACCTTTCAGGCAGGCAGGCAGCCACGGATTTGCGGCGCTTATTCATTTGAGAACCATCACGGGCCCACCTGCCCTTCTGTTAAAATAAGCCTCGTCTGGACCCACCCTACCAGCTGCTAGTACCCGCCACTCCAAATCATTTTAGGCCTTCTTTGAAATCGTAGGAATTTCATAAGATAGTGTACTAATTTCACAGGGAAAATATAGAATTTTAATTTTTTTCTCCAATCCAGAAATAGTCTTAGGTACTATAGTTTAGTTTTTAATGTGCAGTCTAAAGTCGCATTGCAAATGCGATTAAGAGAAGCTGGCACATCTGGTTTAAAGCACCTAATCCTTTACATAAAATTTCTCACTCCAAATAAAAGATACTCTTATATAAATATCTTGAAACTATAAGCTGTAACGTAGTAGTTGCACATATTCTGCAATCTATACATAGTGTCTATGATTTCATTCTGAGTCAAATTAAAACTAAAATTGCTAATATGTCAAATACGGGATGAAAAACATTTCTTAAAATGTCATAAATGCATTCCTAGCTCTCGCGGATTTTCTGAGTCTCAAAAAAACATAATATGTGCGACAATATCAATCTGAAAAGGTTGTCGCTTAGACAGACCTGGCATATTTTCTCCTCACATTATTCCCTTTACACCTGTTTATGACTCACTCTGGAAAATGACAATCCTAAAGCTAAAATAACTGGCCGTTAACAAGTTCATGATTTTGTGACGTCCATTCAAACAAAGCTAGCTGTTGCTTATTCATTAACATATGTCATGATGACACCAATACGATCGGAAAAAAAAACACGCAATCTTTTGTAGGCCTCAAAAGACCAAATTGGCTAGTACTTTCCTGATATATAATTTAAATTCATAAACAAAACTTACTGTGGAATAACTCCAAGTTACAACAGAACAGAGCCAACTCAAAAGGAGAAGCCTCCAAAGTCCGAAAGTAGAAACAAGGATGCAAATAAAATACAGCAAACTGCACTATAAAAATGGCAAAGCCCATCACCCATAGTAGAGTGGAAGAGCGCTTCCCTCTAAAAAAGGAGAGAGAGTGGGGGCGTGAAGGAAGGCAAGGGCAAAGGCCAAGCAAGGTCAGCTCGAAAAGAGCCCACAACACCCCAAATTCCCCATCTCGCCCCCCCACTTCTCGCAGTACTACAGCTAGAAGCATCATTAATAAATATACTGGCGCTCCAGCTCAGTCTCCCCTTCCCCTTCCCCAAATCACCGCAGCGAGCGAATCCAGTGAAAGCTTTTAGTTGGCTCCCGGCGGCGATGGAGCATCAGGGCGCGGAGGGTGACGTGCCGCCCGGGCTGGGTCTGACGGCGGCGGAGTACGAGCAGCTGAGGCCGACGGTGGACGCGCACCACCGGTACGCCGTGGGCGCGGGCCAATGCTCCTCGCTGCTGGCGCAGCGCATCCAGGCCCCGCCGGCCGCCGTCTGGGCCATCGTCCGCCGCTTCGACTGCCCGCAGGTGTACAAGCACTTCATCCGCAGCTGCGCGCTCCGCCCCGACCCCGACGCCGGCGACGCGCTCCGCCCCGGCCGCCTCCGCGAGGTCAGCGTCATCTCGGGCCTCCCCGCCAGCACCAGCACCGAGCGCCTCGACCTCCTCGACGACGCCGCCAGGGTCTTCGGCTTCTCCATCACCGGCGGTGAGCACCGCCTCCGCAACTACCGCTCCGTCACCACCGTCTCCGAGCTCGTCGCCAGCCCCGGGATCTGCACCGTCGTGCTCGAGTCCTACGTCGTCGACGTCCCCGAGGGCAACACCGAGGACGACACCCGCCTCTTCGCCGACACCGTCATCAGGCTCAACCTCCAGAAGCTCAAGTCCATCGCCGAGGCCAACGCCAACGCCAACGCCAACGCCCAGCAGCAGAAGCAGCAGCCTCCGGCGGCGCCGGCCGAATAACGCCGGCCCAAGGTCGGGTTTGAGTGGGTGGGCTAAAAGGAAGAAAGCGACGGCAAGTTTTGGGAGTTCCTGTAATTTCGCTTCTTTTGGAGGGGGTCGCTTTGAATTGAATCAGGAAGGGGGGGTCACAGCTTGAATTAGGTGTCGTTGCAAGGGTGGTACCTGTAATAAGCTTCCCCCCCCCCCCCCCCCCCCCCTGGATTCCATCCCGTTGTTCTTGGCTTTATTACTTGTTCCGGAATTTGGTTAATTTCAAAACTTTATGGTGATTGGAATGGTTCCTTTGGAATTTGCTTTTGCTTCTCACTACTAGTACTACCTTTGCATCACACGCATACAATCTTCATGTCATGTGATCCGTGCATATTCAAAATTTTGATTCTCATAATAGTATATATACAACTCATAGCTAGCAGCACCACTGAACCACCGATTCATTTGATGTCTTGGAGTTCTTAGAGTGAGTTCTCATATATAGTAACATGAAGGTTGGCCTCCTGATAATTGTGATGCGAGTACAATACAATGCTACGCGTAGCTAGCACCACTGAATCACCGATCCAGTTCATTTGATGTCTTCTTGGAGTTCTTAGTGACTAGTATATATGGATGATTAGATTAGATGCTGTGGTTGCAACAAACACACAATTTGCTTGATTCTCTCTTAGTAGTTTGGAATGCAAATATGCTCTTCTTATCATCAAACATTCTGGATGAGCTGGTGGTAGCCTGAGTTCATCTTGGAGCTGGAGCTGCGTTTTGCCCTGGGGCTTGAATCACAATACAGTACACTGTTACGTTTTGAGTAGTTGCTGCTCTGGCAGGTAGTAGCACAGTCCAAGTGTCGCCCATACTATACTTTAATTGTACAAGCAGGACTGCAGGAGTATACTACTATATTTGATGCTGGTTTATTACAAGCATTAGTTAGCAGTCTGTATTTTCTTTGTCTCTTGTTGACATAATTTTGTGCTACGTGTACCGCCTCAAGATCATTTGTTTTGTTGTACTAGTACTACTACTGTAAGAGGGGTCAAGCATGCTACGGCAACGTTTTTCTTTGTTTTCTGATGGAAAAAAAATAGATACTAGTACATTGTATCTCCATTACTTGCCCTTCCAAGGAAAATTTTGGCCGTGTCAATCAGACAGACCTGTGTGTTTTTGTGGTGGCGTTAATGCAGTAGCATGCCCTAGTTGCTCTGCGGGCAGTTTGTTCTTTGCTTAAGCTCTTGATGTAGAATCTCTCTACTACTAGTGGCTACTAATAAAAGGATTGCAAATTCTGGTGCAACTTGTGTGATATGCAGAAGAATTATCCTCGCAAGTTGGGAGTTGCCGATCCTTCGAGAAGCCGTAACCGTATTCATCGAAAGGGATAGGTAGGTAGGTGCCGAAGATTCATTCAGAGCGGAGTGAAGCAGGCAGCCGCAGGAGCAGGGGAGGGGAGCAGAGCCGGAAGATGCTCTTTCAGCTCTCTCGCGGGTAGGCTGGCCAATGGCCGATGAGCATTCCCTTTCCTCGTATCTATCGCTGCCGCAAGCGAAAATTCCAGAAAATTCGTCCCGACACTGGCGGATGCCGGGTGGGAACGGGGAATCAACGGGGAATCCCCCAGGCTCCGAGTACAATTGGCTAACTTAACAGGCTCCGAGCAGAAATGGCTAACTTAACTGTATCTGTACAGTAGTCATTGACACGTGAATCCGTATGAACTTAATTTCACCTATTAGCGACCGCTGCACGCGTATATTAAAATCAGCAGATTCGCGTTCCCACGCTCTCCACCCAGTCCCTTTGCAGCAGGGGCAGTAGGCTTTGCTTCATCGACAACTCGGCGCCTCGTTGATCCCGGTCGATTGACTCGTTTTCCCCCACCCCAAATCTTTTCACTCCAATTCCATCGCCACCACGGTAAGATTACTATTCCTCCCAGCTTTGCAGATGCAGCCACATCAGAAAACGCTTTTTTTTTTTAGCAAAAAGTTGAAAAACACACATTAAACCCTGAATAACAGGCAGCAACCACATTTATTTTAATAATAAAACAAGAAGTCCCAGCCTCTACAGGCCGCGACCACATGTCCCGCCCGGTTCACCAATGCTACTATAGGACAGTATACCAGTAGTAGATAGGAAGGGGAAAAAAAAAACTTGTGGTCCCTGGGAGGCATCTGCAACAACCAACGCAACATTCCGGGGCTCGAATTGGCGACTATACTACGTACCAACTCTTGGTCCAAACCAAGGCCAGAAAGAGATTCTCCGCTGACCGAGATCTAGTAGATCTAGTAATGTTTCAAAATGAAACTCAAATGCGTACTAGTACTAGTTACGTGTCTCGAATGGAAACGCAGTATAGTAGGAGTAGATTCCATAAGCGCCCGGTCCGAAAGAGGGAAGGGCTTGGTTTGGTGGTACTCATGTACAACAACAACCTTGTGCACTGCCTCTGCCTGCCGTTGACGAGAGATGATGGAGAGAGAGAGAGAGAAGATCGGGAGGCAGCTACGGTCTCACATGGCACTGTCTTCTGGACACTGACCCTGCCCATCAACTTGCCCAAGTTGCTCTCGTAATCAAAGCCAGAAAAGACTCTCTTCTTTTGGGCCATCATGTCACTAGTAGTAATTGTAGGCATTCAATTCCACTGATGGAGGGGAGGGGAGGGAGGGGAGGGGAGGGCAAAGTTCTCGGAAGAAAAGCACTGCCTCATGGCTGGCTGGCTACCCACCAAATGACCAAAACAATAGTATAAAAAAAAAGAGTTTGTTTCCACTTCAGACAAAAAACGAGAAAGAAAATAAAATAAAATGTTGGGGTGAGAGAGGCTCGAACTCTCGACCTCAGGATCACTCACGTTATTAGCTATGAGACCTACGCGCTAGCCAACTGCGCCACCACCCCTTTGTGTTCATATCCTATATATTTTATCTCTAGAATTAACGCGAGCCGGGCTTCCCTCACATGGATGTCATGGTTCCGTAAACAGAAAGGCCTCCCAACGTCATCAGAATATATGGAGACAAGTCAGCTAACACTAACAATGAAACAAAGTTAGTATAATCACCTCATGATCAAGGATTTGTTGCAGTACACGTATACCATGTATACCCCTTATTACCCTTAGAACAATAAATTTATTAGTTTCTTTCTGAAACTATATACTTGTTGTCCTATAAACTATATACTTGTATGCATTGTAGTAGGTTATTGATGACGTAGCTTCACTTTGTACGTCATGGTCTCCTTTGGACGTGTTGTTCGTATACTACTTTGATCGTGTTGTGTGGCTGGCTTAATGTGGTTGTCCAGTTGTAATTAGCCCTTTTGAGCATCTTACTAGCATATATGGCCGTGCTCAATCCGTTTCACATTCAGGACTTTAGTTAAATAAGAACTTTAGTGCATTTTTATTAAACTATGTTGTTGGGCTCTAGGTGGATGACTTCAATAGCCGCAATTGCTAGCCCACCATGACGCGAGCGCTTCTTGTCTTAACAAGATGGATAAAAGTCAAAGATATGCTAAAAGTTAAAAGTGTCGATGATAAAAAATAAAGATATTATATAGTATTTCCTCCATGTTGGTAAACAAGATTTCAGTCAAATATTAAAAATATAAATCATGAATAATTTTTAAGTTATTAGGTTTGAAAAAATAAAAATTATATGAATAAATTTGCTTTTAAAAATACTTTCATAAAAATATTTATATGTTATTTTTAATTAATATTTTTATAAAAAATTAAAATCAATGTTACACTTTAAAGACTGTGTTATTGTCCTAAACTAGTTTCTTTCCAACATGAAGGGAGTATATAACAGGAAATATTACAAAGTAGCTCAAAGATTCATGAAACTGAGGACACGGGCAAAGGATTACGAGGGTCGCGCCACGCTCCACCAGACGCCAATGGACGGCCAGTTGACAAAATCTATTCAGCAACACGGAAGAGCTCTACCACCACTCCCGAGCCACTGGAGGGATGACCATGACCTGTCGGACGGCCAATCCAATCGGCTCCCGGCCGGCCAACCATTACTATAAGGGCAGGGCATCCCATCAGCGGCGACTCGCTCGCTCGCTCACTCACTCCACACAATCAATCAACACTTCAACGGGGTAAGCTCTGTCATCAAACTTGCTTCCTTGATTATTGAACAGAGTCGCTCGCCATTGCCGCCAAACATAAAAAAAAAAAACTTCCAGCCCGTTAAAGAATGCGTCGCCGCATTGCATTGCATCCATGCCAGGAGGAGAAGAAGAAACGGCACTCCAAGAACTCAGCAGTCAACCGAGCGCTGACCTCGTCATCTCGTACGCCACGAACGTCGCGGCATTGGCAGGCACGCTGCGCGCCATGGCGGGTCCGAACCCCTTGAACAGGCCCCCGACGCCGTTAGCCGCGACGATCTTCCGCATCGCGTCGAGGGACCCCGAGTACCTCGGGTTCTTGTAGTCGTCCACCTGGATCACGCTCTTCACGACGTCAGTCGGGTACACGGAGAGCCAGAAAAACGCGCCGGCGAGCCCTCCGGCCACGATCTGCGAGCCCCTGCCGAGGTTGGAAGTGTCCTCGCCGCCGGCGAGGTACTGCTTCCCCGCCTCGTACACGCCGAACATCACCGCGTTGCCCGGGACCTCGCGGCCCATGGTCGGGACGAGGCCCTTGAAGAGCCCTCGCGCACCGGCGTCGCGGATGACATGCTTCGCCACGTCGACGGGTCCTTTGGGTACGGCGACGCCTGAAGCGGCCGCTGCCTCTGCTAAGGAGCTCTGGGCTTGCAACCTTCAATACAGGAGGGGAAATTTGTTGAAGCACTGTGTACAGTAGTTCTTGAAAATATCTCGTGAAACATAAAATGCACAATGCAGAACAGGTGGCAGCAGACACTGAATTTAGTTTGAATCACCAACAACCTGACTGAGAACTTGATACGTAAACTGAAGAAATACTTGTGAGATTTGAAGTCGTCCAAAATTTTTGGCATCTGGATGAGCATTACTTATTGGCAGACACTTCTACTAATCCACCTAGGCATAATGCGAACCTATTGATGTCCACGGACCACTGTTTCATAAACGGCAGAACCTCATGCCAATGCAGCTACGCATTCAGGTTAATTGAGTGCACGGCAGTTTAGAACCTCTGATGCTGAGAATCTGCAGGGAAAAGCCCTTCACAGAGAGAAAAGTCTTCTGTAAGCCATGCACGTTAAGCCCACCTATGAACATTCCTCCTTTTTTTGTGTAAAACTCATGAACATTCGTTTCACTAGACCAAAGCATCCAATCATTCAAATAAAAAGGTTACTGAATTGAAAACAAACACCTTTTCTGCACTTGAGCAACTCTGTTGGATGAAACAAATACGAAAACATAACTGCAGAAACCAATTGGCCCCTTATTTGCAGTGAGAGAGAAAGAGAGATCGGTTTCAAGGGTCCAACTTACGAGGTCTCACTGCACTAGAGCACCCATGATAGTGGTCCTTATAATTGCTTAAGGTGGATGCTTATGTTGAAGCAGATAGGAGGAGTTGCTTTATGAGAGATTTAAATGGGATGTAACTGAGGAGCACCAGCACGATAACTTCAGCATCTTGATGTGTATGGTGCCAAAGATCAGCAGCGAAGTGCATTTCATACAAGGACCACTACCATGACTATGACGCATGGAAAAAAAAAAACCCCACTAATGTGTGAACATTGCAGCCGCCAGAACATACAATCAGTTCAATCAATTACGAGTAAGACGGGAGACCACTACTAACCTGCACTTGATCAGCTCCGTTGGACACGCCAAGAACGAGACCGCGACTCCGGCACCGGCACCCGCGACAACCTGCTGCTTCACCGTCAACGGCGCGCCGGGCTCCGACCTGAGGAGGGCCTCCATCTGCCCCCTCACGGTGAACAAGAGAGCGTTGAAGGCCGCCACGGTGGCGAGCGGAGCCCCCATCCCCTTGTACAGGCCCCTCGGCCCTTCGGCCGCGACGGTCTGCTTGACGGCATCGATGGCGCCGCTGTACTTGGGGAGCTGGCCGGGGCCCGGCGTGGGCTGGCTCTGGAGCTTCACCTTGATGGTGTCGAACGGGTGGCCGACGAAGAGGTTGGCAGCCCCTCCGACGGTCCCAGCCGTCAAGTCCTTTGCAACGTCCCCCATCTGATGCTGCCAAGTCCTTAAAACTTCCCTTTCCTCTTCTTCCTCAGCTTACGAGTCCACCTTCCCGCTGCAGCAGGGAATAATGATGTCTCAACTGGCAGCTCCACAACAAATCCGCGCAGCTGACTCGCTACAGAATACTACTACACAGCACCGCACACATGGCAATTGCACTAGGGAAAAGCAAAATAGGAGGATATTCGTAAGGGAATAAAATACAGGCGAGAGCAGATCATAGGAGAGCGGACAAAGCCAACGAAGACGAGGGCCAAGCTCCACCAGACGCCACAACCCAACAACGACTAGCATCACAATCTCTCACCATCACGGAAAAGAGCACCACCATTCCACCAATCTAGCCTAGCGCAGTTGGATCGCCAATACGCTCCCGGCCAACCATTACGACAAGGCTCCACACAGGCACACATTCAGATCAACAGTCAGGAAGGGCGCCATCAACCTTGCTTCTTATTAAACAATCTCGCCATTTCCTGCCAATCATAACAATTTCCAGCCTAAAAGGTTCTGAAAAAGAATTGCTGCCATTCTGGATGCTCCTCAAAGCGTCGCTGTATTCATGCCAGAACTGGAGAAGTAATGGCAGTGTGGAAGTGGAACAATGAGAGACATCAGCAATCAACCTAGCGCTGATCTTGTTATCTCGTAAGCCACGAATGTCGCGGCGTTGGCGGGTACGCTTCGCGCCATGGCAGGCCCGAATCCCTTGTAAAGGCCCTTGACGCCATCGGCAGCGACAATCTTCCTCAGCGCATCGAGCGACCCCGAGTACCTTGGGTTCTTGTAGTCGTCCACCTGGATCACGCTCTTCACAACGTCAGTCGGGTACACTGAGAGCCAGAAAGCTGCGCCGGCGAGCCCTCCGGCCACGATCTGGGAGCCCCTGCCGAGGTTGGAAGTGTCCTCGCCGCCGGCAAGGTATTGCTTTGTGGCCTCGTACACGCCGAACATCACTGCATTGCCCGGGACCTCGCGGCCCATCGTTGGGACAAGGCCCTTGAAGAGACCTCTCGCACCAGCGTCACGGACGACATGCTTTGCCACATCGATGGGTCCTTTGGGTAGAGCAACACTGGAAGCAGCCGCCGCCTCTGCTAAGGAACTCTGGGCTTGCAACCTGAAAGAGGAGAAAATCCTTAGAAGCACTAAAATGGTATGATCAAAATTGATGTCACTGCCTAGCACTAGCATAGCACTACTGTTCTTGAATATTTCGTTAAACAGAAAATGCAGAATAGCAGATCATGTGACAGTACATCCCCTGAATCTAGATTGAGTCTTATCAGCTACATCAACCTGACTTGAAGAAACTTGTGAGAACTGAGAACTTGATTTGTAAACTAAAAAAACACAAGCCCACAATGGATGCAATCAGAAATGAGGAGGTCTTAGAATAAAAGATCTCAAGAAATTCAACATTGCTCTTTGCTTAAGATGTCTTTGGCATAAGAGGGATAGCAATGACAGGCCATGAAAATTCTTGTTGAAACTCCAAGATCGAACTGATCGCCAGCTTTCTTTTTTTACCTCAACAACTCTGACTTTAGGCAATGGTAAGGATATTCCATTCAGGGATGCCCAATAGCTCAACTGAGTTGCCCCCCAAGCATCTTGCTCCCGATCTCTACCAATATTCGAGATACAAACTCAGAAGTGTGCATAACGAATTACAGAACTTTAACTGGATTACGAACATCAACATAATCTGTAATCAAACTCTGATGGATGAGATCGTGTTGCTGTCCACAGCACTCTGAGATGTCGCCTTATCAGAATCTGAAGACTTGATACCCTGGAGATGGACCGAGGATAGCTGCTATGCAACCAAAACAGCTTATGAGGCCCAGTTCTCGGGCTCCATTTTTCCACTTCCAAGCTTACACTCTGAGGTGCCAAGACAGAACCGAAGTGCTGCCTCTTCGCTTAGCTGGCCTCACATGGCAAGGCACCCAGGGCAGATAACTGGTCCAAGAAGAACGACCCATGGCTGGCCTCACATGGCAAGAAGAACGACCCATGCAACCCTAACTATTCCTTATGCTACCGTGAGACAACAGCTCATCTTCTTATGGAACGTACTTCACAGAGGTCAAATGGAAAGAAAATTGACATTTGGAGAGCTGCCAATTGCACTCAGATAATGGGTTAACTCTCTGTTAGCAGCGGTGCCAAAGTGAGAACAAAGGAGATTTCTTGGCTTCATATTCTCTTTCTGGTGATAGGTTTGGAAACTGTGAAATATGTTTTTTTTTAGCAGAGGGAACAATCTTTCAACCATGCGGCACTGAAAACAGTGGAGGAAATTCAAATGTTCAAATAGGCCAAGTCTCAAACTATAACTTTTGTTGAGCACACTGCATTAGTAGCTCCCACCTGACAACCATGTTTTTGTCTCAGATAGAGGCCAAATCTTCTCTACTTTGCTTTTATTATATTATCTGTTTCCCATTTTCTAGAACTCATGCATACTTAGGCTGTAATTGCCTTCTTCGTAATGAATGGCAGCATTCTGCCTCCATAAAAAAGGGATGTGACTGAATTTTAGCCGTACTATTTTATGACATTTGGGTGAACATTACTTAAATGGCAGACGTTTCTCCAATTATGCTAATCCAACTAGGCACGATATGTCTCTAGTGATCTGTCCACTGACCACCAGTTCATAAGTGGCAAGAATCATACCAAGAATAAAAAAACTGATGTGCATGGCAGTTTAGTTTCTTATGCTGCCCAAAATCTGTAGGGAAGAGCTTTTAATAGGGGGAAAATATATTAAAATTACTTCTAGATCACTGTAAGAGCCCACCCATGAGCATAACTCCAAGTGTTGAAAACAGGAATGGAACCACTGATTTGTACAAAATCAGTTTTGTTGGACATGGCAAATGGAAAAGTTAGGCGCCAGAATGAAATGGCGAAGTGTGCTCTTATTTGCAGTGAGGGAAGTGAGTTTCACCAGTCCAAACTTACAACTTGTCACAAGAGCACTTAATCATTAATAAAGGCAGACGGTTGTCCTGATTCTGCCAGGCATGATTAATAGCGATTTAAGTGGGATGAACTGAGAGTAAAAAGCACCTAACTATATCGCAATTTGGTATCATTGACATGCATGGTGCAGCAGGAAAGTGCATTTTCATAGGACCAATATAATGACTTTGACACATGAAACATAAAATAAAATAAAGACTGGAGGCATGAAATTTGATGATGTGCCACTGACCTGCACTTGATCAGCTCTGTTGGACATGCCAAGAACGAGACCGCGATTCCAGCCCCAGCACCTGCGACTACCTGCTGCTTCACCGTCAACGGCGCACCGGGCTCGGACCTCAGGAAGGCCTCCATTTGTCCCCTGACACTGAACAAGGCAGCGTTGAAGGCCGCGACGGTGGCGAGCGGAGCCCCCATTCCCTTGTAAAGGCCCCTCGGCCCTTCAGCGGCAACGGTCTGCTTGACCGCATCAATGGCGCCAGAGTACCTCGGGAGCTGGCCAGGGGCAGGTGTGGGCTGGCTCTGGAGCTTGACCTTGATGGTGTCGAACGGGTGGCCGACGATGAGGTTGGCAGCCCCTCCGATGGTCCCTGCCGTCAAGTCCTTTGCAACGTTCCCCATCTGATGCTGAATCCTGAACGGTAGTGCATAGAATACAGTTCAGTTCTGCTAGCTATAGTATTCACCAATATACTTGTTTTGTTGCTAATGGTAGCTGAGATACAGGACTTGAATTTTTTGATGAAATACAAGCCTTGACTTTCCATGGAAAGAACAAATTTGCCTGGATCAGAACTCAGAAGGTGATGTGGAACGTGAGGCGAACTAACTAACAATTGGATATGCAAAGAACATCAGGGACGCTGCTGCATCCATGGTTGCTCCAATTTTTCAGAACAGCAGTAGGATCCAAAACCGTTTCTCAATAAAAGATACTGTTACGGGCGGAACACCTGACGCACCAGCTCACTCTTCAGGCACGCTTCCCACTAACTCGAGGACAAAAGCAGAAACGCTCTCTTGGAGTGGAGATTCGAGCCTGTTCAGGTGCTGATTGCAACCACTACATCGCTCCCAAATTGGAAGCAGTCGGGGGTAGAACATAAAAGCAGTCGGGACCGCTGCTCATGAGGCAGCAGCTGCGACGCCGGACTCGGATAGGGGGTGCGAGGTCCGGCGGGAGCGGAGGACTTGGCTGTGCCAGAGAGAGAGAGAGAGAGAGAGAGAGAGAGAGAGAGAGAGAGAGAGAGAGAGAGAGAGAGAGAGAGAGAGAGAGAGAGAGAGAGGGACGACGCGATACGCCCGCCAGGCAATGCGGCGGCCGGCGCGGGCGAGCGAGACGAGAGGTTGGCGGACTCACCTTGCTTCGTTCGTGCAGAGCAGAGGGGTGGTTGGTGACGGAGGTCCTCGTCAGGTCGTCCGCCGCCGCCGGGGATCCGATTCGAATCGCGGAGACGCTCGCTATCTGAGGTGGACCGAGGGAGGGAGGAATCGGCCGGGAATCCGGGCCAGACCACGGGGGTTGGTTGGTTGGCTCACGGTCACGGGCTCCTTCCCTCCTCTGGGGTTGGTCGCGTCGCCACGACACCAAGGCGTGTAGGAGCATATACACGGAGTAGTAGTAGTAGTACGGCTGCTGCTGCTGCTGCTGCTGCAGTTACATCCGCCCTCGCATATTTCACACGCACGCGCGCCCGAAGTAAAGCGAAGGCAAACAAGTTCCCATCCGCGGCCGGGCGTGCTGTGCCTAGTTGAAGTTGGGGTTGGTGGAGGAACGGACGGGCGGATGATGCGGATGGATGTGGCCGGGAATCTGACCCCGGTGCGTGCACTTGCCACTTGCAGCTAGCTCGTCTCGTCCTGCTCCGAGTCCGAGCTGAACAAAGCCAACTTGTCCTTTTGGCTCGGCATGGCGCCCATTATCTAACCTACCTACTAATCACTAATCAGTCCCCTTAATTGGCCGGGACAAACCCTTCCTTCGGCTGCATCCGACCAGGCAGCATAAGCCATCGTCGTCCAGACACATCAGTTTGTAAAAGTATGCCGAATCATCATGGAGTTTTTATTCACAATGCCTGCCACGCAAAACGCACCCCCACCATATTAGTACACCAACTAAGACTACTTGTTTTTCATCAGGCCAGTGCACCGACACGCCACAAGCCCCAGCCCCATATCAGTACAGTACAGTACAGTACGGCCGGTAATGAAACCAGTTGTTCGGAATCATATCATACGCTACTGCATTCTTTACACGCGACCGGTGAACTATAAACGTATATTTTTTAGTTGGCCGGCGTGCTTCGATCCTAGTCACAAACCACCCCTGCACCAAATATGATGATAAGCCTTTATCAAAAAAAAAAAATGACGATGAGCCTTAGTTGAACAATTAGCCTTCCATGGTTTCTTTTCTTTCTTTTTTGCCTTTCGGATTTGCTCCGCTTCAATTGGCTGATCAAGGGAAGGGATTTTTTAGGCTTCAGAGCTTTGCCCGTGGGGTGTCTTCAATTAGTATCCCTAGCTTTACGAGCATGGGCTAACACCATTTGATGTAAAATATCAACAAAAACCATACCGTAACGTTTACAGGTTTACCAATGTATCCTTTGTTAAATGAGTATTGCCGATCCATTCAACAGTCCAAACGTTCGAACCAACCGTATCGAATGAAATGGGTGGATAAGCATACGAACAATCGGTTCAAACACCTGCTAAACATCTTAATTTCAGTGAAATTATCCATCTCAGCAGTCAGCAGCAATCTGCTGCTGCCTGTAATGAGATCATAAGTTCAGAAAACAATGTTTCTTTCATGACGAAAGAAACGTCAAGAATATAAAAACAGAGGGTGAAAACCAGGCCCATCAGTACGCTACTTGGTTATAACTCATAACTCATAAGACAAAGATCGGGACATGAGAGAAATAGTAACCCCCATGCCTACATAAGTAGGTATACTAAGTAGATTTTCATGCATTTCTAAGTCCTAACAGATGTCCATTCACCATAACAACTTGCAGTGTATTCTTGCATGTCTCAAACAAGGGATGAGGCTAGAATCAGGTACTATCATGGCAACCTGGCACTCAACACAAGCGTAACTAAGAAAATGAGCAGTAGATTATTATGTTAAAAGGAAAGATAACTGTGATAACAAAAGTGTTAACTTCGAACACAATCAGTAAACATTGATTGTGGATGTCCAAAGATTGCCTAAATTTCATATGTTAGCAAGTGGTACGCAACAACTATATGCTAAAAGGATAGCTATTCACATATCTTAATTACACTGGCCATTGGTGTTCAACAAGCAATGCAAACCGATCAGCTCAGGCCAGAGTGAATGGACTGACTAAATTGCATGATTTGTCGCACTAGAACTGTGTAAAAATCATTTTAGTTACCAGCTAACCAGTTACAATATTTAAAAAGGGGGCTAAGTCCTTCTATGCCATTTTCCTAATTTATCATCTAAAAAACTTGTATTCCTCCAACACCATTGGTTTTAGAATTTCATCCCTTAAATGCCATGAGCAGTGGCACCTAAGGGATGAAACTTTAAAATTTTAATCTCTTGCATGCCATTTTCGGTGGCATTCAAGGGATTAAATTTGAAAACCAATGGTATTGAATGTATACAAGTTTTGTAGGTGGCGAATGAGCGGTTAAGGTTTATGCCAATAACAATGAAGGAATTATTCCTAAAAAAAGGAGGTAGTATACAAAGTAAAAGAGGCATTTCCCCCATCATCATTCACCAGGAGAATGAATAGCCAGATCCAGACGAAGACATTCTGACTGTCTAAGTGTTCCATAGCTTAGCAAATTTCCGTACAACTAGAATAGATATCCACGTAGGAAAAGAGCTGAAAGCTAGGGAAGGTATCAGCAGCAAAAAAAATGAGTGTCATGAATTACAACTATGATATCTACATCAAAATGCGTAAGAAACATAACACGTGATCACAGAAGTATCGAACCAAAGACATAATCAGTGCACCAAGATGTAGGATATGTAGTACAACATGAAACAAAATGACATTGAAATTCAATAGTAACCTCTGACGTCCTGATGTGTGGCAGCATCACAATCAAACAGCATATACCACATAATACATGATGTCATAAAAACATTACACATTTCACTTAGACATGTTTGTTGCAGCTGAGCTGATAGAACATAAAGTTTGGAACAAAGTCAATTTTAAATAGTAATAACTGAAACTAAGCATTTAAGCAACACTGCCAAAACTTTTAAACTTATAGGAGTAAAATATGAAAAGCATATAAACTGAACAGAACTAGCTCAGACCTATTATGTAGCAAATACAATAACACTTTATAAGCAATGCAGCAATAAGAAGGTATCTTGTTCACTCCACCATTCCGGCCTGTGTATTCCCTGGCACAGCTTCATCTGCATCTTCCTCTTCATCATCACCAAGGGTTAGGTCCTCAATCAACTCCTCAATGGGCACAGTAGGGGCATCATCACCAATTGTGGATGCCATCTCTGACCTATAGTCCTCATTCTTGTACAGATTTATATCAAACCTCAGCTCTGGGTTCTGCTCTAAGTCCTTTAGGAAAGCCTCATATTCATCCAGCCTCCTCTCTTCCTCACCTTTGGCCTTGTTTCCAACATCTTCTTCCACAGGAAGCCTCTTCAATTTCCATCTCCGTGTACGTGGCTTCTTTTCATAGCTCTTCTTGACAAGAATCACCTCAGGTAAGTTATGCCGTGTCATAGCAGTGTCCATATCATCATCATTAAGATTGGCACCATACAGATCATATCCAAGGGCAAGGTCCCCAGGGTTCAACCGGTGCCCAAGATGAGTCCGCACCGTAAATATGGTATCATTTTTACCAAAATCAGAGACCCGGGCAACCTGTGCAAACGCCAATTGGTACCGACATCCATCTATGGAAATTTCTGGCGACTCTTGCTCGATATCTAGTACAATGTACTCCACAAGCTGCTTGCTAGTAAGCGCCGCCTTGAAGTTATATACCCTGTACTTTTTCTCCTCGAGGTGGTGCACACGCAGTGTGAGAGGGTCAAGCAGCGCAATGGCATTGGTAACCTTGACGCAGAGGACAAGAGGGCCAAGGCCGCCAAGTTCGCGGGACGCCTGGGGGCTGAGCGCGATGAGGTCCTCACGGCAGATTGGGCAGATCTCAACAGAAAATGTGTACTTGTAGTTGTAGACACTGCTTTTGATGTCGTGTGAGACGAGCTGCTTGGCTGTCTGAGTGGTAATAGGAGCGACGGTGTTGAGGAAGTCGACGAGGCGGGCAGCATGGGAGCGCGAACCGAAGAAAAAGTCGAGGCCACCGGGAGCTGCTGCGACTCGGATCGCGAGGGAAGCCTGGCCGTGCTTGATGAGGAGCTGCTCGAGGTAGAGGAAGGTGCGGCGGTGCGGGACATGCTGGCGGAGCTGGACGACGGCGACCCACTGGTCGGGGTTGGCCTGCGCGCGGGAGCAGGAGTCGCAGAGGCGGTCGTGGACGACGAATTCGACGGGGTGCGTCTGCTCAAGGACGATGCCGTGGAGCACCTCGCGGCGGAGGCGAAGCTTCAGGCGAAGGCGCTTGGAGTGGGGCTCGGAGAAGACGAACTCGGCGCCGGAGAGTGAGACGCGAAGCCGCGCGAGCGGACGATTGATGCGGCGGAGCAGGATCTGCATAAGCTCCGGCGACTCCGGCCCGGCGCGCAGCCAGGACCGTGGTGGCTGTAGGTAGGAGGAGCAGTCCGGGCAGTAGACCACGGCGGCGTGGCGCGGGACGCCCTCGGTGATATCCACGCGCGCGCGGAGGCAGCGGGCGCACATGTTAGCCGGGTTCGGCTGCATCGCCACGCCGCACATGCAGCACAGCACCGTGCCCACCGTCGCCGCCGGCACGAACATCCCGGCGTCACCCGCCGCCGGTGCCGACCCGGGCATCATCTTTGATTTCGATAGGCGGCAATCGGGGAGGAGGAGGGAAAACAGGCTAGCACTGAGGAATCGGATGAATTGAATGGAAGATTTTTGCTAGGGTTTTGTAGGGGAAGGGGAACAAAGGCGGCGGCGAGGCGGTGGAGTGGAGACGGGCTCCGATGACGGATGCGATGACGGACTCCTGCTCCCGCGTTTCATTCCGGGTGGTGCGCATGGTTATCATGGGCTCCTGGGCTTCTGTACTTGATGGGCCGTAACACCCAACCTATTCGGGAATCCTATATGCCGGTAGAAATGGTTTTTCTCTCAGTCTATTACTCCGTTTTTCAACTTTAATATTTATGATAAACTATTTCAACGTATAAGATAAAACATAATGTCAAAAAAATATTTCAAAAATCTGTGATAATATTTTTCAACAACCATTCAACATATTTAGTAAATTATTTCAGCATTTGTAACAGACTTTTCAACCTTTGTGTTCAATAATGAGCCGTACAATAGAAAAATACCGATAGCTTAGTGGACCGAGTACCCGTTAGTTAACTAGCATCCCGGTGACATATAAAAGGTCCCCATCAATCTAGATCGTGGATTCTCGATGACATAATTTGGATTGTAAAAAGCTGGATTGTGCAATCTAGGAGACCTTTTGTTTGTCTAAATTTCACGCCCCAGCTTTTGTCATTGATAGTAGACCATAATGATAATCTTGTAAATATTCTTGCCACAATCTATAAAAAGCTAAGTTGAGATGGATTGCTGGACAGATTGCACAATCTGCTTTCACAATCTGAGTTTCTGTTTTCAGATTGCAGATTGCACAATCCTGGAGTAAACAAAGGGGACCTTCATTGTTTTCTTTTTTTTAGCAAGGTGAGGTCTACATCGTATCATCATAACTTGGGATAGAGCAGACTGAAAAATGCTTTCGTCGGCAAAATAAGACATGATCTTGTTGTTGTTGTTGTTGTTGTTGTTATTATTATGCAAGGGAATGTCGTCAGTTCATTTTTGATCTACCAAATGATAATATAAAATGCCGATGTACCAAAGATACACCTGCCACAGAGAATACAAGCCACGTTCAGATCACAAGTACGTCCAGCCCGTCACTTAATTTACATCTGCAAGCGTACAACAGCAACTAACTTAAAAGAAGTCACCAGATCTCACATTATGCAGTCTTTTGCAATTCACGTTACACATTTAGAAGTTAGTAAATAACAACATAACTCTATGATCCTACATTGCTTAAACTTCATTGAAGAGTCACTAGGACTTGCCGCATGGACGATGAGCCAGCAATCCGACAACAGGAGCCACATATGTGATAATGTAACTTCCGATTTGGGAACCAGAAGACAGTGCTTGCTGAAGTGTGGGTGCCAAGCCCCTGGCATCTTTGCATCACGAAACAACCTAGCTTCATGAATAAGCTTCGGATGAATCAGCAGGCCTTCAAGTCTGAACACAAAGCTCCGTTCATTTACTCACTCTTTCAGAATGCTCACATTTAATATGTTCACAAAAGTGAACAACCAAGATTCTTGCCTTTCATTTGATCAGTTCGTCAGGAGAACAGCGAAAGATAGCACGACCAGATGACGTAGTGCACAAAATAAAACTCTCATCAAGATAACAAATCAGCATGCTTCTCCAGGAAAGCATTAGCCAGATTGCTGAAGCTGACGTTAACAGATCCAGCTGCAGCATACTCTTTTATAATCCTGATTATATCTGGTTTCAGAATATCTTTCTTTGTCGATGGGTTGCATAGATAATACAAAGCTCCAAGTGCATAGGTCACCTGTTATGTAATTGAAAAAAAGGGAAGTTGCTCACATGAGAAAATACAGGATCACTAATATCCTTGTAAAGAAAGTAACATTGGTAATATAGTACTAGTATTGATGCAAGGTTCAAAAATACTCACAGTATTTCTCACGGGGCTAGATAAGCACTGTATAACCAATGGGATTCCACCACACTGAACAATGACTGAAGCATTTGCAGGATCTATGTGTACACAGTCAACCGGACAGTGAAAGATTGAGTTGGCCACAAATATTCGCATCACATTACATAAAATGTCACAAAGTTCAAGGTTTTGTATTGCTCACCAACACATGAATTGCATATTCCACCAATGCCAAACTCCACAAGCCTTTCATTTGGCTCTGTAATGCAGTCCAAGAATAACTCAAGAACATTCAACTGAGAAAGCAAAAGTGTTACTGAACAGGGAAAGCTAATCCATGGTTATATTTACACGAAATCTGCAGCAACAATTCGAAATGAAAGTTGAGAGCAATTAACAACCTGACGCATGAAGGCATAGTTAAAAGGGTCATATGCGAAATTCGCTAAGTTTGCAGCTATCTTCTCCTTGGACTCTGAAACAAAACAGATAAACCAAGAAGTATATACAAAATTCTATGGAGTCCAGCAAGAGGAAAGAACAAAAAGTGATGCACATATATCTCTCCAAGATGTGCCTCCCTATCCCTACTGTATTTATTTATGCTGAATATTCTCCTTGTTAACCTGAAAATGTTGCGACAAATCGGTTATTCTATTTAGTTCACCAGGTGTCAATAAGATACTCGAACACCAGTTTGCAACTTATTAGTCTACTAGTACTAGATTCCGATGAACAATCAACAATTAGTAACTAATCATCAGTTATTTTTTTCTCGAACAAAAACCGGAAGAGTTGATAAAAAAAAAATTCGGAAGTGCAGTTCAGAGTACAAGGAGTTTATGGCACCCAACTAGTGATAGATGTAACAAAAATTAGAAGAACTTGGCTCGAGGTACAGCCTCAGGAAAAGCAGGCACCAACCTTCATCGGTCGCGTTCTGGAACTGGGTTACAAGATCCTGACCAATCGCCGGGATCGAGAGGAACGGTTAATCAGCGAGGTGCAGATTCGGAAGTAGAGGACCCACCAGCCCAAGTCGCTGAGGAAAGGAATCGAAGAAGAGACGGGACCGACCTGGAGGTACTGTTCTCGTGGAGTGCCGTAGCGGCCCGTGCGCTCCACCTGGCGCTGCGCGTTGGTGAACATGGAGCTTCTCCAGCCAGAGTCTCCCCCGATTCGTTCCCTCGCTGAGCGCGGCGGCTTCCTTACTCCTGGCCCGACCAGTCGCCGGCGAGACGAGCTAGAGGAGACGGGCAGGGGAGGGCGCGGGTATGGGCTGCCAGTGCCAAATCGTTAAGGTTCTTATGTGGGCTTCAGTTAACATGCATGGGCTGGTTTTATCTGTTCCTGTATGGGCAGTGTCCTTCTGAGCTTAGTATTTTTAGATTGTTTTTCATTTCAGAAAAAAAGAAAGAAAGATTGTTTTGTGAGGAAACTAATCTGGGAAATAACAAAATATCAGTTTCTACTACATCTGAATACTCCTCTTCAGATTATTTGACATTAGAAAATATGATCCAGTTCAAAATCGAACTAAATCATGTCGACATGTGAAATAACCGAGGGGGAGCACCATTTATTCAATTTTCTTAAGCAAAACTTTTATTTTGTTTGTTGTACAGCAAACGGACAGGGGAAACAAAGCATGATACTATTGTGCTGCCCGTCCTATGTTTCTGTTTGTTACTCGTCAATTTCAGACAATGACTCGATGCCTGTCTGGGACCGAACTTGGCAACTACTAGAATGGAAAAGTGAAGAGAGAGAAGACGGACGCAGCTCAAGCAAGTGAAGCGGCCAACCATGACGGCCTCGTCTTGCCTTGCCTCCTTCACTTCACAGACAGCACAACTCCACCAGGCCCATGCGCGCGCGAGCGATGCTTGTCGGTGTCGTCGTGCCGTCCCGGCGTCGCCTTCACCTCGCCGTAAAGCCCACGCCTCCACCCACCAACGCAAGCACCTGCCGACGGACGACGTCGGTCCAACTAACGACCTTCGCCATCCTTGAGCCACACACGCCTAAAAGGCCTGAACAGAGATCGTTTCCCGCGCCCATGCGCCGATGGACACGGTGGTGGCCACGGCCACGCGCCGCCTCCTCCTCCTCGACCCCAGCCACCGCAGCCGCGCCCACGTAGCCGGCGCGCCCGGTTCACCGACGCCGCCGCCGCAGCAGCGCGCGTCGTTCCCGAAGCTGCTCCCGGTGTTCGTCCTCTTCGTGCTCCTCCTCTGCTTCCTCTCCGTCTTCCTCCTGCGCGACCTCCTCCACGTCTTCTCCCTCTGGCTCCGCCGCCGCCGCGAGGAGTCGTCGTCGTCGTCCGAGGACGCTGCGTCGGACGCGCCCGGCAAGGCGGCGGCCGGGCTGGACCCCGCGGTCCTGGCCACGTTCCCCACGGCGCGGTTCGAGGAGGAGGAGGCCTGCTCGGCGGCGCACCCCGAGTGCACGGTCTGTCTGTCCGAGTTCGCCGCCGGCGACGCCGTCCGCCTGCTCACCGTCTGCCGCCACGCGTTCCACGTCGCCTGCATCGACTCCTGGCTCACCGCGCACGCTACCTGTCCCGTCTGCCGCTGCCAACTCGATCAAGGAGGCCGCACCGTCAGTCACCCCCAAGAACACGACGGCGGCGACGGAGGCGGCGGCCGTCGTATCGCAATTGTGGCCGACGACAATTGAGGTGGCGCGGCATTATTCTCGAGCGGTGGAACGCGATCGCATTTCGACCGGTGGCATTGATGGTGCCCGGCCGTTCTGTAACGTCCCAGCTGGTCGCTGTCTCTGTAAGATTACCATTTTT
The DNA here is from genome assembly GCA_001182835.1 of Oropetium thomaeum. NCBI lineage: Eukaryota > Viridiplantae > Streptophyta > Magnoliopsida > Poales > Poaceae > Oropetium > Oropetium thomaeum. The sequence continues at coordinate 916,345 of LFJQ01000051.1, forward strand.
TTGGTTGCTGCTTTCGTTCCCCTTTTAATCGAAGTGCGTTCGGTTTGAGAGAATTTCCACTTTTCCAGGTAGCTCAGGGCCATCGGTCCAATGCGTCATCCATGTTTTTTTGTTTTTGTTTTTGGTTTTTTTTTTTTGGGTGCAACATGCGTGATGCGTTTGTGGGGTTATACTGTTACTGCGTGGCGCGATAATTTTGTCCTCCTGAAGAATGATATCTAGTACATGTGAACATGGTCTCGCCGGTACTTAAACAAGCGAACGCAGACACATTGACGTTGCTAAAAGTAAATTAAATGACATTATTCAGACAAAAATATTTGCAGAACTAATTGCTGTTCGCTTCATCTGCTGACATCCATCTTCAGATAAAGCTATTGTAAATTAAGGCGGCGGGGATTTTGAAGTTGATTATGTAAACAGATTATAGTTTATAAATGATTATAATTTTCAAATGTTTAAACATTGTATGATTTAAAAATAGTTTATGGATGAATAGGACTATAATCAGTTATGAGTTTCGGGTGTTTAGGCAGACAAAATCATATTATGGACTATAATCCTTTTGCATAATGTTTTATAATTTCTATCAAATAGGGTCTAAGTATCAGCTAATTAATCGCACACACACGATTACGGATGGTAGTGCCTCGAAGAGTGCATTCTCAGTGACATGGCTTCTCATCACAGATACATTTTTTTGCTTCAGAAGCAGGAATTCTAATGATCAGTTAAGGCTGTCCAAATGATACTGCCGTATTCATATTCGAAGCTCTTCACAAGCTACATACAAGAGCCTATAAACAGCGAAGACTTTTTTTTAGCCCTATGAGATTGAGCGTTCGACAAACTCATTTTCTGAGATTTCTTAGTACTCGCCTTTTTTCCTGATTTCGTTTTTAGCAACAGCAACCCTCTCCAACTTTTATTCTTCGTTTTTCGTAATATGATATATGCGACGCATTATACAGGTGGGGCGATATACAGTATGCTGAGATGAGACCACTATCATTCTTAGGTACCTTTGGTTGCTTCTTATTTAGGTATCAAACGACCAGGTTAATCATGAGAGAACCATTCTTCACAGAGGGCCTCCCCTCTTCGAATTCTTTGCGACTAGGGATCTGTAGAAGCTCATGAACCTCACAGTGAACTCTGTCGGGATTGCAAAGTTTAGTTGCCACACCATAATTCGGTTGAGAAGTCACTTTTTTCGGTGAAAAAGAAACTACATTTCAGAAAATAAACCAAAGAGAACTAGTAGTACCTTCAATCTTTATGAAGCACTGGATGGTTTCCCCCTGGTCCTGGTGAGGCTCCTCAGCAAAACACTCTATGTTCACATGTCTCATCGGAGATTTGCATTCGTTGCACTTATCTTTTAGAGCCTTGCAGGTTTTACACTGCCAGAGGGAAGCAACACAACACAGGAAAATATTTATCAGACCCAACCGTAGACTAACTGCGAATGACACAAGATGGAAAACTAGCTAACAGTCACTGAACATTGTTGCAGTCCTTACATTGTTTAAGTCCAATGCAAGTTCATCAACGTTATGCTGAAAATCTTCATCCTTGTCCCTTTTAAGTTCAGCCACAAGGTGCTACATCTCTCAATAATAAAAATGAAAAAGAGAATAAGTAATCGACTGTAGTAGTTAGTAAATTCTGGAAACAGTGAACAGTGACTGTACATTACAAATGACAAAGACAAAATACAGAGCAGAGCATACGCTGAAAATGAAATGAGGTGACACATCATGTTCAATCAGTCGTTTAATCTTCTTCCGAATGACGAATAGTCTGTGAACGCGGCAAAGAAAACACGGTCTTTTCTGAACTTTAAGGAAGGTTTTTATTTATGAGTAATGACGAATCCAAACGTAATAGCTTACTGCTTTGGGCTTGGCTCCTCCATGATATTTCTGGCGACGTTAGAGATGTCCTCTTCCCATCCTGACAAAATAGGTTGCCCTTCTATGAACGGATAGCTGTGGTGTTCGTTAGAAACTTGATCAATATGGAAAATCCGTCTCTTATTTTAACAATATGATAAGCGCAGCAAGCACTCATCTGAACAGGGATGAAACATTGACCTTGGCAGCTAATAAGTTGATAGTTGAGTAAACTTACATGAATAACACTCAGCTCAAACTATTTTGCAATAATATTCCATCAGTTTTTGCTCGTATAACCAACTTATTATGGCAAAATCTGTCGGCACTCTTCTAGAACAGCTATGCATGTGCAGTGCTGAACACAGTGCTTCAAATAAGTGGTCTAACAATCAATCCTATGATCATGATTATTCGTATTGTACCATTGTCAATCGTAGAATTTCTTTGACAAAAAAGGTGGAGAAAACTCATGGTACTTTTTCTTACTTTGCCTTCCAAGTGGCTTCAAAAGAACGTATTGCTTGTCGGAGATTATTACTTGCGCTTGCAGTTATTCTCTTGGCAAGATCGTGAGACAAGTCTATTCCCTCCTGAGTGGCAATGTACTGGAGAACCTTGATTATCTAAGGAAAAAAAATCATCTTTTAGCAAACTGTCAAGTGCAACTTGTGAAGATGCTACATCGAGCACTGAGGAACAGGTACCTCATCAAACGAAGGTGGCTGAAGCGTCACAACCTTAAAGAGATGTCTGACAGCTTCAAGGTTTGAAGCATTAGAGCAGCTGAAAATGATCCTGTTGCACCCTGAATACCTCCCTAAAAACCAACAGATATAATGCTGAAGGTCGGACGACAGTCTATCGGCGTCATTGAGGACAATAACTGCAAAATCATATGAACCACATACACTTCAACATATATATCATGCGCAAAAGCACTTGTGCAAATCATGGATAATACGCCGCCAGGCAGTTTCACTAACGAAATATTGCCAGTTACCTCTGCAGTTAGTATGATCAGAAACTGAGTTTGGTGATGGGATGGATTCATTCAGCAAAGTAGTTATGACATACTTCTCGTAGCCATGTAAATCAGCCAAGTTTACCTCCACATGATGTTCCGAAATCTTCACTCTGACATCAATATGCTTTCTAATTTCTCCCTACACATGTACATCGGTCAATACGGCACCAGGAGACACGGTGAAAAAACAAGATATTACATTGTATAAACTATGAAAGAAAGGAAAAGATCATTTTTACTTTCTTGATTGTGACAGCATCAGTCATAACCTAGAAAGTGACTTTTTTAAGCAAAGAAAGTGATGCACTCTACCTTCAGTTCAAATCGCTTTGTCTGCTCCTCTATCTGCGACATACAAGAATAAACAAGACATAAGAGTTTGTGATCACTAAGGTAGAATGAAAATTAGTAACTTGTCACAAAATGTTAGTAATAGTGACCTTGACTTCAGGACCGAAAGCATCCCTTATAAGCGCCAGCACCATGCTTCTCTTCCCGACTGCAGGCGGCCCTTCTAATATGAGGTGTTTGTACTGTCGTTCAGCAACCTGCACGAAGCAAAAGACTAGAAGAGTAAGTAAAAGGTCATATGATCAACAAATGACTTCACCTGGTCATCTGTATGTATTAGAGTAATTTACAGGAGTTAGCACCGATCTTAAACTAGCAAGCATAGTCCAAACTGACTGTGTAACTGAAATGTTAAGATAAGGAACAATACGCTCAGTGACATTACAATTTCGATCAATACCCCTTTATTTTACCATCGTGATAAATAAGGGGGGTTGATCAAAATTGCAATGGCTATGAGGCATTAATAAGATACTAACAAGGAACACTTGTAATGTCATGAGTGAGTGATCACCAGTTGGTAGAGCTCGGCTGCGACGCCTTTGTTGCAGATGAACTCTTTGAGGACATTTGGCCGGTACTTGTCCGCCCACACGAACTTGTCGTCGGCACCCAGTGCTGCCAACTCCGGCGATTCGGCCAGGGAATGGGACCTGCTGTTCTCTTCACTGCTGTCGGTGTGCAGCGGCAGGGCGGACCTCATTGTCTTCTTCGGCGAAACGTTGAGCCAGGTTCCTTCTCCTCTTCCGACCGGGGTAACCGGCGGCGACTTGTTCTCGCCGGCGGTGGTCCCGTTCGTGACCTTCCCGGCTTCAGCGGAAGCTTCCGCGTCGGCTTTGGGTCCCGCGGCGGACGCTGGGGCGGCGAGCTCCTCTCTCTCCCTCAAAGCCCTCCTGTCTGGGACACTCACACTCATAGGGGGTGCTTCGTGGACCGCCACGGGTGGTGGCGGCGGGCTCGGCGTGCGGCGGCGGGCCTCGAGGTCGCGCGCGACGGCGGCCCCGCTCTTGGGCATGAAGGCGGCGGCAGCGGCGCCCCAACGGTGGAGCCTGTCCATGAGAGGGGAGCGCGGGGAGGACGAGGGTGACGACGACCTCCTCCACGCCGCTCCCCCCGGCCGGCCGCACGCCGGGACGAGGAGGAAGTGGTGGAGGCGGCTCTGGCCGTGCCGAGGTGATGATGGGAAGGCGCTTCTTCTTCTTTCGCGGCGCCGCTCCTCCGCGAGAACGGCGGAGAGAGTGGTGGGCGACGAGGGCGGTGACGGGACGTGCGCGGCGGGGGCGGAGGTCTTGGTGCTCGCCATGACGACGCGGTTGGATGGCGAGGCGGACGGACGCGGCGGTGGGAGCGGCAGCGCGGCGCATTGTGGCGTGGCGCGAATAAGGAGGTGGTGCGATCGAGGGCGGCGGGGCGGCCGAGGCGGGGCTGACGGGGCGACCAACGCGATCAATCGACCTGGTGGCCCGAAGGTGACTGGAGCGCCAGTGGTTCCTGCCGGCGGAGCAGCGGGGCGAATCCGAATCATTCTCGAATCATCCTTCTTACTTGACGCCGACGTGCCGGCCGGGCTGCCTGGAGGTGCTTCAGTGTGACGTGAGATTTCGAAAAGCGTGTACCTAGCCGGCTTGCCGTCAGCCGTCCAGGAGCCGGCAATGTCTCAGCTGGCCGCCATATAGAAATCTACACTAGCTGATCACGGCGGCCGGCGCCGCCACCATGGACTGACTCCAGCAGCCTTCGTGCTCGGCAGCACTTTGTCCTCGATCACTGCCCGGGTGTAGTCCTCTCTGAAGTCTGCGCTCACACGGCTGGCTAACCAAATCGACTTGGCAAGTTCATCAGCAGTCGCAACGAAGAAGTGCGGGATCGTATGGGCAAGGTCATGATGTTGTGAGCAAGAGGTCCCGGTCGCGGGCGGAGTTATTTTTTTTAGATAAAAGGAAGTTCTATTTATAATTTTTTTTTTGAAAAACATCTTGATCTTTATGTCCTTGTTCATTATTATAATACATTACGAGGTGGACTCCTCGTAGTAGATTTCAAAGTTTGACATTATAACATAGATTCTATCCATAGTGTAAAGAAAATAAATATTATGCTAATTAAAATGGTAGATACTAAATCAAAAAATTAATAGCTCAATTTATTGCTAAACTTCAACCCATTCTTACAAAGATGTCCATGGTTGATGTTTTTAAAAGACGGGCATGCTCTTTTTATAGGTGTACGCCATGTTCTTTTTTAGTAAAGATTACATCCTCGTTCAGTATGTGCTTCTATAAATAACCTGCATGGGAGAAAAAATTATTGCTTTCTTAAAAATCATTTGATTTCGATTTAACTAAAATGCCCAACAAATACGGCAACACTAATCCAAATTTGTTTCTTTAGCCCTTCATCAGTACCATTTAACCATGAGTTAAACATATAAAAAACATTATTTGATGGAATCAAACCGAAAATAATATATATTATCCTTTAAATTAACTTAGAGAAAATACAATCGAACATTTAATGTTGAATAGTTTCTTCATCACTACAAAAACATTGTTTGGCGGAGTCATGACCGAAAGCCGGAGCGTTTTCCGTTCAGGCTGCACCATAAGCGCAAAACAAAGCTTGTGGTCGCGCGGTGGGATTAGTGAGGTTCATCTTTTTTCTTTTCAAATACGGAGAAGGGTTGTGCATCATTGTATTAAGAAGAAAAAAAATCGATGACCATTACAAGTTATAATGTGCTCTTAATTGAAAGTGCGCCCGGTAACCTATCCTCTCAAGTTATGTGCTCTATGAGTACAAGGACAGACTACTTAGAACCTAAACCTACTTTTACAAAAGTAAATAACCGAGGTCTTACATGTTAGTGACTAGATCCCACTGTAGAGGATCCTCTCCTGTTTTGAAAGGGCTTTTTGTGTTTTTGGGACTCACAACGGGTGGCTTCGCAGTTTTGCCATCCCTCAACTTTGTTTCTCTATTTTGGGTCTAATAACATTGTCGCTTTGCAAGTTTGCCACTATGTTCTTTACCAGGCTATTTTACTTTTCTTTTATACATTAAGACCAGGTTAAAAGACAATAATACCCCTGGCTTTATTTGTAGCGCCCAGGCCAGGGTCTGGAGACCACGCACACTCAGTTCGTCTCTCCCGCGCTCGATTCTGAGAGCAAATTTTTTTTTAATACTCACGTCTCCGGTCTGTTTTCCCTCTTGAGGGCACTTTTTTTATTTGCTTGTGAGAGACGTGACCAAAAAAAGGTGCTGTACGTGACCCAAAAAAAAAAAGAACGTGAGATGTCAGAGCTATTTACTAGCACATCGCAGCTCAAAATGGTGAACATGAGCAGCATATACCAGCTCAAAAATTAACAAAATCTTCAGAACATATAGCAAGAAAAAAGATAGGACAAATTAATCCAGCAGATTGCTCCACTAGAACACCACAACAATGAGTCAACCAACCAAATTGCTTAGTGCATCTTCTGAAATAGACTACAAGTCCAACACACTAGACCTCACAAGTGCTTGCATCACAGTTTTACAAAATAAGTTCACTTTGACATAAGATAATGAGTGCAATAGCAGATTACATAGTTCCTAAGTACAATTAGACAAAAGACTAATAGTGCAGTACCACATTGCTTAATTCTTTCTAGCCTTCTTTGGGGTCAACAGTACTTGCCTTTTCTTTGTTCCATTGAGCGGACATTTGTAGCTTGTTTTCCTATGTCCCAAGTCTCCACAACCTTGACACCTAATCTTTCCTCTACCCATTTTCTTGCTTTTCTCAGTTTCTTGTTCAGTTGATCATGCAGCTTTTGGTCCTCCACTTCCACCTTCTAGGCAACCCTTGTACCTCAATTTTCTTTGCCTTCCAACACTCCTTTTACAAAGGGGTGCAGCCACCGGATATGGAAGATCCACATGTGGCCAATCTAATTTGTCACTCATTGGTTGTACAAGTCTAGAATATGCATTTCTAAATTTGTTAACAGAGTAGTAATCATGAACAAAATCTTCCATATGCACATTCCTAATTTGTTATGATATTATCAAAGACAAGGCATGTTGACAAGGTTTACCGGTATGCTGCCATTCACAACAGGAGCACTCATGCAAATGTGCGTTAACCACAAACATTATGTTGCTGCTGTAATCCCATACCTCAGCTACATAGTTGTCACATTTGATAACAGACAAATGTCCTAGGCCTCTAGTCCGGGCATTCAACACTTGTATGATTGCTGGTAGGATCTTTACATGAAGCCTTTCCCCAATCCTTCTCTTGTGAAATAGAACCATAATCATCTCTCTGATCTTATCTAAAAGGTCAGCAACAGACAAGTTCTTGATGTCTCGAATCCAGTTATTGAAACTTTCAGCTACATTGTTTGTGACATAATCATTTTTGATGTCAGGATTGAACTCGGATCTCTGCCACTTCAAGCTATGATAATTTTTTATCCACTCTTTGGTATCAGGATTACCCTAAAAAATAGTGTTTATAAGTCTTTCATATGTTGCCTTCTTGTATGCCCTTGCTGCAGGCCACATATGCCCACTAGTTTGACCCCTATATCTTTTGATAAAATTCTACATGAGGTGCCGAAAACATTCCCTTTATTCACAATTTGAAAAAATTTTCTTCACAGCAAGTTCTAAGCCTTTGCAAGCATCAGTACAAATTGCAAGCAAAGGGAGGTCTCCAACACCCTTATGTAGTTGACTCAACCACCACTGCCAATTTTATTCAGTTTCAGAATCGAAGAATCCAAAAGTAACTGGATACATCCAGTTGTGGCCATCAACACTACATGCTGAAGCTAATTGACCATTCCACCTACCATTGAGAGCAGTAGCGTCTATACCAAGCCATAACCTACATCCCTCCCGAAACCCCTCGATGCAAGGACTCAATGCACAAAAGAATCTATGAAAGTAATGCCTTCCTTCAATGAGCTTGCAGTCGATCTCGACGATACTGTTAGGCATAATTCTCAATATCTCTGCCCTCCAATTATATAGATTTTGAAAACTCTCTTCCCATATTCCATACAACAACTCCAAAGTCTTTTGCTGTCCTCGCCACACTATGTCATAACTTATTTTGCACTTGTGGGTCGTCTGTAGATCTTTTTGTAATGCCTTGGCACCCATATGAGGTGTCTCTCTAAGGATTGGGACAGCCTTCCACGCAACCCACTTGCTTGATGCAGTAGTAGTCTTTCGCTTGCTGCAAGCAGTACACGTGTGTACTCCTTTCAACACTGTGACCTGCAATAGCAAACAAAATGTGTCAACACATTTGTAGCAACATAAACATAATGCAAACACGCAGGTCAGATTTGAAGTTAGTACCATAATAGTCTTTAGATCATCCTATAGGTGTCCAACTATACTCCAAGTGCAATCATAACCCTTACAATAACCTCTGTACCTTTTCTTATTTGTTTTCTCAGGGCCCAATTCAAACTCCTTCTTTATAGCATATTGTCTCATGCAAAGTCTGAATTCTTTCATAGAAGGGTACAAGGAGCCCAAAGCTATCGAGAGGTTATCCTTGTCATACACAAACACTATCTCCTCCGGAATGTAATCATCCACAGGAATAGCTGCACCTTCCGTGCCTTCCACATTAGGGATACCGCTGTGTTCCACATTACCAACTTTTCTTTCCTTTTTTTTGGCAGCATTTCTAACCCTTTCTGCTACTCTCTCATCCTCATCCTGCAAACCTAACAATTCAAAGACTTCATCTTCATGATATACTTCATTTTTTCCGTCCTCTTCTGATATTTCTTAAATCTGAATGGAATCCCAATCAACTACTGTTGTCTCTCTAGAATCAGCTCTATCAGATTGCAATGGATCTACCACAGCTAATGTTAGCGCTGGCTCCACATGAAGCCTAATTCAATGAAATGATAGTTTAGATTACACAGTTTTATCATATATTTTGACCATGGACAGTTTAGAAATCACAAATGCTTACCCTGCACCGTCATCAGTGAGGCACCAATCGATCCCACCATCATTATTGCAATCCATGCTTCCTGCTCTAACCTAGGGTTTGACCAAAATCAAAAATTTTTCGAAATCCATTGACACTATGTAGAATATACAACAAATGTGCATTCAAACTGTCCTCACCTTTGCAATCCGGTCACCAAGCAACTGATTCACAGGCTCACCGTCTCCGGTGCGTCACGAACACGATCTACGGCAAGTGGTTGCCGGTCGTCCTCGCCAGCCGTGGGTGGGGAGGAGGGCGTCGGGGATCTCCCTGGCAGCCAGGACGGCGGGAGGACGCAAGGACGACTGTCGGGCGTAGCGCAGGAAGGGAGGGAGGAGGGGGATGCGACGTGGTGGGGAGGAGGGCGTCGGGGATCTCCCTGGCGGCCGGGGCGGCGGGGGGACGCAAGGACGACTGCCGGGCGTAGCGCGAGAAGGGAGGGAGGAGGGGGATGCGGCGCCGGGGAAGAGGGATGGCGGAGGACTGCTCCCGTCCGGAGGTGTGGCGCCGGCGACCTCCTTAGCCGCCCGGCCGCCTGATGCGCAGCGCGAGCGAGCGAGCAGAGAGGCGAGAGAGAGCAGAGAGATGCGAGAGAGATAAGGATCTTTGTACTCTAAACGAACAGGGTTATTTTGGTCTTTTTGCAAAGTCTAAATATGTAAAATAAAATTAAAAAAGCCAGATATAGACTATAGTGACAAAATCATAAGGTCCCAATGTTGTTAGATCTATAATTACGAAGCTCGTTTGAGGAGCGATGAAATTATGAAGCCACCGGTATTGAGTTCCGAAATCAAAGAAAGCTCGCGTTGAAAGGGGGAGTTACGAGGAGATCCACGAGTAGCTGATCGTGTAGCGGATTCGTCGGACGCGAATCGTTCTGACTTGTCAAATCGGCGTAGGGTCGTGTGTGGGCTGCTTTCTATTGTCTGGGCCTTACTAAAAACATACGTAGTAAGTTTTTGGATCGTTAGCCCAGCCAACCCACACAGGAATTATACGTTCACTTCATCTTCTTTCTTCTTCAGCAAAACTCACAACGCAGCTTGATAAAATAAAAAATAAAAAGAAAACCCTCAAAACGCAGTCATGCCGTTGTTTTCACCACCATATTAGCAAGCGCATCACCCGTAAAGTAATGTCACTGAACTTGTCCTAAAAAAAAAATGAAAATCATGAAGGGTACGTAGAACGGATAATAAAAGCTTGTGATTTGTGAATCGAAGGGCTCGGCATGGGCATCGCTCTTTTTCCTTCCTACCCAAAACTAATGTGGGTTGTTTCTCCGGCGACTGGTCGTGCACCAAAACGACCACCGCCGCACGGTCCTGTTGTGCTATAACAGGAAATGTTTGTGGACCGCCGCCAACAAACACAAGTGATTATCAGGGTTTCAGAGCAAAGAATTAGAGCGGTTTACTATAAAAATCAAGTGAAAACCGTTTTAGCCGCAGTACTAATTACAGTTTTTAGTGATGAATCGATCGTCTTCTGAAATTAGACCGCATCAATTTTAGTGAAAACTATAAAAACCGCATGGTCGAAACGGTTTTGTAAACCATGATGACTACTATTTAACCGCCACCAAAAAACACATGTGACTATCAGGGTTCACCTTTTCATTTGAACTACGAAAACCAGCAACAAAAACTAAGTGATTTTATCGTAAAAATCAAACGAAAACCATTTTTGTTATATTATTAATTACGGTTTCTAACGATAATATTTTTAATGGTTTTGTAAACCATGGTGACTACTATAAGTACTCGAAAATATTTCTGCAGGTCGTGAGGTCGTCGTCCTCATCAACTACTGAGTAGTAGATTAGTATATACTACAAGTTGAACATGTACTGTACGTGGTATTTTGCCACACGGGAAGCTGTGCAACTTTTGGATAAAAACCCGATCGAAATGCTACCTGATGAACCACTGACTGGATGCAACAAGAGGAATCGTGCCTGTACACATACACCAATAACACAACTTTTGTAATCGAAACTCCGGACCCGCAGCTGAGACCATGATGGACATCAAATCATGCATAATTAAGGAAGCTTCCATAAGTAATGATGCGACAACTTTATCTCTCATATACTACTATGTAGTATCATTAATTCCAACTCTTTTTCATTAACGAAAATTCTAATCTTCAGTCGTCTGAGATAGGCTCCTGATTTCAGACGACGCCTCCTCTATAGAGGGCCCGGAGCGCTGGCAGCGGGGTGGACCGTGGTGGCGGAGCGTAGGGCGGTGCGTCGCGGCGGCGGGGGCTCCGCCGCGACGCGGAAGGAGGTTATCGTCGCCGGTTGCGAGCGGGATGAGCCTCGACGGCGGAGCGTGGGATGGGTGCGGACAGTGCGTCGCGGACACCGCCGCGATGCGGGAGGTGGTAAACGAGCCTCGACAGTGGAGCATGGGGTGGGTGTGGACAGTGCGTCGCGGACGCCGCCGCAATGCGGGAGGTGATTATTGTCATCGGTTGCGAGCGAGACGAGCCTCGGCTGTGGAGCGTGGGGTGGGTGCGGCAGTGTGTTGTGGACGCCGCCGCGATGCGGGATGCGGTTATCGTCGGCGGTTGCGAGCGGAACGAGCCTCCGCGGCGGAGCGTGAGGTGGATGCGGACAGTACGTCGCAGACGCCGTCGCAATGCGGGAGGCGGTTATCGCCGGCAGATAGGATTGGAGGACTATCCGATGGCCTTCTTTGGAGGGTATAGAAGCTGGCGGTGGAGGCTAGAAGGCGCAACGTGAGGTGGCGACAGCGGACGGAGGTTTGCCTGAAAACAATAAAATTTTTAGTCATCTGAAAAATAAATAGACCCTTTGCCTAATCATGCATGCATGACTTTTCTTGCTTTTTCTTTTTTTTTTCTCCGAGGAGGAGGGAAACCTGCCCACACCTGGATCTGATCCCACAACAGAAAATTAAAAGATCGAGCAGAGCTTGGACGAACAAAATCTGTCAGCAGCTCCGAATTTCCGTACTAACGACCGCATTGTCTGTCGCTACCGTGGACAAGGACGCACCACCGGAATTGGCCAGCGCACATTCACTGGCGCATCGCATTGCGCCACCTAAGCTAAGCTGCATACTACGTGTGCTAATGGAACGAGAGGGGCAGGTGGCGCGCTCCTCCTGTGCAACTCCTTTGGTTCTCTGTATGGGCGCTGGGCACTCCACTCCAAATTCATGCAGGCATCATCATCAGCCATCGCTTCCCTTTGCAGAAACATCCGCCCACCCCGAACATGGAGCCCGCCACATCACTGAGCTGCGCGACACGTCCCCCGTCTGGCCATTTCAAACCTCGCGGCCACGCACCGGGTGACGTCACCACCTGCATCATCCGTTCATCATCACACCGAACGAAGTCTGGCCTGCCTGTCTATCTCTACTCCTTGGCGCCGTGTGGGGTCGGTCGCCTGCGCGTGGGGGTTACGCCGACCAACCAGTCCGTCCGTAGAACAGGCAGGATCGAGCCGTCGAATCACCGATCGCACGGCCGTGGTGGACGCGCATGGGCCCGGCCCAGCACCACAGCGCGGACGTTTTTTTGGTTTTCCAAACGTGGAGAGAGAGAGAAAAAGAAAGAAGCGCCGTGGCTGTTGGTGGTGGGTCAAGGAAAGGCGGCGGCGCTGGCGGCGGCTATCTATCATCTCGGTGCTATGGAATGGAAGCCAAACAACCCACCACCACACGGGCATTCGGCACGGCGCCGGTACTAATGAGCGAGTGACACGTTGACGTCCCAACTACACGTGTGTGGACCACACACATGACTAGTGAGTGGACCCCGGGTGTGTGGGGCCAACAGGCTGGTTGCACGGAAAATATACTCTAGGGAGTACTCTACTGTTACTCTACTCGCTGCTAGTACTCTCGTTTTTTTGCCGTGCTTGTAGTAGTACACGCACTCTGCGTGTTGGTCGCGCCGCGTGCACGGCCATGATTGCGGTCGATTCGATCCGAGTTCCGCCGCACCACACAGGTCTGCCGCATGTCATTCCATCTAACGGGCTAACGGTTCCATCTCCGGTATTAAAAAGAATATAATTTAGAATATGTTCTGGTCAAATATTAGAAATATAAATTATTAATAATTTTTGAATTATTAATTTAAAAATATAAAAATCATATGAGTAGATTCATTTTAAAAAATACTTTTTAAAAGTATACATATATCACCTTTTAATAAATATTTTTATCAGAATTAAAGTCAAAATCATATTTTAAAAATCATATCATTGTTCTAAACTATTTTTTTATATCGGAAGAAGTACTGTAGTAGTACTAGTGCTACTCCATTAAAATTCGTGCGCAATAATGTACATAGAGATGCTGTGGCCACACGTTTGTAACGTGACAAAGTTATACTTCTAAGAAAATTAGAGTTTAGTATTCTAAGAATAATAATTTAAAGATAAGCAGAGTAATAAGATATCAAATTGGTTCTCGCAAGAAAAAGAGGGTCTAGGACATGATCCTCTTCTACTTATCCATCAGAAGTCTATGTGGTCTCTAGTTACCTAACCCTACTTTCTATGAATGCGATTCATCCATTAATTCATGGATACTGGTGGCATGTAAAGAGAATTCGCATCTCATGGAGTAAATAAGGCCAATCTCAATGATAGTTTTGTGAAATTTCATTGTCATTGATTTACATACCACATAGACAAAAATAATGACACGACATGTCATTTACTATGAAATAGGAGAGTTGAGTTTTATGATGGTGAAACCACATGTACACTGTTTCCTAGGTTATGAAACTGGATTGAAACACCATTAAGAGCAATTTTTCATCTTCACATATTTTATAAACTTCTGCTGGTCACTTAGATGTTACATTTAGGGAAGTGATATTGTTACATGTGAACTTGTGCAATAAAACTTTGCATTCAGAAAGTGTAGTTTCATTCACATTTTTATATGACGTGGCATTCTCAAAAAACGTACATAAAACTATGCACTGAGACTCGCATAATATGAGCAGGTTCCTCAAATAAACCTTGTTCCTCATATCAGGCATGTGAAAAAAAATCATAAATTTTCTTACTTGCCTCCGTTTAGATTTTCATGTCTCGGTGGCCATGTTAGAATGGCATCATAATTTAAGCGGATGATTTTTTTTTGCATGGCAGATAAGCAATGGGTTAATTTTTCAACTGCATAAAGAAAATTCTTTCTAATATTTGATCTGGCATCTCTGAGAGATAGGAGTAATAGGCCTTTGCTGCCAAGGCTTCCAGTCCACATCATGTCGACATCGGCAACTTTTAATTTCTTTCTCAAAATAAACCTAATCTCTTCCGCCAAATCAATATACGAGAGCCTAACCTTTTGCTTCCCCTATATTTCGAGGAAATATCAGCCCTCTTCCTTCCTTTTCCTTTTCCATGTCTCTGCAGAATACCCTCAACGACAGGGAAACCCAAAAGCCTATAATCGATTCCCCTCGCAAAGTTGCGTGGAAGCCAGCAAGAATATTTGTGGACAGCACAGCAGCATCCTCTGGTTTGGCCTTTAGATGCTTCTGTTCCTCGTCGCTTTCATGGAGCAAGTCGTCCCCTCCCTTTCCCCTCCCACTGCTGCTTATTAGTTTAGGAGGTTAGGTTGCTTCCATAAGCTAATTGCTCATCTCATCTCTCTTCTCAAACTAAAATAAATTAAACTATACTGGCTGGATCATCAATGCCGTCATTGACCAATATGTGCGGATGTTTCAATATATTGTCACGAATACTTGACTCAATGCCAGATAAAGAGGACAAAAACCACAATCGTTTGTATAATCAGGTTGCTTAATCATACATAGCAACGCAATCAGATTCACGATGCCATCCAACCAACGAAACCGTAGTAGGCAGTAGCGTCACGGCAGTTGCTAAGCGGAATAAAATGGCAAGAATGTGTAACATCTGATGTTATCCATTGTCCCCAAAAGCACAAGTAGAAAAGCCATATCCTTAAAAAAAAGAAAAAGAAAAAAAAGAGAGGAAAAAACAACATTTTTACAATTTATTGTCTCCTAATAATCCAAGCAGGCAAACAGATGAACAATGAGCCACTTGCAACTATTATAGGACATGAGAAAAGCTCGGAAGCAAATGCAAGGAAGCAGATGAGAACTAATAATTTAATTACCACCTCCAGATGACTTATTAGGACTGAGTACTGTCACCTACTCTTCTTCTGATGCTCACACACTGTCAAGCGACATCTAACGAAAGCTATACTCCTCCACTATTGCTGACAATGATAAAAGCAGAACATGACTAAAGCATGTACATATATTTCTATGAGAAATATATATCTTGTGTCCTAACAACAGTAATCAACTCTTAATGGAAAGCTAGTTTGATTGGCGGCCATAGTAGTTGTCAAGCAAATTCATCAGCATCCTCTCCTTTCTTCTTCCTTTCCCTCTTCCTTTGTGGAAAGCAAGCGAATGGCATCCACATCGAGAAGCACCACCAAACAAAGTGCCATGGCAAAGGAAGGGCGGCCACCGAAGTGGTGGCACCCTCCTTCGGCACCATCCCATTGCAGGAAGCAAATGGTGGATACAGTCACTCACTGTGCGTTCCGTTGGTTGAAGAGTTGTAGTACTTTCTTGATAGTACTATTTTGCTACGGGGAATGCCAATGCCGCCGCCGCGTCGAGCCTACCACTCAGACGATGAGGCTGCCGAACGGCGCGCGGTGCGGGATGCCCTTGCGGCGCTTGGTCGGCAGGGTCGGGGGCGTGGGCGGCGTGAAGCTCTGCTGCGTCTTGTCGGCGGCATTGCGCAGGGAAGAGGAGGCGGCGGCGGAGCCGTCCGCGGAGGCGTGCCGGAGCTTGTTCCTGGCCTTGACGGGGTCGGGCGAGCACCCCACGACCTTGCATCCGAGGGAGCAGAAGCGGAAGTTGTCGAGGAGGCTGCGCGCGCAGACCTCGCAGAGGTTGGCGGAGGCGGACGCGGCCTTGCCGCCGCCGCCGCTGCCACCGCCGCCGCCGGTCTTGTGCTGCTGCGGGCGCTCGTTGAGGAAGATGACGCGCGCGCTGTTGATGACGTAGGTCTGCACGCCAGCGATGTCGAGGAAACGCTGTATGTCGGAGACCCGGATGACGTCGTGGTAGGAGGAGCGGCGGATCTGGATGGTGTGGTGGTCGCGGTGGGCGTGCGCGACGCAGAGCGAGCAGAGCGTGCCGGTCCCCGCGGCGGCGGCGGCGCTGCAGTCGAGGCAGAACATGTTGCACTCGCCGCTGCGGTGCGAGTCGGCGTGCGTGCCGCAGTGCGCGAAGAAGCGCGCCGAGAGGAGCGGGCGCAGCCAGCGCGGCCACTCCTCGCCCCGCGCCGTGGCCGCCGCGTCGTCCTCGTGCTCAGGGCCGCCGCCTCCCTGCACGGAAAGAGACAGATTGGTTGGTCAGCGCGCTTGCCCAATGGCGAAGGCACGCACACATTCATCCAGGCTGGGCTGGGGGATTGTTTGCGAGGAAAGTTTCAACGAATTGCAGACTACGGAGTACTACTAGTAGTACTACAGTTAGTATTGAATGAAATGAATGAAGAAAGAACTAAAATTTCTCCTTCATTGAAACCGCAGTCACGCGGACGGAAATCCCAATGGAAAAAGAATCGCAATCGAATCACAGTCAGATTAGATAGATTATTAACGTCAAAACAAATCGCAATCGAATGCCGTACGAAACAAACAATGCGGAGACCCCAAGGCGAGAACCAAGAAAAAAAGGGGACGGGGGGCGAAAGACTCAAGAACCAAGGTGAAAAAAATATCAATCTTTCACATCGCCATTGCCCGGATTCTGAAGCAGCATCCATTCAGACCACCGATACCAAATCCTTGGGGTCTAGTAATACAGCAGGGGATACTAACAGACAGCAGAGTCAAGAAACCATGACGTCCGTTTCTCAATCCACGGCGAGAAGATGAAACGAGCGGTGAAGCGGGACGAAACTAATCAGGGAAATGGTAGAACTAGAAAGAAGGAAAATACGGAGGGGGAGAGATGATTGAAGAATGCTCGCTCACCATGATCCTTCGGTTCCTGATGCGGAGCTCCTTGAACGGTGACTCGTGGTCGATGGCCATCTCCCTCCGGTCCGCACTCCCCAATCCCAAAGACGACGACGAAGCCCTTGTTGTTGTTGTTGTTCCCGTCGCACGCAAAGAGAGCAGCAGCAGCAGGAGCAGGAGCAGGGCGGCAGGGAATGGGAACGGGGGGAGGAGGAGAAACCGAGGGAGGAAGAGAAGAGGGCGCGGCGGTTTCTGGTGGAAGAGGCGGCTAGGCTTTAGGCCAGTGGGGAAGGGGGGAGAGGGAAATGGAAAGCAAGGCAAGCAAGCGGACTGGGCTGCCGAATGGGCTTATATGCGCACGCACGCGGACGAACGGAGGAGGAGGGGACCGACGGGACGGACCCATCGATTCTGCCTGCCGGCCGCCTCTCCTGACCTGACCCGCCCGGGAGTTGAATCGGAGGAAATGCTCAAGTCGCCGTCACGGCGCAGTAACTGCGCCGTTTCCTACCCCACTAGTCAGGTCCGCGAATTCGAATTTGTACTGTACGCATCTGAAGCCCCGGCAGCAGATGCGTTATTTGCAAACAAGACGATAGTTAAATTTGTTTACACTTCGAAGTAGAGGGAGGAAGCAGCAGCGTCCCTGGCCCACCCATCCATTAATATCTTGGCCCCTCCACTGGGATTATTATATTAAAGTAGTACTAATACAAAGTAGTATAATCCACTAAATAGTGCCCGTTTAAGTACCACTAACAATCTGTTCCCCTTCTAACCTTTTGTTCTCTTAGGACTTGTTTGTAAGGCAATTTTTTAACCCAAAACCAGTATAAAATACTGGCCCTATTAAATTTACAAGCTCCATCGGATAGATTCGTTTGGAAGACCGGTCGGCACACCATTTTTACAAAGCATATTGGGCTAAATCTGTAGGAAAGAAAATATCGCCTCCGAAGGTCCGGAAAAGAAAACGAAATCATCGTGTCGCTCCTCGCTCCGTCTTCCGACTCCTGCATCCTTCTTTGCTCTGCCTCACATGCGCCAGTCGCCCTCCGGCATCGCTCGCACAGCATACTCGTCACCAGCCTCGATGCACATCATACCGTCGCCGTCTGCCTCAATCCGCATCGCATCGTCGATGCCGACATCGATCCGAGACGCCTGGTTGCGGCCAGCCTCGATCCGCGCCTCTTTGAGGTCGCTGGCCTTGCTCCACGTCACTTCGTCAACGCTAGCCCTGATCGGCACCCAAGTTTGCTACCACCAAAGTCACCGCTGCCCTGAAGCTCGCTGCCGATCTCTTCCTAATTCGAGTTGCGATCTGATTTCGGGACCTCCTGTTCTATTTTATTCCGCTCAGGACTTATAGAATTTTGCATTCTAGTATGATTATTGCTTGATTTTGAGACCTGTCCGATTTGAGCTGTGACATCTAATTTTTCTCTCTTTTTTTCTTCGATTTGATTCTTTGAAAGCAGCTGCTCATGGGGCTGTCTCGCTTCCCCTTTACCTGGTAGCATCCCTTTTTTCTCTTTTTTTTTTTTTGGTGTAAGCTTGCAGTTTTTTTCTCGCTGATTTTTGTGTCGTGTGAAATTTCAATGTATGATGCAACTGAGAATAAATTAGATTGTTATTTCCCAGCATAGTTTTGTAAAGACAAGATTGATATGTATCTGATTCTGTGTTCAGAATCTGAGGAAGAATGATGACCGAAATTCATGTATTGGCCTAACCCAAACACCATTTTAAGGGGAAAATAAATTCTTTGCATTTCAGGGGTATTCTTGTGCACAT
This sequence comes from Oropetium thomaeum, assembly GCA_001182835.1. Lineage (NCBI taxonomy): Eukaryota > Viridiplantae > Streptophyta > Magnoliopsida > Poales > Poaceae > Oropetium > Oropetium thomaeum. The sequence continues at coordinate 935,452 of LFJQ01000051.1, forward strand.
GAAATTACAACTATAAGCTAATTACAGATGCAAATATTTACTAAACTTCCAAACAAGCCCTTACAGTATTATAAACGCTGGCAGGCACACAACTCACGGGAGGCAGGTGAGCGCTCTTGCCGCCGCCCCGTCAGTTTCTCTTCTTAAAAAAAAATACTAATAACAAAAGTAAAAATACCGTATCCAGAAGAAATGCGTGGCGCACCCAGGGGCCGTGCACCACCCACCAGCGTCGTGCGTGCGTGCTGCGCGTCTCCCGACCCAGCCAGCAGGCAGGCAAGCAGGCCAGGGCCAGGCCAAGCAGGGCAGGACTTGACTGACCTTCTTCCACACAGAGAGATCATCACACATGCACGTGTTGCTTTCTCCCGTTCTCCTCTGGAACCGGGTGGTACCCGGGTTTGACTGGTTGACCACCGTGACTGACTTGCTGCTCGAGTTTCATTTATAACGGTCATGGAATCGAATGTCGCGGTACGAGTCATGAGTGTGTGTACACACAAGATCCGGTTCTGCCGAATCCTGGTAACTACTACAGCTGTTGCGCGAAGAAGAATTACTGCTGTAGTATGCGGTCTGTCTGCCCAGTCGTCAGCCTCAGATGAATAGCAGTAGGCACAGGCAGCAGCTTAGTAGTACGAAGTAGTATACTACAGTACTCCATCCATGTTGATTCCATTTTTTGGCCGACCTAACCAGATGCCGGCCTCACCGAGCTTCGATTTCAATTTAGTAAATAGTTTTCCTTCTTTTAGAAAAATAATAACGGAAGCAAAAATTAATCCAGAGATGCAAGAATCTACTACTAGCTATATGCCTTTGCATCCCTTTCTGGCCAACTGTTCCTATGCGTCCGCGTCTTTGTTTGTTTGTTTGTTGCGCCTGATCTTAGGTGGGATCGTCGCCACTGCTTGCTTGCTTCCTTGCTTGCTCCTCCATCGGTTTCTCCATCATCGTCGTTCCTTGATTGACTCTTCCTGTGCTTATATTTAATTAGCACCCACCCCCACCCCCCTGCCGAATTAAGAAACGATGAAGCGCGATTAGATTACAGTACACTCCCCCCTGCTTCTTTTTCCCTACATCCACATCATCCATCGGCTCAACCAATAATGCGAGCAACAACTACTTTATGCTAATGATGCAACCACTGACAAATGCTCCCTAATCTGAAGCTGCCCTCCTCATCACACACTGTCTGTTTCCACCTACCAATTTTTTTTCTTTACCTTTTTCTTTTATTTCTCTCTAAAAAAGAATTATTTTTTTCATGTGTGTTTCCTTACTCTTTTCTCCCCTACTACTAGTAATACGGAAAAAAAGACGAGAGACAAAGCAGGCAAGCAACACGGAGCAGGAGTTTGAAATTTTTGAAAAGATTCTGTGTCGGCTCTCATCCTCTCCCTTCCCCTCTCTTCTCTGAAAGAAAGGCGCTTTCCAGTCCCACCACCACGCCCGTCGCCCGAGCATTTCGAGAGCTGGGGACCGACCGACCGTCGGATTCCCTCATCCTCCCAACATCTGCGGCCTTCAGTTCCGATGCCGCCGGTACCCCACCACATGCCGCTGATTCTTCTGCTGCTGCCTCTCAAATAGTAGGTATTTTTTTTTTTTGGGCATGATTAAAGCGATCCAATCAGACCGGTGCAGTGGAGTGGAGCCCTCTGATCAATTCGTTAATAGTAATGTGCTGGTACTGGTACTCTTATGTTAAGTATGCTTGATTGATTAGGACGTTGAAGGAGCCCCCAGGAATGCAGGGCCGGGCACATGTTCTTGATGCTGCTTGCACGCAGCATGGAAAAATGTCTCTAACAATCCTAATGCGACCAAAGCAATGGTTTCAAATCGTATATTCATAAATATTAAACACTACTCTACGAATCCCGTGATTAGAAAGCCAGCCTCCTATATCCTACATGTACAGGTAGAGCTAGGAGTAGTATTTAAAAGGAAAAAGTTTAATTTAGTCCCCTAAAGTATAAATAAAATCTGGATAACCCACTAAACGATTTTTTTTTAATTTACCTCCAAACATGTCATTTGGTTTAATTTTCTTCCTACTATAATCTAACTTTTTGTTTCTCCCTACACAAGTTGAATTTTAATTTAAAATTTTGCAGGGTTGTAGAAGACATCATAATGTATTTCTAAAAAAATACATTTTTATTTTTTAACATTATTTTTCATATTAACTTGTATCCCAATGATTACTTTACAATAAATTTCTTTCTCTATCTAAGAGTCTGCTTGTTTATTTAGCAGATTATATAATCTAAATTATAATCCATAGATTATAATTAAGATTATAAGTTCTTTAAAAGTTGTATGAGTTTTGCATAATTTGTATCAAATAAGTTGAAATAAGGTTCTCTTATGCGGATTATTGAATTATATAATTTGAGGTGTTCGATTATATAAACTAAAAAATAAGTATTTTGTTTGTTAACCTTCTAGATTATAATCTATAGATTATATAATTTGGTAGATTATAATCTGAAATAAACAGGGCCTAAATAATTATAAAAATTTTGAAAAATACTTTTCTAAAATGTGTTATGATGTCAACAACCATCACGTAAAATTTTAACTTGCAACGTCACTTATGCATGAAGAAAAAAATTATATTAGAGGGTAAATTGAACTAAATAACATTAATTTAAGAGTAAAGTGAACCGAATAATAGTTTAGGAGTTTATCTAAACTTTAGCTATACTTAAGAGGAGTAAATTGAACTCTATGTCCTATTTAAAAGAAGAAGAGTCGCTGCAAATGACAATGCTGTCTCCAGCAAGATTAGTGTGGCTTGCAAATATGGCTGCCCGGGTTCCATCTCGAAGGGAAGGAATCGAACCGTGTCAGAACTCAGAAGATATGCTGTGTACAACCAAAGTCAGAAGATTTTTCTTCTCGTCGACCCATACGGCGGTACTTATGTTATGTAGGTATGTATACCGATGAGCAATGAATCCCTTTCATGAGCAAATACAAATAATCCCTTTGAAAAGAAGGAAAAAAAACCAAAATAATAATGGTCGCTTTCGCTTCCCTTGAAAACGACCTGATGAGAGGGATGCGTGTGCTTTGACAGGTCAAATCCAGCGCCCCCCCCCCCCCCCCCCCCCCCCCCCCCCCAACTTTTTTTTCTTTCTTTTTTTGCAAAGGAGGGGAGGGAAGGGAAGTATCCGACGGGCACTTGCATGACAAGTCACTGTTTTGCCGATCTCGCAACTTGCTCCAAAGATAGATAGATAGATATGTTGGCAAGCCTGGACGGGAGAATTGGCGCGAGAAACAATCGCGCGTGTGTCATGGTTCAAACTTGCTCTGAAATTGATTGTGCCTAAACCAGCAGCACAACTAGTAGTACTTTAGTACTCCAAAGTCCTAGCAGTAACTAAGGACAGTTCCCAACCCAGAAGCTACTCTATAGTTTATCTAATGTCCACGTCAGGTAAGAAATCACACCAAGAAACTATCCCTTCCAACGCAGCAGTTTCTCAGTTATGGTCCCATCCCCACGTGTTGCTCTTTCTCCATCCTGATCCCCACCCCCAGCGGGCGAGGGCCGGCGGACGCAGCGGTGGCGAAAGCGCACGTGACCGAGACTGGTTGCCACAGACGCAACGACGAGGCGGACTCGTCCGCTGTGAGAGGCTGCGGCGCGAGGCGAGGCGTGCGCGACCATGGAGCGCCGGCCGCGGGAGCTCGGCGGGTGGCGGTGGCGGTGGGTGTGAGCGTGGGTCGCGGAGCACGGCCATGACGGTGGTCGTGGGAGCTCGGTACGACGGCCGCGGCGCACGCAGCGCAGCGGGCCATTTCCACTGGGCATAGCCGAGGCGACGGACTAGGCGCCGCAGCGGCGAGGATGAGCGCGGCCAAGGTCCGGGGGCCATGGCAAGCTCCCGCGGACACCGCGACATAGCGCTGAGGTGGTGTGGAGTGCACGCACGCGGCCATGGGTGGACGTGTCCACGGAGCGGCGGGCATGGTGCTCGGTCTCCGCACGAAGAGCAGCGAGGCGGCGAACGGAACGGCAGAGCTCGGCCGTCGCGTCGGCGTGGCTGTGCTCGCTACGTACTATCACCCGTGCGGCGGCGTTCATGGCGGACACACTGGCGCAGAGCATGGCTGCTCACGGAAGCCGGCGTCGTAGCCGAGCTCACGTGCCTGGCGGACGCGCGGACGGAGAGCTCATCCGGCGTGGCGGCTAGCAGAGTATGGCGCGGCCGCGGTCGCGTGCGTGCTATCGAGGCGTTTCAGCGGCAAGGGCGCGTGCTGCGGTAGCCAAGGGCATGGCCACGGCCACGGCGGTCTGCTCGGGGCAGCAACTGCCAAGGCGAGGCCACAGACGCTCGATGCAACAAGAAGAATGGAGGGGAGGCGTGCTCACCGGTGTGGCAGCGCCATGGCGTACTCGAGCAGAGGCGACGGACGTGAGCGGATGCGGGAAAACACTGCTCTCTCTTCCCCCAAACGCATTTACGGTTGTTTACTTTTTTCTTGGAGGGTGTGAAGGAATGTTTCCCGCTTGAGACACCGTTTCCTGTCATTTTTTTCTTTCCTCCGTAGTAACTCTTATGTTACCTCAACTATTTTACTTACATATCATCCTATTAATATTATACAAACTATCCTAGATGAAGGGTTGGTAGTGCCCTAATCAGTACTACTAGCGGTAGTAGTAGTACTAGCGTTCTAAACGAAACGAGATACGAGCAGGATTGGCTGACACAGACAGCACGAGTTGGGCAAATATATATACTCCATCCGTTACTATTTAGTTGTGATTAGTTACTATTTAGTCGTGATTCTAAAATTCTCCAGTTATTTCTTTTTATTTGTGATACTCGCTTTATAATATATCTTCTCTCTTTCTAATATATCTTTATCTCTCTTTTTTTATTTTCTGTGTACCTACTTTTTTTTTCTTAATATTTGTATCTGAAACTAGACCCGCAAATAAATAGAAATGGAGCGAGTACTGTATATGCGAGTGAGGTGCGCCGAGCCGAGCTCTGCTGGGACTGAACTCAAAATCTGAATCTGAAGAATCGCACTATTCAATCTCTCTTTCCCGCAGAGGATTGAGAATTGAGATTGACTGACCGGCTTGGTTTGGATTTGGAACAAGCTAGTACTACTGGGCGGAGCCAGCCAGTCTCAGCGGTTGTTTCGTTTCTCCTAGTTGTGGGACGACGAGACGACTGGCCGGGGTCCAAGTCAATTGTACTACTAGCATACTACTTTTTTTTTTTCTTTCTTTCACGTGTGGTTTGGTTTCATCTGGATGAAGATCAAGTACCACCATCATTCAGTCCAGCAGTACTATACTTTTTCCCTTGAAGGAAAAAGTTTTTTCTCCCGAGACTGACCCCTTCCTTCTTTTGTTTCCATTCGATCGAGAAACCAGCGACAACAAAAGACAGCAAGGAGGGAGGGAAGGGAACACATAAAATTCCATGTAATACTAGAATCTGACTGGCTCCCAAACAACTGCTTTTTATTTGCCGTATCGTCCGGGGAACGCAGGTAGCGTGGACGTGGTCCAGATTTCAGACTTTGGGAGGGAGTCAGTCTTCATCTCTCACTTTTGGCAACGAGGCTAGGCTGGCTGGCTCAATTCTTCAGTACTTTGCGTAATTCAGTTTCAGCGAGCTAACCACCAATCAATCCTGGTACTGGTACAACAGCTCTCTACGCAGCTCGATCGGAGAGGATAAGAAGAAAAGGGGCGGGCATCTAATATGTGAGCCGGAAACACAGAGAGAGAAAACAATACTAGTAGGAGGGAATCGATCGTGACCGTTGGTTGGTTGGCTGTCTGCCGTCGCAGGCATGCTGATGGAAATGGAATGGATGTCTCTCTACTCAACCTACCTGTGACGGATTAACTAGAGGGATACTTCTGATATAGAATTAATAGAGATGCTGGGGTTGGCCAGTGAGTGAGCATCTTTTTTTTTTTTGTTGTGTGTGTGACAATGACGATGATATGCCACTGGTCTGGTCACTCAGGAAAGATGCTACTACTAACAATTGGAGTAATTGTCCCTCCAACAAGAATTCGGACAATGCATGCCTAAACGTTACTAAAGGGTCAACAATTAAAAAACGAAGGTACTACTAATTAAACAGACTGGAATGGAATTCATTTTCGGTGGCTTCTTATGGGGACCTGTACCTGTAGTACTTTGTGAAATTTGATTGCAAAGCACTTGTTATCCTCTTGGCGTGGTTAGTTTGTTCGGTGTTTTGATACCTACTGCTGCTGCTGCTAGTATGCTATACTTGCGTTTGGCCGTGCACAGGTGGCGAGGCAAAATAGCAGCAACGGGGCATCGATGACAGGTTCAGACACCATGCTCCATCCAGTTTGCGCAACAAGAATATTCATTCACCTATTGCTGCTAACAGGTAGTAGTACTCACTCGAGGCGATACAGACAACGTAATACTGCAGCGAACAAGTTCACTGCTGAACGTGGTTGGACGAATCCTTTGCCACAATGTACTACTAGTAGTAAAGTACAACCAGAATAGCCTGCTGAAAACCCGACAGATGCAACATTCCTTTGGAGGGAAGTCAGGTGAAGATGAACATTCAGATAAACATAAGATCGACACACCAAAAGGCTGAAAATAACTGAGAAGAACACGGTTCACCAAATAGGCAATTGCACACCATGCACACACTGGCATTTGAACGCCAATGCATAGAAATTTACACCGCCAGGCATTTCTGTCAGAGCAGGTTTCAGTCCTAGGACAGGTTCTCAGAAATATCCATGCCAGTAGGTTTCTGTCAGTGTGACTTGCAGGTCAGTTTAATTGCTGCAAGCAAAACAAGAAGAAATTGCCCGGTGCCCTCCCCGTAAAGCTCCAATTCGTCAGACATCTGACAGCATGCTAGTGCATCAAAATAGGCTACAATGTTCGCCCTAACTAAGCACAGGCACTAGGAGTCATCCATGGCTGACCGCCTACTCGCCCCTAACTATCCATATGCGTTACGGGTAATCCAGCAGATTGCTACTCTGCCGCAACCAGCACATGCCATGTCTCACGGCCTTGATTCACTGCAGATCTTTATCAGGAGATATCTTCATCAACTCCATTGCTTTCCTGCAAAAATTAAACGGGTAAAAGAAGCATCAAACCCTCAAGTGAAGTCGTGACACCGCAGTCACAGTACAATGGCATATAGAAATGCTGAAAAGAAAACCCAGCGATATAGTCACTTGTGATTAACAACAGTACTTCTTCGATCTACTAATATTCATAAAAGACAAATACTAGAAATAGATGCAGAGGCAGCAGCTTACCGCAATTCTCTCTCAATCTCATCATTTTCAGGATCCAGTTTCTGCGCATCTAAGAGAGCATCACAAGCTTGCTTGTACTCCTAGAGAGAGGACAGAGAGATTTGACATAAACACACCTCAGCTAAATGTGATATAACACCTATAAATAAACAAATTGGTAAGCCAGACTGTCTTACCTTGAGTAGCATGTGGGCTGCAGCCTGACGATAGCAAGCTTTTGCCCAGTCAGGTCGCATCATTCTGCACTGGTAAGCATCTGATAGAGCACCTTCGCCGTCACCCATTTTCAGTTTACACAGACTCCTGTTTGAATATAGGGTAGCATCTGGTGCAAAACCTATTACCTATGGCCAAACATGACAGGTTATAAAATCAGACCCAAGCTTCAATGTATTACTTGGAAACTAGATTCAAAAATTTTCTATGCACTATATGTACTCTGCAATTTCGCACAGGACAAGATATTTCTCCATTTGTTTTGAGAACCAATCCAACTTTTTTAGATAATGGAACAAAGGTCCCAGCCTCTACTATTTAGAATAGTACACAGCTTAGATGAAACACACACCCGACAGCCATTAGGCCCAAAGTTCTCACAAAGAGAAGGCAAAACACTTAAGCAACATAGACACAGACATTTACTAAAGAACTAAGGACTAGTCCTCAATTCTATTCCGAAACTTCCACCCATACTTCGTGAAGACTTCCATGATTACTGTCTCCAATATTCTGCAACCATCCTTGAGCTTCTGTCTCTCCTCCTCCTTATGTAGACCCGACCATTGTCGAATCCAGTATGTCGCCCTGAAGATTACCTGTAAATAAGTATCAGTTTTTGTCTTGTTAAATACCACATCATTTCTATTCAACCATATCGCCCAACAAAGAGCTGTAGCACCTAATAAAATTTGGACTTTAAGCTTAGAGCGAATGCCATGAAGCCAAGAACCAAACAAATTCTCAATGCTAGTAGGAGGTCGAATTCCAAACGTGATGAATACGGTATTCCAAACAAAACGTGCAAGATGGCAATCAAAGAAAAGATGTTGAATAGACTCCAAAGAGCTACAAAAACAACACTTCACACAGCCATGCCAATTCCTTTTTGCAAGATTATCTTTAGTTAGAGTAACACCCTTCTGAAGATACCAAAGAAAAATTTTAATTTTTAGAGGTACCCGAATTTTCCAAAGTGGACTTTTATACGGCACAACACCTTCTTGTACCATACTAGTGTACATCGAGTTAACCGTAAAGGAACCACTTTTATTAAGATTCCAAATAAACACATCCCTACCAGTAGTGAGGTTAACGTGCACAATTTGGGTAACTAAACTGTGCCAAGCACTTAGACTTGAATCTTTTAACCCTCTTCTGAAGGACACATTCAGTGGAATCATGCTTAGGACATTTGCCACTGTATCATCCTTCTTCCTAACAATCATATATAAATTCGGATATGTCTTACAAAGAGGTTTATCTCCTAACCAAGTGTCCTCCCAAAATCTAATTTGAGACCCATCTTGAACTGTAAAGTGTCCGCGAGCTAAGAACTCATCTTTGACTTTCATAAGTCCTGACCAAAAATGAGAATCCCCTGGTCGTTTACTAACTTGAGTTAGAGTTTTGTTGGACAAATATTTCTTTCTTAGAAGATTCTGCCAAACTCCGTCCTCATTAATTAACTTAAACAACCATTTGCTCAAAAGACACTTGTTCTGAAGGTCTAAATTTTGTATTCCTAGTCCTCCATAATCTTTTGGCTTACACAAAATGCTCCATCTTGTGAGTCTATATTTTTTCTTGTGCTCATCACACTGCCAGAAAAATCTAGACCGATAATAATCCAACTTTTGAAGCACCCCTTTTGGTACCTCAAAAAAGGAGAGCATAAACATAGCTAGGCTAGATAAAACTGAATTAATCAATACTAGCCTGCCTCCAACAGATAAGAGCTTTCCTTTCCAACTACAAAGTTTCTTTTGGAATTTATCCTCAATAATAGCCCAATCTTTATTTGAAAGTTTCCTATGGTGCATGGGAATTCCTAAGTATTTAAAAGGCAAGCCTCCAGTATTACACCCGAAGAGCTGCGCATACTCTCGTTCATATTCCTTAGCCTTACCATAGCAAAACAACTCGCTCTTATGAAAGTTAATTTTCAATCCTGACAATTGTTCAAAAGCGCTTAACACTAATTTTAGCTCTTTTCCTTGTAACAAATCGTGTTGCATAAAGAGAATGGTATCGTCTGCATATTGCAGAATAGAGAGACCATCTTCCACAAGATGTGGAATAACTCCATGAAATTTCCCTTGTGATTTAGCTCTCCCAATCAATGTTGCCAACATATCCGCAACTAAGTTAAATAGGATAGGTGATAAGGGATCTCCCTGCCTTAATCCTTTCTTAGTTTGGAAATAATGGCCTAAATCATCATTTACCTTGATACCTACACTACCACCTCTTACTATTTGATCAATCCACTTACGCCATCTCGTTGAAAAGCCTTTCATTCTCAACGTTTGTTGAAGGAATGACCATTTTACTTTATCATAGGCCTTCTCGAAGTCTAGCTTCAATATTACCCCATCTAATTTTTTCTTATGCATCTCATGTATGGCTTCATGTAAAATGATAACCCCTTCCAGAATATTCCTACCTTTCATGAAAGCCGTTTGTGAAGGCCTAACAATTTTTTGTGCCACTAATGCGATCCGATTTGTCATTACTTTAGTGAATATTTTGAAACTCACATTTAACAAACAAATAGGGCGATATTGTTGAATCTGCGTAGCCTCTTTTTGCTTCGGTAATAATGTAATTATTCCAAAGTTGAGACTAAAAAGTGGCAGATCCCCCTTGTGAAACTCATCAAACAGGGCCATTAGGTCCTCTTTGATGAGTCCCCAAAAAGCCTGATAGAACTCTGCAGGAAAGCCATCAGGACCCGACGCCTTATTGTGTTCCATTTGAAAAATAGCATCCCTTAACTCCTCTTCCTTAAATTGGTCATTTAAAATTTCATTTTCTATAGCAGAAACCTGTGGTATATCATCTGTAAAAGATTCCATCATAGTAAAATAGTTATCCGCCGGAGCGCCAAAGAGTCCCTTATAGTAATTGGTGATGTATTTTTTGAGATTTCCATCACCTTCTATAACCCCCTCTTCTTGCTCTAAGCGGAATATCCGAGTCTTTCTGTGCTTTCCATTAGCTACTAGGTGGAAATATTTAGTATTACAATCGCCAGCTAACAACTTAGTTGTTTTGGCTCTTTGATACCATTTTATTTCCTCCTCTCGCAGCAAATGCACAAGTCTTTCCTTATAGTAATGTTTCAAATCAATCTCTACATCAGTGAGATGTTGTGTTTCCGCTTTTTTATCAAGATCATTAGATTTTTTAATTAGCTCTTCCTTTTCTTTTTTATATCCACCACTTGTATTCTTAGCCCAACCCCGTAAGAATTGTCTAAGTCGTTGGATTTTAAATTGCCATCTTTGTAGTGGTGTTTTCCCTCTTTTCTCCCTATTCCATACTTGTGACACCAATTCAGAGAAGCCGTCACGCAACAACCATCCAAGTTCGAATTTGAAAAGTGGTTGTTTATACCCATGTGTACCGCTACCGGTATCTAATAGCAAAGGGGTATGGTCTGATATTTCTCTAGTAAGAGCACGCACAGTTGCTAAAGGAAACTTAGTTTCCCACTCTGTACTTTCTAGAATTCGATCCAGCCTCTCGTACGTCGGATTCTCTCTAGAATTAGCCCATGTAAACTTCCGGTTAGACAGCTCAAGCTCTCTCAAGTTTAAGCCATCTATAACAGCATTAAACAAAAAGGGCCACCTGCTATCATACTTGTCGTTATTCTTTTCTTGTGGCCCTCTTATGATGTTAAAATCACCGCCAACAAGAATCGGATGTGTCTCCTTAGCACATGTTTGGACTAATTCTGTGAGAAAATTTTCCTTAAGGTCCGACTGTGCAGCTCCATAGACCGCTATCAGCACCCATCGGAAATCATCGACTTTATTTCTAAGATGAAACTTAACATAAAAGTCACCTTCATCAATGCTACCAATATCAAAGACCTCTAGATTAACCCCAAGGAGAATACCACCTGACCGACCATGAGGTTCAGTCCAATGCCAAAGAAACTCTTGTCCCCCACACATATTATTAAGAACCGTTTTTGAGAAATCTTTCTTTCCGGTCTCCAAGAGAGCGATAAAGTCTAGCTTTTGCTCCCTTGATGTATCCGAAAGGAACCTAAATTTAGCCAAGTCACTAAGACCTCTGCTATTCCAAAAAATTCCTTTCATTTCGAACCATTTTTATGTTTTTTAATCACCCTAATCTTAGGCTTCTTTTTCTCTCTTCGTAGAGACAAGGATTTATTTTTTTTGAAGATGGTTTGAAAATCACAACTTAGGTGATTCGCCTCCTCATCCATAACCTCCTCCATTAGGTCACCACATAAGTGACCAAGAGTGAGATTTTCAATTTCCTCATCGTCATCCTCAAAAAGATGATCTGAACAACTAATACTATTTGTACTAAGTTGTTCCTCATTAGCTTTGTTAACTCGGTCTAGTTCAATTGATTTTAACAAGTGAACTGAATCTGAAACCTCATTAGAATTCATGCCTATATTAACACCTAACTCATGAAAGGAAGACACAATAGAATCAACCGAAAGAGAAAGGAAAGACATATTAAACTTATTACCTTCAGAGAAGTCCAGATTCTTCCAAGCCGTCCTCTTCTTCGCCTTGTTCATGATAGGTTCACTATCAGACTTTTCCAGCCTTGGACTTGCCCGCTTTGGAGTTGTTGTAGCCTCGACAATAGCAGCAGCAGCCGCCACCGCTGCCGGCAGAGAAGCAACCGTCGCTGCTGCCGCCGGCCGGGAGGCTCCCAGCTTCTCCCGCGCTTGCACAGGTGCGCTAGCATCTTCCTGAACATTTGCCTTGTCGCCCTTCATCCCTGGTGCGCCCAACAGCAGCTCTGCGTTCTGCACAGTGGCACCCTTAGGCGCCATAGTTGCATGCTCCTGTGATGACGCCTGCCCAGCTATAGGTGGTGGCAGAGGAGATGCCATCACAGCACGCTCCACCTCCATCTCTTTTTCCTGACCTACATAATCTAGTAAATCATCGTCAGACACATCACTTTCAACTAACCCATCAATTGGCATCTCATCATCTTCAGCTAGAACGCGATCTGCACATTCTTCAATTGCTTTATCAACAGCCATGTCAATAATACTTTTTGCCATGTTCTGAATTTTCTCCTCCATGAGGTGCTTTGCGTTCATCTGATCCCCCTTCATAGCAGGTCCATTTAAATTTCCATCTTCCTCTATTACCATGTCATCCGGCTTTGCTCTCTTTGCATCTCTATCAGGCACCGTGTCATCTTGTTTTGTACCATCCTCTTGCTTGTCGTCACCATCTCCTTCCCCATTTCCGAAATCAAGCTCCACCTCATCGCCGTTTTCATCAAAACCCACCCGTTCCATCTCAAGCATAAGCTCGAAGTAGTGATCTCCAATAACCACATCAATATCGGGTGGTAGGAGCGACGGGTTCAACACAGCAACAAGAATCCTACCATAGTCATTCTTACGAATTGTTTTCATATCAACCATTTGAGTGGAGCCAAGCATCGTGCCCACTGCCCAAAGGTTCAAGTAAGTCCTTAATTCTTTCCTGATGCCCTTCACACGGATCCAAACCTTAGGTAGCAGAAAACCTTCTTCTTTTGCATGCCATTCTTTGAATAGCAACCTAGCACCTGTAGCAACTCCATTCTCAATCACATCCGCACCTCCATATGCCATTGATCTATGAAGCTCAGCTTTAGAAGGGAATTGAACAACAAAAGAGTTCTCTTTATGAGCACTAGGATCCCATTTCCACTTTGCCGGAACAATTCTTCGTAATTGAGCCACAAGCTGTTCCTTGGACAAAGAACCATCACTAACAGTCACTAAAGCAAACTTGGAGTCTTTCTTCTTCGGCAATGGTGCGTGGGGAATGTGATAAAATCCCAATTCTGCCACTGCATAACCTACGGCCTGTGCTGCTGGCTTGGGAAGCTTCAGAATAGGACATTTGTGGTTGACATGATCATGGCCATCACAGATGTCGCAATAAACCTCATTAACGCAATCAGCTGTCATATGTCCTTTCTGTGAGCAACGGCCACAAACTTTAGCCTTGCCACCTGCTCGCTTATGATTAGGATCACCACCACCTAGCTCAGCATGATCCACCTCCATTCCATCAACATTGACATCTCTATTGTCTTCAGCAGTGTGCTGTTGCGAATCAGTACTCTGATTTGAGACAGCCATTGCCGACGATGCCGGCGGCGTCCGCCCCACGGGTGCTGCCTTGACTGTCTTGCTAGCTGCCGCCTCCGCGTAAGACGTGCGCCCAGCAGCACCCCTGCCGGTTGCAGGGAAGCTACGGCCACCGTGCGCCCGGAAGTTACGCCGTGGCCAGCCGCGACCGCGGCTGTGATGCTGAACAAAATCCACGTATCCGGGATGAAAGCCCCTACCGACACCTCTGAATCCTCCTCCATGCTGAGCACCTTCATAATCATCCTCTGGTTGACCATGGTAGCCGGCTGTGCCACGTCCAGGTCCAGCGCCCACCGGGTCGTAGCCCCGGCGACCGCCAGTACCGCGCCATTCCATTGTGCCTGCACCGCGAGGAACACCGCGCCCGCGCGATGCGGCCCCGTCTCCGCCTTGCATCTCCTCGCGCAGAGGCACCGAGACGACAGCAGCGTGTGTGCTTTTGGAATGCGAAGCGAAAGTCTTGGTACTACGAATTCCTGTACGAGAGAAGAAAAGACCAAGTCCCGTTGGAAAGGAGCAGCAGGCCAAACGCCCACTGCTCCGGGTTAGTAAATGACGACCCAAATTACAAGGCTCATAATCACCTGACCGTCGACCTCCCTTAAGCGCTTCTGGAATCAACGATTTTGAATTTGAAACCGCACCCCCCTGGCTACCTCCTGATTTCGCCGGAGACGAAAGAGATAACAGCGCACCGGACTGGTTTGTTGCAGACGAGCTCGTCGGGGTCGCTGGTGACTTACTCACCTGCGCCTTGGCGAGCGCATCGCCGAGTGTACGCAACGGTGACGTTCTTCGCTCTGGTAATGGCCCGCGCCATGGCTTATACGGCATACGCCGTCTAGCGACGTCTTCCACCATTCGACTTGCCAAGCGACCAGGCTTTTCCCCTGCAAAACCAGAAGCCGAACGCACCTTTGGCGAAGTACCGTGCTGAAGATTGGCCTCCGCCATAAGCACCTCGTCGACGGTATATCCTGCCGCCAGCATATCTTTGAGCACCTCATCGGAAGAGAGCGAGAACTTCTGATTCTTCTCGCCCTCATCTTCCTCATCAGAACTTAGCTCCTCTGACAACGCCCAGAATCTGGAGCCAAAAGGACTGCCCCGAGCTTCCAGTGCACCATCTGCCTCCCTCGCTGACTTCGCCGGTGCAGAGTGTCTCCAGAAAGCCCCTAAGCTAGACACCCCACTCCCGAGTGACGCATGCTCCCTACCAGTGCCTAGCGCCGGCGGGGAAGAGAGATCGTCGTCTTGGTCCGGAGAGGAGACGGGATGCTCGCCTCTCATGTTCGTCTCATAGTATGAGGTCGACATTTTTCGAGCGTATGGCTGTTACGAGTAAATAATGAACAAACCAAAGAGAGATGAACTGGCTCCCTATTAAGTATTAACAGAACAGACCTATCTTCTAAACCAAAGGTAAGGCGCAAAGGCTCACCACATCATAAGCTTTCAATGCTGTCGCATAATCCTTCCGCTTGAATGCGTCATCTGCCAATGGCTTCATAATAGCTTTTCTTTGTTTAACACGACGTCCATCCTAGACAATAAAAAACGAATTTAATGCAACCCAGATTAAATATCTGAATTCTTGAACCAGACGTTAAGGATGATTCATAAAGTTATAAACTTGATATCTAAAATTTTAGCACCAATCAGTTCTATTTGGACATGCTGAAAGTCTCTATTTTAAAAGAGTACTACAGTACAGTAACCTATAGCACTCAAACAATAATTAGTGTGAGAAGCAAGTAAGCTAGTGATAACATACCAGTGGCTTTGCATTTTCTATTTTTGCATGAGAGATTACTCCATCGATACTCCAATTTGGGACAGATGGAATTGGTGAAGTCAAGGGAAATAACATTTCCACTTCTTCCCTGTTATCATTTATTGCGGCAAGCTCTATTGGTAACCTACCTAGCTGCAGAAAGACGGGAATATATTATTATTGATTCATTTCTGAAAATTAAGAGTGCAATGAAAGATCCAGAATTTAAGACGGAGTAGGAAAAAGCATAAACTATAGGATTTAACCTAGGAGACGTATACTCCAAAGTTGCTTAAAGAAAATCAGTAAATGATGCAGATTTATATGCTTGGTACATCATAAAGCCTAGTAACAATAAATTCATATACCAAGATGCAACAAGAATATCTATGGATCCCCTCTCCATTAACATTTAAAAAGAACTAGCTACAATCAGTCTATGAACCAGGTACAAAGTATGTTCTAATGAATCTATCCATGATAGCTGCATATTCCCTCAGTCAAAGAATCAGGTAAGTCGACTGCATGGTCGCCAAAATTCAAACTGGGCCATTAGTTATGATAATCCCTCCAATTACTAATAATTTGACATCGCTGAGTTCTAACATCAACTTTGACCATCGTCTTATTCAAAACATTAGTTCAAATGTGTAAAATTATAAGTTATGGTGTAAATACCTATAGTAATAAATAAAATCATGACAAAATATATGATATTTATCGTACTCTTTTTATAACGTGAATGGTCAAAGACGACACTAAAAGTCAACGGCATCAATTATTTTTTGAACGGAACAATCCCACACAAGTGAAAGTAATTTGAAAATAAGTATGATGGCAATAAATTTGGTAGACATAATTTTGTCATGAATAAGAAGTGGGAATTTAAATTGTTTCACGGGCACGACACTCTTTCACGAACAATTAGCATTGATGCAGTTAGCACGTGTGGACTGCATGATCAACCATGGTATCCGCAACCTTTTATGCTACTATACATTTCTTTGCATAATGATAACGAGCATATTTCAGATTCACGATGTAACAGTCAACAGTAAAAAAAGAAAATGCATATTGATATGGATAAACATGATGGAAGATGAAAACAACCTCCCCTATTTTGTAGTGCAAGTCTAATGCAATGAGAAACGAGCCAAGCACACTGCTAAAACAAATCCCCAGAAAAATCAGAGAAGTTGAAAAATAATATAAATACCAGAATCAGAAGAATACATAGAAAACATACATCATCTGGAGTATTCGGGTTTGCACCAGCCTTTAACAGTAACCGGACATAGTCGGTGTAACCTCCCTGCCCTGTAGCAAATAGTAGAGGAGACAAGAGAGAACCTTTACCATCGACATCAGCACCGGCCTGTAAAAAGAATTATGCAGTAGATTGTTAAGCAAAAGACAGGTAGTTTTGGTAAGCAAAACTATAACAGAAAATTAGTTGGACAAAAGAGTTAAGAAAATACTGGCCTTAATGAGTAGTTTCATGCACTTCACTGAACGATAAACAACGGCAGCATTGAGCGGAGTGTTCCCACTGAAGTTCGTGTTGGGCTGAAAGCAGACATGAGTATTTCCTGTCAGTATCTCGATGAAGAATTAAGGAAACTTCAAAATTCACTGACATGGCCAGTAGGCAACGCTAAGAGGAAATAACGGGGTAATTAAGTTTTACTGTTCTACTTCTACCTTCCAATGAATCTAAGAGTTGTCAACTAAAATGATAATGTGGATCTCTATTGTCATTAAGCTGCAAATATGCAATGATCAGAATTTCTAAAAACAATAGTCAGTGTTGTTACCAAAAAATTTTCTAACCAAGTTTTGTTGAATAAGTATATCAGAAAACATATATGATCAAGTCAGTAAAAATACAATGATCATAATAATATTTTAGAAGAAAAATATGTCCTGAAAGTAAACATTGTTATAAATTCAAGCTTCAAATCTAACTTCTTTCAATTTCAAGAGAAAAACTCCATGAGTTCAAATGCACAAATCATTGTATTAAGGGATACATGGATCAAATAAAATTTTAATCTTGTTTCCTAATAATTTGTTGGGAGAGGCTGTCCATAAAGGAAAACAATTGGGATTGTGACATCTGAATTGTTCGATTAAGTAACATGGTAAACACATATGTCATGTGTCCACATATGAGTAGTTGATCAAGCAAAGAAAAATATCTATCTTCAAAGTCAAAGTAGAATGCTTGTTTATATATCAAGCTTTGCAACTAAATTCTCTCAAGAGAAAAAGATTGAAATGCCCAAACCATTTTTTGTAGGATACTTGGATCGTCTAATAAATCTTCTGTTATCTGTTTCCTAACAATTCAGAGAGCAGCACAAAGAGGAAAACAATTGGGATAGTGTCGTCTGAACTGTTTCGGTAAACACACATGTGTCCACATTATCTGAGTAGTTGGTCAAGCAAAGCAAATATCTACCATCCAAAATTCGGTACAAGACAAGAAAATGAAATTAGAAGAGGATGTGTTATATACATTTGCGTGGTGGTCCAACAATATCTTTGATGTCTTATGCTGCTCATTGACAACAGCATGATAAAGTGGTGTCCCAT
Source organism: Oropetium thomaeum (assembly GCA_001182835.1). Classification (NCBI taxonomy): domain Eukaryota; kingdom Viridiplantae; phylum Streptophyta; class Magnoliopsida; order Poales; family Poaceae; genus Oropetium; species Oropetium thomaeum. The sequence continues at coordinate 953,521 of LFJQ01000051.1, forward strand.
AGCCACAGTCTATGTCCACTGGTATTCCTTTTGCGAGCAGGAATTCCGTTACCATACAGCTTCCTTCGGTAAGTGAGACGAATCCATAAGTCACATGCAACGGAACAGAGTATTACAAAACATAAGCGGAGTGTGCATACAGGCTGTGGCAGAGAGGGCAACCTGAGCACACAGCATGGTGTAGAATTGTGCGGCCTTTTCCATCTATTTTCATTAGATCACCGCCATGGTCAAGAAAATACTTCACGGTAGAAAGGTCACCTGACTGAGCAGCGGCCATAAACGGTGTCGAACCTGCAAAGAAAAGTTTCAAACTCAGAGCATACTCTACACAGTAGAAGCTCCCAAGTGTCAAAGTAACCATATATGATTGGTAGCCAGATAATGGAGTAGTCAGGGAAATACCATCATCGGCAGTCATGTTTGGATCACCCCCTAGTTCCTCTACAAAGTACTTGCAGACATCAAGATGGCCTGCGCATGCCGCGCAGTGCATCACTCCAGTGCCAAATTTGTTGATAGAGAAAATTGCAGCTTGGTCACTGCTCCCATTGCCAAGACTCCTTACAATACCTTCCACAAGATCCCAACATCAGCACATTTAGGAAGCGAATAGACAATATGCTACACACAATCGCAAACCGTAACGGGAAGACGACAGAAACACAACATTTTGCATGACATATTTTTAAAGTGAGTTGAGCAGACAAGACAAGACAAAGACTGCTTTTCATCGCAATTTGCAATAAGTATAAGTTTTAACCTGGACCAGCTGAATGGCAAGCAACTACAAGATTCACCACGCGATTATACAAATATTACACAAATATGACATAAATAATCAACTACCAATACCAAGTATCCATGGTATGGTACTGACTACCGATTGAACGCAGCACATCACAAGCACGAACGCAACTCAGGCATGGTAAAACGTAAAAGCATCAGTAGCTATCAGCAAAACCGAAATCAATTAAGGGAGTTCATCACAGGAGCGTTAAGATGCAGGAGATCAGAGCGATTCATGATCAGTTCGATCCCGTGACGAGGAAGCAACCTTTGATGCACCTGAGGTCGCCGTCCAGGGCAGCCTTGAAGAGCGCGTCCTCACCTGCACCCACATTTATGTAGAGAAGGGCAAAGGGGTTCGCTCGCCGTCAGAAAAAAGCAGCCCCGTTCAATTCAGCGGTAGAGAGGGGGGTGGGGGGAGGGGAGCGCGCGGTCGTACCGTTGCCCTTGACGGAGGTGGGGCGGTAGATGAAGGGTGCCGCCATGGCTCACGATCTCTCGGCGCGTCGTCCGGTGAAGAGGGCGAGGACGAATCTTCCGGCGGAAGGAAATGGAACCCCGGTGCCGCGACGCTGCAGCGTGCAGAGTGGTGGAGTGGGGTTTTAGCTTTTGCTTCTGCCGTGCCTCGCTTTGTTCCAGGGGGGAGGAGATGGACCGGGTGTTGGTGGACCTGCCTCTGAGGTTGGAGTTCGAGTTGGAGCGCGCCAGGACCTGGTGCATGGACGCGGGACACCCCTGCCCATTGCACGGGAGGGACATGGTGGAAGTGCCTCCCACGTCCCATTCGCAACCTCTCACTCTCGAATCTCAAGGTTGACGATATTGTTGGAGCCGTGGTATGTTTATTTGAAAAACGGCCATACCATAAAACCATTGAAAACCCGTTCGAAATTTAAATCATGAAATTAAATAAAATAGAACGGTTTGAAAATGGTTAATCGAGCGATTTGAGCGGTAAACTGCTCGGATTGATAGGCTTACCGCTCAATTTCCTAAAAAACGTAATCGCAGACCCGGAACAATAGCTTGAAAATCGTAGTCCATAGATACTAGACAATAGAAAAACTTATAAAATAGCTTAAAAATAATAAAAAATTAACATAAAATTGTCAATAGTACACAACAAAAAAATTTAATTAAATCATAAAATCACCATTCAAAAAAAATCATAAAATCAAGGAAATAGAGCAACATTACAATTTGAAGCATTTTATGTTCTGAAAACAATGGCTAGTCCCAGCCAAACAACGGAAGCCGTCGTTCGCCACCCCCAAGTCCGCCAAACCACGGCAAGCTACCGCTGCCCCTGAGAAGCCACGCTCGTGCCGCGGCTTGCCACTCCCGGCCGGAGCCCCGCGCGCCTCAACGGGTGTCTAGCCGAGAAACCGCTCGGCTAGCCGTGTGTCCCGTGTGGTAAAACATCGTCTGTCAGCCCGAATCACCGTTCCGTCGTTGGAGGAGGCTCGATCTATGGCAGATTAAAGAGAGCGACGCCGGTGCCGGAGTAACGGAGGTTGGGCAAGTGCGAGTGGTTCTGGTTCAACGGATACAATTTTTTACTTATTCTTTTTTTTTTTACTTTACCTTTCGTCAATTTTTATCCTACTAACCGTGATTATTTTCAACATCTTCTTCCACCAAAATTCATCATTTTTACCTATTTTTTTCATATTTATTTTAAAATTTTTTAAAATTTAAATTTTAGCAAATTTTAAAAACAGAAACCATCCATTCACTAAAACCGTACTGGACCAATTTTTGCGAAAACCGTGAAAACCATCTGATTTGTAATAGTTTTGTGAACCCTGCTCTTGATTGGTTGTGCAACATCCATGTCATGTAGGGCCCCGCGACAAGCGGTGACCGCGGTGGTGATTCCGGACTGTCGCGGATTCGACCTTCAAGCCTTGCTGGGCATGAGCTACGAATGGGAAAGCTACTATACGTTCATACGAAATGGGAAAATTTTGTGGGTGGGTGAGTTTTTGCTACAAATTATCTTATGGGGAAATACCAAACTAGAGGGAGCTTATGAGTGGGTTTATAATTAAGCTTTTTTATTATTTCATCATTTGTCTCCTCAATCAAACATGATTTATTTCATTGACCATTTTCATCAAAGTTCTCCATTTCTCACCTAGTTTTTTTTTTCATATTTCTCTATAATTGTTTTCAAATTTTTAGATTTGACCATATTTTGGGACTGAAAACGGTCCAAACTGGTTTTTCGAAAACCGCAAAGGCGCAAATATTGGTTGGTTTTCAACAGTTTTCGATAGACTGCTAGTGTTGAGCACTACAGTAGTACTCTTTTTTTTAAAAAACACCGTACAGACATAGACACTCATATATACGTAAATTCACCCCTATGAATATATATGAGCGTCAACGATAAACTGAGCCTGTTGTTCTTGAGATTCACGAAGTCACCACAAACGCCTTGCTGTCGATGGGGACATCGCCTATCACTGAAAGAATAAATAAATAAGCGTAAAACCACTCATTCTGTATCATGTTCTTAGGTGACGTAATCTAGTTAGGCGTCTCAGTTCGAAAGAGATACGGTTAGAAATATGCAGACATTTGCATATCTATAACTGTATCTATTTCAAATTGTCCATATTTTTTGGACAACCCGAGGATGCGTAGCTAGGGTTAGTTTCCATGGTTTGCTCCAATCCGAGCTAGAGTTTTGGCATCCTCTCCCTGTTATTCTCTGGATACACAATCTCCTTATAAGGACGAGTTTTTGGCAGCATGCTTTCGATAGGTCACATTCTGCCAAAGAGCATGTACGAGTCACATAAACTCCTTCGTGCATTTAAGATGCCTTATGAGCATATATATGCTTGTCTTAAAGGGCGCAAGATTTAACCAAAGCGATCGGAATGGAAGTTGACGAGGACGATGGAGATGAGTGCAAGACGTAAATGACTTATAATTACTTGAGCGATTACTTTTAGGCATAGGCAATGATGATGAAGACAACATTGCTGCTTCACATAGTGATGCTTATTTCGACATGGTTGATAGTGATGATGAGACGTATGACCTACCTATTCCCGATTATGATGATTATTTCCAATACGTGTAATACTTTGTTTTTTATAATTATGTTTTAATTATTTTGCATATCTTTTTAAGTATGTTTTGTTATTTTTACTTACCGATTTACTCTTTGAGACGCAGGTGATTAAAAAAAGATGGTGAGTGAAAGGTTACCAAAGAGGGCTGGCTGCAGCTGAGGAGCTGTTGGAGTTGTTGAAGAGGAGGAAGAGGAACCGCAGGATGGAGTCGTCTCCTGTACCAGCGTCGCCTGAGGTGGAGGTGGCACAGTCGGACGATGAGGAGCAGGAGGACGAGGCGGCAGGGGTTCTGCTACCTCAGGGGTCTACCTACGAGGTCTGTCGAGCCTCCCTCAGCGACCGATACCTCTGGAGAGATGCATGATTATTCGACCCACTGAGCAAAGGTAAGAAACTTTAGATGTTATCACAACTTCATCATTTGATATGTTAAAATTTCATAATACAAACTATTAGTTTTTCTTAATCGCTTGACCAGGAATTGGATAATTTTGGCTGCAGGTGCTGACAAATGTCTTCCCAATGGCATTCTGGGGCTTTTATGTAGGGAAAACTTCCCTGGTCTGGTTATGCACGCCTAAGTATTGGAGCCGGCCTACACGTTTGACCACTACGTGGCCGTCCCTGATGCACCAAATCGTGATAATAGGGTATTCCCCAATAAGGTGGCGCGGGTAACGGGCGAGCTGTGGGTAAGTCTTCTCGCACTCCATTGCTCACAACATTGTATTTATTGGCCATTTTTGAAATAGTGACTGGATACATCACGTATGCTTGCAGGATTTCCTCAGATGCGAGGAGGGATATCAGGACAGGGCGGCTCGTGTGGTTCACAAAGCATGTTTCAAACTCGTGAAGGACATGCATTACGAGGCGCATGTCCAAACCGTCGTAATTTACTATGGGTGACACAAGAAACATGAAGCTTACCCAGGACCAATACGAACACGTAAATATAGGACATGAATACTAAATTCTTCTGAGATTAAGTACGCTTCATTTGATCTATCTTACATGACATATATTTGATGACATGTAGGTGCCTCCGTGGTGGTGCGTCCAACATCTCCACGCCTGGAGAATGATGGTGGACAAGTGGTGCGCCGACGAGTGGGAGGAGACGCACGACGCTTGTGAAGAGCGACTTTTGATGATGCCAGGTGCACCACACCATCAAGGCAACCTTTGCTTCAATGAATATGGCGTTAGATGGGTACGCGAATTTATTTATTCAAACACTCAAGTCTGCATAGTTTTTAATCATCTTGTTGTTTCTCTTAAAGTCGATGTCACATGGTGGCTAGCCTTGCACTCAGTACAAGGCATGGGCTTTATCCCATAAGGGCAAGGCGATGTCCGACGTCGACTACAACCCAGAGGACCCGCCCGAGGCGTATAGCAATGCCTTCATTCACAGCCGCCTCAATGCATACACGTCGATGGCAAAGGAGGTACATAGACTAGAATACGATCCGAGCACTCATGACCTCGATGGAGAAGTTGTCATGAGGGTGGGAGGAGGCAAGAGGCACGGGCGGTACTGCCTTGGCAACGACACACTCGGCCAGTACTCCCACTCTATCCCAGATTCAAGCAAGGAGCAGTAGCAAGCCCGATCGTGTGCCTCGTCAGCACTGGGTGGACGAACTCTAGGTTGTTTCTGTATTATTCGTGGTTCATTGATTGTTACATACCTTACCTTATCATTGTAACGTTGGGGTGAAATATTGTAGGCCCAACTAGAGAGGAGAAGAGGGCACGAGGGGAAATCGTGGCAAAGATGGAGGCCGAACGGCAGAGGTTTGAGCAGATGTTTCAGTACGTGACTAGTCTTGGTGCCGCTATAGGTCGACCTCTGCCACAATTTGCAGTCACTCCACCTCCACTTTAATAACTCATGTGAGTATGAATGATTTAGTTTGCCTATTCCTACTTAACTCCATATCTTGTCTCCAACCTCTTCTCTTTTGTGCATAGGCAATCGGAGGCATCGAATGACCCTCTTCACCTGAGAGATTCGTCGACGTGGAATGCTAGACCTCATCTCCCCCGAGACTCCATGATCATGTTGGTGCTTGTCTGTAGTTATTTATGTCATTCACTTGTGTTTGTTTATATGATGAACTTATGCTTATGCTTGTGATGCACTCATGGTTATGTTTGTGTCCTTATTGTGATAAATGTGATGGACTTGTCAACTTATCGTCACATTCGTGATTCATGTGATGGATGTGGCATATTTTGTGATTTATGATGGATGTGTCGTATTTTGTGATTTTATGTGATGGATGTGCCATATTTTGTGATTTATATGATGGTTTTGTCATATGTTATCATTTGTGATTCATGTGATGCTCGATTGCCAATACACTCGGCCAAGAAGAACAATTCCCAGATTTGGGAACAGCCTGGCCGAGTGCAAAAAAATTGCACTCGGCAAAGGCGTCTGGTCTTTGCCGAGTGCCCTAGGGTGACAATCGGCTAGGAGCCGTTAACGGCAGTTGCGTCGTTAACAATACCTTTTCTTTGCCGAGTGACTAAAAATACACTCAGTAAAGATTTTGGTGAGTGCTTGACAAAAAATACTCGGCAAAGACCTCTTTGTTGGCACCTGGTTTGGCAAGTGTTCTTTGACGAGTGCTGCCGTCGACAAAGTCTTTGCCGAGTATTTGTTGAGTGTATGGTTTCATAACAAAATTTCAGTTTACAGCTACCAAACATCCAAAATAACATCAAGATAACACCATATTGATCAAAGGTATATCAAGCCATGTCCATCCAGCTTCATGACAACACGTGAGAGAAAATGGGACAGGATAATATGGTCAACATTGAACTATTTTCTTTTATTATAGGGCAATTGAGATGATGCGGTGTCCTATACACAAAATAATGAAAATCGCAGTGTATGTTGAAAAAAAAATCTTTGGTGGTGTCCTACAGACCAAAGTGGCTTTTAAAGATGTCTCTCACACACAAAGAAGAAACAAAACTTTAGTTAGGACATATATTAAATTGTGTTGTTAGAATAAAAACTTCAGTTCAGAGCACGTAAAAATTTTCACTAGAAATTTAAAATTAGAGAATGTATACAAGTGAGTATTTTTTGTATCGGACTTATCAAAGCACGCTAGGTTCCTTGCCTCCCACAGTGCCTAACATAATATAGACAATGCAATTATGTAATATTCCTCACAATATATAGTGATAATTTCCGTCCCTATGCTTTGTTTCAACAAGAGCAGATACGTATATTTTCTTTTGTAGTACTATCTCCGATTGTTAATTCCTGACACCATATTTTTTATCATTTAATAGCTTATGAAAAATATATGATAAACTTTATATGTTTAACTAGCAAAATGTCCGTACGTTGTAACAGAAACATAAACAATTTATATAATTAATCCTATATAGTTAATATATCTCAGATTTTATTTAATATTAAATCCTATAGAGTCTGGTCCGATGACTCCAAGGGGTGACTTTAATCACCGATGAACATCACGATTTCAGCAAAATATTAAGTAGCAGAGATGTTAGATCTCGTTTTATATTACATCTCGTAGAGTCTGAAACGATAATTATTATATTATATGTTAATTCTATTTTATATTAGATTTTGCTAGAGTTCGGTCTGATGACATCATGGGGTGCATTCACCTTCATGAACATCACGGACTTAGCAAAGTTATTAAGTAAGTAGTGATTATTTTTCTTTTTAATTTGTATCTTTGGAATTATTTGGATTCTTTTTTTTTCTTGGTGACATCACGAGGTGTACTTGTATATTGAAAACGTGTATGTTAGATTGTTTCTTGTAATTATTTTGAAAACCCATCGTGTTGGTGTTGTAATCAGGTCGGCATGCTTAAATTATTGTAATCACTTTGAAAACTTAATGTGGATCCGTACTATTAGATGTTGTGACAATCTTATGTGAGTCCGTGCTTTTTGATAGGTGAACCCAAAATATAGAGGACGACAACAATAGCTTTAATTATTAGTATAGAGAAGTATAGAGATTATGATTTATTTTATTATTAAAAATATTTAAATCATGATTTATAATTTTATATATTTAAATAATTTTTTACGTAAGACGAACGGATAAATTTGATTTTAGAATTTGAGCAAATTCGTCGCTAAACCGAACCCAAACCCAGATCCAACAGACATGGAAAGGAAACCGGAGGAGAGAGACCCATCCTTGGTCCGCGCCGTTGTTCCTGCATTGGTGCGTGCGCAAATATAAGGCAGCTCGCCCCACGCCTTCCTAGGAGTTGGAGTCCTCGCCTCCCCCAATCCCCTCTTCTGATCGTCGCTCGTAATCCCCCCAAACCCTATCGGATCCGTATCATCTGCCTTTCGCAGCCTATGGCAAAGTTTGCATTAGCTAATAGCAGCCGCTGATCACACGATCAACGTGGCCGCAAAATACGTTGATTAAGATCCTATTTGGAGGGAAATAATAGGAGTGAGGAGGCTGTTTGGAAGAGAATAATCTGGAAAAAAAAACAGAACTCATTATGTTTGGAAAGAATCTAACGTATTACTTTCACAATTGCCATGAAAACTGATTCTATTAAACTGCAGATTAGTGCCACGACAAATTCCAATATTTGATTACAATATTCAGTCCCTACGTTCGTCTAAATATTCAAATAAACAGTCATGAAAACAATGCACTACAAACTGACATGCAATGCTACTACTTGTATGAATCTGAACAAAGCTACAGACAATCATTGCTGCAATGCCAGGAAAAAGTGACCCTTCAACTGAACTCTTGATAATCTGAATATCCCTGTAAATCAAGGAAGTCAGATAAATATATAAGAATGCTTAAATATAATTTTAATGAATGATCTAGTGATCAGATCCTTACCATCAACAACTGCGTAAAGCTACCATTGAATCCATGATCATGCACTGAATCCATCGGCTGTGATTGTGTTGCTCCTGTCTCCTTCCCTCCCTGCATTATTATGACATTGTAAGTCATTAATTCACAAACAACAAAAAAAAAAGAGTGTTTGTGGCATGCCTCTGAACTTTGTCCTATGGAGCTCTCCTTGCTTCTTTTGTGCAGTTTTTCAGTCCAGGTTTTGTGATGGGGCAAACGACAAACGAGATAAGGAGAGAACAGAGGACTCTATGTGCTGGTACCTTTTGGTGGCAACGTGCTTCTCGTCGCCCGTCGGCGACCTTCACCGCAACAATTTTGTGATGGATCAAAGAGGAACAAAAGAACAGAGGAGAGGAAGAGTCGATGTGTTGGCAGGCAGCTTTTGGCGGCAAATTACGGGTCCTTAATGATGGGCTTTGTTTTTCCCCGCCAGGACTCTGATTTTTTTTTTCCCTCTGATAGGATCCTTAAGCACCGTATTTTGCGGCCACGTTGATCACGTGATCAGCGGCTGCTATTAGCTAACGCCAAACTTTGCCATAGGCTGCGAAAGTCAGACGATCCCCTGCTCGCCGCCGCCTCCGATGGCCACGGACGCCGTCCCACCGGGCGCCCGAGCGCCGATGCCGGTCGAGTGCCGCCGTTGGCCGCGGAGCCCGTCCTCGCGCCGACGCCGGTCGCTGTGCTGCTGATGGCCGCGGATGCGGCAGAAGCTGTCCTCGCGCCGATGCCAATCGTGTCGCAGCCAATGGTAGCGGAGGATGATGCCGCGGCCGTCGTAGTACCTGCTCGCCGATGGCCCCGAACGAGGCCGTCGTCCCAACGCCTGTTGCACTTGCACCGCCGCCGCTGCCAGAGGTAGCGGAAAGTGATGCCGAGGCCGTTGTAGCACCTATACTACCGCCGGTTGCCTCGCCGATGGCCACGGACGACGCCGTCGTGCCAACGCTTGTTGCAGTTGCATCGCCGCCGCCAGTGGTAGAGGAAGATGATGCCGAGGCCGTCGTTTCACCTACACGACCGCCGGTCGCGGCGTCACCAACGGCCGCGGACACGCCGACGCCGCCATCGTGCCAATGACTGTTGCAGTTGCACCGTCGCCGGAGCAAACGGTAGCAATGGTGAACCCGCGCCGATCTCCCTCTCTCCGTCTCTCGGATAGTTCGTCCATGTGTTCCAATTCCTTGCATTAGCCGATCGCTTTTCGGGGTTTTGGGTGGGTTTTGGTGTGTAAGCGTGCCTACTTTCAGCTACAGCCAGTTCATGGCTTGTCTTGTTGCTCTACGATATCTAATGCACAGTTCGTTGACCTCACCTTGCTTGTCTCGTTCATCAGAGTCCGTCTATGACTAATGCTGAAGAGGAAGTGCCTTTACAAGCCGAAAGTCACAAGGTATAGAAGTATAGAACCCAGATCAATTAAACCCAACTGAAGTTTCTATATTTCTCGTTGTTTGTGGCTAAATCTGATTAATTTTGTCACCGCCCACTTGATCCGCACAGGCTAATAAGTATATAGATGAACTGATCCCTTCGGTTCAGAAATCCCGTGCCATGGTATATTTTGTCCTCATTCCATTATAAAGCTGCTAAATTTTGGGAAACAAATTTCTCTGATATTTAAGATGATGATTTACATACTGTTCGTGGCTAAATTTGGGTTCCTCTATATGTTTATATAGGTCACTGATGTGAAGGAAAATGAAATTAGTCTTTGCTCTTTGGAACCCTCTACCGACTGTGAACTCAATCATGGAGTAAATAATAATCTCAAACTTGTTTTCTGCTTTGCTTTATACGAGTTCATAGACCATTCTTTTCCTCTAGTGTTTTCTTTCACCATATATTTTTTATTTATTTAGGACATTTGCAAGCAGCCCGAGGAAACTGATCCTTTGGACCATTCAGTGTCACGCAATCAGCAGCCTATGGTATTCCAGCTTCATCATATGTCATGTCTCCGGTTCATCAGCCATCCAGTTCCGATTAGTAACTTTGATCTATTTATCCTTTCTCATTGTGTATTTGTGTGTTACTCTGCACCACTATCTAGGCTTCTTTTGATGAGGACGTCCAGAAAAGTGGGACACAACAGCAATTGCCAAGTCTTTCGTGCCAACAAAAAAAATCCCATGGTGCGTCATTTTTGTGTAGCTTATCTGTAAAAATAAAATTCCTTCTTAATGATGATGAGCTTTGGCCTTCTCAACAACATTGTGCTTTTCTTTAATTATATTCTTGTCCTCAGTTGGGTCGTGATGAAAACGATGAAAGGCAGGATATTGCACCGGCCGAATCTATTGATAAGGTTTTATACGTCCTCCCATGTTTGCCACATTCCTTACCCCCTTATCTTGTCACCTGCTACTCTAAATTAAATAACGTCTTATATATTTTTGAGTGATTTAATTTTCATTAATGTGATTGTCCTTATGTTGCCCCGTACTCATGACTCTTTCGAAGATGATGAGAAATATGCTAAAGCCTATGCAATATATATGCCAATCCATATTTTTTATTAACTGTAGTATATCAATTTTCCCTTAATTTATAATTATAACAAGCAGCTACGTGTTACTTTTAAGGTTGATGGATCCTAGACGACAGATGAGAAATTTGCATGGGGAGGACGTGTGCTACATGGACCTAAAATTTCACAGTAATTGGGTATGGATATTGCAGTAAACACTGATTTCAAGTTTCTGCAGAAATATTGAACTTTCTCTTCTAATGAAAAGGTTCAACTCAACCGGAAAGAAAAAGCTGTTCATTTACTAGGATAGGAACTGCCATGCCTACCCACCCACAGCAATATAGAGATAAATATTCATGTTTTACTTGCTTTACAGGACACTGGTGATCGTCACAATCATTCCCTTATAAGGATATCTGATGACCAATGTGGTCATAGAGATGAAAGTGATCATATTCACGGTCATGATGCTCACTCAATTTTCCATGGAAGAGATAGAAGATATGGATGTCCATGTCGTCATTGTGATTATCGAAGATATCATAGAACTAGCGGCCATCAATGGTGGTCTGCTCATAGTTCAAACCGTCTCATGGTAACCTATATATTTTTCTGTTGTACAAGTCCGAATATTACCATCTTTGATTTGCTTGGCTATTTAATCTTATTTTTACATTTTTCATTTTAGACCTTTGTCATATCTATTTGTAAACTTCATATTTTAGATACCCTTAATAGTAAACCATCTCTTTTCTCTTTGTACAAGCCCTTGTGTGCATATATCTTATGATTCAAACATTTGTCATGTCTATTTGTGGCATGGCAGTTTTGGATCCATTAACAGAAATTTACTTTTACTTTGGTGATCCTTCAATTAGTTATTTTTTATTTTGAATTTTGAAATTTTTGTTGATTATTTTTTTGAATTTTGTTTTGACATATTCCACTTCTTTCTTCTATTATAGGAAATAACAAGGGAACGATGGATCCCTTCCAAACCAGGTCTTGAGCATACAAGTCATGTCTCTCCTAAACTGGGACTTCAAACGGAGAAATACAATGTGGTAAGCATGATTATTTTTGCATTTGAGTTTTTTTGTTTTCAAATTAAATCAAATATTATTATTACTATTTTTTACAGGGGGCTGCGTTATCTAATCCTCAAAAGTGGACATGTTTCCTCAATTGCATTCTCCAGTGTATGGTTCATACCATTCCTCTTGTGTTGAAGCTTCAGGAAGCTGATCGTCCTGATCCATGTTTCCGTAAGACATTTAGATTAAATATAAATTCAGCTTTTATCTGTCATGCCCTCTCTGATTCTTATTGTGTGATTCATTATGATTTTGTAGGTGATGATCCCATCGGGTTCTGCTGTTACTGCTCCTTAAAACAGCATGCTAATGAATCTATCAAGCGCTCCGGAAGTGTTTTCTATCCCATGAGTTTGGTTGATGGCCTGAATGGTATGTATGCTCGATTATTTGTCTGTGCGTATAAGATTCATCATTGATAGTGTGGGGTTCGCATGTCATTGAGAGATATTAGCTTTCCTGGTGCCTTTTTTCTTGTTATTATTAGAAACTTTATTACACATTTAGAATTACATACATGAACATTGAAATGCATGACTCAATATCTCTCCTTCCACAAATATTTGACGCTGTTGACTTTAGCATCGTCTTTGGTTATTAAAAAACAGGTATGAGAATATCATTTTTTTTTTATGATTTGTTTTATCATTGGACATCATTTGAAATATGACTTATAAGTTTGAACATTTGAACTAATATTTTAAGTAAGATGAATAGTTAGAGATGATGTTAAAAGTCAATGGTGTCAAGTATTTATGGAAGGAGGGAGTATACTTTTTTTTTTATCGAACACGCAGGAGAGCTGCGTATCTTTGGATTATAGGAAAGAAAATAGTCCATACAAGCCCCCTCAGGCTTGGACTAGAGCAAGAGGGGCTGAGCGACACAAAATTGTCTTAGAAAAACAGAGACAAAATACGACCCAGCAGAGTCAAGTTTAGGCTTGACTTAACAACCGACCCAGCCCTAAATCCTTAAGACCGCGAGCACCGGCAAAAGTCCAGAGCTGCGCCTCTAGTTTCAAGCTGTCCAGGCAGCCTGCACCGATGGCGTCGAGCCCTCAAACACCCCAGCATTCCTGTGTTTCCAAAGTGACCACGTGCCCAGAATGATCAATGTGTTGAGACCTTTCCTGTTTGTTTTAGCGACCTGCTTGCTCGCGTTATGCCACCAGTCTGCGAATATCTTGTCGTTGTTGTTAGGAGCAAGTCGTTGAAGAGAGAACACAGCCAGCAGTTTGTACCAGAATTCTTTTGAGAACACACAACCGACCAAGATGTGTTGTACTGTCTTATCCTCTTGATCGCATAAAACACACTGGGATGGATGGGGAAGGCCTCGCTTTGAAAGTTGATCTGCAGTCCAACATTTATCTCTTATAGCCAGCCATAGGAAGGTTTTACATTTCGGAGGAGCCCATGATTTCCAGAGCCGGTGCCATGGTTCAAAGGGGATCGATCCCAGGAAAAATAATCTATAGGCCGACTTAGAAGAAAAAATACCGGAACTGCTATGCTTCCAGCGATGCTGATCTTCCACTTCTGTAAGGGAAAAATTCTCTACAACATCCCATAATATTAGGTACAATTAAACCAAGAACTGACAGCCCTCCTCTGATATCTCTAACCCAGATACGATTGTCCAGGGCTTGTTCCACAGTCCTAGAACTGAATACCCGTTTGGGCACAGCCGCCGCCACTGTTGGTGCAAGGTCAGAAGCTGTGCGGCCATGCAACCATCTGTCTGACCAAAAAAGAGTGTTCCTTCCGTTTCCCACCTGTGTAACCAAAGAGATAGCAAACATAGCCCGAGCATGATAATGTGTTGGGATTTCCAAACCTGCCCATGGACGACCAGTATACTTTAAAAGGGTAATGATAGTTTAAACTGAATATAATACTTAGAAATGATGTGCAGCAATATCACCGGATTTTGAGAAAGGAGTACAACAAGATGCACAAGAGTTACTCCGTTGCTTGCTTGATAAATTAGATGAGTCCTCTATGTCTCCCAGCTCATTGGAAGAAACCCCTTCCACCGAAGGTGGCATCGCAAAACAAATTTTTGGTGGATCTCTGAAAAGCCAGGTTGTACATACTACTGATCTTTAATTTCATTTTTCTTACAATGATCTCTCCATTGACGTGCTTTTACTAGAGACTAATAAACTTAATTTCTCTTTTTGTTTAGCTTCATTGCCCACAATGCGACCACTGCTCAGATAGAACTGAACCTTTTCTTGATCTTAGTTTGGAAGTCAACATGGTAGAAACTCTGGTAGATGCCTTGGAATCATTCACAAAGGTTGAGGTTATTGAAGACGTAATGTGTGATGGATGTAAATCCTGTGTTCATATGGAGAAGCACCTCGAGCTACAGCAAGCTCCAGAAGTTCTTGTAATCCATCTCAAGCGGTTCCTTAATTCTGGAGAGTCCATATCGAAGATTCCTGGATATAGATTCCTTCATGTGAAGTACATGTCATTGCTGCATATAGATTTCTTCATGTGTGCCGTGGACGATGTGAGTTCCTACCTGTCTCTTCTAGTTTTATTGTTTATTATAAAAATATTTCCGAGCCTTTGTTCTTATGGTGTATAACGTTGTTTTCTTTTTTAAATTTTTGCAGGAGCCCCAAAAGTATGATTTGTATGGAGTTGTGGAACACTGGGGCGGTTATGTTAGGGGTCACTATATTTGTTATATACAATCGTCCCAAGAGGATTGGTACAAATTTGATGATCATAATGTAAACCATCTGCTGGAGTAAACATACTATTGTTTGTTTCTTCAATGTTGTGTCATTATTTAGTCACATGGCTGACACGTGGCATTTCGCTATGTAGGTGTCCAGGTGTTCTGAGGAAGAGGTTCTGAAGGTTCTGAACAGTACAGCGTATCTTCTTTTCTATATGAAGCAAGGTTCGTCTCAATGGTTCTCTACCTTGCTCGAGAAAGAGAGCAAGATTCCAGCGGATGGTTTGGCAGAACAAGGTCCTGGCGAAGTTCACAAAGATAAGGAAGAGTCCGCAAGTTCTGATGGGCCAGATGGTTCAGATGGCTTGGATGAACCGGTAGAGGATGAAAATGGGCCTAGCTTGGTAAGAGCTGCAAATGGCAATATCTTGTCGGATGAACCGGAACAAATGCAAGAAGGCTGCTGTCTGAGGGTAATATCAGGAGAAACGCAGGAACTCAGCTGCATTACTGGATCAGGCGAAAAGAATATCAGGTGGAACACAGGAACGGAGCCACTGGAAGCCAAGGAAGATGCTAGACCAACAGGATCACTAAACGAACTGAAGAGAAGCGCACAGCTGGGAGCTAACACAGGCACCCAGGAAGGCGGCTCACGAAGAAACAATCTCAACGCTATCCTGCTCCGAAGAACATCTCTTCAGCCGTCTAGAAAAACATCTCTGCACGGTAACTGATGATTTTCTCTTTATTTGTAAGAAAATAAAGAAAAAAGGTCCTTCTGAAGCATCATCTGACTTACCGCCCTTGTTCTCATTTTTTGGATAGAGGATGAAACGGTGGGTTCTTCTGCTGACTTCTGGACGCGCAATAGCCCTGAGAAGAAAACAACAGTAGAGAGTTCCAGCTCCGACGAAGAGGACGAGCCGAGAAACGGCAACAACTGCAATAGAAAGGGCAGGTGCCACTCTGTGTAATCCACTCGATAAGTAGCTTTCCATAAGAGACATCTTAGCGTGTGTAATCCGGAGCCACTGCTGTAACTAAGAACCATCCACTCGATATATATCACAACTTGTGCTAATGTAAGTTACCTTAGATACCATGAAATATCTCCGTTTTTATTTTGTTGATCCTTTCTAATACAAATTTATACTAAAAAGAATCAACAAAATAAAAATAAAGGTAGTATCCTTTTTTTATCCTCAAACTGTTGAGAGGACGAAAGTATTAGACGTATGAATTGTAATAGTACGACCCGTCCCTTTTTTTAGCCTTGCATACAAGATTTATTTATCTTTACTCCCTGTGCGTGCAGGTGTCCGAGAAGAAGGTAGAGTATCTAGTAGGAAGAGAAAGCAGAGAAAGGCCCAATCAGCAGTTGACGAAGAGGTCAAATCATCAAGGAGACAGAAGAGGAAGCATAAGCATCGTGCAGCAGAAAGATCCTTGCATCCATTTGGCCGGAGACCATGGTTTTCGATAAAATCCAAGAGGCGGCGGCTACGGTGATGACATCCAACCCACCGTACTATTTTGTACTACAACCTATAGTATATCCCAGCAGTGAATTCTTACTTTTCGTCGTTCTGCGTTTTGTACCAAGACATTTGCGCACTTTTCTGTTACATCTGCAATCGTGGGATTTACAATGAAAATTGCACTGCTAAATGTCCACAACTAACAGCATTCAAAGTCAGCCTGGGTTCTGAGATACATACTATCTAAAGTTACAGTGCTTTGTAAGGTTTTACAAATTCAAGGTACATTTTGGTACTATAATCGTCCTTTTTGTCTGAAACAGAAAAAAAAACCAAGGGCAAAAACACTTGCTTAACATGTCTGTAATTCGGTACAGCATTCAGTTCAGTCCTTTTCACTACTTTCACTTTAGCTTTTTTTTTTAGACATCTAAAAGCTCCTAAACACTTCAGAAAATTTAAGGAGACTCCACTTAAAAACTCAGAGGATGCGGTCCTGAAGATCAGTGATTATGTTGGATGCTAAAGAAGTCAACTTCTTCCCAGTTTCCCCAGCCATGTTCTTGAGTGAAGACAGATCCTGAGTGGCCTATGGAGATAAAACAACAAGATGTTTGCTTTGTCCAATGTCGATCAAGGAAATAAAACCATATCCAGAATGTTCGTTACCTGGAATGAGATCCGATTAATCAAATCTGAAGCATTGAGATCCATATTAGAAGTATTCGGCTGATAGCCAAAGAGATCAGCACTCGATATAGCCGAGGAGCCCTACAATACGGCAAGGAAAACAAAGTATTGTCAGTAAATAAGGCACCGGGAGGTTGGGCAAGCACTAGAAATGTCGAGCATGGAGAATCGGCCTAGTGACTTCTAACTTCAGAGGTTTCAAGTTGTGCTCTACACAGCAACTAGCCTGTGTAAATGTTGAACAGGAGCTATACACATTTTTACAGTCAGGCTATGCTACTATAAGGCTGACTAGAGCCAATAACCAGGCATAAGAACAGACAAAACTTGAATAATGCTTAGGTCCTCGGCAGTATGATTCAAAAAGAGGATAATGCATACTAAAATATGATTCAGAACATATAAAATATTATGAAAATTCATGCTTTCGTTGTCACACAATGTCCAGGTGCATGTAAAATAACTTAACATGACCTTAAGAAATGGGCTCAAAAGCTTAAAGAGCATACCAGGTCCATACATAAAGGCTTGTTCAAAGAAAATCAGGGATAACCTTGATAATATAACATCTAGTATGCCATATTAATACTTACAGAGAACTTTTGGAGCGAGAGTTGAGCCTCCTTTTCAAAAACGTCCTGATTACCGAAAAATTGAGAAGATGAAATTGACTTCGCATTTGAGAACTTTTGCCTTGCTTCATTACTTTCGTCAGCCTGGATATCATTTCAATCAATTACTTCAGGGTTGCTAAATAAAAACTCAACAGAAGAAAAATGCTAGCTAGGTTAGGCTATTCTCTAAGAACGTGGACTAACATTTTAACCTATATAATATACACTTTATAGGTTATCTACATGATTAATTGCACACATAACCACTTGCTCTCAATAACATGCCGAGGAATCCACCCCCCCCCCCCCAAAAAAAAAAAAGGTTAAACAACTGGCTACTAATGTTTTGACCTAGGGGGTCATTGATCGTCAATCCTCTGGATTCTGTTTGCTGATACATTAGTGGAATGTGAATCATACTGATATACAACACATGCAGAACATAAATTCCACCAGCCAGTAGTATAGTAACACAGTTTATTCACTCAAATCAGTACACCCAACCTAGGAGTAGATGTTACACGAATCAAAGACAAATGCTTCCACACGAATACATGACCATTCGTCTTATTTAAATATATAAAATTATAAGTTATGGTTCAATCTTTAGTGCTAATGCAAATTATAACAAATATATGATATTTATCATTTTTTTATTGAATAAGGCAAAAGGTCAAATGTGATGTTACAAGTCAACATCGACAACAATAAAAAACCGGAGGTAGTACCAGATATGTGCAACTAGTTCTCTTCTGCCTTTAAGATCTTATTTGGTACATATATATAACTTGAAGAATTAAACACAGCAGGGATCAAATATAATATGGTTATCAAATAAAACATAAATTACCTGTACTTTGGATGAACTGGATGTAGGCTTTTTCTGATATCCACTATCCATCCCAAATTCAGCAAAAAAGTTTGAAGACTTCGGGGGTGCAACATGTCCGATCATCTGGTTGTCTTCTGAACTGTTCCCGGCAGAAGGTGCATTTTCTACATATTCAAATCGGGAAATATGAGATTTGCTCCTTGCTGTAGTACTTTGAGTCATAGGAGGCTGGACAGGAGCTGGCTCTTCAGGCTTCTGCTCATACAGGCTTTCACTTGGCTACAAAAAATACAGAGATTATCAGAAGGAATGTTCCAGTCTATTTGACATACAAAAGAAGAAAACTTGAATGTTGAAGTTCATAAGGAAAATAGAAATGAATGTGTTAATATAGCTAGTCATCTTTCTCCAAGTTTTTAGGACAACTAGAGAAAACAGACCTCATGACTATCAAATGAAAAACTGCGAAGGGCTCAAATTGGGGCTATAATTTCTCAAACTAGGGAAGCATTACACGTCATTTACAGTGCATAGAGCATACTTTTGATGTAAGCTTCCGTGCACCAAGTCCACCAGTCTTACTTCCAGGCTTCTTTGAACCGACAATCGGTTTCTTGAAAGAATGGGTCGGTGCTCTAGGTGAGCGAACAATTTCAGGCTCAGTCTTCTCATCTACGTTTTCTTTTGATGTCTCTGTCAGCTTGGGATCTGAAAATGCAGAGGCTTGATTCGAAGCCGGCGAACCTGCAACTGGTGAGGATGGCCAACTATTATTGCCATCTTCTGTTGAGCTTTTAGCGACCTCTTTAGAGAGCAACTGACGGTATAAGGCAGCAGCTCGTGAAGTATACTTTGCTTCAATTTTTCCACCATCTGTCCAACCATGCTGCTTAAAGAATGCTTGCGCACGGTTGTTTCCTCCATAAACCATCATTTTCAACTGCTCCTGAGTCCATGAATCCAAATTTGTTGACCTGCATAATACAGCAATGTTTTTTAAAGTATTGATCAAGTCATTTGAAGACCTTTAGTGCGAGGCACAAATGTTTCTAAAGAAAAAAAAAACTTTAACTTTGGACATGTTAATTCATAAGATACATGGTCAGGATCAGGAGTAAAATAGTCTACAACAGATATCAATTCACATATTGTGGGCCAGTAAAGTCCTGTAACAGAAAAGAGATACATGACAACGAAACATGCTGATATGCCCATATGCACAAAGATTGTAAGTTTCTGATACTGATATCACTCAGGATCATCAGAGGAAACTGTTCTTATATACATAAACGTACTATTTATCAAATTAATTCAAGCAATCCGAAAAGCATACCAGCATGTGTTCACCTGAAATTTTTTAACACCCTAATTTTTTTAATTGAAACACACATATGCACAACAAAATTGTAATCAGTCAGGCCTTTTTGCTTGGAGTATTCAGTCAGGCCTACATTCAGTACGCGACCATGTAATACCAATATCTGTTTATATAAAAAGATGCTCAGCTGTACACATGCGCACGTGAACGAGAATCAGGCAGCCACTGAGCAGGGGAAATTAGATTACGTACTAACATAATCCGAGCCTTAGAAGGCAGACAGAGGCACTGGCCACGCGCCCACATACGTGGCCGGCCGGGAGGGAGGGAGGGAGGGAGAGAGAGAGAGAGAGAGAGAGAGCACAAGAGGTGAGGCGCAGTTACCTGACGAAGGAGACGTGGACGCCGAGGCTGCGGTGCACCGCGGAGCAGTCGATGCAGAGGAAGACACCGTAGGTGACGGACGCCCAGGTCGGGTTCTTGGCGTTGCAATCGAAGCACATCTGCGCGCGCCATCACCATCGGAAAATCGCAACGGTGAGAAAAAAAAAGAAACAATAATAATCATACACACGCAGAGACAGTAAGAGAGAGGAGAGCGCGATCAAAGGGGGCCGGCGTCTCGTGCCGAATCCACAACGAAATCAAACGGAACGTGGATCCAATTCCTGCTCACCTTGTTGTCGGATTTGGCACGGAGCTTGCGGAAGACGGCGCTCTTGTCGGCGAAGGCCTCCGTCGCCATCTCGCCCGACCCCGACCACCTGCACACCGTGATCGAAACGAATCGAGCGGAACTGGCCCCCCGGGCCGGAAGCTGTTCCTGACCTCAGCTCGCTCGATCGATGGAAGGATCGATCGACGCGGGCGAGGGAGGTGGCCGGGTGAGCCTGAGGGGAGGAAACGAAACGGAAAAAAAGGTGGAGGCGAGGAGGAAGAGGAGGAGGGAGGAGCCGAGGAAAAATGGTGGTGGAGGTGGACGGTGCTGCCCCTCTCCGCTTTGCGTGCGTGTGTGCGTAGTAGCGTGGTGTCCTGCTGCAGGCGCGTCTCTCGACGGAAGCATAGTGGAGGACGGAGCGGCCACTGCTTCACCTGCGTCCGCATGTAGGGCTGCTTGTTTCTTTGGCTTTAATGTTTCGTTGGCCCATCAGAATAGAAACGAAATGATCTACTTGTTCGTTAGGGCCGCCCATCGCGCCGACTGATTGGGAATCCTTTTGAGCAGATCATGGGCCGATCTATTGTCCCGCATTGCTTAGATGGGCTGCCCAACACGCCAGAGCGAATTTCGGCCGCAAACAAGGAGCGTAGTACTTACTACTCGGTTTGGTCTGGACCATATGCCACACAATCCACCTCACCGGACGGATGGAGGAAGAAGGCAAGCCCGTCGATCGATCGATCGCCTCGTGTAGTACACGCACGTTACGAGTATTTCTGGTAGGTTGGCGACTTGCTTTTGAGCCGTTAATTTTTGCTGTGCGCTGATATTACATGGTTGCGTACTGAACGAAGGCCTTGTATTTTTATCCAAAAAAAAACGTAGGCTTTGTATTGTTTGGGTTATTTTAGCATCTGCACCAAACTTTTTTTCCTTCAAAAACATAGGAGAGGTCCGCTTTATTATATTAAAAAAAAATTAAGATTAAGAAAAAAAAATAGGATAAGAACTCGGTACAACACACACCACACCCGTACTTTTACATGAGTAGCGCACACGCATCTAATGCACCAAACATTAATCGTATTATTCCATTCCTGAATGATCAACAGCTGCATCGGCAACAATGTACTAATACCGACACACATGTTTGTTTTTAAAAAAATACCTGTCACTGTTGTTTGTATTCATTCATTGATCCACACAGGTATACTCGTAGTTATTATAGGCAGAATCTAGGCAGACCTTTTCCTGCTACTAGCTGGGCTTACGTGCTTTTTCCAACGCACATGCACATATTCATAATAATAGGAGGAACCTAACCAGCGTGCAGCAGTGCGGGTCATTGCGTTGGGCGACTTGGCGCATAACAGAGAGTATTACTGTATATTATTTGTACGTATAACCGGATCCATATAGCCTGTCCATAATAATTGTACATATAACAGAGAGTATGTATTATTTGTGCATATAAAACTAAACTAATCAGGATATCATAGTTTGTTTCTTTATCAAGACATTATACAAACACATCATACGTACACAAGATATCGGCCCCGGGACATTAAACTACGAGCACCGTTGCTGGAAATTAATCTGGACGAACCAACCCCATAAAAAATGACCCGGCTCGTACCGGAGCTCTTTCATACTTCTCTTGTCACTTAATCTTCTTAATATTAGAAATAAAAATTTCATAACAATATTCCTCGTGTAACCTTCCTTAATACTATAAAAAGATTAAGGGATAGGGGAGTACTATAAATATCGTTCAAATGTATGCTCTTACTAATAAGCACTTTTTTTCTTTTTTTGGGATTTCCCCACCAGATAAAAAAAAGTACTTAAAGTGAAACTGTATTTCATCCAGTAAGATCCTCGCCTTTTCTTTAGTTGACTTTTTATATCATGTTTGTCTCTTTGCCACTCGGTTTGTTGGAAAAAAATGTTT
This sequence comes from Oropetium thomaeum, assembly GCA_001182835.1. Classification (NCBI taxonomy): domain Eukaryota; kingdom Viridiplantae; phylum Streptophyta; class Magnoliopsida; order Poales; family Poaceae; genus Oropetium; species Oropetium thomaeum. The sequence continues at coordinate 976,116 of LFJQ01000051.1, forward strand.
AAATATATAAAATTATAAGTCATGTAAATACTTTTACTGATAAAATAAATTAAAAAAAGGTATTTGATATTTATCATATTTCTTTAAATCAGACGAAAAGTCAACAACGTTCAATTAGAAATGAACGGAGTATCAAACAAATATTTACATGCTTTGTTAAGATTTATTTATCCTAACCTCCTCTACAAAATCTTAAATACAGTAGTTACTACTAGTATAGACTGCTTTATTTTCTATATCCTCTCATACACATCACTAGAAATGTAGAAGTCACCTCTCCTAGCAGAAGAGCATATATATAGCTAATTATTAAGAATTGTGGTGGTTGAGGTCAATGCACCACCGAGGTTCAGGTAATTAACTTGTCGTAATCAGTGGAGAAACCCACATACGTACGCACATGATGTTATTAGTTATCTGATAATAAGAGAATAAATAAGGGGGAGAATAATGATATTTGAGGCTTTGTTTGGCTACGCCTCAAGCCTGAGGTAAACACAACCGGGAAAAGTCGACGCGCGCGCACAACTGATGAGCATAGCATATATCATCCTCGTGTCGAGAGAACCAACGCATCGAAGTGACCCAGGAATCACACTAATTTAATTTGGATGTGAATGGAATGCCTAAATAAAGTAGGCTGCTGGAACGAATCAAGCGGTGAATGCAGCTGATGATAAGAGAGCGTGCACGATCGCAGACGGCGGAGACATGCGTCTCCCCTGCTGCTTGATGACGACGTACGGCCAGGGGAGAATGAAGATTATGATAGAGGAGCTAGCAACTAGCACTAGCTAGCAAGGGCGTCGTGTGTGTCATTGGGTAAACATCAGAATGATTGAACTGTTTGACAAAATACGAAAGGAAAAAAAGAGAGGATTAGGGGGAGCCGGAAAGGGCGGAAAAGGTGACGAAAAAGCATGTATCATCGATGATCCGGCCAGGAGAGATAACGATGGAGCGGAAAATAAAGGTCAAGGGCTCAAGGCTAGAATTCAACACGTGCAGAAAACTAATGTGACAGTAACTGCATATAAACGACACCTCAGATTTGTGACTTGGAGTTTGACATAATCATCCACCTTATTATGGTTTTATTTTACGACAGTTCCACGTCTTATGTTTTGGTATATATATTTGTGATAGTAACAATAAATCTAACCAACTAAGAAAATAGAAAAGTGCTTAACAAATGCTCCACTACACTCCAATGATTATGTGGAACGAGGTGTGATGCGAAGAACTCCGTACGTACGTGGGAATCCAGATCCATAGGCAATACATGGACCACAAGTTCCGCGTGGTAGTAGAGGAGACCAACGGAACAAGAAACGTGATTCACGCACTAGGCTAATCTTTTTTGCTTAGAGTAGGAATATAATCCCCGTCAATCAAATGTTCCGGAAAAAAAAAAAGGGTCAAATCGTCGGTGCAGAGGATCGACCTCAGATTCCCAAAATTCAGTCAGCTCCTGCTCCTGCGTGGTGGCTTCTGTTCCATGTTTGGTTTACCGCTGGTAAAAACAAATCATTGTGCTTGCTCTGACAACAAATAGTATTATTACGTCAATCGCAGAGCAGAACGGACTCTCCACTAGGCTCCTAAGAAATATCTTCTTCGTCTTATCGTGGTTAGATCCAACCATAACGGAGCACTTATGAGAACCGATCTTGAACGGAATTGAACTCAACGTATATACAAAAGTTGAATCAAAAAGAAATTCTCGTAATGACAGAATTTGGAGAGACGTGGATGCCTTCTATTGATGAAAAAGTGTATTTGTTGTGATGTGTTAAATTATTGTCATGTCAAATCATTATAACTTTGATGTCTCAAATTTTTTTATGACCCCTGTATTTATTTTTTATTTATATTACCTTGATTTCACCTATGTTTTGAACTCTTAACAATTTTGTTGAGCCATTCCTCCTTCCGTTTTAAAATTGTTGTCGTTATTGATTTTGACCAACAATTTTAATTATTCGTCTTATTTAAACAGGTATGAGAAATACCATATGTTTTCTTATGATTTGATTTATTACTTAAAGTTTTTAAAAAATAATTTTTAATTTTATATAGACGAATGGTTAAAGTTATCGATCAAAATCAACGGTGATAATAATTTAAGAATGAAGGGAGTATAAAGTTATAGATTTATGGGCGAGGCGGAGCGAGCAACTAGAACTAGTCTTTTTGAAGAAAATTGAACTGAACATACCGGAGTTAGTTTTACTCCTTCCATGGTAAAGAAGATAAAGAAAGATATAAGAAAGAAGAATTATCTGCTCAGTTTCACCTACAAAGATGTCGGTTGTCGTTCTTTAGGCATTTGTTTTAAGACTGCTTGCTAAGTGTTTGCTTTTGCGGCCTTCTAATTACGACTGAACCCAATCTGAGAGGACTTAGAAAAGAAAAAGGTAAACGACATGCACACTTAACGAACCAAGCTGTACCAATAAGCCACCACCAAGGCAATGCAATAGGTGCCGTTTTTTCAGTAAACGTTAATGCTTCCACAACCTGAACTGGTAACTGATAGTAATATATACACAATATCTACAAGTATTTCTTAGGGACACAATATCTACAACAACAATTGAAAAGTCTTTTCGCCAAAAAAAACTACAACTGAAAGTCCATGAGAAAACAATGACAGGAAATATTTGTTGATAGATAAATGTGCAAGTGTGCGTAAAGATATGGGGAAAGGCGGAACGCGTGCTGCTGCCGCGCCACAAATCACAATCACATGTTCCGCCCACGTGACGACAACTGGAGTGCGGGTAAAAATAGGTCTGGGCATTCGGTTACTACCGTTAAATCGGTTCGGTTAATGTGGTTAATAAAAATTTTAATTAATAAAAACTAACAACCAAACATGATTAGAAAATATTCATAACCGTATAATTTAATTAACAGTTAATTTGGTTCGGTTTTGTGATTAATCGTATTAACTTCAATATCAAAATTTAGTTGTAGTTGATGTAGTTTGTCTTCATATCGCCTCGTCGTCGAATTATCGGAAGCGTACAATTTCTTCTTCTCACGTCTCCTGCTGTCCATGCCTCATCCATACCACCATCTTTTAACTCAATTTAGTTTTTATATGTCATAAAAGACTCATTTTACAAATTAAATTTATTAAATGGCTAGTAAATGGAGCTAATTCAGTTAATTCGGTTTGTTCGATTATTCAGGATTAAAATTTGGTTAATCACAATAGACAAAAATAAAAACAAAAATTAAATAAAAATTTAGTTAACCATATATTTTAGTTTGGTTTGATTTGGTTTGATAGATTAACTTATTTACGGTTAACCGCGTTCACCCTTAACTAAAAACATTGCATTCGGACAGAGGGGGTTGGGGCGGCCGACCCCGGCCCACCACGCGAGCAAAACGTGCTCCGCTCCCACCACATGCCGTGAACCTTCCACCCTCCTCATGGCCTCATATGCTCGTGTGTGGGAAAACGAAAATTTTATCAGCTCCGCTAGGCGCATACGCAACTCCGAAATTTTACATTTTTGTTAGTGTTCTTCAATGGACCTTCGCTTCAGCATGCGAATAAAGTTGATCAGATCTCTTTCAAGTATGACTCAAAGTTCCTCAAAAAAAAAAAATACTATGACTCAAAGTTGAGTCTCTTCTCCTTCAACTTAAAAAGGTCTAATTTAATCTCTAAACTTTTGTTAGAGGTTCAATTTTATCTCTGATGTAGCTACTGATCTACTATGTATGATTAGAACAACTTTAATTTATAATTCTTAATTTTAGATTGATTTTTTCATCAAACAATGATATAATATGTATGATGAGAACAAAATTTAAACATGTTTTTATGTCTTTGACATTTTATATCTGAACATAATTGACTCTTAAAGTAATACAAATGTTGCAAATGTCATTTTGTTAGCGCAATAAACATGCTGGAAGATATTATATATTTAATGTTTTAAAAAAATTCGAAAATTCCAAATAAATACCCTTGTGGGAAATATAAAATTTTTTGTTTGATTCTTAACACAATCATATAGAATGTTATTTTGTTGCATTGACTCTATGAAATGTGATTAGCTCAAACAGATTCTAACAGATATATTTGAAACAAAAAAGAATTGCAATTCATACTTCTAAATTAGAGTTGTTTGGCACACGGTGAAGTGGCATGTCATATGGGTTGCCACGTCAAAAAGTAAAAACAAGTATGGAAAATATTTGTTTTATTACTATATGAATTTCTACGTGATTTACTCATAAAAAATTATAATATAATTAATATTTTTGTATATTTAACTATTTTTTAAAATAAAATGAATGGTTAAAAATGATGCTACAAGTCAGTAATATTCATTATGAATGAAATGTAATGAACGGAGGGAGTAGTCTTTAACCAATACACAAAGTTTCTGAATACACTAGTAAACAAGCACACAATCACTTACACACCTTGTAGGAGTGGGCGTAGCAATTGGCAGAGAGGAATCCAAAAGCAGCGTTGCGGCGTCTCCGTGCATCGTCAAGTTGCCGTAGTAGATTAGACTAGAGTAATCGTGAGCCGCGACAACGACCCGGCGGCTGCCTGGGCCTTTTGCGTTCCACAGACGGGACCCCACCACCTCCTTCGTACTACTAGTTAACCTTACTTCCAGATCGTCGAATCACATTCACGCTAATTAAAAAAATATATCATCTGTTTGTATTAATATTCGATTAAAAAAAACGTAGTAGTAGTAGTGGTGTATGCAAAAACAAGGTGCGCGCGAGGCTCGCTCAACACGTGAATAGACGGACGGCCCGGATCATGGATCAGGTTTTAAACGATAAGGTCGCGCCGGGTCGCTCTCCGCGCACCTGGGCTTATTTATTCATCTGTCTGCTTGGTGGGCCCGCCGACGGGGCCTTTCCTCCTACCGCCAACCTTGGCTCACGTGGGACCAGCTCACTCACTCTTACGAATGGCGATGAGTACTCTCGAGGAGGAACGGATCAATGATCAAGTCAACGGTCAAACAAAGCCTGCGCTGCCGATCGTGCTCCAGCTCCACTCCACCTCACTTCTTTTGGCGCGTCTCAGGTTAATTTAAGTCCTTCCTTCTCCGGTGCATAACTGCATAAGCTCGTGCCTGCCCGTAGTCCTGAAAAAAACATTAGACTTATAAGCAACAAAACCATGTGCTATGAATTCAAGCTCACAGTGGTAAACACATGAAACATGCGAATCTTTAATCCTTCATGGTATGCCATTTGCTAGTAGCATTAGCCACTTCATCATTTATTGATGACACAAATGAAGATTAAGTTGCATATTTTTTTTTTAAAAAAATGGAAGCATCAAGTCAGTGATGTGATATAACAACAATGATATGCATGCTATGCGAGATTATCTCTAAAAAAATGCCCAGTTAATTGACACCAAAATATAATGTACATCCTAAATTTATAACCATAGAACAAATAACAGTATTTAGGCTCCTTTAGAATGCTTGATTTTTTTTTCAAACTCTGTGTTTTTCATGTAAAATTAAACATATTCTTGTGAAACAAACCTTAAAATTTGGATGACATGACTATTTACATTCGCTCTGCTTATATAAATCGCCAACAATTGCCACACCATTAATCATATAACCATACAAAATAAATCGCAATTAACCTGTGAGCATTCTGTTTATGACATTTGATTTCCACATTTCTGGAAATTAGCCAGCGAATGAATCAATCATACAAAATAACTAGCAATTAAGTTTCAGAACGTGCTGATTTTTTATAACATTTAGTTTCCACATGTTATCTATCATTTTAATGGTTCCAATAAAAAATGCAAGATATACTAATTCGGTAAGATAGTCTTTAGACAAAAAAGATAATGATAAAATCAAGAAAATATGCATTGTATGTATCCCTAATAATCATTTATCGTATTTTTGAATATTGTTTTGCATTTGCAGCCTTCCTCTAAGAATGCAACAAGCAATATCCAAGATATCACAATAATCTCTTGGTGTGTAAAGATTTAGTGGATGCACGTCTCTCATCCATGCATATTTGTTCGTGAAACCGTAGATTTCCATAGATATTGCTATTTAGAAAAAAAAATGCAAAAGAACAAAGGGTAATTGCTAAAATCTAAATGGTATGTGTACATGCACTCAATGATTATAGAACTCATATAATAATAGGACCAGTATTACAACAATAATAATGCCGTGCATGCTGGCAATGACATGTTAGAGCATGTGATTTTCATGATCAAATAGGAGCATGTGATTTTCACCTAATTATAAAATTTATTATTATGGTGAGGCACAATCGATTTTTAGCAATCAAATTACTTTAAAAATAAACGTGTGATTTATAATATTCCAGCTCAACGTTTTCTTCATGGAGAAAATAAATGGTAAGATTTGACCGCATGACGGGCCCCTGCTTCCGCTCCAATCCTATTGCTTTGTGAAAATATAGTTCTGATTTGTTTGAATATAGGATTTGCAAAAGTATAATGACTAGTAATAAAAAGAGACCAATAAGCGACTGACAGGTGGGTCCGACCACAAAAAGAAATAGTTAGTGAACCATAATCGCTCACTGACAAGGAGACCCCACTTCGCGCAAGGTGGCTACAAACCCGGCGGTCACACAAACCCGCCCTTGAATTGTGGGTTAGCCTCAAATCCCGCTGTGGCTAGATTTATTACCAGATTGCCCCGTGCCTTGCTCGTTCCGTGGATTCGGCGAAGAGATGTTTCCGTATTTGCCCCTGCCAAATTAAACGCGCAAACGTGTTTATTCTAAGCCATTTCATTCGCTTTCCCTTCTCCATCCTCCGCCCACCATTTTTCGTCGCCCTCTCCCGTCCGTCTCCCCCCCCCCCCCCCCCCCCCCAATCCCCTTTCCCTCCATGAACCTGTGGACGGACGACAACGCCTCCATGATGGAGGCCTTCATGGCCTCCGCCGACTTCCCCGCCCTCCCCTGGGGAGTCGGGGGGGGCGGAACGCCGCCACCGCCGCCGCTGCAGCAGCAGCTGCAGCAGCAACAGATGCCGCCGGCGGTGCCCGGGTTCAACCAGGACACGCTGCAGCAGCGCCTCCAGGCCATCATCGAGGGGTCCAGGGAGACCTGGACCTACGCCATCTACTGGCAGTCCTCTCTCGACCCCGCCACCGGCTCCTCGATGCTCGGTTGGGGAGACGGTTATTACAAGGGCTGCGAGGAGGACAAGCGCAAGCAGAAGCCCCTCACGCCGGCGGCGCAGGCGGACCAGGAGCACCGCAAGCGTGTGCTCCGTGAGCTCAACTCGCTCATCTCCGGAGCCGCCGACGAGGCCGTCGACGAGGACGTTACGGACACGGAGTGGTTCTTCCTCGTCTCCATGACGCAGGCCTTCCACAACGGCTCCGGCCTCCCCGGGCAGGTGTTGTTCGCGGGCCAGCCTACCTGGATATCGTCCGGCCTCTCGTCCGCGCCGTGCGAGCGCGCGCGCCAGGCTTACACCTTTGGCCTCCGCACCATGGTGTGCGTCCCCGTGGGCACCGGCGTCCTGGAGCTCGGCTCCACCGACGTCATCTTCCATACCGCCGAGAACATGGCCAAGATCCGCTCGCTTTTCGGGGGTGGAACATGGCAGCCCCTGCAGCCGCAGCCTCAGCAGCAGCCCGCGGCCGGAGCGGACCAGGCGGAGACGGATCCCTCCGTGCTCTGGCTCACCGACCCGCCGGTTATGGACATCAAGGACACCATGTCGCACGAGATCTCCGTCTCCAAGCCGCCACCGCCGCCGCAGATCCAGTTCGAGAACCCGAGCACCAGCACGCTCACGGAGAATCCCAGCCCGTCCGTGCAGGCGCCCCCTCCGCCGCAGCCAGCAGTTCCTGTGCCGCCGCAGCGCCAGCAACAGCAGCAGCAGCAGCAACAGCAACAGCAGGGCCCCTTCCGCCGGGAGCTCAACTTCTCCGAGTTCGCGTCCAATCCCTCCTTGGCACCGGGCCCGCCGTTCTTCAAGCCCGAGTCAGGCGAGATCCTCAGCTTCGGCGCCGACAGCACCGGCCGGAGGAACCCCTCGCCGGCGCCTCCCGCCCCCACTGCAAGCCTGACCACCGCGCCCGGGAGCCTCTTCTCGCAGCACACGGCGACCATGACGGTGGCCGCCGGCAACGACGCGAAGAACAACAACAACAACAACAACAAGCGTTCGATGGAGGCCACCTCCCGCGCGAGCAACACCACCAACCTCCACCCGGCGTCGGCGGCGGCGAACGAGGGCATGCTGTCCTTCTCTTCGGCGCCGACGACGCGGCCGTCGACGGGCACGGGCGCGCCGGCCAAGTCGGAGTCGGACCACTCGGACCTGGACGCGTCGGTGCGCGAGGTGGAGAGTAGCCGCGTGGTAGCGCCGCCGCCGGAGGCGGAGAAGCGGCCGCGCAAGCGCGGGCGGAAGCCGGCGAACGGGCGCGAGGAGCCGCTGAACCACGTGGAGGCAGAGCGGCAGCGGCGCGAGAAGCTAAACCAGCGGTTCTACGCGCTCCGGGCCGTGGTGCCGAACGTGTCCAAGATGGACAAGGCGTCCCTGCTCGGCGACGCCATCTCCTACATCAACGAGCTCCGCGGCAAGATGACGGCGCTGGAGGCCGACAAGGAGACGATGCAGTCCCAGATCGAGGCGCTCAAGAAGGAGCGGGACGCGCGGCCGGCGGCGCCGCAGGGCGGCGGCGGGTTCGACGCCGGGCCGCGGTGCCACGCCGTGGAGATCGACGCCAAGATCCTCGGGCTGGAGGCAATGATCCGCGTGCAGTGCCACAAGCGCAACCACCCGTCGGCGCGTTTGATGACGGCGCTGCGCGAGCTGGACCTGGACGTGTACCACGCCAGCGTCTCCGTCGTCAAGGACCTCATGATCCAGCAGGTCGCCGTGAAGATGGCCAGCCGCATATACTCGCAAGAACAGCTCAACGCCGCGCTCTACAGCCGCCTCGCGGAGCCCGGCTCCGTTATGGGAAGGTAATCCAGATAGGGACGAACACAAACGACACTGTTACTCTTCTTACCCACCACCACATCTCGTCGCCGCCGTCGGCATTGAACGAATCACGAGCAAGACGACGAGGGTGTTGTTGTAAACTTTAGGACGGAGGAGGATGGACGACGGTACTTACTATCGTTGTTGTTCATCACCCTCGTTTTGTTTTTGCCAGTAGCGTGTTTAATTATATATAATTATATATAGCAGGATTAATTAAGAAAGAAGCATACCGTCCACTGCATCCATTGTTTTTGTTAATCACACTGCGTGAGTCCACGAATTGTGATGATGGGTCGATCGATTGAATGGAAACTGTATACAGGATGAATTGTTGTTCGTCCTTGTACTGTATTCAGAAATCGTCTTTTTTTATCTCCTCCAATTGGTCCATGTTGAATACTCCTATTTGATTGGTCGATGCTGCAGTGTCTCGTTCGATGTGATGAGAAGCTGAAATTTTGCTCAGTATATTAACACGAGTGATAATAGGGATTGTCACATGACATTGACACGAGTGATAGGATTGGAACATGACTATTGGATGGAGAACTTTCTTTTTTTTTTTCTAAAAAAAGCCACGAGATGACGGAGACATGGATGGCAGAGGTGCGGTGAGGACATGTGAGTTTGGTCTGGGTTGGTAGATTTCACATCAAAGCACGTGCAAGCACTAGGAAATCAAGCGGAGGAGGAGTTAGGCGAGTGGAGGAGAAGCAAATTGGAAGGACGCCTAATCGCGCATGAATTACACGGGAAACAGCAGCACAGTATTCTTTCTTTTTTATATCTCTACAAAAGCTTTTTCCCTACTTTATTCGAAGCATAAGTACCGCACCGAACAATCCAGCGTTAAATCATGGGTTTCAAAGGACGACCACCCATGGCAAGCGAGCCCCTTGTTTCTACTAGTTCATCCTTCTTTTTAATTGTTATTATTGTTAAATTTATATAACAGGGGTAGTTGTTTGCTTATCCAGATTTTTATAGGTTCACCATCCGGCACAACCCCCCCCCCCCCCCCCCCCCCAAAAAAAAAAAGCATCCTTTACAACTCTTCGCAGCAGCTCCTGTATTGCATTCGTGCTCATCTTCCTAGGTGAGTCACAGCTGAAAAATATTCTCCACAACTTAAAATTTCTTATTGCCTAACCAGAGCATGGCCACTGACTCAAAAGTCAGCCCCAATGTGCCTGTCTATTAACTCAGAGATTAAATTCCCACTTTGCTTTTGCAACACAGATTCCTGTTCACTACTCCGTATTTGAACAGCTTGTGCCCTTCACCTCTATTTTTAGCCAAATTGTCTCCTCGATCCTGATTACCACTTTAAGTTTACCACAGATCGAAACTGCTATAAAACATCATCATCTCCTCTTTAGAAAACTGTATGCCATTACAGTATAAGTTTCTTTCTTTCCGATCATGAAAAAATAAACCCGTATTTCAAGCAAAGCCTCAGACTCTGCGATTATTTTATCACGTACTACTATTTCAGTGACGAATCAAAGCTCATGGTCATGGGCCGACCGACCTGTACGTCATGGCACTGAATTAGGATACGCTAGAACAGAGACTGTTTGATGTGGCAATGGATGAGCCACAGGCTTGGCGTCTCTATTGTAATAGGGAAAAAAAAATTATATTTCTTTCAGTGCCGCTCATGTTTTCTGAGGGGACAAGTGTAGCGTGTGGCTTTACTAATCGAGCATGTGAATTAACAAACCGACATCATTCCGGGCCGGCCAATCCTGGCGACAAATGGAGCTTTTGCTGTTTGCTCCTCAATTTTCACATGCACCATCCTTTCCATCACATTGCTTGCACTGTCGCGCACTCCACGAACCCGCTCTGATTTCTCTTACCTAATTATTGCTGTATTTTTAAGACGCTCCCTCCTTTCACAAATATTAATACTGTTAGCTTTTAATAATATCTTTCATCATCTTATTTAAAAAATATGACAAATACGAAATATTTTATTTTGATTTGTTTATCATAACAAGTATTTGAATGTGCCTTATAATTCTGTATATTTGAACTAAATTTTAAATATGATGAATGATAAAAAAAATGACCCTAAAATTTAGGAGTGGCAAATATTTATGGAAAAGATGGTGCCTATATTTGTTCGGATGTTACCTTTTCTATACGACATGTGAACTTGTCTAATCTAGGTACAAAAGTTTTGAAAATTTCTCAAATACTTTATTGCATCTAATCACATGTGTTTTTGTTTTTTTTTTGTTTGAGAGTAACATGTTTTTTTTTAATTTGTGGTGTCTTAAGGATAGAGAAACAAGACACTTCATCAGCAGTTTTTACATGAGAATCACTTGGTGTGTTCTTGTGTGTAATGGGATGAGAGAATATTTGCCCTAGATGTTGGTCAAAGATTGATAAAAATGAAAATCTAATGACATACCAGCTTTCAGTACTATTTAGAATCGATGTAAATATGATTTACATGAGGCACCAGTGGTCTAGTGGTAGAATAGTACCCTGCCACGGTACAGACCCGGGTTCGATTCTCGGCTGGTGCATTTCATTTTTTTTGTTGCTCCGTTTATCATTTCACTTTTAGTAGGGTTCTTATCTTATTCACCAAATAAATGTGCGCTTTTTGTAGCTTATAATCGACAAATCATGTTTGAAGGAACTGTGGAGGTGTTTTCATGATTTTTTTTTTTTTGAACGCATGAGCAGTGTAAAACTTTTGAGTTTTCATTTTCAGATAGAATTTTTCATATTCAAAAGCTTGAGCTAAAAGCTTATAATAGTATTTGTCTTAAGAAACGAAAGCTTGAACTAAAAGATGAAAATAAAACCGTGAGGAAAAATTCGAATATGCTGAGCAGAAAGGGCATCATGAATTATTAGGCCGGAGTACAAGTCTACAACAGAGCACTCGTGATATCTAAAAAGGACAAAGATCATTCATCTTCATTCATCTCATATAATACAGATGAGAAGGCCAACAATGACTTGGAGAAAACAAACAAGGTGTTCATTCACCCAGCATCGAATCAATACATATTTTCTTCCTGAATGTTCTATGGACATCTATGTTACAAAAAAAAAACGTATCTTCTACCTGTATACATGGAACAAAAGTGAAACCCTATGTAACGGAACACTGTACATGCTATGTACTTGCACTAACTGCATGTTTCCCACTATGAATGCTGATAAGAATGTCGTCCACTAGGGTTTGCAGGAGCTGATGGTGGCGAGGGAGCCGAGGATGGTAGCCGGACCAGCGCAGGCTGAGGTGGTGCTGTAAGGGCATAGGTGAGCCGTGATGACGAGCTCTCGATGAGCCCCGCGACTCCGGCAGCAGAAGCTTGTGCATTGGATGGGAGGAATAGATCGTGCTTCTGGTCCTTATAAGCACTCCATACCTACATAGAAGGGTAATATTATTTAAGCCACTAAATTTTTTTCTCATATTCCCAATGACTGTAATGTTCCCATGCATTATAGTGCACTCGTGAACTGCTTACATCAGAGGAATTCAAGACTTCCCGAACTTTAGCACAATGTGCACCTTCCGTTGCAAAAGCATGAAGCACCTGCATAAATCAAAAGGAAGTCCAGTAATGCATATTAACAAATCAATGAAAGAAGCAGAATCCAACAGATCTAAGCTCTGAAGAGTGAAGACACTGATCTAAATAACACAACAGGTTTAAGCTAAGAATGCTGCGCATGCCCTTTTTTCATAAGTCAAACTAGAATTCTAGAAATCTAAAAGGAAAAATTCCTTACATTCAGGTCCCTGATCGACCCCCTTACTTCTATTATGTTAAAAATACTAACTACTACTGAGGAATCTTGGTTCTTATTTATAGTGACGATTATATGTCTCACAATGAGGGATATTTGAGATTTTCATTTATATAAGTTTACTATTTCCATGTTGGTATTGGTTACTAGTTCCAATGTGATACAAATTTATTTTTTTTGGGAACTTGTGGGAATGTGTTCCTAGGCTTTTGGTTTACACTTTACCAGGACTTAAGAAAAACACCTAAATCCGGAAGTAATCTAAAAAAGAAATTCCATTCTGGGAAAAAAGAGCAATATCGTATTCTTCTTCAAGAAAAACAGAAATTGCGTTTTCATTATGGTCAACATGTCAATTTTTACTACAATTACATTCTCATCCTCATCAAAGCCTATCCATGGTGGCGGGCACCACCTTAAGTGAGCACGTGCATGACCAGGCGGGGGCACGGCGCTAGGGTGGGCGCAGTCGCGCGGTGCGGCGTGACGACGTGCGTGGGTGGGTGCAACGTGAGCATCATCGGCACGGCTGCGAGCGCGTAGTCAGGCCGAGGTGCAAGGGCTGGGCTGCACTGCTGCACGACAGATTCAGCAACAAACCCTCCACCTTGGCTACTGGTACATGAGGCTCATTCCATGGGCCATGGCTTCCCTGTTTCTCTCTAAAGATGACCATGTTTTCATTTTTTTTTTAAATTCATGATTTGCAGTAAGAATCATGATTCTAGCTGTCTCGTGATTCTTTATTTGCAGTAAGAATCATGATTCTAGCTGTCTCGTGATTCTTTATTTGCAGTATGGATCATGATCCTATGATGGCTGAAATTCTCCCTACTATTTAACACCGTTAACCCTGAAATTGACGGATCAGATATGGCTGTTGAGGGGAAAAAAATTAGATGGATGGCACGTAGGGAAGTTGGAAAATTTGAGTGGCTTCTAAGGAACATGAATTAGTTTTGATGGTTCCCCAAATCTAAACATGCAAAGTGGATGCTGAACTCTTTATATGACATCCCCAGATGATTATATATCATCTGCCTAAGTTCATTGATCGGATTCTGTTTTTTCCCTTTCCTTAAGGAGACCTAATTTTGCTTTGACTGCCACAATCGAGTTGTCATACTGTAAAAACAAACTCAAGGTAAAAATAAAACTGAACTAAAAGAGTCAAGAGACATATATAGACAACAGCTTGAAGTCTATTGTACCTCCACTGCCAAAACACGCCCGATCGAAGCCTCTGATTCATTCCATTTCATTTGATTACAGAGTCCCTGTCTTCCACCAGCACGCCAATCAAGAATACCAAGGAGAATTTCAACAAGGCCAACCCTGTTTTGTTTCATTGTGAAATACATAAAACAAAACTTTAGTTCCCACAACAATTTATCAAAACTATGAAAAAATATGTTCTGTGAATATATGGTAAGAAAAATGTTTTTTTGCACTGAGGTAGCACAAGATGAATCAAAACAGCTTTTGGCAGGGGCACTGCCTCAGTAGGTATTTTGTATAGAAAAGAGTGATTTCACTGGACAAAGCATTAATTTTTTTTCCATGCTTGATCAGCAGAAAATAAGAGAATCAATAGAATGGGTGACTCAGTAATTTCCTAAGTATGGAAGAAATGGCACAACCTGAGATGTTACAAAATATTTTAACCTGCACATTTCAATAAAACAGTACCGAGCTGATGTAAAATTTTGTAATGGCCCACCTAGTAATGTAGTAAAAAAACTTTACATCTATATTTTCATGTAAATTACAACTTTTAAGTTTTCATAGCATGTGCACCAATAACTTTGCAAGGATTTGGACAGCTTACTTTAGACCCTGTGCAACCAGAGCATCTCTAGCCCGATTACCAGCACCAACAACACGCTTTAGCGTCTCCAGTGCCAGAATACCTCCACCTTGCCATCCAATCGCTTTCATAAGCAGCGGCACAACCTGCAAGGCAATTCAAGCATGGAAATAAGATGTGTATTCAAAATTTCACATGACAATCATGGAACTTCATATATGAGAGGATTCAGCATCCAGGGGTGCCGAATTCGTTCTTCCTGGAGTAACCATCGCCGAATTATTTCCAAAACTTCATTTTATGTGTTAATCATATTATTCCTAGTTTTGTGAGAACTCACCAATTTCTGTCATTGGATAAGCAATTCTTTATAGGAGGTGAATAGAAGTGTCTTAAAATATGCTAGCTGAGCCTAGGGTGGCACCTAGTGTCCAGGCAGGCTATAAGAGGCTGGTTTTCAAAACCATTGCAGATAGTCATTTGTGGAAATCAAAATCATAATTCATAATTGGCAATGTCAACAATCAAGTAATGTTAGAAGGATTATCCAAACAAATATGATCCATAGAACTGGCAAATAATACTATCACATTGCTTAACTATTTGAATGGCACATGATTGAATATAAAATTTAGTTATTCATATTTACTTTTGCATGTGGTGCAATCCAAAGTTCTACTGAATCATAAAGTATTAGCATGCTTTATCACAGACCACTATTATAAGGAAACTAAATCACAAAGCAGTTTTGCTGTGGTATCAATGAAAAGTCCCTTTGAAAAGGAATTTAACATTGAAATATCTAGAAGCAGAAAGGGACAAAAAACTGCGAGTTAAATAATTTGATACCTGAGGAGTTCCTGCACTTGTTGCTGCCATAGCTTCAGCACAAGTTGTGCTAGACGCCAGCTGATGTAGTACACGCAAACAACTAAGGCGAACACGTTCTTGTGGAGTCTGCACAGTGGTCTCAGAGTGACCATCAGATTTGTCATGGTCACTAGGTTCTTCCTGTGATCCACTTACGGCCTGACCAGAAGCCATAGTCTCTCTTCTTCCTTCATAGGCCATAGCCGCAACAAGCTTTGGAACATACCCTAGGTAACCAACATGATCTGCAAGTGCTGGATGAACACGCAGCAAAGAAACCAATGCAGCAGACAGCAGCAAAGGAAGCTCGGGATCAACAGCATTTGCTTCATAATGTGTTGCAGCAACAGAGGAGACATACTGATCTAGCAGCCCTTCAAGGAATCTTTTAGGGTTTCTCAGTGGAAACTTGGGATCCTTCAGGAAGAGTCTTACATAAATACCACCAACCTGAAATTTAGTGCCGCATCCTATTATGCTTACATCTAAAACAAAGTTACAGCATGCAGTCAATAGGATATATAGATAGATAGATATTCCTACAACAAAAGATACCTGTGGTTCATCCTTCATCACATGTTGTCCAGATGCTTGCTCAGGTACATCCCAATCAACAACGCGTCCTTTCATCTGCTCATGGTAGAGGTCTGATGCCATGGTTGACAATTGCGCAGAAAGAGAAGCTGCCATTGCAGGTGTCCATACAAGTTCAGGAGTTTCTGTTGTCTGTTCCAAAGATGAAACAACAGCTTCACCAGGTCCATCTTTAATTGCAGAAACCAAACCATCGGGCAAAAATCTAGCAAGTGTAATCACCACCCTGGGACCATGCATTGGTTGCCCAATAAGTTTGCCCAATAAGGATGCAGCTGCAGCTCTTTGCTGCATAGGAATTTCCTCTACATAATTCAAAATTAAGTTAATACAATGTGCAGAATTAGAATATAAGACATGGTAGCAAAACTTAAAAACATGCCTAAATGTAACAAATCCTTTCATACACATCAGGAACTTTGATGGAGGTCGTAAGCATAAGAAATCCAGGAAAAGTTTCCCAACTAGAACTAAATAAGCAGTAAGCAAATTCTATTAAATTAAACATGTAAAGTATGCAAGAGAATGAGTAATTGGCAATTAAAAGAACAGTTGCAAATCTCAGATTGGATTTCTCACTGTAGTAACTTTATATTAAACTAAAGATCGCACCTTGAAGTGGCAACATAAGTTCAAGAATGTAGACGACACCACCATGCTTGGCAGCAGCCCAGGCCAGCTCTGGTGTGCTGGCTAAAGAATACAAGACAGCAAGTGCACCATCCCTGCAAGGAGGATTGCAGTGGAGTATCTGAAATAATAGAATCAGGCTTGTCCTTTCTGCAACCATGGCCTCCAAACAAGGAGCATGCTTTGTCAACAGGGACAAAACACTTAAGCATATTTGTGGGATGCTAGTTTCAGGAGGAACATGCAGCGCAAGGCATTCAAAAAGAGGTATCAACCGTTCCTTGGAGGCAAAAACAGCTGCCAATCCTGGGTTACTAGTCAGAAGGTTCTGCAGTAAAAAAGAAAACATCAGAAACTGTACCTCATAAAGAAAAGATTCAAAAGTTCCCAACTCAACAGAAGTACCTGAAGTGATGTTAGCCCACTACGGAGGTTTGTTATTACAACATCAGAATCTTCATCTGTCTCTGTATTTTTTTTCCCCAATGAATTATCCTCTTTATTTTGACTAGTTGAATCACTGATAGATGTGTCAACAACTGAATCATCTTGATCCATCATAGTTTCCTTCAAATGAATGCAATTCCACTTTTCTACTAACTCTGCTACAAAGTTAAGCAGAGCAATGCAAAATTCTTCCTGATCACTGATTTCAAAATCTGGCTGATTGTTGTAAACTCTCAAGTATACATTACCAACATTCAATTCTTTTGACAAAGCTTCATATTTGAAAGACTGTGATTCTGTCAAATCATATGAACCATCAGGACCTGGACTAGCACGTTGCTCGTCAACAAATCTGAGGAGCTCACTTCTGGTGGAAGAATTCCATATGATCTGAAAAAAGTAACTTTATTAAGCTCGAAATCATTTGTGCACATACAATCTAATAGTAGTGGATAGTTGTGGAAAAAAAATCTGTAGCGTTACATGGAAAACAGTATATGTTGCTCACTGAAAGACAATAACACTGCATTATGTAATGAATTTTTTGCACACATAAAAAGCCAATTAATAGTACATTGTTGTATAATGACGATAGTTGCAAAGCAGTGCCAACAGTAGCAGCTTATAGTCGCTATGAAGCAATGACATGACTATTGATGATTTAAATAACATGTATAACAGCTTCGAGATTGTTCATTCCACAGGCGACAAGACTATTATGGGCACTACACAGTACGCAACACTAAATAAGGACTAGGGAGAATGTGGCTATGAAAGTGTCTCATACATTTCTCAGTTGGAAAAATAAAATAGATCCATTATGATGGTAACTCCCTAAATTGAGTCTAGTGTACATGCTCATGAAGACATGATCTTAAACATGTTTGTCTGAGTCTATGCAGGTTATAATGCAGTCATAAAAAGGAACGTACCTTTAGCCTGCTACAGGTGAAAAATTAGCAAGTTGCTTAGCTTGTAGCATATTGTGTTGAAAGCTTTACAAGATGTTTATGTTTAAATGACATGTTTGCAACATTCTAGTATATAATAGCATTGACAATAGAACTCATTACCTCTGGTGATTCCAAATTTGAATTCAGATTTGATAGTAGTTCTTTGGGTGGGTAATTTCTCAACATGTCAGCAAGCTTTGGAGTAAGAAGTGCCTTTAAAGCATTGTATGCAGCTTGGTTAGATGGGCTCGATACTTCCTCGCTATTGAAACCACAAAGTCTTGACAAAGCATAAATTGCACGAACAGCATGCTGATTTTTGGCAATCTGCACCCTCGCCCCCACACCATGTGTCTCATTACTTTCGTTCTCTTCTGCTGTTGAATCGTATTGAAGCAGTAGGGGCAGAACATACCTGCAAGTAGATTTTTGAACATATATCACTAATAGGACTATGCACTTATGTATGCCTTGTTTTTTCATAGGGCATTGTTTTGATTCAGTCAACAAGTACAATATGCACAGAATGAAGTCATTCAATCTCTAATATCCCTGTAAATAGTAGCAAGTGCAAGGGATGGCAAGCACGTACCATAGAAATCCAGCCGATAGCAGAGCATTTTGCAACTCAGAAGACACTGAAACATTAGCAGCTGTTTGCAAAGCAGCATCCACAGCTGAGGGAACAAATTCAAGCTCTGTACAATGCACAATATCCTCAACAAGGCCACCAAACTTAAAAATCTCAACTCTTCCTGACTCAAACTGGCTGAGCACCGAGAATGTGTGCATTATGTTGGTGACTATTCTGGCTGCTGGTTCATTTGCTGGAGTTGTAGGCTGAACGATACACATACAGCGTGAAAGAAGAGTTGCCAACAATGGAATGCCACCATCTCGGATAAGCTCTTCTCCATTTAATGAAGAGGATGCACATCTAACACAAGATTAAAACAAGAAATATGATGGAATAATGGATATTTAATCAAAATGAATAGTTTAAAGGAAAATATAAAAATATAGCTTACGTCAGCCACATTAACTCTGAAGCAGCTATCAGAAGAGGAGCCCTATCAGATGAAAGGAAATTGCTGTCCTCCTTATCTACAGTAACTGCATTTAGCAACATGGGATAACCAGCATATTTGAATGGTTCCAAGACATGTCCATATCTCTTGTACAAGATGCATTGTGCCTTTAGTAAGAGTAGCAGCCTCCAGACTTGTGGCCCCTGCAATCCTTGCATACTTGCCTGCGAGTGTAGATCATAGATTTACTGTAACTAGTCAACAATGTGATGCAAAGGAGTAGCACAGTGACAAAGGCCATAGGCCGGAGTGCTCCTTCCCAGGGATCAATCCCTGGGTGCTGCACCTTACCTAGCAGTATTTAATAAAAAAATAATAATAATGTGATAACATATCTCAGTTTTAGTGATGGTTATATTGTAGGGTGGGTGTTGCCAGGGAAAAGGTGTGTACATGGGGGAGAAAAAGAGTGTGCCAAATGTTAAAAATAACATCATAAGAAAAAAAAAAAGAAAAGTCATGCAGTGACCATGGAATAAAGGAGCACCTGCAATCGCTCATAAGCCTTTTGCACAGCAACAAACTTCTCTCTCCCCTCTGGGTTTTTGTCTGGATGGTATTTAATCGCCAACTTCCGGTATTGGCGTTTAAGCTTCTCCTCATCAATGTTTTTTATTTTGTTTCCCAAATCAGATAAACTCAACTCGGATGATTGTTTGGTACCACCATTTTCACCAAACACAAGATCATCAAGAGAAATTTCCAGTATATTGCAGGCTGCTTCCTCAGACAAATCCATTGGACGACGAGTTAACTCTTCACGCCACATTACCAACAACGATTGCAAAAACTCTACATGTTCAACAATAGGCCAGTTCGGAAACCTAATCTCATCACATAGGTTACGGAGGTAGTATCGATGGCACCACATCTCATCTTTCAGATTTGGGTAAGTCACAGGTGGTATTGGAGCATAATCATATAACGAATGGCAGTGCTGAGCCAATTTCTGAGGAAAATCACCGAGATGCTGCAGAACCTGCAAAAACAGATTGGATAAAGAAAATAATATAAATACAATCAGAATTTGAATATCCGAAGAAAAATTTTAATGTAACAACAATGGTATAGAATAAAAACCTGACGGATAAGATTTTCTGCCCGCATCTTGTGTGTCCATATAATTTCTGGTGTGTCTGAATCAGACACCATTGCAGCTGCAAAAGCAGAAGGACCACTACGTTCTAAGACATACAGCAAAGATTCTGGGAGCAGTCCACCTAATACACTACGCTTTGCCAAAGGCAAAGATGAAGATACTGCTGCCTCTTCACCACCATGAAAAGCTTGATGAGTATGTGTAGCAGAAAACAGTTGTGCAATCGATAGCAGATTTGAACCAGGATATGCTAACGCAAAGTAAAAGGCACCAGTACTATATAGCCGGATCATAGCTTTAGGGTTTCTTGTAACAATAGCCTTAAGCAATGAGGCAGCCGCTTCAACAATGCTTGGTTCTCCAGTAAGCATAGCCTATACCGTTTCAAAGTGTCAAATTTTCTCCTTCCATGTATCATTAATGAAAATATTCAAAAAAAAGAGAGAACATAACCAAAAAATATAAAACAGCACTTGAAGAGTACAATCACTATATGATCATCAAAGTCTTTCAGGCTATTGGTAAGAAAATAGCTTATCATACCCACATGATACATACGACAATTGTCTGTATTGTATTATTGATATTCATAGTAACAGGTGACTAAGAGTGACATTTTTAATGATTGCCTCTATCAATTGAGCAATGAGCTTAATGACAAAAGCCTGCCTATAGTGTTTATAGTTGTAAACACTAATCTGTCGAATATCAGTTGCATTATAAGGAATGAGTGATTTTCCCATGGACATGTATGATCAATGGTGTAATCAGGCTTACAATATTTAACATTTTTCCCTATAACACATGAGAACTACATGTCATTAATTTGGTACGTGAATAAAATGCATGTACGCTTTGCTCTGAATTTAAACATACACTCCACACACTAAATTGGAGTGATAAAGAGCTCTTTACTATTTTACTACCAGAGGGCCTGAACCATGCATTGCACAGCAGCAGAGACAGCTGGTTTAAGTCTCCTTGGCATGAGGGCTCCTTTAACTATCTTCACATTCATTAGTAGGGGGCATGTGTGATTTGTTTAAATTTTGTAGTTAGGCACCACCTTTATACAGGTTTGGTATTGTCATTCGGGATTAACACAATAAAGGTCCTCCCTCCCTCCTTTGCTAACTGTTCTATGCCATGGCATGGCACCAGGTGACTGCCACGATCCAGGAGAAGACTCCTGTTCATCGCATCAATAATTTTTGCCACCAAAATCTAGCCTAGCCATAGCATCTAGTCTCAACTGATGACAGAAAGGAAACAAATACTTGGGGCTAAAGAAGACCTGAGCAACATGAGGAAGGCATCTTGGACTTGACAGTATACGTTTCACCCTAGGAGTTGGAGTTACAATTTCACCTGCATCATCAAGATCGGAGTGTGCAGATGCCATACTATGCAGTATGGATAGTGCAGTGTCCCCAATCTGTAAACAGAAATTCATTTTGCTCAGTGATTGCTACCTACTGAAAGGGGGGAAAAGGAAGCAAAATTCGTATATTTGCTTCAGTTTCAATACCTGAGTAGGTGTCAGAACAGGAACTCTGACAGAAAGTGCCCAGCGCAGCTCTCGTATGTCACGCAATCTTTTCCAGTCAGACATACCAGAAGCCCAACACTTTGTCGTCCAATCAATTGACTTCTTTGACCACAGCCTTCGGATAGCATCTTTTTCAAATGGACCAACTTGCATACCATCCTTGTCAATGTACATCCACTCTTTCGGAGGTTCCATAAAAGCAGTTGCTGCAATGAGATTAGATTGTAACGGAATAGAAGTCCGCTCTGATGCTTCATGAGCAACACTAAGCAAATCAACAGCCAAAACACAGCCTCCAACCAAAACACAAGCTTCAACATTTGAAAGGTCATTCATCAATGCCTACAAAAAAAAGGAAAGCAGAAGGGACAGCTTACTCAGCATTTGAAGATGTCACATCAGCAAAAAAACAAAATCAGTAATTTCCGAAATTACCAATATTAATCAATATTCATGTCTGCGCAAAGGTATGTTTATCTTATGCCATTATACTGGGCATAAAATAAGGCAAAAAATGCAAGAGGTACAACTAACCTTTAACAGAAGTAGCAAACGATGCCTTAAGGCCCTATCATCTGTTCTGTCTAAGAGAACAGTAATATGGGCAGTGCCATCAAAAGACCCAATAACCTTATAATGTTGCTCATAAACTATAGCCATTGCCCTCGAACAAAGCTCTCTTACAGAAAAACCTCCTCCACCACCAAAGCCATCCAATCTACCCATGTCACACCAATCATCAGATGAACCGAGCTCATCAGGAACTGCACCATCCACAGTAAGACCAATATCTGCGTCACACAAAAATCGATGATATAGAGCTCTGAAAAAGGCAACAGGATCACGTAGCGGAAAATCCTGTGCTCGATAGTTGCTTCCACTTTCAAGCAGCAATCTCAAATAGTATTGCCCCACACAGACTTCTTTGGACAAGCTAGGGTAGCTAACTGAAAATTCAGCATAATTCCATGAAATTCTAGGTAAGTTGTCACTACCAGCAGCATCCTCTGTGACAGAGCTTCCAGGGACAATGTCGTCGGTTCGTTCTTTCTCTACATCAAGGTTATGAACTTCAGCTTGCAATGCTTCCTTCAATTCTTGCCTTGTGCGTTCATTCCATATCAAATCCGCTCTGTTGTGATCCAGACTGAATGCTTTCCAAAATCCATACCAATTGCACAGGAGCCTTCCAGATCCAACAGGAGTGTTTTCAATCACAACCTGTGCAGGGACTGAGAAATCTGAATGTGTGGAGCTGATAAGATTGCCATTAGCACTGGAGTCCACTGGGTAAACATGTGAATCCGGTCGTGGTGCCCCAATTGGATGATTATTTTCAGAAAGGCCCTCAGGTACCAAACCTTGTGAAACTGAAACTGCATGAGAAGGATCAATGCTTACACCTGGAGAAGGGGTGTGGGCAGTAGGGTACTGACCAACATGCCTCTGATAGACATCTGCTCCTCCATAAGTGCCCACATTGGTTTGCTGGAAGAATTCACCATCATCGATGCCATTCGGGGGCATCCCTTGCTCTGGTGCAGCCATAGCTTTACTAGTACGAGCCCTCCTCTGTTGAAGTATCCGTCTATGTCTTCTGCTTAATGGCGCCTCATCATATTGGCTCTGTGAATCTTCATCTGATCTAGTATGAAGATAAGCAACAAGCCCAGGCGGAAGTATTCTTGACAGCAAATCCAGAGCAGGTTGATAAGAATCAGCCCATAGTGCAACAAGCTGCCGACTAACATCTTGCCGCTCGCCATCTGGTAAGAAGAACGCATTTAACAAATGCCTCAGAAGAGCACCATCCTTCAATGCTGCATCACGCATTGACTCTGCTGCTATTGCATCTTCCTCAGCAATTGTACGCATAATAACAGAAACCGTCTCTCGTACACTTTCTGCAGGATGTGCAAATAATGCAAACAAACGACGGCGCAAACCAGCAACCTGGCGCAATAACTCAACAAAAGTAGCATGCTGAGTTGTCTCACCGTGGGGTTCACATAGCATAGCTTCAAGGACTTCCACAACAGACAGAGATAATAATGGTGAAACTGATATTGGCTTCAATCTGTTAACAAGTACTGGAACATAAATTGATTGTGAGAACAGTACAGACTTCGCATGCATGTAGGTAGCATGGGATTCACCCCTTGTATCCATTAATGTAGATGCATCACGAGGACCACCACCAATTAGCATGGCCACAAGCCCAGCAGCTTCAGCTGCCACTCCCTCAGAACCATTCCTAAGCAAACCCATTATTCTTCCCACAGCAACAGGAAATGACATCACATGAGATGCCACACTTCTTGATGTAAGTAGCCTGCGCAAGCATGCAACAAACCCCATGATTGTTGCTGCTGCTTTTGGAGAAGGAGGCAGAAGAGGAGGAGCATCAGCTGGGAGGTTATTTGGTGTGGCTGGAAGAAGACTGATTAAAGCCATTAAGACGACTTCCGGTACTTCAATATTGACAGGCACTCCAGAATAGGGTACACATGCATTAAACTCTCTTATTCTACGCCATAATCTGATTTTAGCTCCAGGGATAGTGTCAGATGAAACTACAGCCTCTTTAGCA
Source organism: Oropetium thomaeum (assembly GCA_001182835.1). Classification (NCBI taxonomy): domain Eukaryota; kingdom Viridiplantae; phylum Streptophyta; class Magnoliopsida; order Poales; family Poaceae; genus Oropetium; species Oropetium thomaeum. The sequence continues at coordinate 1,000,548 of LFJQ01000051.1, forward strand.
ACTGAAGCTAAATGTTTTATATGTATGGTAGCATTCTCCATGTCTATAGGACCATGATGAGGAATATGAGGATGGGTTCCACCACAAGGTGGATCTATCCGATGACCAGGCATTGTAAGCCTTGGTAGCACTGGAATCGCACACTGTCTCTGAAAGCAATAAAGGAAATTAAAGGAAAGGTGAGCTGCAAAGACTAACGTGAGAATAGAAAACACATGTACCATGAGCATATATTAAACTTTGCATAGTACTGTATCAAATATTCAAACCTACTCTCAGCTACATCAGAATAGTTGCAAGGAAATTGAAGACAAATCATAATGCTTTACACTTGCTTTGCTATGCAGCAGATCTGTTGCATTCGGAATGCGATCAAGTGAAATGGCAATGTTCTATACGGAATAAATAAAGAATACACCTTAAAAGAGGAACATGTGAGAGCTTATTCCAGTGATTTGGATATCTACGTTTGCTGAAGCATACTGATACTTGAACAAAGAAATGTAAGCTATACATGTAGCACAGATGATATGATATTATACCCTTCCTAAAATTTCTTCTGTGCGAATGAAGATATTAAATGAATTGAATTGAATGCTGACTTGCTGACCATAATCTATGCTTTTATTCTTTGTTAAAAAGGATGGCTTAGTTGGGCTAAAGTACAAGTGAAGTAAGCTATATTGTAAGAATAAGTGTCAAATGAATCAAGGCAGTACATGCTGAGCATTTGACCACTTGACCTGAAATGGTGCATAATTGAGAAGGATTAAAGAAGTGATACCTGGTTCTGTATAACATCAAGAACTGTAGCCAGTAAATTATCACGAGATGTACTCGCATATACCTGAGTGAGGATAATATAGAACCGTTAGAAGGCATTTGTAGTACTATTACCTATTGGGATAGTAACTTCATACTTACATGAATTGGGCAGCCATCATTGAATTCAAATGCAAACATCTGCGGCTCCTCTGCAAATCGAACAAGGGCACTTACTGCTGAGAGAGGGCGGACAATGACAGCCTGGAAAGACGCTCCAGAGCAAACCGAGTAAGAAACTGCCATGCTAAGGATACAGAAAAACAGATAACAAATAGCAACAGCAGTAATGCAAACAAACAATAGAGAGTTTAGTCCCAAATAAGCTGGGGTAGGTTAGAGAACAAGTGCCACAGAAGACGATATAAATAAAACAAGGGGTTTCTTTTTTTGACCCTATTGGGAGCCGTATATTTTCGTTTTCACCAATTTGACCCTGTTTTATAGAAACGTAGCTACCATCTGACCCCATTCTTGCCCGACGTTAGGCTCTGTTAGATTTAGAGAATTAAAAAAATCATCAAATGAATGTAAAATGCAGACTCCATAAACAATTGACCAAACTACCCCTGCCTCAAATTTAATCTGTCGCTTGCCTCCTCCCTTCTCCGTATTCCCTAGGCCGTATAGTTGTGGCAGCACACCTGGCTGTGAGTGTACGGCCCATCGGCATGCAGGGCAGACGCGACTGCTGCTGGTGGAGCTAGCATGCGGCACTAGGGCGCGCGGCTGCTTGGCTGCTGTTGCTGGGGGCTGCCATGCACCGCGACTGCTGCTGCTGCTGGAGGCCGCGTGGGGCAGCACTAGTCGCGCAGCTCCTGCTGCATGAGGTCGCGTCCGCAAGGGGTGCGCACCTAATGCTGCAGGGCACGCAACATGGCACCGCAACTTCCCAGTCTTGGTGGTTTGATCTCTGCCATCTTGTTTGCCTTTCTGGATCGATCAGTCTAAGAACATGGATAGATATATTCTCTCCGATGCCTTGAATTCTAAAGCATGCCGCCGCCTCCTCTGAACCCCTTATCCTGCTGATCTCTGTTCCCTGATCCATATCCTACTCCCTGATATCTACTATTATCATGTTATTGCTAATTTTGTAAAATAATGTCAAAATTTTGTTCAAAGCTGACCGATTCAATTTTGCATTCTTAGAAATTGGTCATTGTTTTATTTTCCGCTGAAAAAATAAAGCATATTGGGGCAATTTGTGTTGCACTACCCCAAACAACAAAATAGGGTCAAAAGGGCAAAGTCATGTTCAAAGTAAGGCAAAAGAGCAAAGTCATGTTAAAAGTAGGGTCAAATGAGCAAGTGTAGAATCTTTTTTACTCCTGACTTCACGTCGTCAAGTACAGATAACAGAATAGGTTCAAAGTGAAGCTTCGGTTGTGGAAAACAGAGTCAAATTGGCGAAAACAAAAAAAAGAGGGTAAAACTGGCAATAAGGCTTTAAAATGGGTCAAGAAATCAATTGCCCCATAAAACAAATAGAAATGAAATGAGTCAACATAAGAAAAACATATCCACAGGAGAAAACAACGATTGTATTTTTTTTTTTTTGCTTGTAATTACCATTTCAGGTAACAAGGTTATCACAATGGCTGATGTCACCATGTCCATATGTAAAAAAGCAAGAAAAATTTGCAGTATAATGAGAAAAATGCACCTCATAGTTCTCCGGACGTCTTTCAACTAGAGAAGTGTTTGTAAGAACAAGCAGTCGAGAAACAGAGTCACCCTGTTCTCCAAGACCACCCCTTGGTCCAACACCCAAACTCAAGCTCTCTATGTTAGCAGTGCCATGTGCCGCTGGGCGTAATCTTGTTACTGACCATTCTCCATGTCGAGTTTCAGCAGCTCCAACGGCATCCATAGCTGGGAAAGAAGCCATAGACAATTAAAAACCAGATGAGAACATAATCATTCTCATAGGCAACAAATGTTTAAATTTTCAACACGACATTGACAAATGTGTTACTAGTACATGAGTTAAATGAGTACTTTTTTTAATCAATTAGATAGTTGAAAATGGAACGTCAATTTATTTCATTCTGGAAGGATAATCAAAAATCAAAAGCTTATGGATGGAAAGTCAACAAATCTGTTTATCCAAAATATCATCGTACCTATTTTGTGAAAAAAAAAAGGTAAAAGTAATGTTTATCATCATTGGATATTAAACGCCTACCTCTTTTTGCTATAAACTCAGCAACTGTTATCGATTTTGAATTGTCCACTGATAGAGATAATCCAATCATTGCCTTGGCAGTTTTTGTCTGAAAGATAGCCAATATCAGAAGAGTTACATTAACCTACAAAAATCTGTGTTACTCGGAACGAGTGAATAACTATAAGGGTAGAAGATTGTACCAGATGTGATATAATTGTGGTGTTTGTGCTCCCTGAAGCAGCCATAAATGCTTTGGACTTCCTACCATAGAGAGGGCATAGCACAAACCCACCACCTTCAGCAGTCTTCTTCCCATAGTTATCCGCCAAGGTCACAACAGCAGGAGAAGCCATATCTCTGAAGTCTAAGCACCAGTGCGGATGACCAGAAGCCTCAAGGAGCTCAACACCCACCGAAGTGACCTTGAGTCTCTACAAAACGTTTCTATGAGCTATCAGAAAACTGATGGCATTCGTTGCAGCCTTTGGTAAGTACATGACAGCAGATTACTTCACTAAAGCATTTGGTAAGTATGCTACAGCAGATGGGCCATTCAATAAACTACTTATCTTAACAATTCATGGTTTCAGCGGTGAGTTGGAACCATCTATGTCTAGTGAGTAATGCTAAGTCAAAAAAAAAAAGTGTTAATAAAAAGCTGACATGACACGCGCTAATTGGGTGCATTGTGCAAGCTCCCCCAAATCAAGGAAACGCAACGTCCTGTGGACCAATCTCTTGGTGCCATATCAGCTGTACGTAGAATTTAAGTATGGTTTGTAAGCAAGTGTGGCACTGCTCCTATCTGTTAGCCGATCAAAACAGTTCTAAGCACGTGTTTTTCAAACTTTGAATTGGAAGTATTCAGTTTCCCCTTTCTGCCCACAAGTACAAAAATCACAAGGAATTGGCATGGAAGATCATTTTGCAAACAAGTCACATTATTTTCAACATGGGTTCTGCTTCAATTAAAATTAGTAGCTTACAGAACTAAATTGGGTGCTCTGAAACATATGCTGCACGTAAATGTGGACTGGCATGGAAGATCAACTGATCATCACAAAATTCTGAAGTAACATTACTTGCAGGAATTACACAGTTATTTTGGTAGTGATAATACGACAGTCGTAAGATGAAGAGCTGAGCGCGAGGGGCACGATTCGGGGAGAGGAGCAGACACTTACGAAGGGAACCCACTCATGGGTGCGCCGGCGGAGGTGGAGGACGGGGAAGTTGGTTACAGGGTGCACCGGGCGAAGGCGGTGGAGCTCGGTGAGGATCCCAACGCGGAGCGGGGAGGAGAAGCGCATGGACTTGAACTTTCCGCGGGAGTCGGTGCGGACGGCGATTGTGAACTCATCGGAGGCGGCGAGGGGCTCTGCGCGGTCGAACTCGGTGCCGGCATCGTAGGAATTGGTGAGGTTAAGCGTCGCGGGGTCGAGCGTGACGACACCGGAGGAGGCGATGCAGAGGATCCGGCGGTACCTCCCTCTCCACGAGTGCTTGACAACGAAGTACCGGGCGAGGTACTCAGGCTCCTCGGCGCCGGCGATGGCGGAGGAGGCTGGGGCCGGGGAGGCCTCGGCCACGGCGTGGCGGCTGGCGAAGTCCATGGTGGCTAGGCTCGGGCCGGCATTAGGGTTCCGCCACCAGGGGAAGGAGTGGCGAGAGTGAGTAGCCCCCAGCGCGGCGGCCGATCTCGAGGAGAGACGAGATCCCCCTCCCCTTTGTTGCAAGCTGTTGCTGCCTCGCTGGTCGCCGAAGGAGATGGTCCCCGACGCTGCGGCTGAAGAATACTTGCGAGATTCTGTGCTTGGCGAGTTATCCCGGATGTGTCTTCCCACCTCGATTGATCGATCGATCGACCGATCTCCTTTTCCAAGCTGTTTCTGAATCGATTTTTTTAGAACAAAAAATTCTGAATCGATCTCATCAATTTTACTATCTTGTTGTCTACGTGGCCTTAACAATCATGGCATCGTAGCAGGGAGTGAGAGGTCAGAAGAGAGAGACTTTGATTCAGTGTTTGCTTCCGCACTAAGGATTTAATGAAATTTGTTTCAAAAATCTGGTACAACTACACTACTATTTTTCGTTTTTATTATGTTTCCTTAAAAGTTTGTCAATTGACTTTGAGCTATTATGACAATATATATTCTGTTACATATAACCACTGAATATATATGAAAAATTGTTTACCGAGGGTAAAGCTACGTTGAGTGCTCGACACAAAGGAAAAATACAATTCAGTATAAGTTTTTTAAATTTTTACGGCTTATGCAACACGTAGAAATACTGATAAAATATTCAGAAAAGCAATGGTACTAGGGTACTCATAGCATTAGCTTCATTATTGTGTATACAACAAAATAACATGTTAATGTAGGTTCATCATGATTTGAAGTAGTCATACCCACCTTGATGCGCTACCACTCCCCTATGTCTTCTTATATCCATGTTGCTCCTTCGTACGTGTCGTGTCATCCTTACCACATTGCTCCTCTGACCTCTAGCGCTGCCTCTCTTGCTATGTTTGTCCTCCGTGTAGGTCGTAGCTACTTCTTTGTGACTCTTTGGCTTTCAGGTTTGTTCTTTGACGAGAATAATCTAATTTATGACAAGTTTCAAATTGGTAAAGTATACCCCTAGGATAGAAGAAGAAGAACAGGAACTCGCAAGAAAAGTTCCAACTGATCGGCTCTCTCAGTACGCTAATGGTTGGCACCCCTTCTCCATCTTCAGCTGCTGCCATATGACCTCGTCCCCCCCCCCCCCCCCCCCCTCTTCTCCATGTTCGTCCGTGACACCTCATCAGGTGCCCCTTGTCCATCCTTGTCTGCTGCCACACAGCCTTATGGAGCTCAGATGTCACAACAAGCCCCTGCATATAGTACACGACCGCAGCATGCTTCTCTTTCATGTTGGTGCCCCTATCCTTGGCACAACTGCTCCATCTGGTCCACCACATCATATCGCCACAGCTACTATCTATCATTGTTGATTCTTCTGTATATGATAGTATTGTATGTATAACCTTTTAAATATTGTGCATGTAGCATTGTCAATTTTGATCATTGTTGTACCAAAGTCAACCACTTTAGACCCCTAGCATGGTTTAATAGACAGACTTAGAACTCCTTTGGTAGAGAATCTAGAGAGCTCTATCAAATGCTGTATTGCAACAGAAGTAATTTCTGACTGATTCTATGGAGTGATTCTCTGAAACGAACTAAGGAGCTGGGAGCTGAAAAAAAAAAGAGTTTCTCTTGATTTGTGAAGCGATTCTCTATCCTAATTATAAGAGTATATCATAGAGAATTAATTTCAACCACAGAATCACTGATACTCAGATAATCACTTCTTACTAAGAACTCTTGCAGAAAAGCTATGCCAAACGGGCCATTAAAAAATGAGCATACTTGTAATAATAAGTGATAATGGGTTTCACATTCATAAAACTACTTATATTTTATTTGGAAAGAACTATGGAATTAGTTGTATTATCAATGTCGAAAAGAATGGATGAAGAAGGTCATTGTGCTAGTTACTTCCTCCATTCTTTTTTTCTGTCATCGTTGATTTTAACCCATAACTTTGATCATTCGTTTAGTTCAGAAAAGTATAAAAAATATGTTTTGTTATAATTTAATTTATCACTAAAGTTTATTAAAATATGTTTATTTATACATTTCAACTAATTTTTTTTAATATAACAAATGATCAAAGTTAACGATTAAAGACTTAAAATCAATAGAGGCTGAAAAAAAAGTACGGAGGAAGTATAGTTTAGTGATAAGATAACTGGTGGAGCCGCACCGCACACAGGCCAGATGCCCCCTTGGCTTGAAAAAGTTGAAGATTGGAGTTCTTTTCATTGGGTCTTGACCTCTCATCGTGAGTTAAATTTGTCGAACATCGAGAGTGAGGAATCACCATTGTCATCCTTGCTAATGTGCGAGGCTGCCACTGGACACAAGCATCCAACAGAGAAGTCAGTTGCAAGGGCTTAAAGCTTAGCGGTGCTCTCTGCTTGACTAGTCGTGAACATAGCCATGCGCGTGAGAGATAGAGAGAAGAGAGATAGCAATAATAAGTAATAATATTACATCTCTTGTACTCCCTTCATCTTAAATACTAAGTCTCACTTTTGACTTTTGGGCACTACATTTAACTAGTCATTTTTATTTAATTTTTTTATTGGATATTAATATTAAAACAAGTAGGTTACAATTTTAAAGTATCTACAGTGATAAAATAAATATTATTAAAAGATTTAAATAAAGACGAATAGTCGATTTAAAGTTACATTTAAAATGAGACAGAGGGAGTAACATATTGACATGATGATTTAAGATTTATAGCTAGTTTGAATGATGGGGTGCTCCTCCTAAATCCTCATAGCCTCTGGTGCAAGTGTCGAAGTGATGTGAGGTCTATAATTCAAATCATATTTCATCATTTAGAGGGCCCTCGTACTTTAGTATGAAGACTATAAAATCACATAAAACAATTATGTATGTGCAAACATTGCCTTTTTTGTGAATACGTTTTTGCATGATTAGTGGGAAAATATACAGTGGCATGTTTAAGAGAGTGTTTTCAGGGGTTGGAACGGGACACTTTCATAGTCCACAGGATTGTTGTTTAAAATAAAAACACAAAATTGTGTTAATCAAATTGAAATTCTATCAGTTAGGCAAGTCACCATGTGATTCAGTTTCATCAGAATGCTAATGAGGGTATAGAACAACCATGAACGTGACGTGAATGCAGCCAAAATCCTCCAACTTATTCACAGTGCAAAACTCATCACGCCCATCACATTCGGTAAACATATGCCCATTTTATCAGCGAAGCAGGGGAGAGGGGAGCTGATGAAACACGAAACAAAAATGAATTACAAGCGTCGTCCCTAAGAAGAAGAGAGAGAAACCAGGAGATCCGGAGCTCATCACGTGCACCGATCCATTCTCCATCCTCACCAGGTTTTGTTTCTTTGTGGCCAAGAACTCAATAACTCAATAACATTCTACGATAATTGCACGCACGCACGCACGCACTGTGGCGTGGCGGCTCATGCGTTGCTAGGCTGCATCATCGTCGTCGTCGATCGCGCCGGCGTGATGATCCGTAATAATCTGGTTCGATCATTACGGACCCGATCCGATCCAGCCGGCGTCCGGAAACGTTCGCATCGCCTCCACCATCTGCTTCGGCGAGAACACGGCGCCGCCGCCGTTCATGTTCGCAGACATCATGAAGGGGTCGAGCGGCGCGGCGACGTCGTCGAAGAGCTGGTCGTAGCAGAGCTCCGTGGGCACGCAGAGCGGCAGCTCCGACGGGCCGGGCGCGAACAACGGGATGTCCGGCGGCGGCGCCACGAAGTGATACGCATCCAGCAGCGGCGGGGCCGGCGGCGGCATGAGGCGCGTGTCCGCGACGTAAGGAAGCGGTGGCGCCACGGCGGAGTGGGCGTGGGCAGCGTAGCTCTCGGACGAGGACGAGGACGACGACTCGTCCATCTGCCCCGAAGCCGCGTTGTTATTGCGCGCACCGGAGCTGTCGAGGCCGGTGAGCTTCTGCACGATGGACATGAAGTCGTTGGGGCTGGTGCGGATCACCCTGGGCGTGTGCGTGTAGATGATCACGGGCTGCGGCTGTAGCTTCTGCCGCGGCACCACCGGCCGGCTGTTGTTGGACGGCACGGAGGAGAAGTTGTTGGTGGAGGACGAGGAGGGCGGCGACGACGTGGCCGCCTGCTGCTTGTGAATGCCGTGAGAGTCCCTGTGGACCGCCTTACCCGCGGCGTGCCGCGCCCCGGGCGGCCGCGGCGACGACGTGGGGCTCATGGGGCAGTTGCCCAGTGGCGTGGGGATGGCGACGGATGCCTGGACCGGAGAGAGAGGGAGGGATCGGATCGGGGCGTGTATAAATAGCAGTGGCGGAGAGCCGGAGGCGCAGTGCATACCGGGATATTTTGTTGGGTGGTTAGCGGCCGGTGGCTGGCGCGCCAGAGGATGTCGCAGAAGGCAGGGCGGGAAGGAGAAGGTCGGTGGTAGAAGGCCGGGCACACTAACGGGTTGTTTGAGACCTACATTTCATAAAAATCAATTCTACTTCATGACTCCATAACTCTATCATAGAGTAGATCCACTCTAGATTTATATATCCATCACAAAGTGTTTGATTTCAAATTTAATTTCAGCTCTAGATATCTAAGACTTCGATTCAAAGATCTATTATGCTCTTATAAAAATTTATATTTTTTTCATTACAAATCAATATGTTTTATACAGTGGGAGCTCCTCTTTATCTATTTGAGATTCGTTCGATTTAGGAGGAAAACGCAAGAAAAGATAAAAAAATCTAATGAATATGTTTTGTAATAAGTTGTATGTTGGTAATTTTCTATCAACTCCAGATTTTTAATTTTTGGAGCAACTCCTCATGGGCTCTTTAAAAAAGGTGGAGTTAGTCCCAACTCTACCTTTTTTTTTCTAGATCTGAAGTTGGTGAAGATAAAATGTTTAACTAGTAAATTTGATAGTAGAGTTGAAAAAAATAAAGTGGGGCTCTTCCAAACAGGCCCTAATACTGTAAATGTACCTCCGATGTTCGTATGATTTTGACCGTTTAATCCAAACTCATGTTCGATGATTTTCCAGCGTTTTTTTTGTTACGTGTCGTGTATTCAGTACTGAGTTTTATTAGCTACTAGTTGTATGCAACTATTTCAATCATTATTCAATATTTAATTTTAATAGGGTGTCTCTTCATCAGGTGACTGAAATTTTGTATGTTTCTCGGTCATATTTTCCAAAAACATGTACAAAAATTGTTTGTTGCTGAAACAATTTGCAATTGAAACCGAAACATTTAGTTTTTTAATTGAAATAATAGAACATTTTTAATAAAAGTGATCTGAAAATTGTTCTACCTAAAGTACTAAATATTCCGACTACAAGTACAAATTGTTTCAGCTTCAGAAATATAATGTTCGACACATTAATATTGATTGTTCTGATAATGTGACTGAGAGATATGCAAAATCTCGATCACCTAACAAGGAGCAAATCTCATTTTAATATCAGAACTTTAATGGTTTCAACTACGATTTGGTTTCAATTTACACAACTCAACGTCCATGTGTTACACAACCATATAGATCGATTGATATAAATAAAAACATTTTACACATCAAAAGTGACTAAAAGTTGCGCCATTACAAGTTCAAAAGCCCTACCACATCACCTGCGGCGTTTCGTATGACCATGAACTGAACTTATTTTTGGAAATTGGAATTTACTTCCAACACCTACAGTTAGGCACGCAGCATTTACTTAATTATAATATTTCTTAAAATGAAACAGAACGAGAAGAGAACAAAAAGAGATAAACCAAACATATCAAAATCTATTAATATTAAATTTTCATCCATAAGACGTGAACATGTCCAACGCAGTGGTTGCTCAATTTCAGGTTTGCGCTGCGCAGGGTTACATTCATACTCCGTGAGTGGCAGTGGTCTGATCTCGCTGAACTTAATCCTCTCGTTGTTGCATGCCGACGAGCTGTTCCAGTGAGCACCTGTGGTCTAAACCTTGCCCCTCGCGCTCAGCACCTCGCGGGCAACCCGCTTGTGGCCTTCCCGTGCTAGCGGGCCTTCCTGTGCTCCTTCATCACCGGCGAGGGCTTTGGCCATGCGTCACCATGAGCTAGGGCCCCTCCCCTGCTTAGGGTTCTGACGTGTGGAAGAAAAAAAGAGAGGAAGATGAGTCTGCCATGTGGAACCCACTTCCACGTCACACGAACCATCGAGAGGTAAAAATTAGATGGTTTCAATAGTTGAGGACCTCAGATATCTGTTTTTGACTCGGAGGGGCGAAAATCAAATTTGATTAATCGTTGAATGACCTAAAATGGACTTGTTCCAAAGAAATTATTAGAGTACAGCCATGACATTGGGCCACAGGAACATCACATGATATCAGGCTTGCACAGGGCCCATTACATTACATTCGAATTCATTGAAAACCCGCCATACATATGTCATCGAAGGAGTCTTTGACCAGCTTTATGTCTCACGCGTTTCAGGTTGTAGCAAAAGCTACGCCGCCACCAAGAAGAGCTAGACTGCGAATGCTTCATGGGTAGTTGTAGCGCTCCATGTTATTCTTCAGACTTAAAAAGAAACTAGCACAATGCCCGTGCGTCGCCACGGAAAGATACTAATTATCAGTTGCGAGAAAAAATGTCACTCTTACGATCAATTTCAGGATATTGTTCTATGACATGGTGAAAAGAATTCATATTCTATCTCGTCATAAACTTAGTGTCCCCCCCCCCTTCCCCCTTTATCCCCTCCTCTATCCATCCTTTCCCCTACTGCGCTAACTTATCACCACTAAGCTCCATTCTGGTCTGGTCCAGTCGTTATCTCCACCGTTTGCGAAGCGACACCTTTGCCTTCATTGTCTTGTTCGTCACCATTATTGGACCGACCTACCATCCCCAAGGCCTTTTGTATGTTTGGCAAACCTTAATAGCGCTGGCGGCACCGGGAGGGTCCTCCCATAGGCCGGTGGACGAGTCCTCGACAGAGACCGACAACGTTTCCTTGGCTCCTCGATGGCGGTCAGGTTCCACCCTCGATGGAGGAGGCCAACGACAGGCAGGTACCTTGCTCACAGAGGCGGACAGGAGGCTGGTCCCTCGCTCGACGGAGGTGGACGGCGGGTGGGTCCTTGGCTCGTCGACGGCGGGTGGGTCCTCGGCTCGTCGACGGCGGATGGGTCATGAGGATCGATGACATTGCAACGTGAGGGACTGTTTTGTTTTCTTCCTAGGCAGGTGTATGACAGTGAGACTTTAGGCGGACAAGAGGTTACGTAGGTTGGGGTATGACAATGGGACTTTAGGGGGATAATTGATTTAGATTCGGTAGAGCAAGTTCAAGATATGTATGACAGGTTAATTCCACGAGAGGAGAGTTGATTAAGGGTGTATGAGACCATCAATTCGTAATTAATTAGTAGTATATATATTTATATATATTTGTTAAAGTATAAAAACATATATATTCACATTGGAACATTTTATTTCCATTCTAAAATGCAACTAATTTGCATAACCGAAACAATAAATTTTTCTAAGTGAAATATTTATAAGGGTAAAAAGAAGTTAATTAAAGACTTTAAAAAATATGTTCATATGAGATCTTATTTTGTTGACTTTAATATAAGGAGTACAACGATTCAAACGGATTCAAAAATCTACTTATGGTTTGAGAGAAAAATGAATTTGAAATTATAAATTTAAATGGAACTCCTTTAGGGCCCATCATTTGATTTCCAGCAGCGACGACATGACTCATGCAGACCGGACTCGCGGAGAACGCGGACTCCTCTGCTCTCATCCGGCTCAAGTACAGAAATGTGCTATGGTCAAACGGTGGGCCGTGAGGGCACGCGGCAGCTAGGCTTTTTTTTTTTTGAGAGACCGTGGGGGAGGTAACTACGCGCGGCACGGGTTGAGCGGAATAACCTGCGCACGGACGACCACTACGAAATTATATAGTAGTAGAGATTAATCGATTGCTAAGAAAAGTACCAAAAATTCGAAGATTAAAGTGATTAATAAAATTTCTGGTAATTACTCAAAAGGAATTATTTTCACCGGTCCAAAGAAAAATTTTAATCTTGCAAGAAATTCTAGCGAATTGAAAAGCAAGTAAAAATTTAAATTCTAAGTTTAATCCTTAAAAATTCAAACTTCACTGTAATTCTGAAAAATCAACTTTGGGCTCTTGTCAAATTTCTGTGAAATTTTTGGGCCTTTCTGAAAATTTTCACCAGCAGGCCCCACTGGGCAGCCCACTTCTCTCTTCTCTCTTCTTTCTGCTCCTTCTCCTTTCCCGCGCGCGCCGTTCCACGCTCTCGCCCGGGGCAGAGTGCGCGCGCCACCTGCCGCGCGCGGCCTGCACCGAGCGCGCGTGGCGAGCGCCCGCGGCTCGCTCGGCGCGTTAAGACGCCGCCTCGGTCGCCACCTTCTCCTTTCTCTCGCCGCTCTCCCTCGCTCTTTCTTCTCTATTTTGCTCTGTCGACCCAGCCGCGCCGCATCGCCGTGCATCGTGCTTGCCCTTTCCGCCGACTCCTACGCAAATCGACGCACCGAAGACCCCTCTCCACTCCCGAGCTCGGCCGCCCCACAATTTTGCCGGAGCTCGTCGAAATTTTAAGGGCGCCGCCGCCGTGTTCCTCGGCCGAAGGAAGCCACTGTTGAACTGCGTCTTCGGTGAGGATCGAGACCCTTTTTCCTCCCTCCCTAGTTTCCCCGTGCCGCGTAGCAGCTTTTTGGCAAGGTTAGGCACACCGCCGCACGCCGGAGCACCGCCGCGCCACTGCCGGAGTGGGCCATGCGCCGCCGCTCGTCGTCGCCGCCGTCCGGTGCTCCCCGAGGGTCAAAGCTTAGTTAAACAGGTTCTCCGCGTCGAGGGCCGTGCCGCCGGTACCCTCACCGCCGGCCGCCGTCGCCCGTAGCGCCGCGGCCCCTCACCGGCCGAGCTAGGGCAAAGGCCCTGGCTAGGGGCTTTGATTTTTCTGTTGTGGCAAAAATCCAGTAAATCGGCTAGGAGTTCAATAACTCATATAAAATCGATTTGAGCTCAGAAAATAAAATTCCAATTGTTCTGGGACCAGAGAAAAGTGTAGTTTTTATGAAAAATAATTTATTGTTTACATTTATTAATTTTGGGATTTATTTAATTATCATTAAACGGCCAAAAACAATATTGAATTAATTTTCAACTATTAAATTTTGGAAAAATTTGTATAAAACCCTAGTGTGTACCCTTAATGTTGAGAAGAGCATAAAATGTCCGTTAGGGTTGATTAGACGCTAATTAAATTGTCTAACATGGAATTAGGTTAAAGCTAGTCCTCGACCACTTTATTTTCTTAATTGCTATCGATCTTTGTAATTCACTAACTGTTAATTAATGATGTCACCTCTCTAATTGCATCATATAGACGCCGACGTGAACGAGGTAGCCATCGAGGTGGACCCCGAGTTTTCTGAAGACACCGTCGCCACAGACCAGGAAGAACATCCACAGGGCAAGCCTCGGTGCACTAATATTTTTAAAATTTTCCTTTTACAACAGTAAATGTGAGTCATGTGATGTGCATTTAGGTCGACAGGAGTTGCATGAAACCCTAGATGCATATGTTTCCAGTAGTACCGATTTTGGAATATTGGTACAAGTAGCCCGATGTAGCTGCTATGCTTAGTAATACCATAAGGTAGAAGTCGAGCAGATCGGACATTGCTCGCGATATGATAGGAGTTGAGTGAAACTTTCCCTCTTGTCGAATAACTTGTAGCAGATTCAGATTTTCATGGAAAGAAACCGGGGTCAAACAGGGAATGATAGGGATGCAACCGACGGGGGTTCGGTGTGCGGTAGCGCAGTCTGACCTGTGTGGCATAGTTGGTTGAGTATTGAATATTCTGCTCACATGTTGGAGCTATGGGACCTAGTAAACCTAAGTAGCCTAGAGACGGTAAAGCTGAACCTACTTTATGGTGTCTGATCGGCGGCAGGCTGGGGTGGACAGTGTGTGAACTCCACAGATACCGTCCGGGACAGGTGATCTGGTGGGATGCGACACTGTTGAGGTAGCGTAAGAGGGAATTAGCTTTGCCAGATCTGGTGCGAACGGTTGCCACGTGCGGTCGGGACGCGCACATGTCGTGTGACCAGGTTAACCCTGCAGGTGTAAAAACATTTCGAACCGCTGACATTCTCAGTCTAGAGTTTACTTAACCTCTCTGTCACATATGCTAATAAGTGAACAAGTAGAGTGATGATGATTAAAGTGCATTGAATATTATGATCATTGTTTGTCAACATGATTGTTTAGTCATAGTGCTTACTAAAGTTACAGTTCTCGAACTTGAATTGAGCTAAAATTTGAAAGTAGGAAGCTATTTAGTAAGGCATGTCTTTTACAACTATACCCTACCCAGAGTCGGTGAAGTCTAGGAGTCGGCTGTAGACATCCCTGTTGATGGGTCAGTCTTGCTGAGCTTCTTAGAACCTCATGCTTTGCGACTTGTGGCTTTCAGGTGGGTCTGAAGCTACCGGTGGTAGCGATGGTCAGTTCTGGGAGGAGTTGGCCCCCGGTTGGGGTAGTTTCCAGTGGGAGCAGATCGAGTAGCCGCTGCTTGTGTGTGGCTAGTAGCAAGGTGCCGTTGGGCAAGGCAGTTGCTTTTGCTTAGTGTCGGAGTCGGAGTCTGTAATATTACCTTATCTTTCATTTTCGTTGAAGACCGCGTACTTTATGCGCTGCTGTATTGTCGATGTTCGTTGCCGTCGACTAGTGAATTTATCGTGGGGGTGCGTTTTGAGGCTTCGATGGTTCGCGAGAGGACACAAGGTTTATACTGGTTCAGGCAACGATGCCCTACGTCCAGTTTCTGCGCTGCTTGTATTACTCGCGACAAGGATTACAGGGGGGATTACAAGTGGGCGAGAAGGGAAGAGTGCTCCCCGTCTCTAAGCGTGTTCGTGGTGTGCACACTAAGGCTAGCAAGGGCTAGCGAGTGTCGTGGGCTTGTGGAAAGACTCGTGTGCTTGGAAAAGCTTGTCCTTCGTCTTCGATCTCCCTCCCCTTTTATACGGCGATGTGAGGTGGGCCGGTTCCGTGGAGCCGATAGTGGCCGTGCGACCGTGCCGTCCCTATTCGACGGAGTGGTCCGTGCCGTCACTCGGTGGAGTCTCGTCCGTATGGGAAAAAACCACTGTAGGCTTTGGAGTGATGACGCCGTAGACATGGCCGTCGCTCGGGGACGTCCCGTCGTCAAGGGGCGATGAGTCTCTGACAGGAGCTGTTGGAGCGACGCCCATCCCGTGGACGGTGCATGTCGTGTGCATTTAACGCCCACTTGTCTGAGTAGCGGGCGGCTCTACCTGTCGGCGGGCCTGGGCGTGTCAGGCATTTATTTCCTAACCGTCACCGTCCGTCCTACTTTGTGGAGCAGCGGGCGATTCGCCCGACCCTAAGGTCGGGCGAGGCGTAGATGCGTTCGCTCGATCCCTAGAGAGACGGGGTCGAGCGCGTCGCCTGAGCGTACAGAGTCTGACCCCTCTTCGAAGGGGTCGGGCGAGGCAAAGATCGCCTGTTGGCTCGATCTATAGCGCGCCCGTACGATGCAGAGGCTGGTTTAGGCGGGAATTATTTACGCCTTGATCATGTGATTGGGGTCGAGGGTCATTAAGGTTAACTACCTCTAGTATTGACCCTCAACAGTAGCCCTTGAGTGAGGCCTGATCTCCTCGTGAGAGGGGGTCCGGAGTCACTCACATTGGGAGTGGTAAACTCGTGATGGTCGGTTCTCGTTGAGCCCCATCAAGCTTACGTGTTCTGCGATCCCGTAATAGATCTCTTTTTGCGATTCCGTTCCCGAGACTCCCGCTCGTTACGGTGGTCCGATCGTGGATACGGTTCGACTTGTTTCGTTCCTCCGGCGCGTCTGTCCGCCAGACGAGGAGGTTGAGCCAGGCCACGCTTTACCACAGAGGCTGAAGCGCGACGCTCGTCGAGTTACAAATGGGAGAGTTCGAGTGAAGCCCGGGCTCCCTTCGAGGGGAGCACCGATGGACCAGCTGGTGGTCGACCTCAATATTCCTGGTTGCCATCCCAATCTGGTACCCGGATGCCGTTCGCTAGGCTCCGAGGGCTCGCTGCCTTTCTGCAGTGAAATACCCATGGGTCGGCAAGAACCGGGACTCGAACGCGGACCGAGATGCCCTCGGCGCACGCGCGCCAGGGTACTGGCCGCTAGCGGGCCCATCTCTATCCACCCCTCACTCTATTTTCGCTCTGAGCGGCTGTCGAACCCGTTCGTGGGCCAGCCTTCGAACTCTATGGGCCGTCGGGGCATATTCCAGCCCAAGTCCCTGCCTGCCAAAATTTATTTCGTGGGAGCGGCGCAGTAGAGGCGCCTGCCGCGACGGGACGTGCGGCAGAGACGTTAGTCTTCGGGGGTTATGAGTACCCGCACGCGTGCGCTCGACCCCGCCCAGCGGGCGGCCACGTGGGTCCCTCCTGCAACGACCGGCGGTAGGCGCCATGCGGGCGAGAGTAAATATCGTTCTGTGCGAGGCGGCGACGTGGGTCCCGCTTGTAGTGATGGAGGGGAAAGACCCAGCGGGCGGGAAGCTTCCCGCGCTACGCGAGGTGGCTGAGAGGGCCCGCAGGCAGTGAGCGGGGTGAGAGGAAGTCGAAACGACGGAGTCGCATTCGCGCGGGGCGAGCTGGTTAGGTGGGTCCCACCTGCAGCAGTTCGGGAGCGATCCCCGGAGGGCGGGATATTTGCTGCGCTGCGTGAGGCGGTTTCACGGGCCCAGCTACAGTGAGCGGTACGAGTGGAGACTGGGAAGGCGGAGCGGCGCCCGCACTGGGCGAGATGACCAGGCGGGCCCCGTTTGCAGCGAGGGGAGCACCAGGGGGGTGAAAGGTATAAGTACGCACCTTTCATGCCCGTTCGCTGCATTCGTCACTCGCGTCTTCTTGCCTTCCGCGCCGTCTCGCACTCTTTCACTCTTCGCCTTCCATCCTTCCGTGCTTGCGCGTTCCACTCCTTTGTGTCCTCCCCATGTTCTTTGCTCGTTCTTCATGGCTTCTTGGCTGAGATCTGATATCTGGAGGGCGCGCCTCGAGGGCCTGGTTAGTCGTGGCCTCCTTGTTGCCCGGACGGAGGCGAGGGACTGGTTGCTCCCGGGCAACGAGGAGGTGCCCGCGCCGCCGGACGGTTATGTGGTGTCTTTCGCCCATTTCCATGAGCGCGGGCTAGGGGTCCCCGCGCACTCCTTCTTGCGGGGGCTCCTTCACTACTACGGCCTCGAGCTCCAACACCTCAACCCTAATGGAGTGGTGCACATCGCCACATTTGTGGCGTTGTGCGAAGGCTACCTGAGGATTGCTCCCCATTTCGATCTGTTGCGATATTTTTTCTCTGTCTCGCCACAGACGAAGGAGGGGCCCTATCTACCCATCGTCTGCACCAGCGTCCACCTTCGCGGGGAGCGCGCCGGCTGCTACATCCCCTTGAGGCTGCGAAGTTCTCACAGGGGCTGGCACGGGCAGTGGTTGTACCTCAAGAACGATGCTGCCGGGCCCCTGCCTGAGTTTACCGGGCGCAAGTTCGGCGCGGCGCCCGAGGTGTGGAGATGGGGGCCGCCGGCTAAGGAGCAGAAGCGGCTGGACGATGCCCTCGACGCTGTGTGGCAGCTGCGGACCCGAAGGGTGCGCGGCGCCGGGGTCATCGCCTTGTTCCACGCCCGGCGCGTGCTGCCGCTGATGGCGCGGCGGCTCCGGCTATGGGAGATGAGCCCGGCTCGGATCTCTCCGGGTCGGCAATGTCGACCGAGCCCCTCTCGGAGCTGGAGCTGAAGCAGCGGCTTCATGAGACTCTCGCCGTCGAGGACTTCGAGGACCCGATCGACGACCACCCCCCGATGCGCCCTGCTGAGGGGAGCTTCCTTTTGGTGAGCGAGGTTCCCACTTTGTCGTAATTCTTAACCCATCTCCTTCGGGCCTGACTTGTTTCTTTTTGTTGGCAACAGAAGAGGGAGCTCATGGTCCGGCCCTCTCGTCCCCTCTTGCCTGAGGACGCGGTCGTCCGGGAGGCCAACTGCCTGGCTGCCGAGGAGCACAAGCGGAAGAAGGACGCTCGGAAGGCCAAGCGTGCCCTCAAGATCCGGGCGAAGCTGGCTCGGGATCGGCGCAGGCGGGGGTCGGGCGACGACGACGACGACGATGAGGACGAGGAGGAGGAGGAGGAGGAGATCGTGGAGATCCCTCGCCCCCCCCTCGAAGCAGGAGTTGGTGCACGCGCGCCAACGGGGCCCAGGGCCGGAGCCTCGGGGGTCGGAGGCTCGAGGCTCAGAGGCGGCACCGCCCCCGTCGTCGACGTTCCCTGTGGCGCGGTCGGCCCTCGAAGAGAGGACGCCCACGCCGAAGGACGTTCGCACCCGCCCCGAGCCGACGGGGTCGGGTCCGTCGGCCTCTGGGCCGGCATTAGTCGGGGCGGCCGGCCCAGGGGTTAGCAAGAAGCGGTCGGCGGCAGAGCAAGGGGGGTCGACCCCAAAGCGTCGCCGTACTTCGTCGCGAGGGTAAATGCGTTGCGCGAGCCTTTTTCTCCTTCTGCTTGTACTTAGTATTTTTTCTTTTGCAGGTCCGCGGCGGGAGGGGGGGGTCGCTCCTGGTGGCGCCGCGAAAGGCTCTGGCGGGGCGGTGGCCCGAGCGCGCTCCGAAGGGCGCCATGGGCGGAGCTTCGGAGCCCCCGCGCCCGCCGACGACGGCGGCGGAAGAACCGGAGGCCCCTTCGGCCGTCCCTCCGGGCCCGTCGGAAGCGGCGGCGGCTGCCAATCTGCAGCCAAAGGAGGTGGTGGCAGCCGTCCCTCCGGAGGCGCCGTCGACGGAGGTGGTGGCGGCGCAGAGGCGGGCGGAGGCCCCGGCGCCTGGGCCGAAGCTGACCGTTTTTGGACCTCCCACGGCGGAGGAGGCGGCGGCGTCGGGCGTCGCCGCGGAGGAGGGCGCCGCTGAAGTGCCAACGGCGGTACCGGCGACTCTGCCGGCTGTGGGGCCGGTGGAGGGAGGCGCCCCAGACTCCGGGAGCTTGCGGCGGGGCACGGAGGGGGCCTTGTCCGCCTTGGACTCCGTCACGGCTTTCCTCCGTGGCCAACTTGTCGATGAGGAGCAGCTCGTCGCCGCACGTCGCGCGGCGACGGACGCCCTCGCCCGGGAGAAGGCCATGGAGAGGCGGCTCTTGGATGCGGAGGACCGGTTCCGCGCCGAGCGGGAGGAGGCGCGACGGGCCTGCGGCGCCCTGACCGCCCTCGTGGTGCAGCAGGCCTGCCGGCTGGAGGCGGCGACGGCCGTTTTGGAGGAGGAGGCCAAGGCCAGGCTCGAGGCTGAGGAGGTGACTGCCTCCTTGGCCGTGGAGGTGGCCCAAGGTCACGTCAAGCTCGAGGAGCTCCGCGCCGGCGCGTCGGGTAAGCTCCGACTCGGACCCTTCCCTTTCTTTAGGCTTGGCTGCGGGCTAACCTGGTGATGTTTGTTTTGTAGTTATGTCCGCGAAGCTGGAGGCGAGCGCGAAGGAGCTGTCGTCGCTCCGGGAGGAACTGAAGGGCGAGGTTGAGGAGCACGGGACCCTCCGAGCTGCTGTCCGCGCGGCCCTTGTTGACCTGGGTGTGCCCGAGGAGGTTGGGTCGAGCTCGCTTGCTCCCCAAATTCCCCGGCTCGTCACTCGGGCGCGGGCCATGGCGGAGGATGGCCTCTACCGGGGGGTGCACCGGGCGTTCGCCGTTGCCCGGTCGCACTATATCAACATCGGCCTCGACTACATGAGCGAGGGCTTTGCCCCCGGTTACACCGACGCTGAACTAGACGCCATCGAAGAGGAGGTGGCCCCCTTCGCGCAGGAGCTCGCTGCAAGGACGGCGGCAGAAGAGGCAGAGCACGTGCCCCCTCCCCCCCCCCCCCACCCCCGGCAGAATAGAAGTTAGGGTAGTTCAGTTTGTACCTAGGACGGCCGAGGCCAAAAGTGCCCAGCCCTTTTGTAAATCAGATGAAATGAAATGAACATTTTCTGACTACTAAAGGTGTCTCTAAGTGTTTTTGTGAAGGCGTCCCTTCACAGAATTGCGAGGGTGTTCGACCCCTTTTTCCTTGTTTCGATCCTCAGGAGTCTTAGGCCACGGGCGGCTCCAACGTTCCGTCTAGCTGGTGAGCGCCGTTGCCGTAACCTTCGGGGGTCATAGGCGTTGCGCAGTCCGACCAACTAAACTTCACGTCTTCTTCCACCCGTGACTTTCCCTTCTAAGATTCGAACGTAGGACGAGGGATCGAGACCCTTGAAGAGGGTAAAGTTTCGTTTACCCTTTCCTCGAAATTTTGCAAGCAAAATGGTAAAATTTTAACAAGTGTCAAGGTGCGCGCGCGATGCGTACCTTGCAGGTGTAGCCTCCGAGCGGGGTCCGACTCCCGTGCGACGGGAATCGGGCGTCGCTTAACAAAACGGCGAGATTTTAACGAGTGCTTAGGGTGCGCGTTCGGTATGCGCACCCTGAGGGTGTAGCCTCCGAGCGGGGTCCGACTCCCGTGTGACGGGAATCGGGCGTCACTTATCTTGGTTGGCAAGGGGTAAAACTACTACAAGCTCTAAGCCCTTCGTTAAAACTTTAGCAAACGAGACGGCAAAAATTTTAACAAGTGTCAAGGTGCGCGCGCGATGCGCACCTTGCAGTTGTAGCCCCCGAGCGGGGTCCGACTCCCGCGTGACGGGGGTCGGGCGCCACTTATCTCGTTGGCGAGGAACAATAAGACTACTACGAGTTCTAAGGATAGAAGTGACGTAGCTGTTCGATGTTCCAGGCGTTGGTGAGTTCTTGTCGTCCGCCGTCTGCAACTTGTAGGAGCCGGGTCGGAGAACCTTGGAGACAGCTTGTGGCGGTCCTTGCTGCTCTGAACACGCCGAAGGACGAGGTCGCCGACGTTGAACGCCCTTTCCAGCATGTAGCGGGCGTGGTAACGCCGCAGCGCCTGCTGGTATTTCGCTGATCGCAGGAGCGCTACGTCTCGCGCCTCGTTGAGCTGATCCATGGCGTCTTCGAGGGACGTCTGGTTGCCTTCTTCATCGTAGGCTCTGATCCTCGGGGCTACATAATCGAGGTTGGTTGGTAGTACAGCTTCGGAGCCATACACCATGAAGAAGGGGGTGAACCCCGTCGCCCGGCTCGGGGTCGTCCGCAAACTCCATAGCACGGCGGGGAGCTCGGCTACCCATTGCCCGCTGAATTGCTTCAGCTGATTGTAGATTCGCGGCTTCAGACCCTGTAGGATCATGCCATCCGCGCGCTTGACCTGCCCGTTCGTGCGGGGGTGCGCCACGGCCGCCCAATCTACTCGGATGTGGTAGTCATGGCAGAATTTAAGGAATCGCTTCCCTGTGAACTGCGTACCGTTATCAGTGATGATGGAGTTTGGAACCCCGAAGCGGTGGATTATGTCGAGGAAGAACTCGACCGCTTTTTCTGGTCGGATCCTCGTGATTGGCCGAGCTTCAACCCACTTGGTGAACTTGTCGACAGCTACCAAGAGGTGGGTGTAGCCTCCGGGTGCCTTCTTGAGTGGTCCGACCAGGTCCAATCCCCAGACCGCGAATGGCATGATGGGGATGGACTGCAGCGCTTGTGCCGGCAGATGGGTCTGCTGAGCGTAGAACTGGCAACCTTCGCACGTACGAACGATATGCGCGGCCTCGTTGACGGCAGTCGGCCAGTAGAAACCCTGCCGGAACACGTTTCCGACGAGGATCTTGTGTGCAGCGTGGTGACCGCAGACCCCTCCATGAATGTCTCACAGCAGCATCTTCCCTTGTTCAATGGGGATGCAACGCTGCAGGACTCTGGTGAGGCTCCTTTTATAGAGTTCTCCACCGATAACGGTGAAGGACTTGACGCCTCGTGCGACGCGTCGAGCCTCCGCCTTGTCGGCGGGGAGTTCTCCTTTGGTCGAGATACGGCGTCCTCCAGTCGTCTGGGGGGCTCGTATCGGGCGTGGACGCCTCGTCGATCTCCATGACGCTGGAGTCGGGAAGCATCGCGGCCGGTCCGTCCCCTTGTGCTTGGGGCGGCTCGGTGCCGACCCCTAGCGTATCTTGGGGTCGGATTGACGGTCGGCTCTGTTCGTGGGCGAAGACCCCTGGCGGGGTCTGTTCACGCCCGGCCGTCATCTTCGCCAAGGAGTCAGCTTCTTCGTTTTGCCGCCTTGGGATGTGCCTGAGCTCGAGGCCATGGAACTTATGTTTCAGCTTGCGGACCTCCTTGCAGTAGGCATCCATGGTCTCGTTGTGGCAACTGGACTCCTTCATGACTTGGCCGACGACGAGTTGGGAATCGCCCCGAACTTCGAGTCGTCGGATTCCCAATTCGTTGGCGATCTTGAGCCCTTTGACGACCGCTTCGTACTCGGTTACGTTGTTGGATGCGGGGAATCAGAGGCGGATCGCGTACTTCATGCGCACCCCTAAAGGGGAGACAAAGACGAGTCCGACCCCTGCCCCTTTTCGCATCAGCGAACCGTCGAAGTACATCACCCAATATTCCTGGTCGACAGGAGCCGTGGGTAATTGTACCTTGGTCCACTCCGCTATGAAGTCAGCCAAGGATTGAGACTTGATCGTCGTTCGGGGGGCATATGTGATGCCCTCGCCCATCAGCTCGAGCGCCCACTTCACGGCTTTACCCGTCGCGTCGCGGTTCTCGACGACCTCGTGTAGCGGGAAGGAGCTGACGACGGTCACCAGGTGAGACTCGAAGTAGTGTCGGAGCTTCCTTTTAGCGAGGACGACACCGTATAGGATCTTCAGGTTCTGAAGATACCGGGTCTTCGTCTCCGACAAGACTTCGCTCACGTAGTAGACCGGTCGCTGGACTTTGAGGACGTGGCCTTCTTCCGTCCGCTCTACGACAAGGGCGACGCTGACGACCTGGATCGTCGCGGCGATGTAGAGGAGGAGAGGCTCCTTGTGGGTCGGAGGCACCAGGACTGGAGGCTTCGACAGGATGAACTTTATCCCTTTCGAGGGCGTCCTGTGCCTCTGGTGTCCATTGAAATCGCTCGGACTTCTTCAGGAGTTGGTAGAGGGGGTGAACGCGTTCTCTGAGACGCGAGATGAAGCGGCTTAAGGCCGCCAAGCATCCGGTCATGCGTTGCACTCCCTTCAAATTTTGGATCGGCCCCATTCGATTGATGGCCTCGATCTTCTCCGGATTGGCTTCGATGCCACGCTCGGAGACGATGAATCCGAGCAACATTCCCCTCGGAACCCCGAAGACATATTTTTCAGGGTTGAGTTTGATGTCGTTCGCTCGGAGTTTGGCGAAGGTCCGCTCCAGGTCGGCGACGAGCTAGTCGGTCTTCTTGGATTTGACGACGATGTCGTCGATGTATGCTTCGACGATATCTCCGATGAGTTCGTCGAAGCATCTGATCATGCAGTGCTGGTAGGTTGCGCCTGCATTCTTGAGCCCGAACGGCATCGTGACGTAGCAATACGATCTGAATGGTGTGATGAAGGACGTCGCGATCTGGTCAGACTCCTTCATACGGATCTGATGGTACCCGGAATACGCATCAAGGAAGCAGAGGGCTTCGCACCCTAAGGTGGAGTCGACTATCTGGTCTATACGTGCCAAAGGAAAAGGATCCTTTGGACACGCTTTGTTGAGACTGGTATAGTCAACACACATTCTCCATTTTCCATTCTTTTTTCGTACAAGGACGGGATTGGCTAACCATTCAGGGTGGTACACTTCCTTGATAAAACCGGCTGCCAGCAGTTTGGCTATCTCCTCTCCGATGGCTCTGCGCTTCTCTTCGTCGAAGCGGCGCAGTCGTTGCTTTACCGGCCGGGAGTCCGGTTTGATATGCAAGGAGTGCTCGACGACTTTCCTCGGAATGCCCGGCATGTCCGAGGGCTTCCACGCGAAGATGTCAATGTTCGCGCGGAGGAAACCGACGAGCACGCTTTCCTATTTGACGGGGAGGGATGTCCCGATCTTGGCCACCTTCTCGGGGGCGTTGTCGGGGTCGAGCTGGATCTCCTTGGTGCCCTCGGTGGGCTCGAAGGATCCAGCGCCGCGGTTGGAGTCTGGAGCGTCTTCGGTGATCTGCTGTCGGATGACAACAAGCTCTTCCGTAGACGCGATGGTGGCGGAGGCGAGCTCGCCGCTCTCCGTCTCGCACTGATAGGCGCGCTGGAAAGAAGCGCCTACAGCGATGACCCCCTTCGACCCAAGCATCTTGAGCTTCAGGCAGGTGTAGTTGGGGATAGCCATGAACTTCGCGTAGCACGGCCTCCCCAGGATGGCGTGGTACGACCCGTGGAATCCGACTACTTCGAACGTGAGAGTCTCTGTCCGAAAGTTGGTCGGGGTCCCGAATGTGACAGGCAGGTCGATCTGCCCGAGCGGGACAGCTTGCTTCCCGGGGACGACGCCGTGGAACAGGGCTCCGGCCAGTCGGATGAGCGACCGATCGACGCCGGGCTCGGGGAAGCTGTCGTTACCTTCGCTGGCATCGCCTTCTCCGTCTGCACCCTCGGGGGCTTGTCGGGGCTTGCCTCTCGGCTTGCCCTTCGGAGGCCCCTGGTTTAGGAACCGCTTCAAGAGCGAGCATTCCTTGTAAAGGTGCTTCACGGGGTATTCGTGGTTGGGGCATGGACCGTTCCACTTCTTCTCGAAGTGGTCCGAGGTCTCCGCAGCCGGCGCCTTGGCGCCCTTCCGCTCGGCGGCTGCAACCATCTATCCATCAGACGATTGCTACCGGTTCTTCTTCTTCTTACACGAGCGGTTGGAGGGGCCTTCGCCGGCGTTGTCCCCTTGCTTCCCCTTGTATCAGGGCGGTTGAAGATCGCGCCCACGGCTTCCTCGCCGGAAGCGTGGCTGGTTGCGATGTCCAAGAGTTCCTTGACCGTTCGTGGACTTTTGCGCCCTAGCTTGTGGACTAGGGTGCGGCAAGTAGTCCCGGACAAGAAAGCCCCGATGACATCGGCGTCGCTGATATCCGACAGCTCGTTGCACTGTCGGGAGAAGCGTCGGATGTACTCCCGGAGGGTTTCCCCTGGTTTCTGTCGATAATTCTTCAGATCTCAGGGATTGCCCGGACGCGCGTAGGTCCCTTGGAAGTTACCTACGAAGACCTCCCTCAAGTCGGACCAGCTGGTGATCCGATCGGCGGGGAGGTGCTCGAGCCACATTCTGGCCGAGTCGGCCAGATAGAGTGGCAAGTTGCGGATGATGAAGCGATCATCATCCGCTCCTCCGGCTCGGCAGGCGAGCCGGTGTCTTCGAGCCAAAGGCTCGGATTCGTCTCCCCAGCGTATTTCGGCACGTTGGTTGGTGGCCGAAATCACTGGGGGAACGGAGCGCTCCGAATGTGGAAGCTGAAAGCCCGAGGACCCGGAGCGTCCGGGCTTGGACTTCTGTCTTCATCATCGTCGTAGCGCCCTCCTCGGCACGGATGACGACCTTAGCCCGCCTCAGGGGCGGGCTCTGGCTGCCGCCGTCGCGCCTCCAAGGTGGCGCGGGCATCGCGGTTTGCACCGAGACGTCCGCGGACGTAGGCTTTCGAGGCCTCGTCTGTCCCCGGGCGCGTCTGCTGCACAGACGCGTTCGGGGTGTGGGGTTTGCGTGCCCGCGATCGCGAGCTCTCCACTCGCTGCGCTGCTGCTCGTTGCAGTAGCACCTCAACTTCACGTTGAGTGCATCGAGCTTCGGGCGTGATGGGTTCGGGGAGCTCCCGAAGCAATGCTGCTGCTGCAGCAAGGTTCTGGCTCGCCCGCGTAAAGTGTGGGGGCCCATCGCCCTCCTCCATGATCCGCTGGCGCACGTCACGCACCATGGAGCGGGCACGTCCACCGGGCTCGGCGCGAGCGAGCTCTCGGTCGATCTCCGCCTCCTCCTGTTCCAGCTGTCGTTTGGCCTCACGGAGTTCCTCCCTCCGCGCTTGTAACTGGTCAGGCAGTATGTCACGGGAGGGAGTTTCGGAGGCCGGTGGCAGCTGGGTGAGAGGGAGATTGTTCCCCGAGTCGAGTGTGTCTTCGGAATGTGCCATGAGGCACTCGCGCAAGGGGTTGTTGCGTTCCGGGTCGGAACCTCTGTTCGCCTCGTCGAGGAGGTCGAAAAAGGATTCCGACGTATAGCCTGTCATTCCCACGAACTCGGTGTCCGTGGAGCGCGGGCTTTCGCACGATGACATACGAGTCATCGTGGCAGTACCAAGGTTGCCCTGGTTGGGCGAAGAGATCGCGTATGGGTCCTTGCGTGAGGACTTCCTAGTGCGCGTGCCCTTGCCAGGGCGTTGCTTCTTTCCGTTGGCTGGCATGGCCGGCGTGCGAAGGAAATCGGGGGTGGTAACTGCCGACGCTGAGGCATCGTTCAGCACCAGGTTGCCTCCAGAGGTGGCAACGAAGTCGAGGCTCCCGAAGGACACGACGGTCCCGGGAATCCATGCATCGGCGTGGTTTACCATCGAAACCTGAAAGATGATCGATGAAAACGCATAGCCCCCCTACCTGGCGTGCCAACTAGTGAATTTATCGTGGGGGGTGCGTTTTGAGGCTTCGATGGTTCGCGAGAGGACACAAGGTTTATACTGGTTCAGGCAACGATGCCCTACGTCCAGTTTCTGCTGCTTGTATTACTCGCGACAAGGATTACAGGGGGGATTACAAGTGGGCGAGAAGGGAAGAGTGCTCCCCGTCTCTAAGCGTGTTTGTGGTGTGCACACTAAGGCTAGCAAGGGCTAGCGAGTGTCGTGGGCTTGTGGAAAGACTCGTGTGCTTGGAAAAGCTTGTCCTTCGTCTTCGATCTCCCTCCCCTTTTATACGGCGATGTGAGGTGGGCCGGTTCCGTGGAGCCGATAGTGGCCGTGCGACCGTGCCGTCCCTATTCGACGGAGTGGTCTGTGCCGTCACTCGGTGGAGTCCCGTCCGTATGGGAAAAAACCACTGTAGGCTTTGGCGTGATGACGCCGTAGAAATGGCCGTCGCTCGGGGACGTCCCGTCGCCAAGGGGCGATGAGTCTCTGACAGGAGCTGTTGGAGCGACGCCCATCCCGTGGATGGTGCACGTCGTGTGTATTTAACGCCCACTTGTCTGAGTAGCGGGCGGCTCTACCTGTCAGCGGGCCTGGGCGTGTCAGGCATTTATTTCTTAACCGTCACCATCCGTCCTGCTTTGTGGAGCAGTGGGCGATTCGCCTGACCCTGAGGTCGGGCGAGGCGAAGACGCGTTCGCTCGATCCCTAGAGAGACGGGGTCGAGCGCGTCGGTTGAGCGTACAGAGTCCGACCCCTCTTCGAAGGGGTCGGACGAGGCGAAGATCGCCTGTTGGCTCGATCTGTCGCGCGCCCGTACGATGCAGAGGCTGGTTTAGGCGGGAATTATTTACGCCTTGATCATGTCATTGGGGTCGAGGGTCATTAAGGTTAACTACCTCTGGTATTGACCCTCAACAAATATGTTCTACTATCTGCCTGTGTTGCACCCTGCGTATGTTCGCTTCGACGAACATCGTCCAGAACGGATCCCGGGAGGGGGACCTCCCCCGTTACAGGGGCGCCCTGCCACAGCTAGTATCAGAGCTATTCTGGGATGGGTACGACCTTTTCCAGGGCATCTTTTTGAAAACCACGTGCGAGTGAGGAACATGCCCTTAGTAGAGCTAAGTTGTATCAGGTGGCAAGGTAACCTAGTGTAGGGGCTAACAAAACCCAGTTAGATTCATTTTCTGTAACGATACACCTACGCTCAGGTAAGCGAGGTAAGGAACACCGCTCGACTGCGGCAAAATGTCGAGAAAAACCCCTGTGGCGTAAGCGACAGTAGCGTTCATACCCTGGTGGTATGGAAGGTGGTATTAGGTTCGTTGTAACCTAATACACCCCCTTGCCGTTTAGGGAGAGAAACAGACCTCTACCGTACGAGGTGTGGGTTACGGACCTATTGCAAATGCAGACCTTCGCAACAGTGGCGTCTTGTGTCTGTGGCACACAAGGGATGAGTCTGTTCTTCGCGACTTAGGTCTCGCGGAACCTTCCCATACCTCCACTACCTGAGGTGAAGTGCAGTCTGTCGCCGCGCAGTGAAGGTCGCACACGTGATCCCCGTACGTGGCCTACTCGGGCCGACCCATATGGCAGTAATATGGGTTGTTGTTTTTACTTTCAATTTATATCTTTTCAATTGCCTGTGGTGTGATTTCCTGCAGGTGTGCTAACCCACTTGCGTAAGAACGCGTAGTCACGACTGACTTGAGAGATCGATTCTGCCACCGACTTAACGTATTAGGTTTTTATTTTTGTGAGGACGTATAGGCCGATGAAGGAATGCATTGCATCGTAAAACTCAAAAGATCACATGAAAATTAAAACATCTAAACTTTCAAGCCTAAGTAACGTTAAAATTCTTCAAACTTATGCTAAAACCATCCAAGAGCAAACACTCCCATCAGTAACAGTTTTAGCCGTTGTAACCTTGATTCCAGGGTGTAGGTCTCTCTTGCACCAGAGGTGTGAACCTTCCTTTTTATAGAAGTCGCATGCATGCTTGAATTAGGTGTCGACATGTGACTTCCGTAAAATAAAGCATTATCCGTCTTTTGTACCTGCACATGTCGAGCAACTCGGTTGAGCATGGTTCGGAGGACTATGGGGTCGAGCACTCCACCCCTACTCGGATGACTCAAGAGTCAGGGCGTAGGGGTTTTCCCGAGTTGCTCCGTCAGACACTGCATTCCTTAGGTTGTACGGAGGCCCCGTGGTTCCATATTCGGGAAAATACCCAGCATGGACAACAGCGCTGTTCTGCCTCAGTCATGATTCCCGTGCACCCTCATCGAGCAGAGTGGGAGGTCTGGACCACCACCTGTGTTGGTTCGGATAAAACCAAGGCAATCGAGGCCGCTGCTCATGAGGCGCTGCTTGGGCTCTGCGAGAAGTACACGGAGGATTTGGCAGACCAGCCGACGGTGTTATTTTCGATACGGGACCAACTTGATAGTACTTGGCGCCAAAATGTCACGGCAGCCAGGGGCGAGACCATAAAGGGGTGAGGAGATTTTGTGACCCCGCTAATCCTGCAGAGTGTGGCTATGCTCAACTTATATCAGGACACAGCGGCCACGGCCATCTTTGATCGTCGGGCCCTGGGGCTTACACACAAGAAGTTAGCTTTTGCTCAGGAGAAAATACAAGCTTTGGAAAGCAGGAACAATGGGCTACATGCTCGTTGTGATGCCCGGGCGCAACGCATTACCAAGCTAGAGCAACTTGCGATAGCTAGGCTTGCCCTAGTGCATCCAGGAATGCCGACTGCAATGCCATGCTGGAGCAGATCCACCAATTGGAGGGATGAGGCTCTGCAGGCAGTCGAGAACCTCGTCCATGAGAATCACCACATGCAGCACCAGATTGTTGGGCTCTTAGAGGCACAGCAACAGCAGCTTCCGCCACCAGCCGGCAAGGTCGCGCCTGAGTCAGAGGTCTCTGACCCAGATGCGTCGGGCCATGAGTCCGATGAGGAGCAGGGCAGTGGAGGTGACGCCAGCCCTTAGGGTTGTGACTCTGTAGGCTCGCTCTGGCAAAGTGTATTAATTACAAAATGAATGGTGCCTGGTTAGTAGTAGTGTGTTCCGGTTGTATCCCTTATGTGTAGGTTACCGTGGTAGCACTGTGTGTAGGCTGATATAAGTTTGGAGATGTATGACAATGCGGGTTGTAACTGGTACCGATGTATTGTCATGATTTTGGGAAAATGAATGTAGTTTGCTTCCTATGTGCATACTGTGTGTGTTACATATGTACATTCTTTTGTTGTACCATGGTAAGTATTTGTTGGACGACCACACTAATGAAACCATCGATCTATGAATTTCAGCATGGTGCGGAGCGAGGAAGGAAGTTCGCAGGGTGGGGAGGAGCAAAACCCACCACCCCCACCAGGTGCTCCCACTCTCGCAGAAGCTATGACAGCTATGATGCACAACTCCCTGCAACAAGGGGAGATGCTGCAGGTCTTTCTGGACAACAGCAACCAGAACCAGGAACGCCGTGGTCCGCGCGAGAACAGCACCTACTCGGACTTCATGGCTACACACCCTCTTGAGTTCAGGGACGCTAGGGAGCTGCTGGACGCAGATCATTGGCTTCGTACCATCAAGGCCAAGTTTGGACTTATCCGGTGCACTAACCACCAAAAGACTCTGTTCGCAGCCCAGATGCTATATGGGCATGCCGGCGCATGGTGGGCCAATTACATAGCCACTTTTCCACCCGGTACTGAAGTGCCATGGGAGCAGTTCAAGGAAGCTTTCCATGCCCATCGTATACCCGCCGGGCTGATGCAGCAAAAGGCCAAGGAATTCATGGCCTTAACTCAAGGAAACCGTCCGTCCACGAGTACTCCAGAGCGTTCAATCAGCTGTCACTCTATGCCCCGGAGCAGGTTGATACTGAGGGGAAACGTAAGAGCCGATTTATGGAAGGGCTGGATACGACACTTCAGTCTCGTATGGCTCTGAACCAAGGCGGTACCTTTAATGAGTTTGTGAGCAGCACCCTTATCGCTGAGGAGTATCTTGAGAAAGAGCAGCGCGATAAGAAGCGAAGCAGTGGTGGCTCCTCCAACACGCCACCCTCAAAGTATCGCTTGGTCTACACTGCACCTGACGGGAGGAGGTTCGGATCAGTACCTCAGCCGGGGCCATCCTTGCGTCCGCTGCAGCAGCAGTATCGACCCCCGCAACACCAGCAACAGGGCGGGAACCGAGCGCCACCACCCCCACAGCAGCAGAACCGGGATGCCCGTACACCTCAACTGGGCAACCGACTGGGACCCGGAGCTCCATGTTCCACTTGTGGGCTCCCGGCGCATTTCGCTCGCGAGCGTCCTACCTGCAGGCAGGGTAATTCGGGTCGCCAGCAGAGCTCGGGGCAGAACTAGTCAAGGGGGCAGAAGGCCACCAGATCGGGTCGGGTAAACTATACCACAACCGAAGACATTGCAGAGGGTGAACCTGTGCTGGCGGGTATGTTCTCACTCTCTGGTCACTCCGCTTTCGTTCTGTTTGATTCTGGTGCCTCTCACAGTTTCATCAGTCGAAGTTTTGTTGGGGGTAAAAACTTCAATACCATTCTCCTAGATCCACCATTTATCATAAAATCGCCAGGGGGATGTATCTTGTCACGGTATGGGTTGAGGGAAACACCACTAATTCTAGGCGGGCACACCTACCCTACTTCTTTCATAATCCTTAACGGGCAGGGTATCGATGTCATTACTGGTATGATGTGGATGAAACACCACAAAGCCCTTCTCGATATAGCTAACCGTGTAGTCCGCCTAACCTCACCACTTTGCGAGCCTGTATCCTTAAAGTTAGATCACCCCAGATCCACTTCCACACAAATCTGTCATACTGTCGGGAAGAGTTTGGAGGAGATACCCGTGGTGAGAGAGTTTTCGGATGTGTTTCCAGAAGATCTACTGGGCTTACCCCCAGATCGGGATGTGGAATTCAGGATTGATCTACAGCCAGGCACGGTCCTGATTTCTCGCAGACCATATAAGATGGTGCCGAAAGAACTGGCTGAGTTAAAAGTGCAGTTGAAGGAGCTGTTGGACAAGGGTTTTATACAACCCAGCTCTTCTCCTTGGGGTTGTCCAACATTATTTGTGAAAAAGAAGGACCAATCCCTAAGGTTGTGTGTTGACTACCGCCCTTTGAATGCGGTCACAATCAGAAACAAATATCCACTACCCCGCATCAACATCTTATTCGATCAGTTGGCTGGAGCTAAGGTCTTCTCCAAAATAGATCTTGGGTCTAGCTATCACCAGATAAAAATTCGGCCAGAGGATGTTCGGAAAATGACATTCTCCACGAGATACGGCCTGTATGAATATTTGGTGATGTCTTTCGGACTCACCAACGCACCAGCTCACATTATGTATCTCATGAACTCTGTCTTCATGCCGGAGCTAGTGTAACATCCCGAACTAAATTCTCGCTAAATCTTTTGTCAATAGAGGCTTATTGTGTTCAATAAAAATCTCAAAACCCAAAGTTAATGACATCGTAGGATCTAATCAACAGAACTTAAATTCAAAAATTTAATTTGAAATCCAATCTTTATTGTCTTTCTGCTTCTCACTTCTTTCGCCCGTGCACCGCCGGCCTTGCTCCGCTCCGAGCAGGAACGAGCGCCGTCCGGTCTCCTCTGTTCTCCCAAATGCAAACCGCCGCCCGAGTCCCTGCTCCACCCCCGGGCGCCGCTTCCCTGTTTCCCTTCCGTGTCTTCCCGACCCCGGCTTTGTGAGCCCGATTCGCCGACCTCCGACCCAAAGGTCGGATGATTTTTACGTTTCGCCCGACCTCCGACCCAGAGGTCGGATGATTTTCCCGATTCGCCCGACCTCTGACCCAGAGGTCGGATGACTTTTACGTTTTGCCCGACCTCCGACCCAGAGGTCGGATGATTTTCGCGATTCGCCCGACTCCGACCCCCAGCGGTCGGACATTATTTTCCGTCTCGCCCGACCCGTCGTCATCACTCCCCGCTTCGCTCGACCCTGAGGTCGGACAAGCCGATTCGCTCTGCCTCGCTCGACCCCGAGGTCGGACAAGCCGCTCTCGTTCCGCCTCGCTCGACCCCGAGGTCGGACAGACTCGTCGGACCGAGCTCGAAGCGGCCACGCCATTAATGCTGCCGGCCATCTCCCCAACCGTAAAAGCGCCTGGCCGTACACAGCAGTGCTGCCACCGCGCCGAAAGTCTTCGTGATGGGACGCGCACGCCCGGCGCCCATGCGCTGCAGTACGCGGCCGCCGTGCCAACTTGCGTCGTCCTGGAGAGACAAGAGGAACGGAGACTGATCTTTTCCAGAGACGACACACTTCACTCGGCGTGCTCCTTTGCTCTTCTGCGCGCTCGTCTCTCTGCTCTCGTCTCCACTCCTTTCCACCTTTACCGCCGAAGAACTCCGCAGGGCCCGAAGCAGAGCAAGCTTCTCTCGTGCTCAGGTGCGCTCGGTAAGCCTTGCCCTGCCGACGGTTCCATCGTCCGTCGTTATCGTCTCTAACCGCCGCCCCATTCTTCCGCAGTATTTCAGCAGTAGCGGCGCGTCGACATCTCTTTTCCGACGACCGGTCTCCGTGTTGTTCTTTTCCACCGACAACCCTCTGGTAATCTTTGCCGTCCGACCAGTCTAGCTAGTCCCGTCTACCGAAGCAACACACTAAAGTTTGTTAGAGAGAAATTCATGCAACTTCACTCATCTGTTAATACAAGATTACCTTGCATCTTCATATAGGAACCGAGCTGCAGACGGCCACTGAGGCTGAGGAGGATTTCCCCGCTGCCGACCCCGCCATCGACTGTGCTAACTTCTCTCCGAACCGAGGCAAGCCCCGGGTGCATACCTATGTTTAAAATTTTACTTTCTCACTGTGTATGTAGGTTTTTGTTGTGCATTAAGTTTCGAGGCTTGTGTGGAAACTTAGTTGCATGACTTGTAGGATCTCCTACGGGTTGTTCTGTTAGAGCCAGTACGTTAGTGCTATGCTTACTAATAGGGCAACGAAGGGATTTGAGTGGTATGGAGGCTACTCAGGGGATTATGTATAGGAGTATTTGAGGAAGTCAGGACCCAACATTGTGTGAATAAAATTTGAGCACAGTGTCGGGTGCGGTTGCATTGGTCAAGTTTGAGTTGTGTACCGAATACATACTGGCATATGGGACCCAGGAAACCGACGTAGCTCATTGCGCAGTGATTGGACGACCAGCCATCTCTTTTTCCGGGTGAACGGACCAGTATGGTGGATGATTTCGCATTTTTGTTTCTTGGGTATGTGTTAGTGGGACAAGCTTGGGGCCGTACAGGGACGCAGGGCGTTGCCTGGAGGACCATGTCCTTGGAGAGATGGCAGTCGGACCGACACCGTCGCGATGCAGTGAAAGGTGGCCACGTGCGACTCGCGGAGTGCGCACGTGTCGTGTTATTCGGGTTTCTCCTGCAGGATGTAAAATCAATTATAATTGCCGTCCCTCGCGGTATTGAGTACCACTTGCTCCTTTCTGCCGTGGCGACACTATAAAATGTGATAGCAGGAATTGTGATTGGAGGTTTGAGAATAAATTGCAGAACTGTTGTATTGCACTTGCTTGCTTAGTTGCTGCCACACTTAGTAAAAATTTACATTAGCAATTCTGATAACTTGGCTAAATTACTGAAAACCATTAGTAGTGCTGTATTTTGCAAATACCTACCAGCTGCCACCAATATTCCAGCATTTTAGGAGTCGGCCTTAGAAGGCCTATTGACGGGTAAGTCTTGCTGAGCGTCAGTCGCTCACGGTTTGTTGTTTGTTGTTTTGCAAGTATTAGTGCTGACTGTAGCCAGGGTGGTTGGGAAGAGGAGACGCCCTCGGAGTGGACCTTCGAGTGGGTCCCCGCTTCTCCCTCCCGTGGAGATTAAACACCATCGGGCTGGGGTGTTTAATCGAGGCGTCGAGTGTTAGATTTTTTGCTTCCGCTGAAATCCACGTGTTTGTTATCAAAACTACGTTTCCGCACTTCCTAAACTTCTGAAATCAGTTGTAATATAACCTGAATTAATGTATCTTCAAGTCATTTATGCGAGTCCTTGTTAATTATTGTACTGCAAAGTCACTTGTTTCGGCAAGCGGCCCCCGCGAATGATCCTGGATGAGCAACCGTACGATTTTATCGGACGGGGTTGCGACAGCTAGACAGATTTGTTGTCGTGTTCATCGATGACATTTTAATCTATTCCAAGACCACGGAAGACCACTCCGACATCTCCGAACGGTCTTGCAGCGGTTGAGGGATCACAAGTTGTATGCCAAATTCAGCATGTGTGAATTCTGGATTGATCGTGTCCAATTCTTGGGCCATGTGGTATCCTCAGAAGGCATTGCGGTTGACCCAGGAAAGGTAGAGATCATTCTTGAAGGGAAAGCACCAACCACGGTCCATAAAGTACGCAGTTTCCTCGGAATGGCAGGGTATTACCGTCGGTTTATTCCAAGCTTCTCTAAGGTGGCTAAACCCATAACTGAGCTGCTCAAGAAAGGCAACCAGTTCAAGTGGACCGATAACTGTGAGAAAGCCTTATAGACCCTGAAAAAGCATTTGATGACAGCCCTAGTGCTAGCGCAGCCTGATCTGAGCAAGCCTTTTGATGTGTCTTGTGATGCATCTGGTGTGGGCCTTGGATGTGTGCTAATGCAGGAGGGTCGAGTGATCGCTTATGCTTCCAGACAACTCCGTAAGCACGAGCAGGATTATCCGACTCACGACCTGGAGCTAGCAGCGGTCGTACTAGCACTAAAAGTGTGGAGACACTACTTGTTGGGGAATCTCGTGCATCTGTATACCGATCATAAGAGCTTGAAGTATATCTTCACCTAGAGCGAGCTAACATGAGAGAAAGAAGGTGGCTTGAGCTGATTAAGGACTATGAACTGGAGATTCATTATCATCCTGACAGCGCTAATGTCGTTGCAGATGCCTTGAGTAGGCATCCTCATTGCCACTATCTAGACCAGGGAATTTCCACAGAAGAAGGAGAAGCGGTCCTACGAGTTCTACCTCATGGATCATTGTACAATCTCGCTCTAATCCCAACCATTAAGGATGAGGTAGCAAGTGCCCAACGAGAGGACAAGGGTATGGAGAACATCAGGCTCAGGTTAAAAGATAAAAAGATGCAGTGCTTTCAAGAGGATAAGGACGGGGTGTTATGGTTCAAGGACAGGTTAGTCGTGCCAAAGAGTCTTGCGCTCCGAAAGAAGATTATGGACGAGGCTCACCTGTCAAAATATTCCATTCATCCCGGCAGTAATAAGATGTATCAAGACATGAGAAAAAGATTCTAGTGGACGAGGATGAAGAGGGAAATTACAAAATATGTGGCCGAGTGTGCACATGCAGGCGAGTTAAAGCGGATCATTTGAAGAAGCCCGGACTCTTGCAACCCTTGAGTGTTCCTGCTTGGAAATGGGAGGATCTGAGCATGGACTTTATAGTTGGGCTACTTATGACCTCTCGACGTCATAATTCCATCTGGGTAGTCGTGGATCGTCTCACAAAGTCCGCTCATTTCATACAGGTGAACACCAATTATCGAATGAAGAAGTATGCAGAATTGTACATCGCTCGAGTCAACAGTCAACACGGAGTACCAAAGACCATCATCTTCGATCGGGGAGCCCAGTTTGTCGCTAGGTTTTGGGAGCAACTACATGCGGCATTGGGTACCAAGCTGATAAGAAGCTCCGCGTACCATCCCCAAACTGACGGACAGACCGAGAGGGTCAATCAAATTTTGGAGGACATGTTGCGAGCCTCCGTGCTAAATCATGGCGGGAATAGGGATGAATACTTACCCCTGACAGAGTTTGCTTACAACAACAACTATCAGGGAAGTATTCAGATGTCACCTTTCGAGGCGCTGTATGGTCGGAGTTGTAGGACCCTGTTGAACTGGTCTGAGTCGGGTGAGAGGGTAATACTGGGACCGGACCTAGTTCAGCAAGCAGAAGAGAAAGTGAGGTCCATCCGGTCTAACTTGAAGGCCGCCCAATCCCGATAGAAAAGTTATGTAGACAAAAGATGACGACCCTTGAGTTTCGAGGTGGGTGATTCTGTGTATCTACGGGTCTCGCCTACCAAGGGAGTACAGCGATTTGGGGTGAAACGCAAGCTGGCTCCGAGGTACATTGGTCCATTTCCTATCCTTGAGAGATGTGGGCCGGTAGCGTACAAGCTAGAATTACCAGCTCACTTGACAGGAATTCACGATGTCTTCCACGTGTCGCAACTGAAGAAGTGCCTAAAAGCCCCATCGGACAAAACTGTACCAGAGGTGGAAGGGTAACAACCGGATCAGACTTATTCCGAAAAGCCCGTCAGGGTACTTGACGAGAAAGAACTAGTGACCAGAACCCGGACCATCAAATTTTATAAGGTGCAGTGGAGCAATCACTCTGAGGAGGAAGCCACGTGGGAATCGGAAGAGTTCCTTCGTGCACAGTACCCCGAGGTCCTTCCACCGTTGCTAGGTACCATCACTTTTCCCACCCTTGCTTCTAAATCTCGGGATGAGATTTTTTTTAGGGGGAGGGTTGTAGCGCTCCATGTTATTCTTCGAGCTTAAAAAAAAATTTAACCGATTGCTAAGAAAAGTACCAAAAATTCAAAGATTAAAGTGATTAATAAAATTTCTAGTAATTACTCAAAAGGAATTATTTTCACTGGTCCAAAGAAAAATTTTAATCTTGCAAGAAATTCTTGCGAATTGAAAAGAAAATAAAAAATTTAAATTCTAAGTTTAATCCTTAAATTCAAATTCAAACTTCACTGTAATTCTGAAAAATCAACTTTGGACTCTTGTCAAATTTCTGTGAAATTTTTGGGCCTTTCTGAAAATTTTTCACTAGTGGGACCCACTGGGCAGCGGGCCCCACCGAGCAGCCCTCTTCTATCTTCTCTTTGCTCCTCCTTTCCCGCGCGCGTCGTTCCATGTTCTCGCCCGGGGCAGAATGCGCATGCCACCTGCCGCGCGCGGCCTGCGCCGCGCGCGCGTGGCGAGCGCACGTGCGGCTCGCCACGCGCGTTAAGACGCCGCGTCGGTCGCCACCTTTTCCTTTCTCTCGCCGCTCTCCCTCGCTCTTTCTTCTCTGTTTTGCTCCGTCGACCCAGCCGCACCGCATCGTCGTGCATCGTGCTCGCCCTTTCCGCCGACTCCTTCGCAAATAGACGCACCAAAAGACCCCTCTCCACTCCCGAGCTCGGCCGCCCCACGATTTTGCCGGAGCTCGTCGAAATTTTAAGAGCGCCACCGCCGTGTTCCTCGACCGAAGGAAGCCACTGGTGAACGTCGTCTCCGGTGAGGACCGAGACCCTTTTTCCTCCCTCCCTAGTTTCCCCATGTCAAGTAGCAGCTTTTTGGCAAGGTTGGGCACACCGCCGCGCGTCGGAGCACCGCCGCGCCATTGCCAGAGCGGGCCACGCGCCGCCGCTCGTCATCGCCGTCGTCCGGCGCTCCTCGAGTGTCAATGCTTAGTTAAACGGGTTCCCCACGTCAAGGCCGTGCTGTCGGTACCCTCGCCGCCGGCCGCCATCGAAAGTAGCGCCGCAGCCCTCGCCGGCCGAGCTAGGGGAAAGGCCCTAGCTAGTTGCTTTGATTTTTCTGTTGTGGCAAAAATCCAGTGAATCGGCTAGGAGTTCAATAAATCATATAAAATCGATTTTAGCTCAGAAAAATAAAATTCCAATTGTTCTGGGACCAGAGAAACGTGTCGTTTTTATGAAAAATAATTCATTGTTTACATTTATTAATTTTGGGGATTTATTTAATTATCATTAAATGGTCAAAATCAATATTGAATTAATTTTCAACTATTAAATTTTGGAAACATTTGTATAAAACCCTAGTGTGTACCCTTAATGTTGAGAAAAGCATAAAATGTCCTTTAGGGTTGATTAGATGCTAATTAAGTTGTCTAACATGGAATTAGGTTAAAGCTAGTCCTCGACCACTTTATTTCCTTAATTGCTATCGATTTTTGTAATTCACTAACTGTTAATTAATGATGTCACCTCTCTAATTGCATCATATAGACGCCGACGTGAATGAGGTAGCTATCGAGGTGGACTCCGAGTTTTCTGAAGACACCGTCGCCACAGACCAGGAAGAACATCCACAGGGCAAGCCTCGGTGCACTAATATTTTTAAAATTTTCCTTTTACAACAGTAAATGTTAGTCCTGTGATGTGCATTTAGGTCGACAGGAGTTGCATGAAACCCTAGATGCATATGTTTTTAGTAGTACCGATTTTGGAATATTGGTACATGTAGCCCGATGTAGCTGTTATGCTTAGTAATACCATAAGGTAGAAGTCGAGCAGATCGGACACTGCTCGCGATATGATAGGAGTTGAGTAAAACTTTCCCTCTTGTCGAATAACTTGTAGCAGATTCAGATTTTCATGGAAAGAAACCGGGGTCAGACAGGGAATGATAGGGATGCAACCGACGGCGGTTCGGTGTGCGGTAGCGCTATCTGACCCGTGTGGCACAATTGGTTGAGTACTAAATGTACTACTCACATGCTGGAGCTATGGAACCCAGTAAACCTAAGTAGCCTAGAGACGGCAAAGCTGAACCTACCTTACGGTGTATGATCGGCGGTGGGCTGGGGTAGACAGTGTGTGAACTCCACAGATACCTTCCGCGACGGGTGATCTGATGAGATGCGGCACTGTTGAGATAGCGTAAGAGGGAATTAGCTTTGCCAGATCTGGTGCGAACGGTTGCCACGTGCAGTCCGGACCGCGCACGTGTCGTGTGACCAGATTAACCTTACAGCTGTAAAAACATTTCGAACCGCTGACACTTTCAGTCAAGAGTTTACTTAACCTCTCTGTCACATATGGTAATAAATGAACAAGTAGAGTGATGATAATTAAAGTGCATTGAATATTATGATCATTGTTGTTAACATGATTGTTTAGTCATAGTGCTTACTAAAGTTACATTTCTCGAACTTGAATTGAGCTAAAATTTGAAAGTAGGAAGCTATTTAGTAAGGCGTGTCCTTTTGTAACTATACCCTACCCAGAGTCGGCCAAGCATGTCTACGAGTCGGCTGTAGATAGCCCTGTTGACGGGTCAGTTTTGCTGAGCTTCTTAGAAGCTCATGCTTTGCGACTTGTGGTTTCAGGTGGGTCTGAAGCGACCGGTGGTAGCGATGGTCAGTTCTGGAAGGAGTCGGCCCCCGGTTGGGGTAGTTTCCAGTGGGAGCAGATCGAGTAGCCGCTGCTTGTGTGTGGCTAGTAGCAAGGTGTCGTTGGGTAAGACATTTGCTTTTGCTTAGTGTCGGAGTCAGAGTCTGTAATATTATCTTATCTTTTATTTTCGTTGAAGACCACGTACTTTTTTCGCTGCTTACTCAGAAGTCGTCATGTGTAATCAACTCTATAATAACTACCCATGTATTATCTATCTATGTTGCACCTGTGTATGTTGGCTTCAACGAACATCGCCCAGAACGAATCCCGAGAGGGGGACCTCCCCCGTTACGGGGGCGGTCTGCCATAGTAGTAGTAGTACCGTAACTCCCCACTTCGAT
Source organism: Oropetium thomaeum (assembly GCA_001182835.1). Lineage (NCBI taxonomy): Eukaryota > Viridiplantae > Streptophyta > Magnoliopsida > Poales > Poaceae > Oropetium > Oropetium thomaeum. Next base: position 1,041,328 of record LFJQ01000051.1, read on the forward strand.
GAGGCATTAAGGCTGGGCCCAACAAAAACTCGATAGTAGTTATTTGATTCATCACAATGTTTATTGTTGCTGTGAACCATCGCTCCTCATCTCATCTATGCTGGGACGGTTGATGTGTGACCGAAAGAACGCAGCAGTAAAAAAGAGAGAAAAAACAATTTTGTATCCCTTGCTTCCCGACGATAGCACTATAACCTAACTTTTACTACTAACGACTCTCACGACGCTTACTACTGGTAGCGTCTGAAAATGCACAGTGCCAACGCGGTGGCTCGCGTTTTCAGACTTCCAGGTCACCTCGCCCGCTATCGCGCGTTTCATCAGACTTTCAGGTCACCTAAACCGCTTCTCACAGCCGCGACAGAGACGACCATGAAGACCTCTCGTCTCTACCCAGGACCGAACTCGTTGCTCAGCAGTAGTAAGCCAGTAACGCTTCCTCGCAACTGTGACATTCGAAATCCCAAGCAAACTCATTTCCTGATCAGCCTTGCGCAGCACAACATGTAAGCATGCTCCCTTCACAACCAGCAATGAAAACACAAAATGCAAGCGAGCGAAGCTGCTGCTTGACAGCACACACAGAATCTGAGAACGGCCCAGCAAAAGCAGAAGCAGTGTAGGAGTAGGTAGGGTTATTTATGAGGGGGCATCTCACTGTCCCGACGACCCAACAGAGCACGCCGGACGGACACAGCATCTCCAATCTCGGTAGGAGTACTACCAGATATGGTACCAGCGGAATAAATAAGCAGCAGCACATGCCTCGGCATCCATCCCGACTTGGCTGGCTTACTGGCCCTGACCCTCTCTCCACACTCTACAGTACTCCAGCCCTGTCAGCACAACTCAAGCAAACGAGAAGCACATAGGGGATCCAATGCAAATGCAATGCCGCAGAAAGGCATTCAATTCCCTGCCAGGATAGGATCCACATACTGTAAGAAACAAAAGGAAGGGCACAACGCCAGGTCAAACAACACAACACTAGAGTAGAAGTACTAGACGCAGCCAGAAAACTGTAGCCAAGCAACATCATAAACAAAGCAAAGGTTTTACAGAACGACGAAGCCAGTGTCGACAGGGAACAAGTCAATTCCCGAACCAATAATAAGACCCTTCTACTGGTTCGCTCTTGACTCATCCTCTCGCACTCTTCTCTCGTTTATAGTTCAGTAATATAAATCCATAATAATAAGTCTTAAACGACATGTACCAAGTCTACGACTACTAGTGGACAATAATCTTCTTCATGCTTATTATTACAAAAAAAATTCATAGCAAGAACTAGCTAAGCCTTCAGAGTCGAACCTAGATCAAGCAAGAATTGCAAGACCAAAGTGCCCGGGTTGGGGTTGTGATTCAGCCAGTACAAGTGAGAGCTTGACAAGACCCTTTTTCCTAGTAGTAGTTGTAAACAGCACTAGCTTTCCCAAAATGATCAAAATGCCCCTAGAGTTGCCGGGGGTATTTTTGTCATTTTGGGAGGCAGATGGCGGGAAAGAGGGAGTTGTGAACCTTTTTTTTCTCATGTGTTAGTTTTGGGTTCTTGTCAAATCCTCCCTTGCACCTGAGCATTAGTAGGAATACCTGAGATGTTAGCCAGTAGGAAAAACCAACTCGACTTAGGCGGCATTTTGGTCTGCGCTTGTCTCTTGCAACTAGTCAGACCCTGCAGGAGGCGACTCGACCCGGCTCGCCCCATTACCTTTGAGTGCGGTGGTAATCTGGTGAATGGCGTTGCAGACATGGCTGTTGATTGCAGTGACACTTGAGAGGTTGAGCTTAGCTGAAGGCACCGCACTAGCCAGCACCTGCATGCCAACAGTGAGGAGGCAGCCATTGGCGGGCTCATCTGCGTGACCTGAGCCGCTGCTTTCGCCATCGCCGCCTGAATTTGCGCTCGTTGCTGTGGACGAAGGGTTCGGAGCTGGGAAGATCGCAAAACCAAGGGGGAGGAGAGGAATGTAGGAAGGGTCCTCGCCGCTCATCGTCACTTGGATTGCATCAACATCCACAGTAGCAAACACTACGAGGCTTCCACCATCAGGGTGTGTGCTGCTCTCCTGCAGCAGGAGCTCCACGTTCTGTGATGAGTTGCTTGCAGCCTGTGGTTTCCAGTTACAAAAATGTCAACAGTTGAAAATTGAAGTATAACTCTTCAGGTACAGTGTAAGAATGTATTAAGTATAACATGAATAATGTAGGAATTACAAGGAAGAATTCAGCCAATAACATCTAGTACTATTCATGAAAACTTCAGTTCTTCCCTGATAAAATGTTAGGTAGTATTACGTTCAAAGCACGCACATGGAACTGAAATTTACAGCACATGTGCTTAGCCTCAGCCTCGATCAAATCTCATTTAATGTGGCATCTTAAGAGTACTGTACATCAAGTAACCAGTGTTTAATTTATTGTCCTTGGCAACGGTACTAAGTGGCAAATAGTCTTCACATTAATAAAATGAATAGTTCCTCACCACAACATAGTTACTCCAGTAATTCAATAGCAGTAAATAAACAACAGGAATTTGGTACTATAAACCTTACAGTAGCATAAATATAAGCAGCATGCTTTTCTGCTCCATGATTACTTCAAGAAAACAATTTCACATACCTATGTCAAAACAACGTAGAAGTCTCTAACTAATATGACACGGCCTAAAGTGACAGTTCTTAAATAGTATCCTAACAGACCAACATAGTATGATTACATTAAAAGGAAATTAGCTTATTAATATCTATCAATGTGCAATCCTATTCAAATTGAGTACAACTAGCAAGGTCCAACATTCAGATGTCATTGAGAGGTACTCACATTTATACGGAGGAGAGAGATACAGTTCCTTGGATGTGATCCATTTGCAATATGTGCCACCTCATGAAGCGAGCCCCCAGTTGACAAAATCTCGAGCTGCAAAAGAAAAGGATATATCAAAACTCTACAAAACTATATCAAACAGTACACAAATGCAACTAAATCGAAAGATTGCAAATAGCAATCAAGCACAAACATATTGACATTACCTGGCAGCGCTGTTGTTCATCTGCAAGAAGTTCAAAAACCCGTTGATGGCTGAAAGGAAGCCAACTTGTGGAGACAGCTGTGAGGATGACTCCGCTGGGCTGCCCTGGATCAGTGTTCTTCCGTGTAGCAACCCTGATCGTGTCTTCTGAAGAATCAGAGAGCGCCGTCCAAGATTGGCTACCAGAAGCACTGATATTGGCACAGAAAGTTGTAATCATCCGTTGAGACAGCTTCATCATATTTGTTCTAGCCTCTGGGGTGCGGATCACTGAAAGAAAAATTTAATGAACATGATTATCAGACTCAGAGGGTTGATGAAATTTTTCTATCAAAATGCAACAATTGGTTCAGTTTAGGAAAATAAATTACAAAACTTAAATTGCCATTTCTAAAGGTACTAAATGAGAAGAAATACAGATGGTGCAATAAATTTCCTTGCAAAACTGGTTATAATGATACCTAGCTGACATCTTGTTGGAATGGCAACGCAAGGAGGATAATAAAGCAAAAGATCAAAAAATTGGTTGACAAGGTGGAGCAACTCAAGCATCCTACTACAAAAGAGCAAATATCTGGCACGCAACGTGGCTTACCCAGTAACAGCAGGTCAGAATCATACAAACAGATGGCATGATCTATGTGTTTGTACAAATAAAAGTTGGGAACACAGGAACCGACACATTAAGTTCCGGCAGACAAATAGTATTTAAGTTAGTGTAGTGCAGCAATTGATGGTGGAGTATACCTCCGAGGTCAGAGATGTTACGGGCAAGCTCGCTTGCAACACGCTCGCACTGGCGCTGGAGGAGCGAGACCCAGCGCGTGGCCCCAAAGGCAGCACCACCGGCAACGAAATCCTTTAAAACATGGTGCAGCGGCTTCTCTTCTCCCACCATTTCCATATGCTCCACCCAAACCACCTGCAAGACGTGCAAAGTACAGTAGGTCATTAAGTGAGTGATGGATTGCAGTAGTGCAAAACGATTAGTACTAAACATATTCTAGATCAACCCTGAACTTGGGAGGTCGAGGCACGCATACCCTTGAATAGCCATTGGGCATGTCCTGGATCATGCAGCCGGAAGGGCGCCTCCGGCATTTGACCACAGAAGAACTCTGCAGCGCCTCCAGCTCGAAGCCCTCTGCCGGGAAGTCAACGATGGACCAGGTGCCCTCATCACCGTTGTGCACGCAGTACCGGAAGAAGATGACCTCCCGCGTTGGCACCAGAGGAGAAGGGAACTGCATCTCTGCCTGCATCTGTTACATTCATCAAAGCAATGAAATCTCAATCCATATGTTCCAGAGTCTTCATATTTTGTGTTAACAAGGCTGGCCGGTCAATTAAACATGGTAGTTACCAATAGGAGAGATCCACTGCCCAGATGGCCAGAAGGAGTGCCATGGCTTATGATCTGAATGGTTCTTGCCTTGGAGACGATCGATGGAAACAGCTCCATCCACTTGTTCTGCAATAGGACAATCAATCATCAAGTAATTTTCGGCACAAAGGTATGAGCTGCGAGAAAGCAACATTTATGATTGGATTTACACGATATAAAAAACAAAGAAACATTTCCCAATTCAATATGGCAAAAAAAAAAAGGAATCCGAGTACTCACTGCATTCAGAAAGGAGTCAACCAGAGTGATGCTGTTCATGATGATCACCGCATTGTCCCGCGACCCTTCCGTCCTCGCCGCGGCAGCAGCTGCTGGGACCCCGCCTTGCTTCCCTGCATCCACCGGCCAGCTGAACGCCCGAGCGTGCTCCTCAGCCACCATGACCTCGGAGCTCGCGCCACCGTGGCGGCGCATCCAGAGAGGCTCGCCGGCACGGCACATCCTGACAAGAGTGTCAGCGGCCGTCGCGGCGAGGTCCAGCACCAGTTGCTTGTCCTGCTCCTGGACCGGCGCCATCACGCCGCCACCCATGTACGGCGACGCCGCCGCGTGCTGGTCGGAGAGCTGCTGCTGCTGAGGCGGCGCCATAACGGGCGGGATGAGGTCCATGATTGAAGAATGGTCCGCGAAGTGGCGCGAGTAGACGTTCATGTCGAGGTCAAGTGGCGGCATGAGCAGAGCGGGAGGCGTGGACATGCAGCCCAGCCCCGGCACCGACAGGCTTGACTGGCGGCCGCCGCCGCCGTAGCGTGTGGCGATGCACGACAGGCGGTCGAGCTGCACGCACGCGCAATGTCAGTCCACATTTTTTTATTATTAAAAAAAAGAAGAAAGTAAGTATCGCCAGCCAAGGTTGTTGCAGAACAAGGAGAAAAGCAAGCATCAGTGTTTTTAGGGTTTAAGCAAGTTGGGTAGGTAGGTAGGGGGAGAATAGGGCGACGAACGGACCTCGTCCTTGAGCCTGGCGTTCTCGATGCGGAGCTGCTGCTCCTCGTAGCACATCTCGCCGAGGACGGCGGCGTGGCCGCAGCTGGGGCAGACGACGTTGCGGATGGCGGCCTGCAGCCGGAAGTTCTCGCCCTTGAGGCTCTCGTTCTCGGCGCGGAGGAGCACGTTGTCGGCGCGGTCCTGCTGCGCCTTCATCTGCGTGCGCCGGTTCTGGAACCAGAACTTCACCTGGCGAGGCTTGAGGCCCAGCTCCTGGCTCAGCTTCAGCCGCTGCTTGTCGTCCGGGTGCGGACACTCCTTGAAGAGCCTGCGAAATAATGCCATTGCATTGCCATGCATCATGCGTCGTCAGAACAATTCAGGAACAGGAACATCTTCCATGGAAAGCGCTGAACATGGTAAAGAAAAAGATGACGGCTCTTACGCTTCCATCTGCTGGATCTGGTGCGCCGTGTGGCGGTGGTACCGCTTCTTCTTGCCGTTGACACCCAGCTGGTTCTGCTGCTGCTGCTTCCCACCATCCGGCAGCTGGTTCTGCGTATTGTGGTCCGTCCGGTCGTCGTCGACGTCCGCGAAGCTGAGCAAGCCGTCGAGGTGGCCGCTCCCGGAGCCGCCACTGAGCTCCATGTCCATCTCCAGGTCCATTTCCTCGTCCTTGGCCACCTGGAACGCGCCCAGCACGCCGCCCTCTTCTTTCTGCACGCATCATCAGTGCAGAGTCAAGACTGAACTCCCAACTCTCCAAGAAAGATGAACACATTCACTGTGTTCGCTTCCTTGTAGATGCAAACCAAGACCAAGAAAAAACAGAAAGAAAAAAAGAGGAGGTAAATGTAGTACTCACAGGTATTATAGCGGTGGTGGTGGTGGAGAAATGGTGGAACGGCATGGCGGCGGAGGAGGACATGAAGCTGGCGAGCGCGCCGGGGTTGGGGATGAAGAGCCCGTCGCCGGAGGAGGACGCGCCGGCCATGGCAGCCATCGACGACAGGACCTGGCAGTCCCCGAACATCCTGGCTCCGTCGACCGACGGATGAACCGATCGATCCAGAGGGAACCCAACAACTCCCTTCCTGCTGCTGCTCTCGTTGATCTGATGAGTAGTATGGCCCCAACAACAGAAACAATTAAAAACCGAGGCGAAGCATGATAGGACGAGTACAGGGGAAGGTGGGGAGGATTTAGCGGGCGGTGCAGGAAAGGGAAAGAGTGTTTCCAAGGAGAGGAGGAGGGAGAGGAGATGGAGAGGGAAAGAGGAGGCGAGCAGAGGGGGGAGTAAATGGCGGCAGTAAATACCTTGTCGGTTGTTCTGTGGCTCCGTGTACCCTCTGCTTCCTCTCTCTCCCTCCTCTCCTTCAATGCTCGCGTCTTGGTGGTGCTAATGGAGGAGAAACGAAGCTCAACCAGTGGTTGTACACGAAACGTACGTATGCGACGCGAACTCGGAGAAGAGGAAGAGGGAGACGAGGGAGGTGAGGTCCGATCGAGGGGTTGTTCGTCGCCTTCTTCGTTCCTCCACCTGGTGGGGTGGAGCTCTCTTCTTCCGCTCCCCCTCCTCTCGAAACGGCAGCAGCAACCGCGGCGAGAGACCGGGGGGAAAGCGAAGAAGTCTTTGCTTGCTGGCCTGCTGCTGCTGCGCGCCGTGATCCCGCTTTGACCTCTTCTTATTCTGCCCGCGACGTGACGCGACCGAGGCAGTGGACTGCGACCCGGGTCCTCGCTCTCGCTACTGAAATCGGGGTCCATTCGTTGAACCTGGGCGTCGGGACCCACGTGGCAGACACATAGGCTGCATATCCGCCGCGTGGACGCCCGCACCTGCCATCGGGCCCCACGCATCACGCAGAGAGCGCGGAGGGTGAGGCAATGGGACCCAGGGAAGAACGGGGGAGGCCGGAGGGGTCAGCGTGGTCAGCGGAGGAGCCCAGCCCAGCCCAGCTCAGGAGAGCAGCAGCAGCGCGAGCGTATCGTGGGCGGGGCGGTACAAAACCAAATAAATGCCGTAATTAGGGAGCGGATTACAGCTACAGGAACGGGGTGGTGAACCGCAGTAAATGCCATTAACTGAGCGTAACAGTAACGGGTCAGTGAATCCCGGCCGCGGCGCGGCACCACAGTAGCGTGCCGGTCGCCGGAGCCGGCGTGACCGGTAAACAGTGGTCTGGGCTCGATCGGTCCCTGTGTCACGTTTGACTACCGAGACGGAGGCGTCCACAGTTGTCAACACCACTCTCTGTTTCGTCCCCGGCGCGCGCGCTGCCTCTCACTCAGCTTGAGCCTTTCCGTGTCCAGTCAGTCCAGTCGAGTCCAGTCCAGTGCAGCTTCTTGTTGCTGCTGCTACTACTACCCGCCCCGCCCTCGTGGATGGCGCCGTCCGTCGAGAGGCGAAACCGCGTTACGGGCACGGCAGACTAGGACTGGGCGGCCCATGTGGCGACGTGGGTCGTGTGCGTGCGCTAGCCCTGCCCGTGCGTGCATGCGCGCGTGCCTATTCCAGTACTGCGTAGGTTAGGTTGATGGTGCGTGCGTGCCCTGCATGTGTATCGCGAGCGATCACGTCGTCCAGGGGCAGGGCAACGCGGATTTGCACTAGTAATTGCACCAGAGGAGGGGTAATGGATCGTATCAAAACCCGTACTGTTGCGAAGCAACCAATGCGATGATATCTCACCTCCCCCCTCTTCTTTGCTTCTTAGCGCCACATGCGTTGTACCACAGGCAAGATCACCGGCTCAGCAGATCGTCTCGTTTTATTCCCGTCTTCTTGTCAAAAGACCATCCCCACTCTCCGTCTGGATCGTCTGCATTTATGCATTGCCATCAATATATTAGTTAGAGACTGAAACACGAGTCCCATACTATTGTGTCCTACATGTCATACTTCTAATGCTCATACATTACTGCAGATGATCCTCACGCACACACTCTAGTGCAATCAACTGTTTTTTTATAGAAATAAGGCATCTTGTCGCTGCTTTTATTTGGAGGCTGGGCGAACGGGGGATCGAACCTTTGTCCGCAACAGTCTTCTTTGGTGGCTGAGTGCTGGGTGCAGGACGTAGGATTGAACCTACGTCCATAGCAGCACATTATATGTTTTCTTTGAAGCCTGGGTGTAGGACAGCGGATTGAACCTCCATCGGTAGCAGCACACTTTTGCCTTCTTTGGAGGCTGGGCGCAGGATGGGGGATCGAACCTCCGTGTCGATAGCAGCACACTTATGTAACCTAAAACCAAAGTCACGGTCACGTTGACGAACAATCTGTTGTATTTATGATCAAAAATACTTAACTGAAAAAAATTCTAAGAAAACTTTTAAAAAACATATAGTCGTTGAGAATTGAACACTCGCCAAATAATAATAATTGGATCTAAGCTGACTTAAATTACATACACTTCTACAATTATATAAACAAAATACATTTAATACTAGATAAAAATATCCCACATTCTATATTATAGCATAATAAATTTTGTTTCTATTACTGTAAAAAAAAACACTTGATGGAGTCACACTACTAGAATATGAAGCTTTCCCGACATCGACGTTGCAAGTGCCCAACAGTATGGTACATTACTTAAGTATATTATAAAAACTATGACTAATGACTTTGTGGGGAATAACATTGTTGGGAAATTAGTAAAACTGTCAGGAATTACATGAATTTATACTAGAAAAACTGTTGGCCATTTGTACAAATAATGAAAGAGTGATTAACTGTTGGCCACCTAATTAAAACTGTCGGTAAACATTCCAATTTTTGTAGTGTCAGTGCCCCTAAACTCTTCCTGGTTGTTCTCATCGGATAAATATAATAAGCAATCAAAGATGCCAAAAAGACGTGAAAACCACGACGAGGATGAGGCCATGGAGATCTGATTCGTGGTTCACTCCACATTACATGAAATCTCTAGGAAAAGGATAGAAAGGTGGCCACCCACAGCCCATAGATAGACTTGGTGATTGCTTAATTATGTCAGTAATCAGTTTGACAGTTTAATATTTGCTTCAAAAAGCTACTAGTAGTGAAGTCTTCCTTGAAGCTCCATACTATGTGCAATAACCATCTGGATCAGCAACAACCATCCCTTTGCCTTCAATGTCAAAGCAATCTTAGGTGAGCTAGAACATTTCCATCGATAACGTGTACCCAATAGCAGAGCTATGCATTTTCAAGACAATTGAGGTCAGTATAGGAGGTGTCGTGAATGGTGAGGACACCGGTAGCGAGAACTCATAGCTATTGAGGTCAATATAGGAGTTCAAGAGCTGAGTCAAAAACTTTATTGGACCGTCTGCACTCTATAGTTTCATCTTTAATTTCCTCATTCTAGAGAAGATCAAACATATGTGAATTCCAAAATGAAAATTTCAATCGAAGAAATGATCTACATCCGACCCATACACAAGGTTTCAAAAACCATTCAAACCACGAAAACTGTTGCATGAAAAGCGAGCGGTTTACCGTAAAAACCAATTACGTGAAAACCGAACGGTTTATCGTAAAAATCGAGCAAAAAATCGTTTTTGCTACAGTACATAGTTACAGTTTTTAGAAAAAACCGTTCTATTTAAAAAATCGAGCCGGAGCGGTTTGAGCAAAAACCGTGAAAACCGAGCGTTTTTCAACGGTTTTCAAAACCTTGCCTGTACATCTCTATTACCACTATGCTTGATCAACGACTCTCAGTGCATGATTTAATCAAGTACCTACTCCTGCATCATTTGATGATGCCAGTCACACACAAGTCGAACAATTTAGATACTAGCTTTTGTGGCAGTGCTCTTTCAATAAATATGATGGAAAATCAACAATTGAATCTATCTGTAGTAGCCAATTATTTCCTATGTCATAGACTCCTAATTTAGGCTTTAATTTATCCCGATCTGGTGAACTCTATAGAGAGCTCTTGTCTTTCAATATACCTAAAAAAAATTACCCTAATATATTATGAAAATGAGCACCAATAATCATTAAATAAAAATATTCTCATGTATTTCAAATTGGCCTGCATTTGAAAATAATAGTATGAAAATAAAAACTTGCACAAAGCTATTTGCTTCATACTGTATTTCTCATAGTACTATTACTAGCTCGTGCAACAAGTGCACGGATCCATGGACTGGTGTAATAAAACAAGCGCGCAAAAGACGCCCCTGCGCCATGCGCAAAATTCACGGCTATGCTCACAGCTGCGAAAAGACCGTAGCCCACCAGTCCAGTAGGAGGGATAAGTAGCATGGGAGGGCCCAGACAGAGACTCCGGGCAGCCATGTGATTTGGATTGCCTTCCCTTGCTCGTACGAGGCTCGTCTTGCTACGGGCCTAGTACCTCCCACGCCCACGTTGTAGAGTGCACGTCAATACGTCATGCATGGTGGACGGAAGGGCTTCGTAAATAATCTTGCGTCAACTGTTTACAACGGACACTGCCTTTTGATACACTCCAGTCACGCGAAAAGCATGTGTTTTCTCAAACAGAAATAAAAATTTACCGCAGCAACAAAATTAGTACGGGCATGATCGGATGATCTTTTTCAGCTGTTGCTGTTGCTGTTACAGATAACTTAGGCCGTCAGATCAGTGGTACAGCAGCCGCTGGTCGTTGGATACTTACAGCATAGCCAGCCGTAGGCACAGTAGGTTGATCCGATCAGGTCTTACGTATCCAAAGTTCTGGCAGGAAACTAGAGAGAATTAATCACATAACCCTAGGATAATAAAATGTACTCCCTCTATTTCCAAATTATTATGTTAGGAGGAAGTGTGGAGTGTTTGGATTGTGATCTGTGGCCAACCCTAACATTAAACCAAACCGCACTGATAAAAAAATAAAGAAATAATTTTTTTAGTGTCATTGACATAAATCTTAACTCATGATTCGGCATTATTTGATATCATTGGGTGGTAGCACGTAATTAAAATTTAGAATTTTCTCTTGCATGCTATTTTTTATGGCATTTAAAGGATTAAAATTCAAAACCAATGGTGCTGAAGGAATATCAATTTTTTTGGTTTGAATTAGGAGTTAAGGTTTTTAGCGATGACGTAGAAGGGAAACTTTGGATATGGTAAGCAATTTCATCATGTGTGTAGTTCCACCATTTTATTTAAACAATAAGTGGCCCAAATGACCTCTTCCGGATCTAGAATAATTGACAACGACGTACAATGACTTTGGTACCTAATTCACGAATGAGTTTGATTGGTTCAACTTTCAGTCCAATTTGGCTTGGCTTACCATTCCACTCTAACCTCTATAGAGTGTCAAACATGCAGTACATCTGAGAGCAGTGAAGCAAGAAAACCCAGTTCCGTCTGCTCTCCATTCAATTCAGCGAGAGAAAAATGCTCTTCCTACATGCTCTGTGTCAGAAGAGCAGAGCAAACGCTTTTTCCTTGGCGTCTAGGGTTTCCTAGGCGACTTGGGGCTGGTGACGGTGTTGGCAATCCTCTTCTGTCTCTAGCTTTTGCCTGATCTGATCTCGTATTGGGATTGGGTTTAGAGTCCACGTCCCATCCAGTCGTTTGTGTCCACGTTATATTCTGCCTCGGCAGCCCTAACCCTATTTTGCTAGCCAAAAGCCTGGGAGTTGATCGTTGGTGCCGACGAGTTTCCAACCGATCGGGCAATCTGTTGAACAGGGGTCTAGGAGGATGGATAAGGTAGAGAGGATGCTGAAGAATCTCAATCTCTCGGCGGCGGAGAGGAAGGGTGTTCGCATTATGACGGAGGATGGTGGCGAACATGCTGGAGGCCAGGATCTGCAACTTGTGAGGAAGCTATTGTCGCAACCCCGTCCGATAAAATCGTACGGTTGCTCATCCAGGATCATTTGGGGTGTCACTTATCGAAGCAAGCGACCATACAGTACCATAATTAACAAGGACACGCAAAAGATTTAGATTGTATATTAAGTCTTGGATCACATCAGTTGGTTCAAAGATTAAAAGTGCAGAAGACGTAGTACGAAAACAAGCGGTTGACAGCAGAAGCTAATAATTATAACTCGACGATACAATTAAGCACGCCAGCCCGAGGGTGCTTAATCTTCATGAGTCGGAGAAGCGGGAACTCACTCGAAGGTTCACTCCGAAGGTGCTTTCCCTTCCCAACCACCACAACCAAACGAACCAAAGTTAGATGCATCACCTGCAAAACAATTAATCCACAAACCCTGAGCAACTAATACTCAGCAAGACTTTACCCGTCAACATGGCCATCTAATGACCGACTCCTAGAATATAGGGAGTATTTGGTGGAAGTTGACCGGGTATTGCGAAAACAGCGTAATTGTCTTTCCCATTTTTAGCCAGGTTATCAGGGTTCATTATTAACATATTAAGTGTGCCACTATACTAAACCAAACAAACATTCAGCACGACCAATCAGGGGTGAATCAGTCACTTTCATCATTAATCCACTAGTTACATATCGTTGCGGCAGAAAGGAACAAGTGGTACTCTTAACCATGAGAAACGACAATTATAATTGATTTACATCCTGCAGGAGAAACCCGAATGACACGACACGTGCACACTCGAAGGAGTCACACGTGGCCACCTTTCGCAACATCGTGACAGAGTTGGCCCAACATCCATCTTTCCAAAGACAGGGTCCTCCAGGCGATGCCCTGCATCCCTGTACGGCCCCAAGCCTTTCCCACTAGCACGAGCCCAAGTAAAACAAAATGCGAATTCATCCACCTTGACGGTCCATTCACCCGTAAAGAGAGATGGCCAATTGTCCAACAAAGCACCATGAGCTACATCGGTTTCCTGGTCCCATTTACCAGTATGCATTCAGTACACAACTCAAACTTGACCAATGCAACCGCATCCGATAAGGTTTTAGGTTTTATTCAATCGTTAACTTCCATTCCTCGAAATTGTTTCTTTGAGCAAACATGAGTAGTCTCCCTACTACTCATATTCTACCGTTTCCTACCCATAAAGCTTAGCATTCTATCGTGATGGCTCTAATAAAAATACCCCATAGGGAAAACCTACCAAGGCATGCATCTAGGTTTTCACGGCAAATTCCTCAAAACTTAATGTACAAGCAACCCTACACACATAGTGTTAAACAGAAAATTTGTAAAACATAGGTGTGCACCGGGCTTGCCTTGGTCTGCAGAAAAGTCAGCGCACTCAAGAGAGAAGTTAGCTCCTGCGGGCGCCTCCTCCGGATTCTCGTTCTCTGTCGAAAATTCCGGGTCGGTTCCTATATGATGAAAATGCAGTAGGATTGTGATAAATTTAATAAAAAGAGTCACAATATCTTTATTAAAGATTAGCTATGGTTTCGATGTTTAGGAATTAGGGTTAACCCTAATTTCCTTGATTTTGTTGTTTTTATTAAATTTTCATTCTACGCTTGTGGTCCAAATGAAATTTTTAATTATACCTCAAGATTATTTTACTTGATAGCACTCTCTGAAATATGCAATTTGAACTTTGGTTGAGGCCTAGCTGAATTCTCTAAATTTTATAAAAATTCATCAAATTCCTATTATTAAATCTTATAAAATCAGAAACTATTAGTAAACCTTAGAGTAAAATTATGAAATTTTATTGGGTCACTCATGAGAACCAAACCTAAAACTTTGCTTTTGGGTCTAACCTTTTGGATGAATTTTACAATGTATTTTAGAAAATGATATTTTAACTAGGAAGATTAGAGTATTGTTAAAGTGTTGTATGCAACTTTATAGTCCAAAAATCCCCATAAAATTACAGAAGGTGTGTATGGCCATGATGTACTTGTGGATAAAATATTAGCCCTAGCAATGCCCTAGAATTCAAATTAAAATTCAAAATTTTTTTAGAGTATTTTAATTATTTCTGAATATGTTTGGTCATTTTCAAAATAAAAGTGCTTTAATAGAAATTTAGCCCCTTTCATGAGGTTTCTAAAGAATTTTGGTTTGCTATTTCTGGAGCAGTATTATATTTTTGGCGAATTTTTGAAGTTCTAGAGCATTTTCTGGAATGGACTAATTACTGAATTTAGCCGGGCCCGCCTGTCAGCCGCACGAAACAGGGGAGGGCGGTGCTAGGGCAGCCTCCCGACGGTGCTTGTCGGCGGTTCTCGTCGGAGGATCGCCGGCGGCGACCGTCGTGGTGCCCAGCGTGCTCAGCGTGCCACGGGGACTGACCTCGACCAAGAGGAGGCGGCGAGGCTCACCGGAGCTATGCCGGCGGCGGGCGACGGTGAGAACGACGGTGGCGGGCGGCGTTCCGACGGCTCGGCGGTCGGGGAGGGACGACCGGGGACGGTGCGAGCAACGGGGAAGGACGGCGAAGCTCCCGGGCAAGGAAGAAGGCCGGGAGGAAGACCGGAACTACGCCGGCGACGGGAGGGTGGCGGCGCGGCGGTGCTCCGGCGACGGCGAGCTTGTTCTGGCGCTCCTGGTCCACGGTGGTCGATAGGGTCAAGCAAAACGGAAGACGGCCTCCGAGAGGACCTCGCCGACAAAAACAATTGAGGGGGGTCTCACCGACGACGACGAATTTGATGGTGGCGGCTACGGTGGTCCCTCGGTGCGCCCGGAGGAACTTGCCGGCGTTGGCTCGGTTTTTGGTTCGGCAAGGAAGAGAATGGGGTCGGAAGGGAGAAAGGAAGACAGCAAGGGAAAGCAATGCCACACGAAGGGGGTCATGACGCGCGTGTGCTCCCGCGTTTGGTGGCCGGCGTGAAAACGGTTGGCGGCCGGACGACAAGGCAGCGGCGCGCGCGGGAAAAATTTAAGGCGCACGTTGCTGTGCTTGTGGCCGCTCACTTGCGTGCACGGCGAAAGGGCGGCGTGCCGCGGGCTAGGCTGACGTCAAGGCGCGCCGTGGGGTTAAGGTGAGCACTGTGCGACGTGCGGCAACAGTGGTGGCCGGCGCCAACAGAGAGAAGGAAGGAAAGGAGGGAAAAGAGAAAGAAAAAAGGAAAAGGAGAAGGGAAAGAAAATAATTTAGATTAGGGATTTTGAAATTTATTTCCCCCCGAGGCAAAGTGAATAAATTTGATTTCCTCTTGCTTAAGAGACTCCACAAGAAACATGGAATTTTGTGAATTGATAGGAAGATATCTTTGAATTCGAAGTGTTACGTTGAAAGTTTTTGAATCCTTTAACAATCCCAAAGCCCACTGTCCATTTATTAATTTTCACAATTAGGTTTTCGATTTGGTCGCTTCGAAATTTGAACCAAGGCCTGAACAAATTTTGAATTCATTAACCCTAGGTCCCAATAGCTAACTATTTAATTCCCTCGACGATTAGGGTTTCGATAAAGTTAGTTACGAGGGTTCGACCTTATTCGCCCAATTAACTTCTTTCGCCCGTTTTACATGAAAAGCTTTCGTGTTCTTCTTCAACTTAAATTTCAAATTTAACCAATTAGCAAATTGAAAGAAACGACGCTTTTATAATTCATCTAAATTTAGGACTTGGTGTCATTTATTTACTCTCCTCTAATTCTATTAAATAGATGAAATTTTCTAACTCTTTATTTTAACACCATAGACTGGTTTATTAATTTGATTTAGTTCGTTTATTGCGGGGTGTCACAGCTATTTTCGGAGAAAAGGGTGAGGGCAGAGACCCTGGTGCAAGCATTAGGAGGGGTGTGGTGCCCGCTCAAATCTCTGGATTGTCAGGATCTAGGTGAGAATAGATTCCTCTTCACTTTCCATCAGGTGTCGAGGAAAAGGAGGGATTTGGAGGATGGTCTGTGGATGTTGTCTGACGAGGTGTTGGTGTTGATGGATGTTGATGACTCGAAGACGCTAGATGAAATGGAGTTCGCGGTTTTCCCAATCTGGATCAGAGTTTCCCAGTTGCTGATGGGAATGATGAATAGAAACACTTGCGTAGCTATTGGGAATGAGGTAATACACTACAGGTGGGGGTGGACGACATGTGCTGCTCAATGTGTCTCGCAGCGACACACCGTCATGGAAGAGGGGCAGTTCCCAGGAGAATGGAGTCGGGGTAGGTGGTAGTCTGGAAAAAGTCATGAACTTGCAAAAGCATAACCCTTATGCTAGTGCGAACAAGGAGGTGCAAGAGTCCCTAGAGAGGAAGATGCTAGAGCTGCTGGCAGGATCTTTTAACGTACAGCACAACGTGAACAGCACCATGCAAGAGAATGGGTCTGTTAATGTGGCTGAACCACAGTGTTCTGCAGGCGAGGGAGTGGAGGGAGAAATACAGAAGGTGGGGACATCGGAGCTGGTTGGCACAAAATCTGCTAGGGAGTGTTTGCCCACTTTCAAAAGGATCCCTAGGGAGAAGAAGAGTCAGGTACGTGATGATAAGGAGGCTATGGTGGCGGTGGTCGCCATAGGGGCGAAGAGGAGGGAACAAGAGGAGGCTGATATGGAGGTGGATGGGAAGAGGGGAAGGAAAGGTGTGGCGACATATCCAGGTGAAGAAGCGGGGCTGCAGGGACAGCTCCGCGAGAATCAATGAAGCTTATAGTTTGGAACTGCCGGGGGCTAGGGAATGCCCTGGCAGTTTGGAGTCGTCTGAACCTTTAGAAGGCAGAAGATCCAGATATTCTCTTCTTGTCCGAAACAAAGATGGACAAGCGGAGGATTGAACAGTTGAGATGGGAGCTTGGGATGACTAATGTGGAGGTGAGGTGCTGCGATGGGAGAAGTGGTGGTCTAGCACTGTTTTGGAAGAAGGAAATTTGTTTCCGTCTGCGTGCAGTGTCTCAGTTGTACATCGATGGGGATGTGGTGGAGAATGACGGGTTTGTTTGGTGCTTCACTGGCATATATGGGGAGCCCAGATCAGACCAAAGGGATTTGACGTGGCGGGCTCTGCGTGCACTCAATGCTGCGGCTCGACAGCCATGGCTGTGTGCAGGGGATTTTAATGAAGTTCTTCTCAGCTGTGAGAAGGAGGGGGGTCAACCGAAGTCTCATTGGGCTGTGGGTGGTTTTCGCTGTGCTTTGGAAGAATGTGAGTTGACTGATTTGGGTTTCGTTGGTGATCCATTTACCTGGCGAAACACAAGCAGAATAGCTCGGATTACATCCGGGAACGTTTGGATAGGGCGGTTGCGAACACAGAGTGGTGAATGCACTTCCCTTCCCACAAGGTGTTGAATGGTGACCATAGAAATTCTGATCATCGACTGGTGATTATAAGCACAGATACTGGGGTGACCAGTATATGAGACGGGGTGGCCCCTCTTGTTTCCGTTTTGAGGCGGGTTGGGCCAAGGAGGAGGGGTGTGTGGCGGTGATTGAGAATGCATGGAAGCTGTCCATGTGTGTCAGAATGGGAAAGTGGAGGAGGCAGTGAAGGCGGTAGCGCTGGAATTGCAGGACTGGAGTAGGAATGTTCTCGGTGATCTTGAGAAACGAATCAAGCGGGCTACTAGGGACTCGGAGGCCTGTAGGCGGAGGAGTATCTCGGATGAGAATGTGACGAGGGAGCATATCTTGAGGTATAAACTGGAGAAGTTGGAGGAGCAAAGGGATCTCTATTGGAAGCAGCGAGCCCGTGCCGATTGGTTGCGAGCTGGGGATTGTAATACACGTTTTTTCCAAGCGTTCGCGTCGGAAAGGCGACGGCGAAATAACATTACAAAACTGCGTAAGGAGGATGGTTCGTTGGTGACGGAGCGGACTGGGATCCAAGAGCTTGTTCTTGAATTTTATTCTGCTCTATTTCAGTCAAGTGCGGGCAACAGGTTCGAGGAATTATTACAGCATGTCAACACTCGGGTGAATGAGGACATGAACCATGATCTTCTGAAAGAGTAAGTGATGAGGAGATTAGAGCGCTTGACAGCATGGGTGACCTCAAGGCTCCTGGACCAGATGGCATGCCGGTTACGTTCTATAAAACATACTGGGATATTGTCGGCACTGATATTTTAAGAGAAGTGAGGACTTTCTTATGTGGGGGTGCCATGCCAAAGGGGTGGAATAATACAACTATTGTGCTCATACCAAAGGTTGATAAACCAGAGCGCTTGCAAGATTTCTGTCCCATTAGCCTATGTAATGTTGTTTATAAGATAGCGGCAAAGGTTTTGGCAAACAGATTGAAGGTGGTATTGCCAGAAATCATATCACTCAATCAGAGTGCTTTCGTCCCGGGGCGTCTCATCACAGACAATGTGCTGTTGGCCTATGAAATGACCCATCATCTTCGGCAGAAGAGAAGCGGTAGGACTGGATTCGGTGCAGTTAAACTTGATATGAGTAAAGCGTACCACAGGGTGGAGTGGAGTATTTTTTGGAACGGATGATGTTGAAAATGGGTTTTAACCCGAGCTGGGTGTCCACCATTGTGAAATGCATCTCTACGGTGTTCGACCGGGTTAAGCTAAATGGCGAGTTGTCGGAGAGTTTTGTGCCATCAAGGGGTTTAAGACAAGGTGACCCGTTGTCCCCGTATTTGTTCCTCATATGTGCAGAGGGATTTTCGTGTTTACTGAATGAGGCGGAGAGGAGATGTGAGTTAATTGGGGTGAGAGTGTGTCAAGGTGCTCCGAGTATTAATCATCTGTCGTTTGCTGACGATTCGTTGCTGCTCTTAAAATGTTGACAATGGGAGCGCAGAACGTCTGCAAAATATTCTTGAATTATATGAGGATTGTTCGGGGCAAACTGTTAACAAGGAGAAGTCTTCAGTTACGTTCAGTACCAATACATGTGATGCAGATAAACAGGCTTTATGTCGATGCTTGACATTACCAAGGAAGCATTCACAGAAAAATACTTGGGGTTGCCTGTCTACATGGGGCGATCCAAGAAGAAGACCTTTGCGTATTTGAAGGAGCGAGTATGGAAGAGAATACCGGGGTGGAAGGAGAAGCTTCTATCCCGGGCTGGAATTCTGGAAAGGAAATTATTATTAAGGCAATAGCGCAAGCCATACCGACCTATGCAATGAGCTGCTTTGATCTCACGAAAGGCCTTTGTGAGGAGATTAGCACTATGGTGTGCCGGTTCTGGTGGGCGCAACAGGAGAAAGAGTACACAACTCATTGGATAGCGTGGGAGCTTTTGTGCAGTAGGAAGGAAAAGGGTGGTGTGGGGTTCCGTGACCCGCACATGTTCAATCTTGCAATGTTAGCTCCACAGGGCTGGAGACTAATTGAAGCGCCAGAATCGTTGTGTGCGCAGGTACTGAAAGCCAAGTATTTCCCTGATGGGAACTTGCTGAATGCCCGTGAGGATCAGGGCGTTCCTTATTCGTGGCGAAGTATTGTTCGAGGTGTTGAAGCATTGAAGGAAGGCTTGATTTGGCGAGTCGGGTCGGGGGAAAGAATCAACATTTGGCTTGATCCGTGGATCCCGAATGCTGTGTCAAGAAGGCCAATTACGCCGAGGGGAAGAACTGTGGTGACGCGTGTTTCGGAGCTGATTGATCCACTTACTGGTGATTGGGATCGTGACTTGGTTCAGGATTTGTTTGGGGAAGAAGATGTGAAACACATACTGTCAATTCCTCCAAAGCTTGGAGTAGAAGACTTCTTAGCCTGGCACTATGACAACAAAGGGTTATTTTCAGTGAAGTCGGCATACCATATACTAGAAGATAGGAGAGATCGGGAATCGGTCCGTCAGAAGGGGCAAACTTCTTCGAGCTCAAGTGTAGGTGGGGATATGAATTGGAACAAGCTGTGGACGCTGAAGGTTCAACCTCGACTGAAGCACTTCTTGTATAGGCTTGCTCGCAATAGTCTGCCTTTCAAGCGCTTGCAAAAGAAGCGAGGAATGGATGTGGAAACAACCTGTCCGGTCTGCCACAGGCTTGATGAGGACGGAGGACATTGCTTTCTGAAGTGTAAATTGGTCAAACATTGTTGGCGTGGCCTATTGCTAGAAGAGGTCAGAATG
The DNA here is from genome assembly GCA_001182835.1 of Oropetium thomaeum. Lineage (NCBI taxonomy): Eukaryota > Viridiplantae > Streptophyta > Magnoliopsida > Poales > Poaceae > Oropetium > Oropetium thomaeum. The sequence goes on from LFJQ01000051.1 coordinate 1,061,569, forward strand.
CAGCTCTTACCTTTGCGATCTGGCCGGGAGCTGGTCCAGTTCATACTAGGATTGAACGAGGAAAGGTATAAGAGCTGCTATGGGCATGGTGGAATGCTCGAAACAAAGCGAATGCCGGTGAACGCGCGCGACGAGCTTCACTGTGCGGCCTGGTGGCTCCGCACCTACACATGCCAGCTACCAATCAGTACGCGCTGCATCAGTACGTTCTGGCTCGCGTGCGCCTGACTCTACCCGTCGGCCTGGCTGAGGCTAGTGCAGCCATCCAAACAGGCCCTAAGTGCATGCTCGGGCCAGGGGATGATGAATTTGCTGACAGAAACAGATTGCAAAAATCTTGTTGCTGCTATGGTGTCTTCTTCGCATGATCAATCGTCGGCTGGTGTCCTTTTTAAAGAGGCTAGATCTTTTATTCGGTTGAATTTCTCTAGTGTTCAGTTTGTGTTTAGTCCAAGGAACGTAATAGGTGTGCTTATGAACTTGCTCGTATTGGACTCAGTCGGGACCCGGATCATCCATGTCAATGGTTTGATCCCCTCCCAGAATTTGTTAATATTTTCGTGTCCCGCGATGCGGTGCAACCTCCATGAATGAAAGTCCGAAGAGTTGAGATCCAAAAAAAAGAAGAAGAAGAAGAAAAGCAGAGCAAGCGAAAGCCCAACCAAACGGGTTTTAGACTATGGGTTGACGTATTTGTTCAGTTTAGTAGGATCCACAGTGATAATTTTAAAATGTTGTTTTCTTCACTTGGATGGGTTTGAAGGCATTCATATACTACAAACCATGCAGGTGCTCTTCAATCGACCAACACGGAGCATGAGATGTCATGATTTATTCTTCAAAGTTTGCACAAGAAACCTAGTTCAACTAACTTAACTGGCGCACTACGCCACGTCCGTAAAACATAAATAAATTTAAAATAAAAGGTTACTATACATGTGTTTAGAAGAGAAAAGAAAAATACAAATCATTAAAAATAGAGGGGCTCAACACAAATCTATATGTCTCATTTTATCGAGAAAAGGCTATAAGAGTCAAGAGACGGAGATGTTAAATTGAGGAATGGAATATGTTAAATATAAATTTAGAGGGTGTTGAAATTTTCAAAAAATTTGAAACCAATAAAAGAATTAATTGATAGTGAGATTTTAAAAAGATGAATTTTAAACAAAATTGACTAAAGTACAGGGTTAAATAGATTAACTTTGAATCCGTGAGACAAAATACAATAAATGAGGGTTTTTTTCTAGTAAAATAGACATACAAATTGCATGAACTTTAACCCAATAGAAGTCTAACCATATAAAAGGAGTTGTGGAGATTAGCCCTAAACCTAACTCCCAACACCAGCATGCTCGTGGGAATGGCCTCACCATCTGACCGACACCACCGCCATGGGGTGCACTTCCTCTCACTGTTGTTGTTGTCCCAATTTTTCCTCAGTTCTACTTATGAATATTTTAGGGATAAATCCATGTACGACACTGTAATTTCATACAAACCTTTTGTCGAGGGTCTATGCCAGAGGTGATTAACCTTAATGGCTCTCGACCTTAACAACGTGATTAAGACAGGAACGATTCCCGCCTCGATCGACCCTCATGTCGTACGGACACCCGACGAGCCGCGTAGGCAGGGAATCTCCGTCTCGTCCGACCCCCTCAGGGAAGGGTCGGATCCTCCACAACATAGCCAACGCGCTCGACCCCATCCACGTTGGGGTCGGAAGACCGCACCTCCGCCTCGTCTGACCCCAGGGTCGGGCGAGCAGCCCGCCACGCCGCGGGTAGGCGGGACGGTGACGGTTGGACAATAAATGCCTGACACGTCCACGCTCGCTGATAGATGGAGCCGTCGATTACTCGAGCAAGTGGACGACAAATGCACACGACGTGCACCGTCCAAAGAACGGACGCCACTGCTACAGCTCCTGTCAGAAGCCCAACGCTCCATTGTAACGGGACGTCCCCGAGTGACGGTCATGACTAGGGCGCCATTCCGTCACCGCCAACAGGAACCATTCCTCCATACGGACGGGACACCCACGACTGACGATACTGGCCACGTCGTTGAACAGGAAGGCGCAGCCCAACTTGGACGTACGGCCACGACCTGCAACACAAAATCGGGCCTCCCTTCTTCACGGTATAAAAGGAGGAGGAAGCCGGGACGGCAGTAGGGGGACCAAGATCCACGACAAGGTCCACGAGACACAACACACCCACTCAACAAACTAACGAACAAGTGCACGAACACTTGGCCATATTCCTCTTTTTTCATCCAGAGACTTGGAAAACTCTCCCTCTCTCGCCCATTTGTAACCCCTACTACAAATCCTTCGCGAGTAACACGAGCAACACGAAACTGGACGTAGGGAAAACTCTCCCTCTCTCGCCCATTTGTAACCCCTACTACAAATCCTTCGCGAGTAACACGAGCAGCACGAAACTGGACGTAGGACATCGTTGCCTGAACCAGTATACATCCTTGTGTCCTCTCGCGAAGCATCGAAACCTCAAAACGCGCATCCCACGATAAATTTACTAGTCGACGGTAACGAACACCGACACCTCTATTTGACACTACAAATACGAAAAATCCTTCTATTTTTATCCCTTTTGTGACATCGACATTATAGTTAAAAAAAGAAAATTACATTCTTTTTTTGTGGTTGGCGAACACATTTTCTACAACCTTTCTTTTTTATCGGAGTTCAAATTGCTAAACATTTTGATTTAAAATTCAGGAATCGAAATCTATCACAACCACATTGTTTTAATTATTTAAAATAGTTATACTTTAACATAATTTGTAAAACTTGGTTCATTTATGTCTGAAAGGTTGGTGGTCACTGTGCCTTGCCAAAAATAAAGGTCACTGTGTCTAGCCATAAAATTTATGAAAGTTAAAATTTTGACTTGAATTCAAATTACTAAATTATGTTATCACATATTTGATAAAAAAAAACAGTGTACATATTTTTGAGTGATCAGGGTTCTAAAAAAATGGTTGGACCAAGTTTTACAATTTATTTCAAAAAGTAAATAATTCTAAGTTTTTATTGATAGATTTAAATATCCTAATTTAAAATCGATATTTTTTGAATTTGAGCTCGGATCAAAAAGGAAAGTTGTAGAATATAATTCGGATACCATCACAAAAATTTTGGGAAAAATTTTGGATTCTTATAAGTATTATTTTTTCAATTTTATTTATTTAGACTATGAAATCAATGTCATATATGGGATTAAAATTACATCTCGATGTCATACAAGTGTTTTCGTGTTTGTAGTGTTAAATAAGTGTTTTCGTAAAATTGCAATGTCATACAGGGGGTTTTCCCAATATTTTATGTGTATATGTATACTTTAAATATTTATATTTTTATAGTTGGGACAATTGATTATCAATTTTGAAACAATACATTTGCAGTGCTGGAAAAATTATTTAAAGAGCGAGTTCAAAACTATATAAAATATTGAAACAATTGATTTTCAGAGCTAAAGACATTCGAATCACTATAATGAAACGTTCAGAATTTCAATATTTTTGTAAAATACAATAATTTCAAAATTTTGAAATGAAATATCTTGAGAGATCTCATTTTATTGAATTAATTGAAAGGATATGATAGTTCAAATAGATTTTTTGTGAAGGGTCAATGGGGGAGAGCTTCTCACATTAATTTTCATTAAAACTGACCATCGAAAAGGCATTTGAAAGTAGAATTACTGTTTGGTAAAAAACAATACAAAATTAAATATTTAAAAGAATTTATCAGATCGAGCGGCGCAGCGACATGTAGCGGAGTAGTTGGCAGCACCTAAGGAGTTACACGAGGGCTGAATAATGGTTTTTTTTTAGGAAACGAGGGCTGAATAATATGCTGGCTCTTTTTCCTTCACATAAGAATATTTCATTTTCAGTTTTGACGCTGCTAAAAAAAGAAAAATGTTTCTAGTAAGTTTTGAGGAGCACAAAAAACCGCAATGGCCCGAGCCCATGAAAACTTGCCGCCACGTACGTACCAATATTATCTCAACAAACACGTGGCGTAGGTGTAGCTCTTTGCTTGGCGTCTCTTCTGGTCCCTCTCTCTCTTGCTGCCACGGTTTACTCGCATCGTCGGACCGCCACGGCCTCGGTGAAACAAAACGAAAGGAAAGGAAAGGAAAGGAAAGCAGCTCTACCGAACTGCCGCCTGAAATCGTAGCCAAGCAAGCAACCGAAAGCTAAACCAGCCGAGGGGAATGGCTCCCCTCTTCGCAGCCGCTTCCGTCCTCCCCGTCCTCTCCCCCTGCCCCGCCGCCGTCCGCGTAGTCCACAGCGTTAGCTCCCGCGCCCTTCGCCCCGGCCTCGGCTTTGCCTCAGGCCTCCGCGTCCGCCGCGCGCCGGGGGCCTCGGGGCGGGGCGTCGAGGGCGGAATCCCCGACGAGCGGGGCGATCGCTCCAGCTCCAGCTCTGCGCCCTTGCCAGACCCCGTCTCGAAGCCCGACCCACCCATCGACGACGACGAATGGGGCCGCGGCGTCGACTCGGGCAACTCGCCACCCGTCGTCACCGATTTGCGGGGCAAGCCGGGGAAGCCCGAGGCCGAGCCGGCCGCCGCGGCGGACCCGCCTAACCCCAGGCTTGACGACGAGTGGGAGGGAAAGGGGCAGCAGGCGACGGCGGCGGAGGGGGCCGGGCCGCAGGAGGATGAGGCGACAGAGAGCCAAGAGGGGCTGAAGCGGTGCCTGGTGGATACGGTATACGGCTCCGAGCTCGGGTTCCGGGCGTCCACGGAGGTCAGAGGGGAGGTCCTCGAGCTCGTCACCCAGCTCGAGGCGGCCAACCCCACGCCTGCGCCCATCGAAGCGCCGGACCTACTCGACGGCAATTGGATCCTCGTGTGAGAGTTCTTTTCTTGCCTAAGCCTATACTCTTCGTTTCGGACTTATAGCAATCGATCAGTGGAGGATAGTGATGATTTTGCAACTGACAATTAGCCAAATAGTTCTACTTAGAACTTGAATCTGTGATGATTGGGATTGTGATGGTAAACGATTAGCCTCAAATGCACCCGCACAGTAGATTATGTACTCAAAAGTCAAAGCCGAGCAACTTCTCTAGCAATATGATTTGCGCAAGCTTAAGGGGGTGTTTGGTATAGCTCCTGGAGCAGCTCCGAGAGGCCTGAGAGCTGAATCTATAACAAACACCGTCTTTGAGAATCGATTCTCGCCTAGAGTGGCCCGGAGCAGAGCGGACAAATGAACTAGCGCGCGGAACGAGAAATAGCAGCTTCGCACCGCTCCGAGCTAGTCACGCGCGCCCTTGCCATACACCTCACCCTCGAGTTGAGCAAAATTACAAGCATTTTGCCATCGCGGCCTTCCAGCGGCGGCCATGGTCGTCCTCTTCAAGCTCGTTGTTCTTCTCGGTCATCGGTGGATCCAGTGCATGGGCGGTAGCTGTCGCGCGCGGGCAATGGAGATGAGGGGCTTGGGCTCAGCACACATTGCGCAGGCCGCAGCGGAGGCGGCCATGGATAAAGTCGAGTGTGGCGTGGGTATGACCTCACGGCCATGGCTGACCTCCGCCCGGACACAGTAGCCAGTTGGGTGTGGTGTGACTTGTGAGCTGTGTTGAGGGTGACCGGTGTGAGTGATTTATTTATTATTATTTTCTGTGCGAGTAATCTATTACCATGTTGAGCCCTCCAAATGTTTCGATTTTGTACTTGAAAGCTGAGCTGTGAAGCAAATCTCTTATTGCTATTTTAATACCGCTTCAAGTTCTTTCTCTAATAATTAAAAAAAATGATCTCTGTAAACTTCAAAAGTCACACCAATTTTTATAAGAGTATCTCAAGTCTTGTTGCAAAAATTTGAGACTATTCTAAAAGTTACTTGGCATTTTTAGTATATTTAAACTTTTCTAAAAATTTTGGTAAAATGAAGATAAGGGCACTATGGACAATTCTTTTCTTTTCTCAATATTTAATGCATAATAAGAGCCGTTTTACCAAACATTTTAAAAACCACTTCTGCTCCACCACAAGAGCTGTTTTGTTTAAGAGCTGGAGCTAGAGTAGTTTTTTGGAGAGCAGGAGCTAAAACAAACAGACCCTAAGTGAAGGAGGTCAGGGCGTGCGAGAGGAGTGTTACCCTTGGGAGTCAATGGTACTTTGAGAGCCATAACCTTGAATGAGAGTCAATGTTTACATGCCTGGGCTCTCGCAGACACCATGTTCTGCTTCTGATCAATAAGCACTTTGTGTTTGATTTCTAGTCTCTTAGCATCTCTTTCATGTGCTTCATTTCTTGGTCTTGAATGTTGATATGATCAAGATCAGCCTTTGAATGTAAAACAGCTGCATTGATAGTTTATACTCGTTTGACTTGCAGATATACAGCATATTCTGAGCTCCTACCTATTCTAGCTGCGGGGGCGACACCGTTTGTCAAAGTAAAGCAGATATCTCAGGAAATTGACTCAAAAAACATGACCATTGTCAATGCTTCGACCCTTTCAACTCCATTCGCTTCATATTCATTCAGCGCAACTGCTTCGTTTGAGGTTCAAAGTCCATCAAGGATAGAGGTATGGAACTATTGCTCTGAATGTCATTGTTAAAGTTATAGAGCAGAGACAGCAAACGTTGCATTTTCTTAGATTAGGTTCTTCATTCTTTTACTTCAGTTGCTACTTTCTTAGTTATTCTTTATATGGGTCGAGACATGTGGAATGCACATTAGCATTATGTATCATAATTGTGGTTTAGTTTTTATGCCAGAATTGTCAGTAGCTAGCTGCTTCATTTTGATACTAGGCTGTCGTGACAGCATGTATGTGGACAAACTTATATCTTTACCGATGAATTCAATGCAGGTTCGATTCAAGGTAGGGAGCTTTCAGCCTCCTGAAATATCATCATCTGTAGATCTCCCAGAACAGGTTGATATATTTGGACAAAAGATCAGCCTGGGGCCAGTAAAGCAGGCGCTGAATCCTTTGCAGGAAGCCTTTGCTAACATTGCAGGGACCATTTCTGGGCAGCCAGCCCTCAAGGTACCATTCCCCGGCAACAGCAGAGGCCGATCTTGGCTCTTGACAACCTACCTGGATAAAGACTTGAGAATCTCAAGAGGTGACGGAGGCTTGTTCGTTCTTGTGAAAGAGGGGAGCCCATTGCTAGCTCAATTATAAATCTGTAATAAGCGATAATGGGAAAGGCAATTTATTATTAATCAGAATTCAAAACTCAACAATGCACAGAACCTAATTCGTTACTCAGAGAGTTCACATTCTTTGCCTCTTTCTCGTTGGTGTTGATAGCTATGAAACATCAAAGTACCACATTGGCTGCCTTTCTTACGTCATTCAAGAGTTCAAAATAGGGTGATGCAACCAAATATATGTCTTGCCATGTAGCTGAATAACATAATGTGTTTCAAGCCCTAGAGCATGAGATAGAAATTATGAAAGACTAAAGGGCGTACCCAATGCAGAGAGCTCCTGCTCTGTACGGGGTTTGGGTAAGGGTGTTAGTGGCAAGCCTTACCCTCGCCTGTGCAATGCGAGGAGACTGCGACTAATGAAAGACTAAAAGATTAATAAAAGACCAAAATTTTTTTCGAATGTTATGAAAGACTAAAAGATTAATAAAAAAAGACTTCAACTAAGGAACTAAACTGACAAATTTAGAAACATATAAACTCTCTTTACATGACTCGTCAAGATACACAAGTAACCTAGAATTACACAACTATTGCTATCGGAACAGCCCAGTTGCTTGCCTCGTGTCCCAAGTGTTATCGCTCCTTGCCAAAAAGAAAACCTAGATGACGTTGTCATTGGCTTTTACACGCTAACTTGATTGTTCAATGCGATCACTGTTTCATATAAATGGCGACACAAAGTCTCTATCGCATCAGAAAATTGTGAAGTTACCTGATTTCATGTTAAGGCACCATCCTGCATCCTTTTGAACACCTCATGCACAGATGAGGGATCTACATCACATCTTACACCATCACCGCCATACTGCATGAAAAGGTATTCTTTCGACGACATTGGAGGGGGTAAAAGATCAGATATCTCCATCAGACCTTGGGTGGGTGGAATAGGTATCTCTCTTTGGTTTAGTGAGTAATACACATCCGCCAGGAGAAACCAGACTAGGTCAGCATCCATACTGGCCAGTCCTGTTAACGCTCTTATAGCAGCTTCTCGCAAACCGGTCAAACTACTGTAGGCAATACCTACAACAAGGCCACAAACCTTCTTTAACACACTTTCCAATGCAATAGCACTTCCCTTGTTAGATGATATTTCGGCAATCATGTCCAAGACTGCAATCTGAATCTTTTGGCTTGATATCTCAGCCATAGGTTCTTCTGATGTAAGCGATGTATCCCTATATGGTAGGATGATTGCTTTTTCATCCACCAGTGACATCCGTTTTCTATGGAAAGGAGATAAAACCAATAATCTCCAAATAATAGATCCATCCTTATGAAACCGGCGTACGTAAAAATCACCACCAGATATACTGATTGCTCTACTCAATACTTCAGTGCACTTTCTAACAACTGGCTGCAAAACAATACTACAGTCAGGGAAATATTACAGAATGAAGTTCAACAGTTAGGAAGAACAGATATAAATAAATTCACTGTGTAATGTGCTACAACACAAGGAATCCATTAAATATCCAATCTGATCGAAAAAAATTCTGATTCAACATCATACAACTATATTATATCTATTTCACTTGCAAAATTCAAGTGCATAAACTGAGTATAACTATGGAACAACATGCTTTTGTGGATCAAAGCCCTTAACTGTGACTTCATCAAAATATTCTAGAAGGTAGTTCAAGAAACATTGGGCGTGTTTGGAACCGATTCCCACCCATTTCCATTCGATATAAGCCGCATAGTCTGCCAAATGGGTCAATTCACAGACAGCTTTCGTCGGAAACGATTCCTGCGGAGGGAGCCTTAACACGTGAACGCGGAAGCACCACTTACCCTCGGTTTGACGGAACACGATGACAAAAAAATGAAAGAACCCCAATAGTTGAGAGGCAATTACCCACAAATGCCATCGGACAACCCCCATCCACCCACCCACCAGATCAGCTCCCTTCCCCCTCCTCTCCCGAGTCTCAAACGCGAGAAAAGAAGACGGGCGACACACATGCAAGGGTTCCAGCGGCTCCTCCTAACCGGCAGCGCGCCTCCTCCAGGCAGATGGCGACGCCTTCCTCCAATCTCGGTGTGGCGGGCTCCATGAGCAGGTCCGGTCTTCCTCCTAGCAGCAGGGAGCTTCAAAGGTGATTTTTCTTCCAAATCCACTTCGTAGGATTGAGAATGGAGTACCAAATTTGGTGTGCATGCTGTTAATTGTTTAGATACGCTCTGTACAAATTGGATTGCTGCGTTTTGAGTGATTGTTGGGTGATTTTGTTGCGTTCAGAGTTGTGCATGAGTCATTTTTTTATTTATTTCCCTACTGCTTGATGTGGAACATGCTGTATGGATCTGTTCTTATCAGTTTGCAGGGAGATGGCAAAGTCAGTAGCAAAGTGGGATCCATGGGTGAGCAAAGTGTGGTTACAAATTTGTGCGGAAGAAGTTAGGTCTAATAATAGACCACAAAATTGCTTGAATGCTTTGGGTTATTCAAATCTGTTTAAAAAGATTGAAGAACGACCCAAGAGGTGATACACCCGTGAGCAACATAAGAGATGGGATAATTTGAAGAGGATGTACACACAATGGAAGACATTGAACATATGAGCATCTGGTTTGGGAAGAGTTCCTGTGATTGGATGCATTGCAGCTAGTGATGAGTGGTGGGAAGAGCAAAATGTGGTGAGTAATATAGCAATTTTTTTGTTTTGGTTTAATGCCCTAGTGAGCAAAATTGTGTCACCAAACTAGCTGCTGATATCATCAAACCCAAGGATCCTCAGTTCAAAACAGTGCATACCAAGCTTCAAGATAGATTTGGCCTCATTTCAAGGATTGTATTGGTACAATAGATGGATCACACATCCCATTAACTGAACAACCCAAATATATGGGACGACATGGGTATGCTTCCGAAAATATTATGGAAGTTTGTGACTTTGATATGTGGTTCAAATTTGTTGTGACCAGTTGGCCTGGATCTGTTCATGACACTTGGATATTGAATGATACTTTGCTAACCTACAAAGATGATTTTCCACGCGCTCCACCAGGAAAGTACTGTCTTGTTGAATCCTAATAAAGAAGGTTTTCTTGGGCCATACAAGGGTCAACGATACCATGTTTCTGAATTCCAACACGGTCATCCAATATGATTGAAGGTGTTCAACCATGCACATTCATCTCTTGGAAATGTGACTGAGCGTTGCTTTGGAGTTCTAAAGATGAAATGGTGTATTTTATTAATTAAACATGCCCAGATTTTCCATAGAAACGCAAGTGAAAATCATAGTTGCTTGCATGGCTCTTCGTAATTTCATTCGAGAAAGTGCCCTAGGTGATGATGACTTCGACAACTATTGAGGATGTGGAAGACCCTCAAGGAACTATAATGACACAAGTATTGGACTCGATGAGATAGATATGGGTGAATCTCATGATTCTATTGCCACCGCTTTGTTATCGTAAACGCTTATTGGATGATGGAAATGTAATATTGTTTTGAATGATCGAAATACTATATTATTTGGGATGATGGAAATGTAATATTATTTGGATGACGGAAATGCAATATTATTTAGATGATGCAAATGTAATATATTTTTTCATTAGCTAAAGTACTAATGACGTCAGATATTACAATAACAGTGGTCAAACTAATTAAAATATCAATATTTATGTTTTGTTAGCAATCAAATAAGGTTATATAACAGGTTTCAAGTATCTCAGACATTTTAGACTCATGAGTCATGACAGAAAATCTGGTCGAAAATAATTAAGATTGTCAAACACTCAGCTTCTCTATACAGTACATTATCTGTAAGCCTGCTTATGAAAACAGGTTTCCTACAGAGTCTCTACAGAAATAAGCTGTGCCAAACAGGGCCATTGATAGGTGGACCATAGCTATTTGGAGTCCAAGGAAAAACACAAATAAGCTTATTTAATAATGGAAAATACAATCAGGTTTGAGAAATCATACCACCGATATCTTGTTCCTTAGACAGATGATCAAGTACGGCCATAGTTTGTTCATAGCTGGGAGTAATCTATTCTCGTCAGCACTTTCAGTGGCATCCGCGTCATCAAGTAGCTCATCAAATGACAGAAATTGGATGGCCTCCTCAATAACCGTCTTGCTTCGATTTTCACACTTAAAAGACTCCTCAACCTTGGCGATACATACAATAGCATTCTGGAGAAAAAGATAACACTATCAACATGGCTAAGTCCACAAGAAGTAATTTTTGGTTTGGAACAAGAAAGTTTTAAAGTACAGAAGAAAAACATGCAATGAATTCCCACACAGGGAACATACTGAATTCAATAATAGAGACACCAGAACCACTGGTCACCAGCGATTCCCTTAATTAAAAAATTGTAATTTGGACTATCGCTGCAAATAGAGGAAGGGTATAATGCAGGACATAAGGTGTAAAATCAAGATAACGTTTTGCCTTCCATGAAGAAAAAAAAAATCAACTTACTACAACGTGTTAACCCTATTAAAGGAAACAAAAATACCTCCATGGCATCAAGGGCTAAAAGACAAGATGCTTCTTTTGTTGAGGAGAGAAGTGGAGTGGCAGCTGATAAGCAAGAGCCAGCAAGGGATCCAACTATTCTCCTGTATCTTCTCATCTCATTCAGTTTACAGAGTAAATCCTCCCAATATTCCAAGTTCATAAAATCAGGTTGGGCATCAACATCCAGTCCCTCTGACAAAATAAAATAGGGAAAAAGGAGGTCATTAATGAGACTACAACATAAAGTCCCCTGGTACTGAAAACTTAATTGTGAGTTGCCATTATATGGAAGGCTAATCTTTTTAAGAAGGGGTAAACAGGTTGGGCCTTATAAAATTGCATAGAAGAGTAAGAAACTTGCAGAAATATGCCAAAGATAACTCAAATAAGCATAAGAGATTGGAGTTCCACGAAGACTCCAGCACATTTGTAGCTGAGCATAATCACATATAATTATACATACAACAATATAATTATAAAAAAGTTTAACTGAACGCAAGGAAAAAGGAATTAGCAAGGACATATGATGTGAAAAGGACTTGATCAAGAATTTGCCAGAGTGTATTATGCATGGATCAAACATAAAAACTGTCAAAAAATAAGAGCCAAAAGGCATATTTCCTGTGCTTGCTTCGATACTTAGGCGGAATATCAGCAAACTATATATTAGCATATATTAGAAAATACCAATATTATTCAGAAAGAAACGAGAAGCAAATTCCCATGAGGACATCAAGCTATTACCAGACACAGCACAGGATTCTCTTCTCTTTTGAATCATATTTTCAACAGCTTGACCTTTGCAGCTGACCTTCACATAAAATGACTCAGCCTCAGCTGGCAACCTAGTAGATTCACGTTCACATGCCTTGGCAATCTCAGCAACTGCCTAGATTGACCAAAAAAGAAGCATAAATGAATAACTTGTTTGATGATACATGAAGCAACAGTAACGCAAATAGGAAATACTCCATCCAAATTTACTTTTTCTATCTCTGGGAACAAGAAATGATGATGGGTAGAAACGAGGACGGGTGAGGGAGGAGGGAGCTAGAGATAGCAATGTATTGGGAAACAAGAATGACAAGTAATTTGGAAAAATTGGAGAAGGCTAGACTAGAATGACAAGTAAAATGGGATAGGGTGTAGAAAAACAAGTATGAGAAATAGCGCCCTGCACCATGATTGAGTTCACAGAATACAAACTTTAATTGGTGGATTTCACAAATATTTATCAAAGCAATGGCAAAATCCCTACTGTGAGATATCACAACTTGATGACCCCATCTTAGAGCTAAAATATCTACAAATAAAAATTTTAATCCGAAAAAAAAAATATTAAATTGACACGTCTAAAAGCTCAGACAATCCCCTTTCAGTCCAACATGCAAAAAAGGCAACACACTGAATATCATAACACCTTCAGGAAGGGAACAGTTAGATGTGGGTGCTCATGTCTGCCAAGAATCTCCAATTCAGAGGAAACCGCTCGCATCTGCAAGAATTTACACACAACATCAAAACACATATCAAACTCACTTGCAACAATTTTTTTTTACTAAATGACATCCATTGTTCCGTATTTCCCCTAGATCATAATAATACTCAACTAAAATAGATACCCAAGGTAAGTACAAAGGCTCTATTCAATTAAAAAAAAATCATTAATGAAATAAGAAGTTTAACTAAAGATCTACATCCACCATACATCATACCGGTTCTTCTAGGAAAGGTAAAATATCACGAGAAGCGCCAATGTAACTCAGCATGGAAGCAAGAATATCAGGAACATGGGGGCTCAGATCCAAGTGTCGCAGCTGTCTGCAAAGAGAGTCAATAATGTAATCTGCATTCGCAACAACAAATTGGCCGACCTGTACATGTAGGAAAACAAATTTTAAATATGAAACCCGGTACTGCTCAAACTAAATAAAGCATGAGACAAGGAGTCTATTACCGAACAATGCCCGCCAGCAGAAGCAAGTGCTCTTAGGACGGCATCTGATGCGACTCTTATCAGAGCACTTGAGCTGATAAGTTCGCGAAGAAGAAGATAAAGGGAAGAGTGCATAAACCCACTACGCGCAAAATCTTGACCAAGAACAACACCCAAGACTCCAATTCCTTCAATTATTATCTGAAATTGAAAAATAAACCTCAAAACTTGAGCGGATAAGATATTCCAGACAAATATAATATAAAAGTTATTACTGTGTGCAATGCAGTGGTATCGCGGAAGAAGTGTAATGGAAGATTCAACTCTGCTAGACCTAGCTCGGAGTCCTTTTCTGTTGGAAGATCCCACACTTCAGGAGAAACATATTCATGCAGAACACTGCCAATACAATGCAGAATGTCATCTTTAGTGGCTTTCTGTTCATTAAAGCCCCAAATTTCTGTTTCATTAGTAACTCCATTCTGTTGGGCACATGATCTTAATTGATCGTTGTGAGAAGTTGTTCTAGTCCTCCAAGCTGAACTTTTCTTGAATAGTTGCAAGAACGTACCAACAGACCTATCAGACAAACCATATATGAGCTCATTGAGCATGCAGGCAGCTGAACTTGCCTGTCTAAGTTTTTGTCCAGCCTCACTTTTCATGTACCCCCTCTGAAAATCATCTTTGTTGATACCTTTGGCATGAAGCTCAGTGCTAAATGTCCTGAATTGATCGATTAGAATATCAACAAAGACAGATAAGGACGCAGCATTTTCTTTGCCTAGGAACCAATACATGCAAATAAATATGATGAGCCACAATTACAGCATAAAAAGAAATGACTGCATAAATGTCACAAGCTGAACAGATTGTAAGTCATGATTTTGGTAAGCATTTTAAGTAGTTCAAAAGGTACCTGAAACTGTTGATAGACCAACAAGCCTAATCATTCCCGCAAGAACCGAGTAAAGTTTCTGACTACAAGTGTGAACAAACCATGGTGGCACATGGGGCAAGTCGTAGTCATCTGCACCAAGCATTGCATTTGACAAGCCATTATCTTGGACAAAAGATATTTTGGAAGCTGCAGATGTAGATGTGGCATGCAGAAAATTATGGGTGGTATCTTTAGAGCAGGCACCACTTTTCAAATCAGCAATTGAATAAAGAAACCCAACAGACAGCGGCCTTGATACAATTAGCTTGTCCATGGAACCAGAGAACTGTGAGCTCTGACTGATGCATAAACCTAAACAGTCAAAGAAACGTGTAGCAATAATCTGCCAGAGGGGGATCAATATCAGATTACAGAAGAATCATAGATGCATATAAGGGATGGAGGTCAGGGGAGGAGCACTCACGGGAGAATGCTGAAGATGATTTATCAGAAACTGAGGGCCTGCAAAAAAGGTAAGAGCCAACAGCCTCCTGGCATGTGAAAGCGCAATCGTCTCCTCACTTCCAAATATAACTTGTGGTAGCCTCTCAACTAGCCTGCTTAATAGGAAAAACAGTGAGATATTCTCTCTCATGCACTGTTGTCATTTCAGAAAACAAAGTAGCAGAAACCTGGTAAAAATATCAGAAATCTCATTTTCAGTTATATATTTGCCCTCACTGAAAAGATAATCAAGAGCATCTTGTGCATTCTCAGACACAGCTGCAGCATCATCACATGCCAGAACACATAAGCATTCCTGCAACATTACATTTGTGTTAAGAACAAAGTGTGCCTCAGCAAAGGGCTAGGATAATGTGATCCGAGGTAAAAAATATGAATGTGTGGTAAACAAATTTCATTTCAAAAGATAAAAGATGCAACAATGATGGCACAGTCAACAGCATAACTACAGATCTAATCCTCTCATGCCCTCAAAGGTGTCAAAATTAACATACCACAAGCAGTGTCTTGCTTCCCCTTAATGTACAGCCGCAACAAGACAAAAGCCCTCTGAGTGCACTAACCAGTGACCTCCTCACCTTCTCAGATGAATGGATAGAAAGCTGCAAAGTTGACAAAATAATAGGCTACTGTGAATACTCACATCTTACTTTTAGCGTCAAAGATAAGCAAACAAAAACATACATGTGGCAACGTGGCAGAAAGCAATTTTTCGACATTACTAGATGTTTCCTCAAGCCACTTTTTGGTCCTCTTTACACATAGTGCCATTCTATCCACAGAGGAACTAATGGCATCAGAGGTAAAGTTGCCTGAAACTTCATCATGGACTAGATCAGATAGACTTTTGTTTGGTAACTTGCGAAGCATCTGCAGTACATGCTCAGTTGAACTACAGTCACCAGAAGAATGAGCACAATTCTCATTTATAGGTGTAGCAAGAACGCTAACATTTTCCTTGTCATTTAACACTATCATCAAAGCTTCAGTCAATCCAAGAATGGCTTGTTCAATGCTCAAAGAACTACCAGCAGCACCAGTAATCATAGTCTTAGATGTGTAGAGAACCTTTCCAAGGCGACTGACAATACCAGGAAGAAAAAAGGCAAGAGCATCAGCAGTACCTATCTAAACAAGAAAAAGGTTAAACAAATTATATGCATAATAGGTAAAGAAAAGGAACTGTATCAACAGGAGGGAGTCATGTATGCAACAAACCATTGACTGATATCTAGATAAACAAGAAATTTTGACCACAAGAAAGGTACTACTAGGACACACCAAGCACAAAACAAGGCTGGTTCAGTACATGCATAAGAGGAAGTCGGTAGATTTATATCATATCTGAAAGTGGATTATCTCATGTCACTTTAATTTCAAGCTAGTAAAAATCACTACATTGGTTATTATGCCAATCAGCTGAATCGACCGCCAACTGCATAGAATTGTTCTGTTTATTACTTAGATCTATTTCATGATTCTATGTTTTTGTACCAGGTTTGCTTCAGAAGATATACTAACCAGCATGTTATAACCATTAATATTCATCATAATATCCTTAGAAGACATCTATGCCTAAGCATATCTTCCTGGATGTACCTTGGCAATAAGAATGCGAAGTGTGTACAATGATTCCCTTCTAACATCTGCACTGCCACAGTGTCCTCTTGATGACTCAAGTTCCGATGCCTTTCATATGAAGACAACCCAAAATCAGAAAAGAAACCCCTGAGCATAAAATGTATACACACATAAATTCAGGAACGAATGCAGTACCAGGAGAAGAAGTGAGAGCCAATGTCCTACAGCAGCTGAAGCATTTTGAGACCGAAGAAATGCAAGCAAGCAGTCCTCTGGTTGTGCTTGTGCAGAGTACTTTGAGTGAACTGCACTTCCAACTTCCAAGTTTGTAGCGGTTGGGGTTGGGAACAGTGTTGTTTGGTTGCAAGAACAAGAGCGATCCAAGCATGGCTGTAACTGCAAAATCATGGCTTTAAAGCATCTTATAACTCCTCCACGGAATTCCTCAGACGCCTCTGAAGGTGAAAGCATTGCCCCAGAAGTCAATTTTTTCATCATAGCAACCATCTAACATAGAGAAAGGTTAAGGTAGAGTCACATATGCAACTTGGATGGATTAAAAACAAGATAAAACAAAACCTACATGCCACACCTAACATGTGCTACAACATTCGAGGCGAGTCATTTCATACCAACCTCAGGTGTCAATAGACAATAGTGCAATCAAATGTTGCTATTTATGTCAAGCTATCGACAGGTTTAGGTAAAGCAGCTGACTGACAGCGGAATAAGCAAGCATCAGTGGAGCAGGGTGGAGCATCTCACCTGATTGACTGAAGTGAGGCGACACTTGGTGAGGAGCACTTCGAGGCAGGCCAGGCCACCTTCGGCAACAGCATCAGTAATGTCAGGTTCCCCCAAACTCCGTTCCGGTGCATTGCCATCCTTCCTACACTGCACCGCCGCATCCAGGAGCAGGAGCAGTGGAAACAATGTATAACTACATTGCGAACGGGGATAATTAGAAATCAAAATTAAGCCCTTCATTAGCAGGCTGAAACAAAGAAAAATCAAATGAGGTGGGAAGTGAGACAGGAGGGGCGAGGGGAGTACTCGAAGCAGAGCTGCAGTGCCGGGGCAGGTGCGGAGCGGAGGAACGCGGCCATGGAGCGCAGGGAGGACGCGGCGGCGGCGGGGCTGGGGCGTGAGCCCCCGCGGCTGCGGAGGAGGTCGAGGAGGGCGACGGTGTGGGGCTTGAGCTCCGCGAAGACGGCGGCTAGGGTTTCGTCGGAGGCCGCCGCCGCCTCCATGTTAGCCTAACTCGGCGGCGACGGTGAGGGGCTGTCAACGTGGGCAGGAACCCAACCGTGGGATCGCTTGCGAAAGGGGTGCTTGCTCTGCTGCCGATGGCGGTTGCGGGTTTGAGCGAAAACAGGGTTCAAGCAGACGAGACGCGCAGGGTTTCTCTGGAAGAAGCCCCAAGCGACCGAGGAAACAAGAGAGGGAAGAAGCCGGGCGGAGTTGGCGTACACTTTGCTTTTGCTAGAATCATGTGTGTGTAATACGTGACCGAATGTTGAAGGTGTACTCGTTCATGTCTACTCCAGCCGCCTCGTAAAGCTTGGAATCATCCTCAGACCGTATGGTTGAACCCGTTAATTACTAAGGTTTTGTCTCGTGATTCTCTCAACCCATGAGCCTGATCATTTCAGCTATTATGTGCTGTTTCTGGCTGCAGCTGAAAAAAAACAAGGAAGGGGATAAAAGAAATAAGCATGACAACCAGCGGTTGCAGTCAATATTAACTGATTCCATCACGGCCTATATGAATTAGAGGGTAGTCAAACAAAATTTAAAAATTTGAAAATAAATACAGATTGATAGTATAATACTAAAGGTTAAATTGCTATTCCGACCCTCTTTTGGAGTCTAATTGCCACTTTGGCCCCGTTTATTAAATTGTTTTGACCCTACTTTTATGAAAGGAAGCTTCAGTTTGGCCTGCACCCTACCAGTGTTAGCTTTAGGTTTATTTCTAAATTACAAAAATATAAAGTCCCTTGCAAAATGTCTAAAATATTCCTGACCATAGTTGCATTAGGGAGATCCCCAGCCATCGACTTATCCCATTGCGGCGTGCAGCGGGCGCAACGTATGGCAGGCATGGTGGGTCCATGGCGTGCGACCATCGGGCGTGGCCTTTTACGACGGCTGGTGCGATCGAGTTTAGCACTCTAAATTGCATGCTGCAGTATACTGTAGCTAGTACAGTGCAAAGCATATATATTCAAGAATTGGATAAATATGATCACTCGAATAACCAGACCCAAATAATCAAAAGTTAAAAATAAGAACAAATAAGCAAGGGTATAATGTACCTTTTTTCCCTTGGAATTAACACTGTTAACTGTTTCAAAAGGGACAGGGCCAAAACTAGAGCTTCACCTTAATAAAGTAGAGCTAAAACAACAAAATATAAAAAACAGGGCCAAACTGACAATTACGTCCGAAAAGAGGGCCAGGGTCCAATAATAAAAAGAGTAGCATAATTTTCTAAAAATCATGAACTTTTAAACGATGGCATGAGACTGCAATTCTAATAAAGTTCAGGGAACGATGTGGAATCACATAGGGTAATAGCACATGCAAAAGAGGTAGTATAAACTAAAATTAAAACAGGATCTTTTAAGTATGTTCATTTGATGGGAGAGCTCCAAGAATAAAATGTCATATTTTGGCTCAATAAAAATTGATAATGTGGCCTTGTTCGAAAATTTTTTGAAAAGGTGTTGTTAGAGTATATCACTTTTTCCTCTCCCAATGGCCATTTAGGAATATGCTGTAGGGAGTGTAATTTTTAAACAACTTGTTGAAAATGCTCTTACCAACCAAACTGCTCGATTTTTAATTAATTTTCGCTCAAATTCATATATCATTGTCATTTGAATGATTTTTGTCACTCGCGGTTCCATAGGTAGTGTTACCATAGTTTTCATATCATAGCCCGTACTTTATTCATTTTTGCATATGATTCTTATTGTTGGGGGGCCAAGGCCCATCCACGGCCCCTTTTCGGAAGATGGCGCAAAGCCCACGAAGACCTGCGATAAGACCGCGAGCGTTGATCTCGTGAAGGCTCGTGATCAGCAGACCCTCCGGGCCTGGAGGATCCTACTGATCCGAAGGATTCTTCGGTCGCGACGTCCTCCCATAACCAAAGAAGAAGCTCGCGACGGAAGGATAAGGCCGGTGACGTGTAAAGCGTGGAGGGACAGCTGTGCCTGTACCGGAGAGAATAAAATTACTGAATACCCTGCGTAAAAGTAGAAAGAGAAGGGTATTACTGTAATAGGATTACTAAAGGTGTAATATCCTCGGGCTATAAATAGCCCCCCCAGAGCACTGTAACGGGGGACTCGATTCTGATTATTAAAAAAGACTTCAGCTACTCAATTTCCCTTGCCCTTACGCTCCGAAGAAAATCTAAATCCAACAGCTGGCGTCGTCCGTGTTGTTCGGGCAAAAAGTCTGTTAGGATGGCCGGAGCTAAAGGGAAGGCGAAGAAACCATCTCGCGACGGTGAAAGTTCTCACCTCGAAGACGAAACCAAAGCCTCTATTCAAGCACCGACGGTTACCATGGCTGCAGAGGCAACGAGGACTTCCGCTCCGACGCCCCTACCGGAAAGGTTGATCACCGAAGGCCCTTCCGAAGCCGACGGTCAAGAGATTCCATCTTCACAACTCGAAGCCATGGCGCGCCTTCAGCAAGAGAAAGATGCAGCCGTGGCGGAAGAGCGAAGAGCTGCAGAGCTCATGGTGGAGCTTGAAAGAGCTAAGGCGGCGGCAGAGGAGGTGTGACACCCCCGCCTTAAACTCATCCAATCAATTGGTAATCTAGTCCATGATGTTAAAAAGAGGATTAAGAACTTCATCTATTTAATGGCATTAGGAAACAGCAACCGGGCCCAGTTTAATTGTCGAAAATTGTTAATTAAACCGAAACCCTAATCGACGCGGTAGATAAAATAGTTGGGCATCCAAGATTTCCACAAAACCCTACCCATGTTTTTGCATAACAATTAACTACACATTAAAATAGAATTTTGGAGATTTTACCAGAATTTTTGGAAATAGTTTAAACACTTTTAAAATTCCAACAATTATAAACCAAGTGGAAAATTCACAGACTTTTAGGAAGTGATTCAGTCAAACTCCCTATAAGCAAAGTTGCTACAAATAATTCACTTAGCTCACACAAATATTTTCAGAAATTTTCGAGCTCGGGAACCAAGGCTAGCTGTTTTGCTTTTGGGTATTGCAGTTTTTCAGTATAGCCCCTGAAGTCTAGCCAAAATCACGCGCTACCCCCCCCCCCCCCCCCCGCTTCTGTTTTTCTTCCTCCTCTCTCCCGTACCCTCCCGTACCCTGTTTCAGCGCCGGCCGGCCAGAACCGAGCGCACGCCGTCCTTGCGCTGCAGAAGAGTTGACGGGACGACACCAGAGCACGCCGCCTCCTCTCCTCGCGCAAGCAAAGCCGACATGCGCCTTCAATTCTGCCCGCAAGAGCCGCTGCTCCGCCGTCCGGCCAACGCCCACCGAACCACCCGCGCCGGCAAAATTCGTCGCCTTCGGTCGAAATTACTCGCTCCCGGCCCTCCACACCCCTTCTTTATATACTCTAGCACCTATTTCGCACCATTTCACCCTCCAATTTCACTCCCTCACTTCTCTGTGCTCCGACGACTCGCCGCCGTCACCGAAGGGCCGCCGCCGCCGCACTTCTGGAATTCTCGATCCACGGTGAGCCATTCCTCGATTCCGTCTACCAGAGAGATCCTCTCACTGCCCTAGTTCCATTTTGACCAACTGCCGGTGCTCTGGTGGCGCAGAATCGCCGGAACCACCGCGCCCTCGTCGGAGCTCCGCCGCCGCCGCCACCTCACCGTCGGCAATCCGATTCCGACCGTTTCGGTCAACCCTGCCGTGCCCCGCGTCATCCTCGAGCTTCCCTGTTTCTCACCCCGGCCTCGGTTCACCTTCCCCGGCCGTCGAATCACCGGAACACCGCCGCCACCATCGCCGCCGTCGGTCGCTCGTCGCCGGCGCAGCTCCGGTGAGCCCCCGCCCCTCTCCGTCATCCAGACAGCTCCTCTGGTCGCGCTGAGCGTGTTGTGCAACTCCACTTCCCCGGCCGATGACCGCTCCGGCGGGAACCGCCGGCGAGCCCCGTCGGGAGCCGCCCTGGCGCGCGCCGGCCACTGTTCTATTGCCCTGACATGTGGGTCCCGCGTCGGTTCAGATTTAATCCAATTCCAGAGAATTGCTTAGAACTTGTAAAATCCGTATAAAACAGAATACTGATCCAAAAATAGCAAACCAAATTTTGTTCGAACCCTCATGAAAAACACTAAATTTCTGTTAAAACACTTTTTATAATACAGTCACATATTTTCAGTAATAACTAAAATACTCTCTTCTGTTTATAAATTTTAATTCAAATTCTAGAGTAAGGCTAAGGCTGATATTTTACCCAAAATTGCTCCCTGGCATCACACACCCCCCTGAAAAATTGTGAGGATTTTAGGAGCAGAAAGTTGTATGTAACATTTAACAATACTCCAATCTGCCTACTAAAATACCCATTTTTAAAATACAGTGTAAAAGTCACCAAAAAGGTTAGGTCCCAAAATAAAAGTTGTAGATCTGTATCTCAGAAATTCCCATATAAAATTTTACAATTTATCTCTAAGGTTTACTATGTCATTCTGATTTTATAAGATGTAAAAACAGGAACTTCGATGAATTTTTGTAAAATCTGGGAAAATCATCTAGGCCTCAACCAAAGCCCAAAATTCTTATTTCAGAGAGTACATTCAACTAAAAATAATATTAATCTATGATAAAAATTTTCATTTTAACCCTAGTTAGTAGCCGCAGTTAATTAAGTAAGTAGGACCCGTCGAAAAATGTCGAATCTAACCCTGAACCCTAACTATGAAAATCTAGTTATACTTCAATAAAAGCTTTGCAACGCACTTCATTAAACATCACTACTGCATTTTCATTCTATAGGACCCGGCTCAAAAGTCCAGGCGGAGGACGTGAATCCAGAAGAAGCGCCCGCCGGATCTGACTGCCCGTTCGAGTGCACTAACTTTTCTGCAGACCAAGGCAAGCCCCGGTGCACACCTATGTTTTACAAGTTTTATTTTTATCACTATGAGTGTAGGAATTGTTTGTGCATTAGGTTTCTAGGAAATTGTCGTGAAACCCTAGTTGCATGACTTAATAGGATTCCTACGGTTCAATTGGTAGAGCCACCGATAGAATGCCGTGCTTAAAGAATTAGGTGCGCGGTAGCATTCGAGTAGTATGGAGACTACTCGTGTTTAATTAAAGAAGAAAAGGAGTATGGATTAAGTTATCGTGATGTGACTAAAAGTTGAGCACCCTGTCGGGTGCGGTTGCATTGGACAAGTTTGAGGTGTGTACCGAGTGCATACTGGTATATGGGAATCAGGAAACCGATGTAGCTCATCGTGCTTTGTTGGACAATTGGCCATCCCTTTTTCTGGGTGAACGGACCAGTATGGTGGATGAATTCGCTTTTGATTTTCTTGGGCATGTGCTAGTGGGAAAGGCTTGGGGCCGTATAGGGACGCAGGGCGTCGCCTGGAGGACCATGTCCTTGGAGGGATGGATATTGAGCCAACACTGTCGCGATGTTGCGAAAGGTAGCCACGTGTGACTCTGTTGAGTGTGCACGTGTCGTGTCATTCGGGTTTCTCCTGCAGGATGTAAATCAATTATAATTGCCGCTCCTCGCGGATAAGAGTAGCACTTGCTCTTTTCCACCGCAACGATATGGAAATGATTGGTTGTGATGAAAATGGTTATTACACTCTGTTTGTTGTATCGAACTCTTGATTGTTTAGAATAGTAGCACATTTAGTAAAGTATTATAACGACTACTGTCAATTTGGCTAAAATTTGAAAATAGACTATACGGGCTGTTTTCGCAAAAAACCCGGTCAACCCCCACAAAATACCCCCTGCATTCTAGGAGTCGGTCATTAGATGGCCACGTTGACGGGTAAGCCTTGCTGAGTATTAGTTGCTCAGACTTTGTGGATTATTATTTTTGCAGGTGATTCTTCTAACTTTGGTTGTGGTGGTTGGGAAGGGGATGTACTCTCGGAGTGGACCTTCGAGTGGATTCCCGCTTCACCGACCTATGAAGATTAAGCACCCATGGGCTGATGTGCTTAATTATATCGTCGAGTTGTAATTATTAGCTTCCGCTGACTATCGTTGTTTTCGAACTTCGCTTCCGCACTTAAACTATTTGAACCACTCTGTAACATTAAGAATTTGAGTACCCTTTAAATCATTTTACGTGTTCCTGTTAATTATTGTACTGTAACGGTCATTGCTTCGGCAAGTGGCTCCCCAAAATGATCCTGGATGAGCAAACCGTACGATTTATTGGATGGGGTTGCGACAGGAGGAGCAGCTTCGGAGGCAGGCTCTGGAGAGCATGTCCAAGGAGGAATCCGGGTATAAGCTCCGGGCCGAAGCTGCTCGCCGACAGCAGGAATCGCTTCGGAAGCAGATAGAGGCTCTGAAGAGGGTGGGTATTCCGGAAGCCGAAGCTCCAGGCTACGCCTCCTTTGATGAAGCTTCCCCGTCATCCCTGTCACCGGCAGCACCTTATGACAAGACCTCGCCGTTGGCTCCAGAGCTTCAGCAGGCACCCTGGCCGTCGCGCTTTGCCGCGGTCAAGCTTCCGACGTACGCAGGCATCTCCGATCCCAGGGAATTCTTCATGAGCTACGAAGCAGCTATCGAGTCCATTGGTGGAGGTGAAGCCGTCAAAGCAAAGGCCTTCGTGCTGGCTGTCGAAGGAATTGCCCGAACATGGTACACCAGATTGCACCCGCTGAGTATCTTCTCTTGGGGGCAGCTGAGGCATGAGGTATCTGTGCACTTCCGGGGAAACCACGCGCGTCCTGTCAGCTCAGGAGATCTTCACGCCTGCATTCAGCGTGATGGCGAAAGCTTAGCAGCATATGTTCGGCGGTTCATTCACCTCAAGTGCCAGGCCGAAGACATCAACGACGCAACTATTATTGACTCCGTCACGAAGGGGCTTCGGCTTGGCCCAGCCAGGTCTGAGCTGCGCAAGGTACAACCGAGGACTCTGGATCATATGCTGAGCATCCTGGAAGCTCAGGTCCGAGTCGAAGATGACATCAGGCGGGAGAAAGAGCATCATGAGCCGCAAAGGGGGGCTCACCCCGAAAGGCGACGACCTTCCCTACACCGCCACCACAGCAAGCCATATGAGCTACCTCGTCGTGAAGTGCTTTCTATTCAGAAAGATCATGAACCATCCCGAGTCCGATCCCCGCCGCGCAATCATCAACCGGAGTCGCGGCGGCAGGACAGGCATCGGATGAGTAAAGACCAGGGAGGGCGTTTCTCCGGCCCTCAGCATCGCCCCCCAAGAGACCCCAGTAAACTCTATTGTCTCTACCATGGAGTCGGACAGGGGCACACTTCGAACTACTGCCCTGACCTCCTAGCCCTTCGAGAAGCCAAGCTTCGTGCGGAAGCTCTGGAAGCAGCCAAGCAAGTTTCGCACACTTTCAGGCGACACGAAGGGGCTTCGTCGTCATATCAACCAACTCAGCAGCTTACGTTGCCTTCGCCACCACCATGTCCTGCTCTCGCTTGGGCTCCTCCTACGCATAACAAGCATCAAGAGTACTTGCCACCGCCGCCGCCTCTTTCACAGCAGACGTTCGAGCAGGCCCCTTCTTCCGCCCAGCAAACATAAGCCCGTAAGGTTATCTTCGCTATTACTGGGGCTCCGGTCATGATTTTCCTTCCAAACGTCAATGCCGAGAATATATCAGGCGAGTCAATCATGTGGCAGCTCACCCACCTCTTGTCCAATGCCGCTGGTCTCATGTGCCCATAAGCTTCACTCAGGAAGACCTCAAGCCGATGGACTATCCACACAAAGATGCCTTCGTTGCAGCCCGTGGACATTAACGGGGATGAGGTCCGTAGGGTCCTTATCGACGGAGGCAGTGCTGCTGATGTTATCTTTCTTAGTGCTCTCCGGCAGATGGGTATTTCACGGGAGGATCTTCGAGCCTCCCCAGTACCTTTGCAGGGGTTCGGAGGTCAGCCGGTGTATGTAATTGGCAGCATCAAGCTCAAAGTGTCATTCTCTGACACAGGAGGTCATCGTACTGAAGAGGTAGTCTTTGATGTCATGGACTTCCCATACCCCTACAATGCTATCTTCGGCAGGGGGGCACTTAATGCGTTCAGCGCAGCAGTACACCATGGCTATCTATGCATGAAAATGCCAGCACCGAACGGAGTTATTGCGGTATATGGAGATCAGGCAGAAGCACGCCGTCTTGAGTTGGGCATTGCTCCGGGTCAGAAGCAGGTTCATGCGCTCGCCCCGGGGCCGAAGAGTCAGGCACTTGACGAAACTCACGTCGCAGCACTGCCTAAGCCTCCGGTTCAAGCAAAAGCCGAAGTCGCCTCCAAGGAAGTTCACCTCAGCCAGAATGCTCCAGATCAGCTCGTCCGCATAGGCATCGAGTTGTCTCCGGAGCAAGAAGAAGAGCTCTTGACCTTCTTGCGATCCAATGCCGACATCTTTGCTTGGTCGCCCAAAGATCTTCCGGGCATTCGTCGAGACATAATGGAACATCGGCTAGACATAAACCCGCGCTACCCCCCAGTAAAGCAGAAGATCAGACAATGGACAGCCGAGAAAGCTGCCGCACTCAAGCAGGAAGTACAGAAGTTACTTGACACAGGAGTCATTCGACCCATAGACCGTACAACTTGGCTTGCCAACCCTGTTCTCGTCAAGAAGCAGAATGGCCAATGGAGAATGTGCATTGACTTCACTTCCCTCAACAAGGCTTGTCCGAAGGATGATTTCCCACTAGCTCGCATAGACCAGTTGGTGGACGACACAGCGGGCTGCGAGCTACTGAGCTTCCTGGATGGCTATTCTGGTTTTCACCAAGTGTGGCTGGCTCCATCAGATCAACCATTCACAGCATTCCAAACTCCGGAAGGAACCTTCTGCTACAACAGGATGTCTTTCGGTCTTAAAAACGCCGGCGCTACTTTCTCTCGGGTGGTCAAAGAGATGCTGAAGCAACAGCTCGGGCGCAACGTAGCTGCTTACATCGATGACATCGTAGTCAAAAGCACAGTGCAAGCTACTCATATCTCGGACCTCACTGAGACATTTGAGAGCCTCCGAAGGGTCGGCATGAAGCTGAATCCTGCTAAGTGTGTCTTTGGAGTACGCTCCGGCAAGCTTCTGGGCTACATGATCTCGAAGAATGGCATCGACCCAAATCCCACCAAAATACAGGTAATACTTGACATGAAGCCTCCTAAGACCATAAGAGACTTGCAGAAGTTCACCGGGCGGCTTGCTGCTCTATACCGATTCATCGCCAAGTCAGCTGAAAGAAGCCTACCCTTCTACGAGATCCTCAGAGGGTCCCGTCCCTTCATATGGACTCCTCAGCACCAAGAAGCGTTTGAGGAGCTCAAGGCCTACCTCATCCAGATAACCACTTTGCACCCTCCACCTCCGAAGGCCCCTCTGATACTTTACATTGCCGTGGCTCAATGTGCAGTTAGCGCCGTGCTGGTGCATGAGCTCAAGCAGGATGAAAAACTCGTCCAACAGCCAATCTACTACGTCTCGGAGGTCCTATCTGGAGCTAAGTGTAATTATCTTCTGGGAGAGAAGCTCGCATTTGCAGTTCTAATGGCAGCTAGAAAGCTCCGGCGCTATTTTGATGAGCACCCAATACTTGTCCCTTCGGCATACCCCATTCGTGATATTCTCGAAAACAAGAATGCTCCAAGTCGAGTCATCAAATGGGCAGCAGAGCTGGCACAATACAACATATCTTTCGTTGCTCGGAAAGCCATCAAGTCCGGAGTCATAGCAGAGTTTCTGGCAGAATGGGCTACTTCTGAAAACTCTGATATCCCTCCGGCAGATCCCTCCTGGCTTGTCTTCACCGATGGGGCTTGGGGAGCTTCTGGTGCGGGTTGCGCTGCGATTATTACGTCGCCTAGTGGGCAGAAGCTTCGGTACTCAGCGTCTCTTCAGTTTCAAACAACCAACAATGGGGCTGAATACGAAGGCATCCTGCTATGCCTTCGAAAGGCCCGTGATCTGGGTGCGAAGCGGCTAGTGGTACTAAGTGACTCTCAGTTAGCTTCTGGGCAAATAACTAAAGACTTCCAAACCAAAGAGCCGGAGCTTGCCCGTTACATCCAACTCATTAGGGACATGGAAAAGCAATTTCTCGGTTTTGAGGTTTGGGCCATTCGGCGCAGCGAGAATGAGGAGGCGGACATGTTGGCTAAGGCCGCAGCTTACCAGAAGGACAAACCAGCTGACGTCTTTCACGAAGTCATCAAATCCCCTTCTACCGCACACATCAAGCTTGTGGCTGCCGTAAGTCCCTCTGTGGCAGAAGATTGGCGCGCCCCTATCAGAGCTTATATCGAAGGGCACCTTTCTCCTGATGATCACATAGAGGAGCAACGTCTCCGCCACTGCGCTAGGGGCTATATCTTAGTCGAAGGAATCTTATACAAAGCTGGTGTATGCGCGCCATTGCTTCGGTGCCTATCTCGCGACGAGGGCCGTAGCCTCCTCTCCGACATACACCAGGGGCTATGTTCGTCACATGTCGCCCCTCGTGCTCTGGTTTCTAAGGCTTTCCGCGAAGGCTTCTACTGGCCTACAGCTCTCGTTGACGCTGAGTCTCTGGTCCGCACATGTCCCGGATGTCAATGGATGGGTCGGCAGTCGCATCGACCAGCCACCCCCTTACAACCAATTCCTCCGGTCTGGCCGTTGGCTAGATGGGGCATCGATATCGTTGGGCCACTTCCTACTGCTCCGGGTGGCTTTCGCTTCACGGTGGTCGCCATTGATTACTTCACAAAATGGGTTGAGGCCGAACCGCTGGTCAAAATCACAGCGCTCGCCATAAGAAAATTCTTTTAGAAAAATGTCATATGCCGGTTCGGCGTACCCTTCGAACTCACGGTGGACAATGGCAAGCAATTCGAAGCTGAGCTATTTCGAGAGTACTATACCAGCATCGGTGTTAAAAAGTGCAACATCTCCGTGGACAACCCCAGAGCCAATGGGGCTTGTGAACGCGCAAATGGCAACATTTTCCATGCTGTCTCCCGAGCACTGGTAGGTTTGCCGAAAGGGAAGTGGGTGGAAGTCTTGCCCCATATCCTATGGTCTCTACGTACCACGAAGACAAGAGCAACAGGGTTTACCCCATTCAAGCTTATGTATGGTAGTGAAGCTATGACTCCTGAAGAGATCAAACATGGTTCCCTTCGAACCAATCCTCCATCCCTCTACGCCGAAGACCTCACCAAAGACATCATCGAAGAGGTGCGTTTGAAGGCCGTATCGAACCTCAATCACTACATTAAGTCGATGGAGAGCACCTATAACAAGAAGGTTCACCCTCGATCCTTCGAGCCGGGTGATCTCGTTCTCAAGCTCAACCCCAATCCCACCTCCGTAGGGAAGCTCCAAAGCAAATGGACTGGTCCATTCATTGTCCACCGTTCAGTCAGACCTGGAGCTTATCACCTGCTGCAGTTGGATGGATCACCTATCACCCATACTTGGAATGCGGATGTGCTCAAGCGCTTCTATGCTTAAGATGTCATCTGTGACATGCCAACTCGTACCTCACACGCATCCTCGTGAGTCCTTTTGTTTTCTTCATTTTGGGTCGAGCTACAACTTCGGCCAAGTCTTGTGGGCCTCTTCTTTTTGTGCCGAGCTGCGTCTCGTGCAAAATCCTGCAAGTCATTTTATTTCCTCTTCACCTATGAGCCGAGCTGCGCCTCGAGCTAGGTCTTTCGAACCTCTTAGTTGCTGATTTCTCAAGCTAAGCTGCGTCTCACGACACTGTAAATCGAATTTGAGCTGCGTCTCACCACAATGTAAACCGAGTGACATCCAAAAGATGCCCCCGCAAACGTCCTATGCATACCTCGTGCCTTCGATGCATCGAGATGCCGGCTCATGTCCGAAGAGGCTGTGCCTCAGATGATTCCTCGTGCCTTCGATGCATCGAGATGCCGGCTCATGTCCGAAGAGGCTGTGCCTCAGATGATTCCTCGTGCCTTCGATGCATCGAGATGCCGGCTCATGTTCGAAGAGGCTGTGCCCCAGATGATCCCTCGTGCCTTCGATGCATCGAGACGCCACCACCTTCCGCGTAACGCTTCCTCACCGCTTAGTGCGCATAAAAGCCGCTTCGTGACCGAAAGTAACGCCACGCTTCGAGCGATCCGAAGGCCTCGCGTCAACTATGCAGCGGTTCTCGCAAAACAACCAAACACGTTGGCCCGCACTCTTGCAGATGAAGGTTACGTGAACCGAAGCACATCTTTCGCCCCGGCTCACGAACAAGGGAAGAATATATATTAAACACATTTCTTCGGTTACAACGTTTTCAAAGTACATCTCTTCGACACATTGATGTCATATACATCTCTTCGATAAGTACAACACGTATACATTACTTCGCTACAATCAATGTTCCTTGTTACAACACGTATATATTCCTTCGTTACAACACGTATACATTACTTCGTTACAATCAATGTTCCTTCGTTACAACACGTATACATTCCTTCGTTACAATCAATGTCTCTTCGTTACAACAATCACTCGTACGCACAACACAAGAAGCACTTCCTCGATTACTCACATACCACTACAACAACCGAGTCACGGCGCCCGACGACTGAAGCGAAAGGGCCAGCTGCTCCAAGTATGGAACTGGTTCTTCGGATGACGAAGCCCCACTCGATATCTCAATAATCTCAACTCCCGGTTCCACCTTTGGCGCGCCTAGCAGGAGGGCCGGGCTCTGATGGTCCCGAAGAGCCCTTCGTTGGTCCCGCTGCACACTGCGCCTTAGCCTCTCTTCCGAGCTCACTTTATTACACGACTCCTTTATAGCGGTGCTATGATTTCTCACGAACTCTCGGAACTCTTCTAGGGTTCCGGAGGGATTCTTCCGGAACCATTTGCGCCACTGGTGTTTACTCGCGAAGTCGATTCGACTAACGACAGTGCTTCCCGAAGGGGCGTACGACACAGGCACCGCGTCAAGAATTAATCCGTCCTGAACAAAAGGAACTTAAAGTCACTTTCTGAGCCACAAGTTATATTACAAAGCTTTTGCGGTGCTAGTTCCGAAGCTTTCAAAACCTAGTTACAATCTACAGCTAACTTCTCACACCTGGGGCTGTCCTTCGGCTGCCCCCCCCCGACGAGTCGCCCTCCACCGCCGCGCCTTCGCCTTCGCCTTCGCGCGCCCGAGCGGTGCTTGCTTCTCCGACTTCTTGCGTCGAAGGGCCCAGTCTTCCCGAAGCAGCCGGTCTTCCGCCTCCCGCTGCACGAAGCGCGGATTCACAACTTAGCTCGGTGCCGCCTCGGAGCCAAAACCCCCCGGCGAAGGCCTTCCCCACATCGCGAAGAGACTCCCGGAGATCGGCATATGCTTCAAAGCTTCCGGCACAAGCTTCTTGCACCCCGCTGATAGCTCTCTTGATGGGGGCAAAGTCTGTTACACCGCCCGCGCGCACGGCAGCGAAGGCGCCGGTCCAAGAGACCTGGGCGCAGTGGTTCCCGAAGGTCCGGAGCGCCTTGCGGGCCGCCTCCAGTCCGCATTGGATCCGGGATAGGCTGGCCATCGGATCTTCCAACGCGTCGGGTTTCGGCGCCACCACATTCACCCCGAGCGTGCCCAGGAGCTCGTCAACATCACCCACCAGCCGCCCTATTCCTTCGGTCATCTTTTCGACGACGGTCAGCTGGGTCTCAGCGGCTTGCAGAGCTTCGCGAAACGTGTCGACCTCCTTCGCCAGATTGTCCCTTTCCTCTTGCAAGGGGGCCAACGTTTGCTCCAGCTCCACAATACGAAGCTCCGCCTGGCGTCGTAGCTCCGCAGCCTTTTTCGCTTCGGCCTCCGAGGCCTGGAGACGGTTCTGCAGCCATTCCTCGCTCTTTCGAGCTGAAGACGCCACACGCCGTGCAAGCATCGCGCTCTACAAGACACGCAAAACGTTGTTAGCACCCAAATAGGTAGCGAATGAAGCTCGTACGCGCGCGGGACATACCCGTATGGCCATGCCGGAGAGCGACTCCGACGTTTCCTCCGAGCTCAGCTCATCCAATAGCTCGTCAACCTCGGCCATGTCAACTAGCCGGCCAGCCAGGGTCAGTGCGTTGCGCGCGCCTTCGCGCGGCAAGAAGTCTTCCTTCCGGAGCCCGGCGGCTATGTCTTCGGGCGTCGCCCCCGGAGGCAGATACCTGAACAAGCGTTTCCCGCGGCCGGGGGCGAGCGGCCTTTCGGAGCCACTGCTTTCAGCAGCCCCAACTTGGTCATCAGACCCCTCCTCCCTTTCCCCCGCAGTTGGGGCCTCCGGCTCTGCACAAGCCGCAGAGTAAGATGAGATGCTTGCTACCCTCTATACGAAACAAAGTCAAAGCACATACCTTCCCCGAAGCCGAAGTCCGCATCCCTGAATATGAAGTCATCGGCGGCTTCGGATGCAGCTCGTCCCTCCGATGCACCTTCCCCTGCAGCCGAGCAGCCCGGACTCACCCCGCCGGAGTCCTCCTCCGCCTCCGGCTCCATGGGCAGTGAGCCCGAAGCACTCGGAGAGCTCCGGCCCTGTAGCGCCATGATAGCCCTCGCTGCAGCCCTTTTCGCCGCCCGAGCGCCCTTGAGTGGCGAGCCCGCCTCACTCCCGGCCTTCCGCTTCTTCGAGCCCGAAGCGCCTCCGGCTACCTCCTTGCCCTTCCCCCTCTCCCCTTCCTTGTCAGCCAGCTTCCATTCCGGAAGCTGCACGTGTGGGTCCTTCAGCAGCAAAACGCGATTCAGTCGCGGCCCGCACTGCACGCGCTCTCGATGGCGTGCCTCCATTTCCCGGAACTTTCCGAGAAAACGCTCAGCCTCCGCTTCATCTCTTCCAGGCTGAGATCTGCATATGGGTCACATGAGTCCGCGACACATAACTTAGAATAGAGAACGTCCGGGGGGTATGGTTTAGTACGAAACACTCACCGGGGAACCTCTCCGGCCGCAGCACCAGCTTTCTTCGGCCACCGGGCATCCCAACCAGGAACTCTCGGGACCAGTCCTTGAGCAGAGGGCTGATCCCGGCAGTCACGAACTCTTCGCAGAGGTCCCGCATGGTCAATCTGCAGGACACCTCTTCCAACACCTTCATCCGCTCTTTCGATTTGTCGCTCAAGTCGATGGCTGGGCGCGGAAAGTGCAGGATCTCCGAGCAGCTGGACCGGAGAGGGCTTCCTTCGCCTACCTGGTAGTAAAACCACCCCGAAGTCCACCCTCGGCCCCAGTGCTCCCGGTACGCCTTCGCCGGAAGCCTACTTTCGTCGATGGGCACGAAGCTGACGGTGGCATACGGCATCATGTACCCTTCCCCCATCGGGCTGTCATGCTTCCGGTACGCCGTCCGGTGCATAGCGGCAAACACGTCGGCGTCCGGCATCACCCCCTCCATGCGAAAGGCCCATTTCATGATACTTAGCCGCACAATCGCGTTGACGATCTGCTGAATCTCCAGCTCAGAACGCCGCAGCACCTTTCCGACGAAGGACGAGCACGGCATTCGCAGCCCCCCGTCGAAGAACCGAAGGAATAGTATGGCACGGTCCGGCCGCACCTCTGGTTGCGTTGCGCCTTTCGGAGGCACAGATGCCAAGTGCCTCTCCAGTCACCCGCGCTCAGCCAGCTCGTCCAGCTGACCTTCGGTCACGGTGCTGAGCCCCAGCAGAGGGCTAGTACGCAGGGAGTCGGAGACACGGCACCGACCCTTCGAGCTCGATGCGCCTCCAGCTTTCGGCATGATCACTACGTTACTGTGAGACTTCGAAAAGAGGTTTCGAGCTTGTAACTCAGGCTTGGGCGAGGCGGCCGCGGGAAGGAGAGAGGTTTCGGGTCGAAGTTCGGGCTCCGGCAGAGCGAAGTCGCGAGAAGGTCGTCCGAGCTTCTGCAACTGAGCGCGCGAGGGTGCGAATGGGTCGCGCCCCTCCGCCTCGCTCTCGCTTTTATAGGCGCCATCGTCGTCACTCCGC
Source organism: Oropetium thomaeum (assembly GCA_001182835.1). Taxonomy (NCBI): domain Eukaryota; kingdom Viridiplantae; phylum Streptophyta; class Magnoliopsida; order Poales; family Poaceae; genus Oropetium; species Oropetium thomaeum. The sequence continues at coordinate 1,095,370 of LFJQ01000051.1, forward strand.
CGTTACACACACCGTAACGCGTCTTTTCGGGAAACGTGCCCCACTCCGGTCCCACTGCGCCGTTGCTACTTCTCGCTCGCAAAACGCGTTTTTTGGGGAAACGTGCCCCGTTCCGTTTTCACTGCGCGGTGGCCGCTTCGTACGTGCTCTCGAAACGCGTTTCATCGGACACCGTGCCCATTACGTCCAACCATGCGGTTGCTGCTTCGTATTCGGACACTTGACTAACATTCGTTTATCGGCATGTAACCTCTTCCGCAGGCCTTCTGAAGCACCGAAAAGGGGGGGTGACCGATGGGCCTGGCCTTCGGATCATGGTTTCGGTCCTTCCGAAGGTGGATCTCACCCATGAGGGGCTGCTGTTGGGGGGCCAAGGCCCATCCACGGCCCCTTTTCGGAAGATGGCGCAAAGCCCACGAAGGCCTGCGGTAAGACCGCGAGCGTTGATCTCGTGAAGGCTCGTGATCAGCAGACCCTCCGGGCCTGGAGGATCCTACTGATCCGAAGGATTCTTCGATCGCGACGTCCTCCCATAACCAAAGAAGAAGCTCGCGACGGAAGGATAAGGCCGGTGACGTGTAAAGCGTGGAGGGACAGCTGTGCCTGTACCGGAGAGAATAAAATTACTGAATACCCTGCGTAAAAGTAGAAAGAGAAGGGTATTACTGTAATAGGATTACTAAAGGTGTAATATCCTCGGGCTATAAATAGCCCCCCCAGAGCACTGTAACGGGGGACTCGATTCTGATTATTAAAAAAGACTTCAGCTACTCAATTTCCCTTGCCCTTACGCTCCGAAGAAAATCTAAATCCAACACTTATTAAATAGAACAAAGCGGAATGAAGCTGTTTATCAATCATCATCATTTGCTGAAAACCAAAGTACTCCTTGTCAGTTTAGACGCTTTAGCCGCAAGGACGGATGACACTCTGTCTGTACGAAAGCAATACTCCTGGGCACATGATTGGTTACTACATGATACTGGTAGTGAAGCGGATGAATATTTCACCTCAAAAAAGGGGCGCTACTACCTGCACTAGAGCATGGAAACAAAGCACGATTTTGTTAGACAGCTGAATTCTGACTAGATCAAAGCTAAAACATTGCAAGTTTTTTACCTTTTCATCTGAATCAGTAGACCGACGACGCTCACTGGGATAACCTCTCATACCACATAAACTCCGTCAATAGCTTCACAGGACGTAAAGTGTGATGATTGCCGGTCAGGCGCCGGATTATTGTAGCCCATGCTTCAGTCAGTTCTCGTTGTTTTTGTCGTTAATTTAACATCAACTGACTATGAACTTTCAAATGCCTACTAAAAAAATTCACTTGGCAGTGATGCCACTCTTGGTGCATGTTCAAGCTGCAGAACAGAACGAACAGATAAGGGCTCGTTTGGCTGTGCATGGGCCGCGTGGAGATTGAGTTATTTTGGCCCGCTAACCACGCCATCGTGTGGAATGCGGCCCACGCCGGGAGGAGCTGTTCCGTCGGTCTAAAGGGCATTTGCCTGCGCGGGTATACGGGCCAACCTCCACCAGATCCACTCCCACCCACGACGGACACGAGCTCCTCCTATTGATGCGGAGAACTCTCGCTCTCGCTCGAACGATGCCCGCTCCAAGCCTCCAACCCTAGCAACGTTGAGGCGACGACGGCGGTCGAACGCGAGGCCAAGGCGACGGCGGCGGCTCCCTCGCGGCGGACGATCCTCGGCCGGCGGCAGGTCTTCCCCTTCCCCTCCTCCTCCACCTCCTCCTCCTCCTCTCCTCCAAGTCGGACTGACCCAAGGAGCCCTAGCCGGCGGCAGGCGGACGGCTGGCTACGGATGAGCCCCGGCCGGCAGCGTGCACTTCCCCCCGCCTCCTCCTCCTCCTCCTCCTCGTACTGACCCAACGAACCCTAGCCGGCGGCGGGCGGACGGTCGGCTATGGACGAGCCCTGACCGGCAGCGTGCACTTCCCCCCGCCTCCTCCTCCTCCTCCTCCTCCTCCTCAGACTAACCCAACGACGGCAGCTCATAGGTGCTCTTCCCTCCTCTCTTCTTGCTCTTACATCTCCCCCCTCCTCTCCTGATGATAATCTTGCTGTTCAGTCTAAATGATGCATTTTGATTGAAGTATATTAGATGGCAAAACACAAAGATTCATTCTATTTCACTTTGATTCACGTAGATGCATTTTGGAAGGTAGCAGTGCTCCGAGAGGCTAACACTCCGAGAGGTTTATACTTTATAGTAGAATCAGGGACGACCTTCTAATAAGGTGATATAACTGTTTTATGTCATACTTTGTTTTTTTTGTCTCTTTTAGCTCTATTACTTTACTGTGGATGGCACTTTCGGTCTTTCACCATACAGCTCTATTACTTTACTGAATCTTAGTAAGCTGTTGTGTCATTTTAGTGGTATAGGCACATGACTGCTGCTATAAAGTAGTCCAACATGTATCATGATTGCAATTTGTTTGTGAAAGTTTGATGAAACATAACAGACCCTGCATTAGGAGTTAAAGTCGTTTTGGGCACTTTTCTTAGAAATGAAGATTGTTCTTTTGGAACTATTCAGTAATATGTATACTAGTAATTATGTGCATCCCCTTCCCCATTAAATATTATTTGATACATTCTATTTTATATTCCATCTTGCTTTTTGTTACTGTTGACTGAGGTTCTTTTCTCAACTAGAAGATAATTAATGGATCTATTAACTAGAAAAAGGAATGAAGAGGATGATGACGACATTATGATGTTCTTGTTACCAGCAGTATATCTTATAAATAGTAGAGGGAGGGAGAAAAGAGCTAGGCATACCTCCACACATTCCGGTGAGGAAAAACTGAGAGAGATTCTAGGAGGACATGAGAAGAACTCTCTTGTTGCGTTTCGTATGGAGCCTACTGTATTTACAGCAATGGCGACATACCTCCGCACAAATCATCTTCTGCGTGATTCCAAGGGTGTTAAGGTGGAGGAGAAACTTGCATTTTTCCTTTTCATGTTGTCCCATAATGCTAGCTATGAGGACCTACAACATGAGTTCAAGCATAGTGGAGAAACGATTCACCGGCATATTGCAACAGTTTTCAAGGTCATCCCTTCTCTAGCATATAGTTTTGTGAAGCCTAGTCCTGGAACTGAACCTCATTGGAAGATGAGCATAGATCAAAAATTCTTTCCATATTTTCAAAATTGTTTGGGCACTATTGATGGAACACATGTTCCTATCACCATGACCCCAGATAAGCAGGCCCCATATCAGAATAGAAAGGGTACATTAAGCCAAAATGTTATGTTGGCTTGTGATTTTGATCTGAATTTTGTATTTATATCATCTGGCTAGGAGGGATCTGCGACCGATGCTAGAGTTCTTAGGTCAGCCTTGCTTGGAGGGGGATTTCATGTACCAGAGGGCAAGTTTTATCTTGTTGATGGTGGATATGCTAACACACCGTCCTTCATAGCGCCATACCGTGGTGTTCGATATCAGCTGAAAGAATTTGGGCACGGTCACCAAAGGCCAAGGAATTATAAGGGGTTGTTCAATCGTCGTCACGCCACATTGCAGAATCACATTGAGAGAGGTATCGGTGTTCTAAAGAAATGATTCCCTATCTTAAAGGTTGGAACACATCACCCAATCAAAAACCAAGTGCAGATTCCAGTTGCAGCGGTAGTGTTACACTATCTTATACGGATGCATCGTGGGGATGAGAATTGGTTAGATAGACAAACAAGCAACATATCTGAAAGTGATTTTGTTGATCTCCCTGAAGGGGACAACCACTACAATAATGATGTAGCGTCCCTTAGCACTCAAATAGAAGATGGAACATGGTTCAAGATATGATAGCACTGAATATGTGGAATGACTATAGTCATGACTTGTCCTAATAAATGTGAGTCTTAACTAATTTTGAATTATTTTGTTCTGAATATTTATTTTGTATTTAAATTTGATATCTCATTCTTATGTGCAGCAACAATGTTTGGAAGTGGGTCTCCACGGATCAATTTGATGCATGCTGAAGCTATCCGAAATGGATCTCCAAGGTTTTCAGCCACGCGTAAGAAAAAGTCATCACCAAAAGGTGTGTACTACCTGTCCTCATCACCAAATCTTAGGTGTTGTCGTTTTCAGTTTTACAGTTGTTTGCTTCCATTCTATAGTTGCTCTTGTATGCTAATTGCTACATGTTACAGCTAATGCTAGCAGAGCAAACTGGAATGCAGGCCTTGAAAAGGGTCTGATTGACATACTTCTTGACCACAACAATGATTGCTATAGAGGTCAAAATGGATGGACAACAGAAGCATGGAATAGATTTGTCCAACAGTTCTATCAGAAATTTCCGAATGTCAAGCTGACAAGGGATCAGATTCAGACCAAAGAAAAAGAGCTAAAAAGGGATTATAAAATTCTCAAAGAAGCAAGAAAGCAAAGCGGCGTGCATTGGGATGAAAAGTTTTGCAGGATTGTGGCTGATGAAGCAATATGGAACAATATTATTATTGTAAGATTTCTTATCTATTGCATATGTTAGTTCTTACTGATTTTGAAGTGAAATGTTAGATTAACCTCATTTGTTAATTATATTTCATTCTTGTATATTCAACAGTCTGATGCCAGGGCCAAGAAATTTCAGAACAAATGTTTTCCATTATTTGACGCCCTTGGAGAGCTACATGATGGTATGTCATCGATGCTAAATGTTTTCATCATTCTTTATGATGTCTGAAAATGGTTTGAACTCTTAAAAACTACATGAATTAGAGTATTGTAAGAACATTCCTTTATCTTTATGGTGTAGGACAAATTGCTGAGGGGACATTCAACTTTACCTCTGCTGTTCCTAAAACACATCCTTCTCAATCCCGTACCACACAGCTTTTTGAAGCTCCTACCACACAGCCTTCTGAAGCTTTTACCATGCAAGTATCTCAAGCTCCTACCATGCAAGCTCTTACCGTGCAAGCTCCTACCATGCAAGCATCTCAAATTCCTAGCACACATCCATCTCAAGCTCCTACCATTCAGCCTTCTCAAGCTTTTGTCACACAACCTTCCCAAGATATACACTACACTGAGGAAGATGATGAGGAAGTTGTGGTAATTGAACAACAAGCTTCAAGGCCTACCGCAGCAAGTAGACTAGCAAAAAGAGTTGCAAGTGATAAACCTGAAAAGGCAGGTCAAAGGCGTAGGCAAGATGGGAAAGAAAAACAAGCTCAAGCAGAGGTAGCCCAAAAGGAAAGGACAAAAATGGTAGATGGTGAGTTTTCTATCCAAACGTGCATTGGTGTCGTGGACAAGATGGTTGAGTTGACCGACAATGAGAAGATTGAGGCGTATGATCTGTTTAAAGATGATAAGAATAGAGCTATATTCATGGCTGCAAATGAGACTACTCGTCTCAAAATGGTTGAGGAAAATAATCAGAGGTACACAATTTGTCATGTTAATTTCAGACTTGCTTTTAGTTGCTTTTTAGTATTAGTTTTCATTTCATATTTCAGTCCTGATAACATTTTGTACATTATGCAGATCTGTGTTGAGCGAGTCAGTGTTTCAAATTTGGTGCTTTTGGTGAATTCTAGGTATGTACTTGAAAATTTCTTAATACTTAAAGTTCTGGAAGTTTTTCAGCATATGTGGCCTGTTTTTCATTTGCTTTGAATGGAAGTACTTGTTTATGTCGCTAGACTACAACATGATATGCTTTCTCTTTATTGCTGGACTAAAACATGATGTGCTGATCTAATTCTTAGTGCATGTGTTCTTTGATTGTTGTATGCTTCACTAAGAATACCGGTTTCTTAGCTCTATGCTTTGATATTTCCATGAATGTTTCAGAAAAATGGTTCCAGAACACTTTATTTTAGCCAACAATTACTTAGATTAATAAAATAACAGAAACTAGCAAAAAATATCTCAATTTTGGTCTTTGTATGGTTCATCACCCATTAGTCCAGCAAGTAACTTGAGCTTGTTGCATTTTATACTGTCTAGAAAGCTAAATCTGTCATGGCATAAATCTATCTTATGAGCTGGATCTGTCTTACACTATCAATCAAGTTAAATCTTTCTTCCAAGCTGAATCTGTGATTTTACAAATTATTTATATTTTTTTATCTAGCTGATCTGTCTTATAAGAATCTGTAATTTATTTAGCAAGCTCAGATGGACAATATCTTGCTCCATTTCTTTTACAGATTCCTGTGGAAGTTCCCTATCTCATATTTAAGGTCTTGCAAGTAGAATATATGAAAGTACCTTAATTTTGCTTCACCAAGATAAGAGAAAAGGATGAAAAGAGGCACTAGCTGAGTAGCTACTAATTATTTGCTATGACCAATACAATTTTGTGGTTGTAGATCTATTTGTAAATAATATGATTTTGGGACTATACCACTGTTATTTAGAATCTGTATTCCTTGCTATACCACTGTGATGTTGGGACTATATCTTTCAGCTTGTACTCTTCACTATTGGTATAAATCTGTTTGTAGACTGTTTAAACTATCAACTTATACTCTTAAATATTTGTGTGTATTTTTGTATATTTAATTGTCTTGAGAATTTAATTTACTAGATATATTTTAGCTCAATTTATTAGAAAAGTGTTGCTAATTCTAATTTAACCAACTAGTAGTTGTATTGCTGTTGGGACAGCACCGTTTGGAGCCAGTGCTCCACGTGCTGTCCTTAGAACTACTGCTCCACATGCAGCCAAATGCACCTAACGATGTGGTTGTGTGCCAAGGGAGGATGGGGTGGCTAGTGCAGCAATCGGACCCCTGTGCGGGTGAGGGTCCCCGTGGGTGCAAAATGCTCGCAGGCAAACAAAGGTCAAGAGCATACCTCAACAGCATTCAATCATTTCATGACATGCAAGCACACAGTGAGAGGAGGAGGTGTGTCAAGACAATCAACCATGTAATCTGTCCCTAGATTTCCCTTTTTTTTCTTCGTTTATTCACAAGATGGAGCACATAATCTCACTTGCATCTTCCTAACTTACTTCATCTGATTACCTGATCACCGAGAAAAAGAAAAAAAAACGAAAACCCACTCATCAAGAAAGCCAATGGACGATCGACGCGCGCCCGCATGCGTCGGTCGATTTCAGAGAATCATGAGAAGATGTTGTCGAAAGCGGCGGCGGTGATGGCGCGCGAGAACTCCTGGAAGTTGATTCGCCCGTCTCCGTCGGTGTCTGCCTCCTTGATCATGCCGGTGAGCTCCTTGACGGTGAGCGCGTGGCCGAGCCTGGCCATGGAGTGCGCGAGCTCGGCGGCGGTGATGAACCCGTTGCCGTCGCGGTCGAAGATGCCGAAGAGCCTGCGGAGCTGGTCCTCGGAGTAGGGGGAGCGGTCGGCGAGGAGCTCGGGGGCGACGAGCGCGACGAACTCGGAGAACTCGACGAGGCCGTTGGAGTTGGTGTCGGCGCGCTGGATGAGCGCGTCGAGCTGGTCGGCGCTGGGCTTGAGGCCCAGCGACCGGAGCAGCGAGCCCAGCTCCAGCTGCGTCAGCGAGCCGTCGGCGTTGCGGTCGAAGGAGCGGAAGATCTCGCGCAGCTCCGCCAGCTGCTCGTCGTCCAGCCGCGATTGCTGCTGCTGCTGCGCGTTGTTGCTGCTGATGGTGGCCCGGCACCGGGCCTCCGTCGCCTGGGCGATCGGCGGCTTGTGCGCCGCGGCGGCGTCGACGGGGTCTCCGGCAGCCGCGTCGGTCATGTCGAATACGCGGGGGGGGGGGGGGGGGGGGGGGGGGGGGGTGACGGGGGACGAGGAGGCCGGTGTTGTCGCGCGATTTGGGTGGTGCGGCCGGAGAAGGCGGATCAGCGAAGGGAGATCGCGGTATGTATATGGGAGGGCGCACGCGGCGGAGACGATGCACGAGCGACCTCAGCTGTCAGCTGTGTTGTGTTCTTCGAGCATCGGCACGGCACGGCACGGCAGCGCTCTGCTGGCGCGTGGCTGCCGGCCGCCGTGAGGATATATAGCCCACTGTCAGTGTTCGTTGAACTTGGGAGGACGCACGTCGTGGTAGTGGCGGATTGGCGCGGCAGAGAGGAGAGACGTGCGATGGAACCAGGACATGGCTGCCAGGTGCCAGGCTAAAACGTGGGCCCTGTTGACTGGAATGCAGTTCCGTTTTTTTCTTTTTTGCAAATTTCTTATCATTAACGAAAAAAACTTCTGGTTCCTTATTATAGCACAAGAATTGTAATTCCTTATTAGCTATCAATCCTAATCTTCTTTCTTTATTAGCCATGTGTCCACTTCTTTTAGTGTTTCGTACTATGAAACAAATTTTTGGATCGAAAAAACTATATGTCCATCAGGTTGATTCAACTCCATCCGTCAACCATTTGACCATTCGACGTCGATGGCACTCTCGACTTCGCCAGCAACGATGAGGATGACAAGTATTGTTGTAGAATTCTTTATTTTGCGTAGATTTGTATCCTCAAAACTCCTCGTCCCACCAAACATAGAAAGTGGCGATGCTGGTGGTGGTTTGTGAAATTTAGGATGAGTTAGTGTAGGTGGCAATATTGATGTGGCTAGAGCCAGCGTAGATGTAGTAATCAAAGATGGGATAGCGGAAGCCAACAAGTTAACGTGGGATGACAACGAGGGTTGACGCGGCATTGCCATGAGAGAGGGATGAGATGCAGAGGTGGAAGGGACGAATTAAAGAGGGAGGGTCAATAACCATTTGTTTTTTTTTTCCATTGAATCGACGCATAAAAGCTTACGTTTGGACCAGACCACCCCTACCCCTTTGCAAATTACAGGTGAACCAAATCAAATCCATCTTGGACATCGTTCTGACTACCCCTTATGGTGAGCACCGGCCGGCTACAATTTATTATTGGTTGTTGCAGCCGTCTAGGATCAAATTGTCGATAATCCTTAAAAGTGTATTTTGGCGGTCACCACTACAATGTTTGTGATCGATGACCCGATCTGTGTGTTGGCAAGGCGCAAAGCTTGCTCTAGTAGCATGACAAAGCATGCTAGGCATGGGTGGCACCGTTGTGTCGGGTGGATGACAAGCTCACAAGCAGCACCGCTGTGTCGCAGGTTAGGATGGATCGAGGAAAAGCAACAGGAGAGTGGGTTATTTGGTGGAGAGAAAAGACCGAATGTGCTAAAAGAAAGAGTACTCTTTTCAATTTTTTTTTTGTTGTCGTTGGTACAAAAATTTTATTTCAAATTTAAACATATTTTCTGGCCTAAGAATAAAAGGATGGAGGAGTATGTACCAACAGCCTATTTGTTTTTTATTGACTTCAAACTATACTCAAAAGTCTCTGGTACTCGTGCAAATTTATCCATTTCTACTAGTCCTTACGTTAAATATTAAAGGAAATTTGCACACAATCTTTCTAAGTGTTGTCACTTGAATAATGTTTAAATTATTACAAATTTGATTGTTATTGATATAATTACAGTTAATAAAGTATATCTTTTAGAACGGACTAAATTGAACCAGTATGAACTTCATGCGGTACACATTCGATGGTCCTAGCCCGTGCCGTGAGCGGTGGACGTTGCCACATGCATTTATAGTGCTGTTAGTAAATTCACGATAGTATCATTGTACTATCCCTTTTGCGGAAGATTGGATAAATGATAGCTTATGGGCGTCATCTCAGGATTGTTATTAGGGCTTGTTTGTTTCTCTTTATTTGATGAATTAAAATTTCTATAAGAAACTAGTCTATTAGACTTAGAATTTAATTTTTCATCACTTTTTAAAATTCACTTTTAATCTCAAATTTATAAGGTAGGAGGTGGAAAATAAATTCTATATATTACCATATCATATTTGTACTCTCCAACTTCATTTCATTTCATTTCATTCGATTCTAAATATATAGCTAGCTCAAATCTATGTTTAAATTATAATAAATTAAATTTCAACATAGAAACAGACCTTTAATTAAGCATAATTATAGGACTTCATGTACTCCACGGACGTTGGTATTTCCAGCTCGATTTCCTTTCATCCATGTGTAGGTAAAAAGAAGAAAAAAAAAAAGAAAGAGAAAAGCTTCCCTACCCAAGCGCGAGATTTAAAGTCGCTGTTAAACCCCAAGCCTACTCCTCCCGCACGCATTGTACCAACAGAAAGCGAGGACAAAAATCGCCGCCGCCACAATGCAGCGCCTCTCCCTGGGCTCGCCGGCCGGGAGGTTCCGTCCGAGCGCGGGGACCGAGGGCGCCAAGGAGGCGAAGGAGAAGGCCGCGAAGGCGGTGGCGCGGAGTGCGGCGGCTGCGCCGGACAAGTCCATCCACCTCGTCCCCGTGCTCACGCTGCTCTGCTTCCTCGTCCTCTTCCTCCTCTCCCACGACCCCTCCACCACCGCCGCGCTTACCGGTACGTCCCTCCTCTGTCGTCGCGCGCACGTCCTCTCGCCCGCCCTTGCGCGTCCCGCGCCTAACGATGCAGACTCCGCACTGCAGATTCGCGTTCGCCGGTTCTGGTCGTCACCGCCCGCTCCCTCGAGGCCGGCGCCGCAGGCGGAGGAGGTGCGTTCCGTTCTCGCTCTCACGCCCTCCGAGAATTTCGTGGCGTTCGGTTCTCACATGGGTTGCGCGGCGGGTTGTTTGTTGTTGCGTTTCAGCGGCAGCGAGCGCGTCCGTCGAGGCCCGCAGCGGCGTCTACCGGCGGCTGAAGGAGGACCGCGGCGGCGGGCGGAGGATGGGGACGGCGCGGCGCCAGTGACGTCACCAACATCTAGCCGTTGAATCGGAGACACGGCGGCTGACTGTGGATTCGGACGAGGAGCGTCACTTTCCGTTGTGGGCAGTTGCTTTTCGCGTTCCTCTTTTGGTAAATCCTGTGAATGGAAGCCAGATTTGCTCTAGTGGTGGATTATGGTAGCTGTGGCATCTTTGGTCGTCTTCTTCGTCAGAGGGGAGTAAAGCATTGGTGACTGATTAGACAAAATCACATGTGCATGGTTCGAAATCTTCTTCGTCAGAGCTCTTTTCTGAAACTTGTTTTTTTTTTTGTTCCTGCGGGCTGACCAACACAAGACGCTTTATCCATCCACGGACCACAGCTGTCTATTGGATAGTGCCGCTGATTCAGAAGAACAGCTACAAGGTGAGCTGGCTCCAGGCAAGCGCATGTGTGCGTGCACAGCCAGCCTGCGAGCACGAGAGTGAGCCAGTGCAGTGCAGAGTAGGCATCGTGCGTGTTGTGACCAAGATTTCAAAAACCATCCAAACCGATTACGTAAAAACCGAATCGGAGTAGTTTGAGCAAAAACTGTAAAATCAAACGGTTTTTAACGGTTTTTACAACCTTGTTTGTGACACTAGTTGATACGAGGAGTTTTCGTGACCGCGGTCCTGCTCATTGCACTGATCATCAAGCACAAGTGGAGCGGCCTGTCAGGGCACAGCATTATAACAAGTCCTTAACAAAGAATTGAGTGATTAGGAGAATGGAGAACCAAAGCATATTAGGCCCTGTTTGGTTAACCTACTTTTTCTCAGTTTTTAGTTTTAAGTAAGAAACTGTAAGAATTTGTTTTTTCGAGTAAAACCACAGCCTTTTACAACCCAATTTCTATCAGGATTTTGTATATAGAAATCAGTTTCTGAGAACCTGAGGGATCCAAACAAGATACAATAACATTTGACTTTTCAGATCATGCATCAGCAGGTTGTCAGGTTAACACAATCGAGAATTTGAGATGGGCTCGTGCAGGGCAGGACTCAGGACCATAAATCAGTGGCGAGTTTGATACTGTGACCAGCTATGTACCTTCTTAGAAAAAAGAAAAACGTATCCACCATCAAGGGGAGTCTTTTTAGGGGCAATTAAGATCATGCCATTGTAAAATTTGTAATGTTGATGTCTCAGTGATAGATAGATATCATTGACAATGACAAATAGTACTATTTTACACAACATGTGGCAAATTTTCCATTTTTTAACAGATTTAAAAGGCATCGTCAGCGACGTTTACCAGGCACCTCTCCTCTCGAGGGGTAATGGTACAACCCCACAGGTTTCAGGAGCCTACTATAAATCAATGACGTGAAACTGTTCAAGAACAGAAATGATCAAATGATCTACGTAATACATATTTTATTGGTTGACACCATTTCCCTTACAAATGCAACACAAAGAAATAGTAGTAGGGATTCATCAATTACAAACTTACTGAACAATTGAATAAGCCAACAAAAAATACATAAAAAGAACGGTCAAACAGGAAGCAAAATTACAATCATCAGCAACTGTAGCACATACAACATAAATCGAGACATATCAGCTATAAGCAGGTCCGCCAGCAAGCAAATGCTCAATAACAGCTACTACCTCCATTTTTTAGTATTATCACTGATTGAGAATATTAAAGAAAAGTAGTAATACACACGCAAAAAATCAAAACAACAATTGACAGTATATACTAGAATCGTTGTCAGTAGACCACTGGAATATTGAACTAAAATTCATGCAAGATCTCATCCATTCAATTTAGCTTTGCCTAAATAAAATAAAATAAAAACAAAACAAATATGAACATTATATTATGGTAAGTGTCCTTAGGTAAGGCTATAGTAATTCAGTATCTGCGCTAGTATATATGCAAGCAACAGCATCTAAAAGCACTTTGTCATATCCCATTTTTGCAGCAGAGATGCAGAATCATTAATTTATTCGATATCTTACATAAAAATGCATTAATAGCATACATAATTACAGCTCCTTTGTTCAATATTCCATATCCATGATGGTAAATTATAATAAACCAACTCAGACTCAGTTGAAGCATCATTCATCGACTAGTAACAAATGATAACAAACATAACCTTTGGAAAAAAAAGACTGGGCAAGACAAAACATTTTCTAGGCACTAGCAAAAAAATTGTCGGACAGCCACAATGCATATATGGAAGCTATAGTGCAGATCATACTGCATTCATCACTCATAAAGATCTGTATTCCTTGTATTTCTCAGTTATGAACCCTCAGGCTCCGTATATTACCTATCATTTTATAGATTTATCTAGTTTTGTTCATATGCAATGTGTGTGCTCAGTCTAGATTAGGCAGTGCATAGCAGCGTTTCTCCACATTTCAACAAAGAGAAGGAAATAATTCACACACCAACATCCTCAATTCGACAAAGTAATTTATAAAGCAATGATTCATAGCTCTACTACAACACAACACTACATATTCATTGTATGGTTCAGTTGGGTAAAGTCTCACTATGTATATTGATGCAACAAAATTCTATGATATTTTTTCTACTGGTAGGTAAGATAGTATAATGAAAGAGTAATCTAACAGGATCACTGAATTAATAACTCCATTTCATCATCCATTATATCAGAATCAGGTATGGAACGCTACAATAGAAAGAAAGCAAAAAAAAACAGTCCAATCTAAAAGGACCAAAAACTGTTAATATGCCAGGATATGAATTTTGATTTTGCAAGCTATCATTTCACAACTGTAGTTTCTGTATTGCAATGTTAGTGATGGCAAGGACAAAAAAAAAAAAGTAACACCTAGTGGTGACTGCATACTACAAAAGTGGCATATTATACCCCCAAGGTTCTCAGATGTATTTTGATTTTGCAACCTTTCATTTCACAACCGCCAATATGTTTATGTATTGGAATGCTAGTGATGGTGAGGACAAAAACAAAAAAAGGAAACATTCAGTGGTGGCTGAATACTACAAAGTGGCATATTATACCTCTTGCATCTTCAAGATACCATAACAACTCAATCACATGAACGTCCCTATATGTATATGAAACTGAATTAGCAGGAAGCAACAACACAAGACTGAAACTGGGTCCTCAGTACCATACAATCATTTCTGCAACTACAAACATGTACACGCTAGAAGTTCCTTGTCTTCTTGGATGCTTGTACCGGCTCAACGATCCTACCTTGTTGCTTGGGAAGGTAACCACCTGAAAAACACAAGCTCCCAGTGGGTAACCATCTGTAAGTCAACGGTGAACAGTCCTTGGCGTCACACTCAATCCGGTAATCCATTCAGGAACATACACTGGTCATTAAAGCTCAAATACGAAGCCTACTCTCGATTTTATAAAACAAAGTACAACTCACGAATAAATTTTCACGATACAACGAATCTGAATTTGAGTTCACTTTGAGGAGAAAGGCCAAGTTAATTGGTGGCGTGTTCTTACCGGGCCTGGTGACGAGGTTGATGCGGGAGCGCGGCGCGGCGAAAATCCAGCTATCTTCGTCGAGCGATCTGACCTCCTTCTGCAGCGCCTCCATGACCTCCGACTTTAGCTCTGCGCGCCCAACGAATCAGGCGATTAAGGCATCTAGGGTTTGCACGAGGGAGGTGAAGGTTATGTTCCTACCAGCCATAGCCTCGTCCTTTCGGTAGAGGGCTTCGATAGATTCGGCTACGTCCACAGCTTCGCCAGCGGAGACGGCGCCTCCGCTCGCCGCCGAGACCGTCGACCTCGCCGGGGAGCTCATTGGCGACAGACTGCTCGGAGATGGCCTTGCACCTTGCTCGAATGCAGTGGGGAAGGAAACCGCCAATGTGTCCCGGACTCCCGGGTGGTGCGACGACTAAACTAGGCCCACATTACTGGGCTGGCCTAGATGAGATTGGGCTCATCATCGGCCTACTTCGTGAAAAGGTTGTCTGAGTCTGAATTTCGTCCCTCCGGTCTAAAATCAGAGAGAACGCGTCCTGCATCTATCAAAAGTTTGATTTATGTTATTCGATGGTATTATTAGTGGTATTCGCTGACGTAGCATGTAGAGCGCCAGCGGACGTGGACGAAGGGGGTTGAGCCAGCAACGAGGCTCAGTGAGTTCTTGTATCCCCGTCTATCTTATTGGGTCGGCCAGGCGGGCACCTTGACAGACGTTGAGGTGGCCACATGACGTGCCCGGCTCAGCTCGCCCACGCCTCGCCAGGGCGTGCGGCCAACTTTCCTAGCCGTGTCCACCCTTGCTCCTCCCTCCTTGTCGTGGCTCTTATGGGAGACACCAGCAGCGACGTTCTACGGACAAGCTCATGGAGCCTCCGCTGCCATGTGCCTGATCGAGTTCTTGGATGGGGATGCCGTGCGTGTCATGCTGGCCTCCGAAAATAGGTTCATGAATGCCATTTTATTAGTTTGAATCTTGGCAAGAGGTACACGCATCTCTCTAGCAACATGTAAATATAAAGCTTGCTTAAGACCCATGGAGAAGAAGGAATTGAAGTCCATGAATTGATCGATGATGTTGGTTGTGCGTTCTTCACTCCCAGTCCGAGACGAGTTCTCCACATTGTTCTTCTTTTTATTGTTCCTGTCGTTAAATCAGAGCTTAATTCAATTACATAGTGTTCAGCACTATTCCACCACCTCTTCAACAAGACGGTGACCTCCAGCGACGTGGACAAGATCAACAAGCTGGTGATGCCCAAGCACGCCGTGAAGCACCCGACGGCGAGAGAAAGGGAGTGCTCCTCAGCTTCGAGGACGTCGGCGAAAAGGTCTAGCAGTTCCGATCGAATGGCAACCAGAGCTACGCGCTCACCAAGAAATGAAAGCCTCATCGCCAATGACATCGTCAGATTCTATCGATCCATCGTTGATGACAGCAACTCTTCATCGACTCCAAGCTGTGGCCGAACGACGCCGTGGTTAGGGTCATGATGCACCCCCCTCGTCCATGTCAGTCGACCCCTTATGTCACATTAATGAATACATTAATAATACCGCTTAGGACCTAAATCAAACTATTTTCAAGAAACCGTTCTATCTGGTTTTAGACTGGAGGAACACAAATCATATCTAAAATAGACTTTTTCCTATTATGAGCCCGGCAAGGAGACGAAGAAAGGGAAAGGAGGAAGTCCATTTTAGGTCCCTCAACTATTAGTCGAGCTTGATTTTGTCCCTCTGAACTAAAAGCAGATATTTTAAGTCCCTAGACTCTTGAAAGTGTTTGATTTTCGTCCCTCCGTGGTTTAGTGGGGGGTTTCATTTGACGTGGTGCACAAGTGTAAGTAGGACCCATTTATCAGAATGCCACACCAGCGTCTTATTCCTTTTCTCTGTACCAACGTCCGTATCTCCTTGCCATCCAAGGTCACGTCGGCTGTGAAAGAGAAGGAGAAAGGAGATGAGGACGCACGAATGGGAAAGGCAGTGGCGGTGAGGAGGCAGAGGCCTAGTGTTGCCTGGAGTGCAGCCACGCGCGTCCGCCCTGCCTCTCCTAGACGAACTCAAGCGAACGCAGGCCCACACCACGTTCTCGAGCTCCTCGACATTGATGAAACTATTGTCGTTGTGGTTGAAGATGGTTGTGCACCTCCTTCGGGTGTCATCTTCTTCGAATAACATTGCGTCATCCATGAACCCCACGGACGCGGCAGTAGGATCGACGGCAGTCGCTCATCACCGTGAGCACCACGTTCAACGGCAGTTGCGTGAACGACGGGGCAAGGCGTGGCTGGCAGCAGGGTAAGGAGCCTCGCCAAGGCCAAGCTCTCCTTCTAGGCCATCCTGATACATATCTCCGCCTCTCAAGGTTCACTGTCCTCTTCCTTCAATCTCGCTCCAGCAGCCATGAGTGGTTGCTGAGTGCCTCTCCTAAACATGGTGCCACTATGCAACAGGAAGAGGAGGAGGCCACCTGTACATGTCCATCACCTTCCTCTCCGATGGCTCTCATCTTGTCATCTTGAGTTCCTGCTCCAAGACATGACGCATAAGGAAGGTGTTTAACGAAATGTGTGTAAAACCACCATTATGACATATGACCGTTGCACATGTGAGCCACGTATTCCAAAGCCGCTCTGTAAACCATCTGAAGACTAAAAACAACCGATTTCAATAATTAAGAGACCTTAAATGTTCGATTTTAGCTTGAAGGAACGAAAATTAGTTAAGGGACCTAAAATAGACTTCTTCTACAGGAAAACATGGCCATTATGCTAGGCCGGCCCAGGTAATGCCAGCACAAAGGCCCGCTTGGGTCAACTGGATCCAATCAGTCTCCTCCTCTCTCTCTCCCACTCGATCGAGGCGAGCACACCAATCCCCGACCCAGCGCACGCGAAGGAGGCTACCTTGGCGGCGGCGGGGAGAAGAGGAGAGCACATCGAAGATGGTGCGGAAGGCGAAGGTTGAGTTCGACGAGCGCCCTCCGGATGACTTCGACCCGAAGAACCCGTACGGGGACCCAGTGGCGATGCTGGAGTACCGGGAGCACCTGGTGCGGGAGAAATGGATCCAGATCGAGACCGCCAAGATCATCCGCGAGCGCCTCCGCTGGTGCTACCGGATCGAGGGCGTTAACCACCACCAGAAGTGCCGCCACCTCGTCGACCAGTACCTAGAAGCCACCCGCGGCGTCGGATGGGGCAAGGACGCTCGCCCGCCTGAGTTCCACGGTCCGATTCGAGCATCTATTCCATTCGTTTATTTGCCCTATCCGAGTTTTTTATTTACTGATTGATGATACGCTTGTTCCTCTCTGATGTGCAGAGCCTAAGAAGGTGGTCGAGGCGGAGTAGAGGCGCTGCTGCTGTTCCTGGTCTGGAGAGGTGAGATCCGCTTCCTTTCTGCCTGCTAAAACCAAATGCATATGAATATGGAATAAAATGCTGATTATGATGTGCTATGATGCAAACAAAAGGTACCCCAAAGCCACTGATGATGTTGGAAGTATATAGCAGATTAGCAGACCCTCTATTAGTACATTTCTTGGACATTAGTAATAGAACAGAGATAACAGGAACTAAATAGAATGCTAAACTAGTATTAATGCGGGAAAAATTTGCAGCTGACTATTCCAGAATGTCCTCTCGATTAAGCCTTTTAATGGATTTTTCTCTTGTTAAACATGGTTCCTCTTGTCTTCAGATAATTATGAATGTTGCAGCAGTGTTCGCCTCTAGGTCTTTGCTGTTCGCTTATTAAGTATTCATACCTAGACCTAACATATGCTCACCACACCTGAGTCTTACTTTGGCTTCACTTCTGGGTCTGCCTTGACATGTCAAAGGCTTCTTTTGGACTCAACCTTATGTGACTTTATATGTGTTTGTTTATGTGAAATCAAGAACCTTGTATCTCGTATCATACATTCTTAGACTGTTTTGCAGTTGTGGTGACTATACGTACATCTATCATGTTGTTAAACTTGCATATCCAGATATCTGCACTGTTGATTGTAGTTGGTGTGGTACTCGATTTCTGTGGTAGATGCTATGCTATGGTACCTGTTTGAGGTTAATGATTCAATTTGTACAAAGATCATCAAAAGGTTGCAAAAACTGTTAATCAACACTTGACACTACTTGACTACGCGATGGTACATGGCTGAATAAACTTGACAGTACTTTTGAACAGTTGAAATAACGGGATCACATCTTTTGCCAATGAAGTGTGTGTTGTCCAGCTCTCAATTGTTTTTAGATCATCTTTGTATCTATTTATGCCATCTTTATGAGGTTCATAATATTGATTTGAATCATGTAAATGTATCGTGAGTATGGACACTGTCTTCCACCACTCGAGTTGCCTGTAATATTATCATGTTTTGGGAAGAAAGAAGATATAATTATCCATTGTTTGTGGTAAATTTGGTGTCTGTTTTGATAAAATATAATATGTTATATGCGGGAGATAATATTCGTGTAGTTGTGGAACTACCCAAAATAACTGCATAAATCGTTTCTTTTTGACAGTGCAGGTGAAATTTTTATTGCATCAAAAGAAGTACCATGGAACTGCTGCTTTTCTGAAGTTGCTCATAGACTCCCAATAATAATGTCCAAGAAACATTGTTGTACTTCTTGCTTACCCTTTTGTGAAATTGAGTAAATTGTTGCTTGAACTTGTATTTTGTTCTTCACTCTTAAGCATACTATATATACATAGGGTGTTTCCTGCAGGCATGAAATTATAATAACTAAAAAGGATACAGTTCCATACTGCAGCAATAACTAAAAAAGATGCAATCACATACTGCAGTGTGTCTTGAGATTGTAGTTTGATGACATGTTGTGAAAATTTCAACCAATATCTGTCCAAAGTCCAAACTTAACACTGAATCTGCCATTTTTATCCACTTGGAATGCTATAAGGCTTCTCTGACTTTGCCGATGCTGTTTTTATATGATGCAACAGAATTGAGTTTCCCATCGGAGAATGAAGAATGTGCCTTTTAAATAATTTGTATATAATATCAGCTTTATTTGTGCACGTTTAATCTGCTGTTAAACTGTCTGGCTGATAGGAGTTATTGATGCGATATCATGCGTCTAGTAGGATTATAATGCCTGTATTTGTGGGTCAAAATGTCCATTGTAGCCTGTAAAAGTCGACCATTTGTGTCCTACTAGATCTGTTGGCTGTTTCATTTTCTTCTGCTTTGATTATTCTTTCCAACTGTTGTGCTCAACACTAAGTTGTGCCCAATACTTGCTCTATTTTCAAAATTGTTATAATAGGACAAGAATTCTTGTCTAAAAATGAATTAGAGTAATTTGAGAACCGAGATAGCATCCAGATTCAGCTTTTCTAGTTCCCTACTCTTTGCTCGCGGTACATGGATTCAGGGGTTTTTGTAAACGCTGTGGTATAAGGTTTTCCGCAGATCAAACAGGAGGCACGACTAACTCGCCAAAAAAAAAAAAAAAGGAGGCACGACTAGTCTCCGACAGCAACAGTGCATTTGAAAAAGAAAATCATCTTCTTGCTGTAAGTGTGTTTACGTGCAGACATCTATATGCAAACTTAAATCGTTCGGTCATGATCATGGCCACGGAGCAGTTGACGGGCGATGCTGCTGCATGAAGTGAGGTTGAAACATTTGCAAAGACCTGTATACCTGTCGACTCAAATTCCTCTAGCGGCCGCAACTTACGGTTATGGCCGTCAAGGGCGTAGCTGAAGCTGAACGAAACACTAGATGCAGAATCTGCCCCCCGACGGAATCATTACTTCATTAGTTGCCAGGCTATACCGTATCCAGCTCACTTGCAAGCCGACAACCACACCATGCATGCCCGTTTGCTTTGATTTAAATTTAAACGTGAACCCTAGTCGATGGTGAGTTCATAGTAGGCACACCATGGGATTCTGAACAAGAACAGCCTGGTCTGAACGGAGAAAAGATTGAGATGTATACTGTTTACAGTCAACACCTAATCAACTTCATTCCAGGGCACCGATCCCCAAAAAAAAACCCTTAATTCCAGGGCATACATAACAGGAAATAAGCTAGTCCTGCATTGATTTCTGCTCAGTAATTAAGGCCCCTTGGAACAATGACAATGCACATTAAGGAAATACCATTATCAAAATTTAGAATAAAACAATACTCGAAAGAACAATAAATCACAAGCAGTGGAATCAATCTGCAGATAGATTTGACACTCAAAATTACCATGTACGAATCAGAACTCCACAAAAACAGCTCATGGGGAAAACAAAAACATATAATCCACGCGCTGGCACGAGACAGGATATTTTCCATATATTCCCAGAAGCAGATAAGCAAAATAGGCAGAAAAACAAGGCTCATAGCCTCAAACAAGTGGCAAATATCACTGAACTGAAACAGTTGCAGCAGACCGGACATCATGTTGATGCAAATAGATTTTTATACATTCTCAGCACCAAATGACTTCAACTTTACCCAGACTATCAATTTAGTACCTAAGTGCACATACACTGTAACAGAGCACAAATTGGAACCAGGCCCAGGCCTAACATTGAAAGGTCAGCAGGTGACAACATTATGTTAACAGGAAGGATAGATAATGCTACAGTCTAAAATCAATTTCACTAAATAAATCTATCACAAAATTCACAACCCACAATCCCAACACTACAGGAACTTGAGAATTACAGTTCGTGGTCCACACAAGGTCCACACAACCGAAAAGAAGGAAATAGGAACTCAAGGTACACTATTATTAGGTTGCAGACACACCTAGAAACTCGAAATAAATGGAAACATATAATACCATAGCAAGGA
This sequence comes from Oropetium thomaeum, assembly GCA_001182835.1. Classification (NCBI taxonomy): domain Eukaryota; kingdom Viridiplantae; phylum Streptophyta; class Magnoliopsida; order Poales; family Poaceae; genus Oropetium; species Oropetium thomaeum. The sequence goes on from LFJQ01000051.1 coordinate 1,116,396, forward strand.
GAACAGAATAGGATCGTGTAATATTATTTTCTAATATAGCTTATAAGCCTTTCCTAACTATTGGCTGTGCAAAAACATCAGTTTCTAAACTCCATTAACCGAACAAAAACATAGCAATAAAGCTTGTTCAGAGCAAATAAGATTCCGACAAAATTGGCATATTATATATTCACCACTATAAAGAGAGCAAAAGGGATGGCTTGTCGCTACACAACCTTTGACACTATATTGATTGGCCATGCTTCAACAAATATATCATTATCTTCTGATAACGGGCGCCAATACTTGTTTGGAAACAAATAAGGTGGCCAGGTGCCTTCTCATGTGTACAGCCAATTTAAATGAAACATACTCACATAAGTAGCACAGGGCATTCTTTTGTCGATATTCAACCTTGTGGGGATTGATATATCAACAGTGATGATGACAAACTTCTACTCCTACTTTGCATGTCACATTAGCCATCCGTTGCTTCAATCAATGAGGCAGCAAAATTAAGGGAACTGCATTACATACATGGAATGCATTCAAAGGCACCACACACCAGAAAGGAGTTAACGCCTGACATTTGATCAGGTTATGAGACTGCTGCATCTCTAGTTTCTTGGCTTAAAACTAACAAAACAATTTTCAAGTTCCAAGTTAGGCATGAAATGCAAGCAAACACAAGCTAGCAGCAGCATTCTACATGTAGCAGCGCGAAATACAGCACTACATTGCCATTCATCCATTGCCCAAAAACAAAAGTTACGCATACAGAGAGCACATTTTTTTTAGAATTCCGGTTTGAGTTCTCTCTGTCATTTGTTCTCATTCACTAAACTAGATGAGGCAGACTTACGAAAGGAAAGATACCTAAACAACTGGTATGGAAAGAGTTAGGAGAAAGGATCTACACCACAGGATCTCCAAGTACTGCGGGTTGAAATCCAATCCAATCACTCTAATTCCCCACCCAGAATCAGCCCGCTACCCCACATTTCCCAGAATTTTATTTCTCCACGACATGGTCGATCCCCTTCTCTTCCTCTTCCTGGCCAGCGTCATCCTTATGGACCATCTCCCAGAAAAAATCGGTGAGGACAGTTTCATAGCCTGGCATTTTGGCGTACCCCGGGAAGTAGTTGATGTCGATGACAAGGTAGCGGTCGCCTGCGCGGACGTCCCGGATCAGGTCGAAGTTGAAGAGCTGCAGGCCCAGAGCGCGGCGGAGGCCGCTCGCGATCTGGTTGACGAAGGCAGCGGGCGGCATGACGGCATCCTCCAGGCTCATGGCCTCGTAGTACTCCTCCGCGGTGCGCTCGGTGGGGAGGTTGGAGACCTGGGAGAAGGAGACGGAGCCCTCAGCGGAGGTGTCGTCCTCCGGGGAGACGTCGGGCAGGCTGCGGCGCTTGACGCAGGTGACGTGGCTGCCGACGACGTAGACCTTGAAGATGACGCCGCCATGATTCACGAACTCCTGAAGCACAAGCGGCGGGCGGAGCTTGCGGAGGCCCTCGCAGTGGTAAACGAGAGACATCTTATGCGACTTGGCGGTGCCGTCGGCGACGAGGGGCTTGGCGATGAGGGGGAATCGGAGAGCAGCGAGGCGGCCAGAGTCGGAGAGAGCATCGGCGTCGTAGACCACGTCCTGGCTGGGGATGCCGAAGGTATGTTGGTCGTCCAGGGGCGCGTGGTCGAGCTCGGAGACGACCTGGAGCATGGAGATGCGGTTGTGGAGGCGGTCGATGGCCCGGGGTGGGTCGATGACGGGGATGCCCGGATTGCGCGCGGCGAAGTCCTCGAGCTGGGCGCGCCAGTCGTCACCGTAGAGCTTGTGGATGACGAGGTGGAAGGGACCCTGCTCGGCCAGGGGCCGCGAGGCGTCGATGGGGACGAGGTCAATACCGCGTGCGGCGGCCTGCGAGACGAGCGAGGGCTGGATGAAGCTCTGCTGCTTCTTCGGAGCGAGCGCGTAGCCGATGGCGTAGCGGCGGCTGGCGGGATCGCCGGAGGAGGACTCGGCGGCGGCGGCGGCCATCGGGTCGAGAGAAATCGATGGCGACGGAAATGACTCTTGGAAATTTGGAATTAGGTGGTGAATAAAGCAAAGCAAAGGTGCGAGACGGTGTGATGCCTTGTTTTTATAGCGCTTTTCGCTTTCCGGTCCCTGTGAACCAGGTTCTCCGTGGACTCGGATCGCAGCGCTCTATAGCAAAACTTCCATTATTCAGTTATCAACCTAATGTATTTTGTGTTATAGCATATAGTTCGGTATATACAGTACTAGTAAGTTTCCTTTTTTTTCGCAAGGAGTACCAGTATGTTTCAATCCTAGCTTCGACATGATCTAATTCGAGTTTGGTATAATGTGTGTTTAATTATCACTTATCACATGAGTGTTAAAGTACCATACGATTTCAGTTAATCAATTACAACTCAGCTATCTCTCATGAACATCCTTTTCAATTCACAATCATATACAATTTTTTCGGGCGTGCCTCCATAGCATGCTCTATGCAATGTAAGAAAATACTCCTTCCATTCCTAAATTGTTATCATTAGGATTACAACTTTAATTTATATTTTTAAATTAAATTTATTATCCTAACAATAACAGAAGTATCTCTTAATTAGGGATGTGTCAAGCTCCAAAATCAATAAGTTAAAGAGAACCAGGAACTGTGATGTTTTTCTCAGGTTGCATATTCTGATTATACACGTCGTTATTGATAAAAGGTGTGTTTATTGTTTCATTTTTAATCTGATAAATACCAACATTTTATGTATGTGATCTAGTTGAACCTCTAACAAAAAATATGGATGAACATGTGTGGGCAGCATTGCACCATGGTCATTTAAATGGGAAGGTAAGAATGACTGACAATTTCGAAAGGGAGGGAGGAGGGTGGGCGGGCACCGACAACTACTATGTCCAAACTACTGATAGTACTAAAGTTGTTGATACAACCTCTCAATTTGTATCCATGCCTTGCCCTTAGAGGTTACAAACTTACAATAAACCATGGGTGGAGAATCCAAGTGGTGAGGAGTGGCTGGTGCTCAAGCTCCCATTACCCCCACCCTTTGAGTTTCTAGCTAGAACTACATGAAGAGGAGAGAGGAGGAAAAAAGAGAGTAGTAGGTTGGAGAAGGAAGTAAGCTTCTTGTTACCTCGTCACCACAATGCAATAGCATGACCTGCGATTGATTACGGGCTCTGTCGTTGGGTATGCATTTTGTAACTTGGCACAATACATCTTTGAACTTGTTTTACAAAATATAAATTGAATATTAAAAAATGGAGTCTAGCATCTCAACTATAACGTGAGGATCCCATGGTTAGGGTAAGTAGACAGTGCTACATGCAGAAAGTTTCATATGTAATTGTATGCAATGAAACATATTTTTATTATGAGATGAGAGAAGAAAGGGACGATAAAAAAAGTAGTTGTTCACTAAAATAAGCCTTTACGCGTTAGAATTATGTGACTTATGTGCTACCTTTAATCTCGTAATTGACTAAGACCCTGGTTGAGTTATAGCTATGGAATTTTAGCTGTGGGATGTGGCTGTGGAAAAAGCAGTTATGGACTCTGAGCTGTGGAGAAAGCTGAAAGTCGTTTGGTTGAAACAGCTGGGACTGTAGCTTTAAGAAGAAAATTTCTATAATGCACCTATATCTGTCGTCCTCAGTCGGAATTCAAGAGAAGAGAGCGAGAGAGTGCGGTATGTTTCGTATTTGATGGTCGTACGGGTAAAGAGTTCAATCGAGATTCGGCAAAAGCTATCCACTTACTTTCGGTCACAACCGCTATGAAGCGGGACTCCCTTTAGTTGACTTTTGGACTTTTAAAAAAAGCTACAGTTTCAAAAGTCACAACTAAATAGGGGTTAATAATGAGAAAAATCATCAGTTGTGTAACTAGGTAAGAAAGTGGCGAATATGCTACCGAGAGAACAAAGCGTCATGTCATATAATATGGTTGTACGATGAGGTTTTTTTACTGAATAATTAGACTGCGAAAAGCAAAAGGGGGAATTACTCATTTGACCCTGTTTTCAGGGCGCTTTGCACATTTGACCCCGTTTTCAGTTTTCGTGGATTTGACCCTACTTTTCAAAAACGAAGCTCCACCTTGACCCTGTTTTGTTATCTGAATGTAACGTTGTGAAATCAGGGGTAAAAAGACATTTGTGTCCTTGTTTATTTGACCCTGTTTTAAAGATGATATTGCTATTTTGACAATGTTTTGTTGTTTGAGAACCTGGACAGCTAAAAATAAGGATTCTGCTCGCCTCACCCGCCGCTCGCCTCCACGCGCTGCCTTTGCTCGCCCGCCGCCCACCTACACGTTTGCCTGCCCGCGTTGCCTCTGCCCGCCCGCCCGCGCGCTCGCTCGCCCGCGCGCGCCGACCGCGCTCCCGCGCGCTCGCCCGCTGCCCGCCTCCACACGCGCCGGACGCCCTACGCCCGTGCGCCAGATCTAGCCGCCAGCCGCCAATAGAGAAGGTAGAGGGTGAGAGAAATGAGGAAATGAGACAGGGGCCGGGTACTAGGGTGAGATAGGGGTATTTTAGACATTTAGCGACATGATTCATTTATTAAATAATTTTTTTAATTCTAAAAACTAACAGAAGAAAACGGCACAACAGAGTAGGGTCAGACGAGAGCTTCGTTTTTTAAAAATAGGATCAAATCGGCGAAAACTGAAAAACGATATCAAATACACAAAGCGTTATGAAAACAGGACCAAATGAGCAATTCACCGAAACAAAAATGAGATTGATCAGTCGAGTCCACTTGGGTCTGCAGCACAAGTGGAGTGGTTTGGATCAGCACCCGGTTGGTTCGGTGTCGTCTATTACGAGCACTAGGTGTATTGGGCGTGGTCCACCTGAGCTTTTTCGTGGTGACGGATCAGGTGAGCGAGTGAGGTCCGTTGCGGCGGCTGCGAGCCGCGTGACGCGCCCGTCTCGTGCAGCACACGTGGCATCTCCCTCAGAGCAGCGTCGCGCTTGCCACCTGATGCTACGCGCGGCGGAACAGACGGCTCAGGACGGCACCCAAGGGTTCCCCTCGACGCTCGTGCATACAGCGATCCAGATGGAAGTGGATAGGGACGGGTGCTACAGCCAGCACGTGCTGCACGGTATGGGTGGCCCTACCAGCCATGGGCCATGGAATCTTGCCTTGATCGTCACTCACGGGCCACGGAATCTACGTTGATAGAGAGGAGGGAAAATGAAAAAAGAAAGAAAAAGATATTTTTTTAATAACACAGACACACTCTATTCTAGAGCGATTAACGAAATGAAATCGGTAGTTTTTAAGATTTTCGAAGCCATCATAGTAGCCTCATTATTAATAAAGACATCGCCTATCACTAAAATAATATTAACTGTAAATACAACACGTGTATCAATTTTAGCATTTGAATCCGAATAAATTGATTTTATCAAAAAAAACCTAATCATCTAAGTTAAGATCAGTCTGTAAAAAGAAAAGAATAAGTAACACGGCAAAATAATTATATTCTAGCTTCGAAAGACATAATCTGGTAAGAGCACAGCCACGAACGACTTAACAGAAAAAGGCAGAACGTACTCATCTATTTATAATTATTGACACCGATTACTTTTAACATAATTTTATTTATAATATTGTATTCATACACTTCTTTTGATCTACCATTCTTTATAATTGCTTTGATTAAATTCCTAACCAAAACTAGGTCTTTTTTGCGGGGTTTTTTCTCTGAATTTTATGTTTTTGTGAAGCTAAACTTATTTATGTGAAATTTCTAAGTGATTTATGTAAAAATTCTGCGATCCAAAGAAGCCCTATTATTTACCATTCCTTTGTTTCATTTTTATTCGCATTGATACGATACGATGGGAACACGAAGACATTAATACATGAGTACACGGATACGTAATATGCCGACAGTAAACATTTTCTCCGGTGGTGGTAGTGGTATAAATCTTGATGTGAGCATGGAGTACGGCAGTAGCGGTCCCAGCCCAAGACATAGAGTTGGGCCACAACGTTGAGGAAACCCATAAAATACCGCGGGTCATTAAAATCTGAACTGATTTTAGCCTTAAAATTGGGCCAAAGACTCGGGCCACGGCCTATGTGGCCCGAACATTAGGTCCGCCACTGGAGTACGGTAGGCCTGCTAATAGGGCGGGTCGAAACGGGTTCAGCAGGTTGGGTTTTCTTTTGGGAACTTAGGAACGGGTTGAAATGGGTGTTAATATAAAATGAGTTGAGTTGGGTTGGAATGGGTTAGGGTGGATTATTGTTATGTGAGTTAAATGGATCTAATTATTATATGTTTAAACCATGAATTTTTATTTATGTATTAAATTTTGCTTTATAACTTTTAAAGATATGTATATTAATCTAAAACATAATAATTTACACGAAGTAGTATATTGCTTCACTGTGTCACCTCAAAAAAATTCAGTCAGTTTTATTAAAATTATAAGTTGTGAACGTGAGGTTTTAGTTTTTAAGATCCGACTTTCAACGTGAGACCTACAAGTTGATTTAGTCATCATATTTTGCACGAAGTAACATACTGCTTTATTGTGTCACTCAAAAGAATTCAATCAATTTTGTTAAAATTTTAAAGTGTGAACGCAAGGTTTTAGTTTTTAGAGTCCGACTTTTGACGTATGACCCACATATTGATTTAGCCATGATAATTTGCATGAAATACCATATTGTTTAATGTATCAGCTCAAAAATTTCAGTTAATTTCATCAAATTTTAAGGTGTGAACTTGAGATTTTAGTTTAGAATCCAACATGGGACCCACTTAGTGATCTAGGCATGATAATTTGCATAAAACAACATACTGTTTTCCTGGGTCACCTCAAAAAAAATTGAGTCACATTCATTAAAATTTTAAAGTGTAAACACGAGGTTTTAATTTTAAGGTCTAGTTTTTAACATGAAACCAATCTAGTCAGGACAATTTATATTTATTTGTTATGGGTTCAACCTGTTTGGTAAGTTGGTTTGGACACAATTGAATAAATCGGTTGGAGTAGGATGAGTTTTGATATTGATGGAGTGAGCTGGTTTAGATTGAAATAAAAAAATAAATTGTATGAAACGGGTTGGTTAGAGGTGGGTTTCAACCCATTAGCAGGGGCATGTATAAGGCGCTCCCAGTGTACATCTCAAAGTTAGAAGAGCTATGTCAAACTAGCCATGAAGATGGACCGCGATGTATATCTTATCTAAGCGCAATGAAATAAGAAAGATAATACAGCTCGGCCCACTGATAATAATTTTATCTACCAATTGGTGCATGAACCGGCCCGCCTCATAGGCCTCGCACGGGATCCAATCACACGCTGATCGCTGAATCCCGTTGGCTTCACTAATTTCTTTGCTCGATCAAGCATCAACCGCGAGGTTTAGGATGGGCTTCATGCCAATCGATGGAATTAAGAAAGAAGCACATTGCTCAACGAAGCCATTATCAAGATGTGTTTTGTATAGATTTTCTACCAAATAGCTTTCGAAAAAAAAAAGTTTCTAAAAACCCAGCGTCTCTTAAAATATTTCTATTATAAAAATATTTTAGAAGCAAATTCTCTTACAAACTCTAATATAAAGATAGATAACTCCTAATACAAATTAGACAAGTACTTTTTGAGTGGAGGTATAGAAACACTTCCTTTAACATTGTTTGCTAATTTTTTTAGAGAAGTTGCAGCAGAATCAGTATTTAAAATCTATAATAAATTGACCCTCACTTCGAGTATCGAAAAAAAAAAAGAAAAAAGGAACGTTAGGCAGAGTACATTTAAGCTGAGTAATCAGTGGGGTACCGCAGAACTACTAGCACGCTGCTCATGGGGCTGCTAGATTTCAATGAACCGAAAGCTTACCTACTCTTCAGTTCCTCACCGTAATCCTGAAGCCTCGAACCCATTCGTCCCTAAAGCACCGTCAAGACTTCAGTTGATTATTGATTGGAGAGAAGTAAATCCGGAAGAACAAAAGAACAGTAGGTTTGGTGTGCCATGAAACTTATGGCATGATCAGTAGAACTAATACGGTTACACAAATGCCTGACTTATGGCATCGTCGTCAGTACACCACTAAATCTAAGATGTTATTGATCGCTTATTAGTATACAGAGAGGCTCACTCTATAAGAAATAATTATTGACGATCCCCTCCCGGTGGGCTCGCTGCAGAGGATCATCAGCACGAACGAGATCGACCGTCTCACGATGCATCTCTTCCCGTTCAACATCCCCTGGAATGCGTCGCAGCAGCATCGGTAGAGCCCGTCGACGCCGCCAACTTATTCCGGGCCGGATCCATCCGTCGGTCGGCGGTGGCGTTCACGAGCAGTCGGATCGGTCCGGCTATGTTCCTTCCCTACAGCTGTACATAGAGTTACACACCAACGGCTGAGCAGAGGCAGAGGCAGAGGCAGAGCAGGCAAGCACCGCCGGCTCGTGGAGCTCAGCACGCGGGAACCAGAGCCGGGGAGCCACGCGCAGATGAGTCTTTCTTTAGATCTGCCGGATCCGAGACCTCCTCGTCGTCATCATCGTCCTCGGCGTCCCACAGGAAGCTCGCGTACGATCCGAGCACGTAGCTGCACGACGACAGCAGGCATACCGATGAGCCAAACGAATCGAATCATCGAATCGACCGACGAACAGTACGTTACGTGGCGGTTCCGGCGGAGGCGTACCAGTCGTCGGGCGCGGCCTGCACGGCGCGCTCCAAGTACCCCGCGGCGCGGTCCTTCTCCTGGCGCGCCTCCCAGATGACGCGGCCGTAGAGGCTGAGCAGGTCGGCGTCGGCGGGGGCCGCGAGCAGCGCGCGCGCGTAGCAGGCCTCGGCGCCCGCCAGGTCGCGCTCCACGTCGTGCAGGTACGTGCCGTAGTTGCGCAACAGCAGCGGGTTCTCCGGGTCGACGCGGAGCACGCGGCGGTAGTACTCGCCCATGCCGCACCCGCTGCTGCCGCTGCCGCTCCCGTCGCCGCCGCCTCCCCTGCCGCAGGACCCGCCGCCGCCGCCGCCGTTCCTGCCGCCGCCGGCGCCGTCGAGGAGGAGTTCCGCGGGAGACTCGGTGTCGTTGCGACGGCCTTTCTCCTCGTCGTGATCGGCGGTCTCGAGGACGGGCGGGATGGGCGAGTGGCGTAGGACCACGGCGGAGGTGGCGATGTCGGACCTGGCGCGGCGGAGCGGGGGAAGGGTGCTGGCGCGGGGCGACGCCAAGGCGGTGGAGAACGGGCAGTGGTTGGGGCAGGCGAACCTGGCTGTTCGGGCGCGGGGGCTGAGGGAGAGGGAGCGTGTCAGGGTGGAAGCGGCTGCTTCCATGGTCGGTCGGTCGGAGAAGATCGAGGTGCCCTGCCTGGGCGGAAGCCGGCGACGGAGGGATGGCAGGCAGCCTGGTTGGTTTCCTCCTCTTTCTCCCTGGGAAGCGTTGCTTCTCTTTTTATTTATAGGGGGGGGGGCGGAAGCAGAGTAGGCGTGGGTTGACGGCGAGATTGACGGCGTGGGCGACTGAGGAGAGCATGTGGGGGCGGCCACGGTCCGAAGAAACGAGAGGCGGAGCACGGGAAGCGGGCGGCGGACGCGTGTTGGGCCCGCCGTGAAGTCAGTCGCCCGCCCGCCCGCCCGCCCGCACCGTGAAGGCAGGCAGGTTGCTGGTATTGGGCTGGGCCGCCGCTGGTTTCCCGTGCCCAAAGTCGCAATTGCCCTTCCAACTCGGAGGAAACCGACGGACGGAATCGTCGTGTCTGAAGCGGCACGCCGACTGAGATAGTGAGTCCCGTGCACCACAGCGGGCGTGTACACTGTACACGCCCAGGGTTGCTACAACAACTAGTTCAAGTATTTGCGCACACAGTACGTCACGCCGAGCGCTCTGCAGGTCCGGTCCGGCCGTGGAATATTTTACTCCATCATGTGCAGCAAGAATGGAACAAGAAGCGTGGGGCCAAAACGGGTCCGTGGACCGGGGAGGCGCGGGCGGACGGACGGCCCTGAACGCTCGAGATTGCGGCGCGGCCGTACCTACTCACTACTCACCCGTCATGAAATAATAATAAACAGTACAGTTTCCATCATCGCAACCTTCCAAATTAGTGTAAACCTGGATCAACGCCATTGGCAGCAGAGCAATGGCGATAACGCCGTTCGTGGATCCCTGTTCATGTACTTATACGGAGCCCGTCGGTGTCGCTGTGGATCGAGACGTCTGATGGATGCATATAGTTGGAACGTCGTCGGCGCGTACAAGTGACAGCACCCACCCACCCGGTCGATGGCTGCTGATTAGTCGCCGGCCGGCTCCACATAGATCATCAGTAGCGTATTAGCGTGACGAGTTGTTTGGAGAGTACCACTGCACTCTCTGCACTGCACCCAAAGAAAAAATCTGAGTCCTACTCGAGCATGAACCGGAGCCGCACTGCAGGACCGGAGCCCCAGAGGCCCACAGACAGCGTGCGTTACAGCTGTGCCAAGGCTTTTGTTTACTCCGGAAAGACGCATGCAGGACACGTACGTAGGCTACGTGTCCTGCTGCTCCATGGATCTCTGATCGCCCTTTTGGTCCGAGGCTGTCAGATTAGCGGTGGACCTCTATCCGTTCCGTTCTCATCGAGAGTGAACCGTACCAGCCGGGCGGGCCCATTACCGCAGGCAACGTCCGCAGCTGGCATTATCTCATCTTATCCTTTCATCAGCAGAATCCTAATCTGATCTGTGATGGTGTCGCGTGCGCAAGGCGGCAGAAAACCCGCATGTCTTCTGTCGTCGCTCGCATGCCGCTCCAGAGTTTATCTCATCCCCTCCGGCTTGGTGGTGGTGGGCCAGCACTCTTTGTTTTCTCTCTAATATACTACTTAATTATGTTTCTTTACTATGTTTCGATTCGAAGCTTAGTTTCAACGACCTTCAACTTTTAAAAGATTCAAATTTAGTTTCTAAGTTTTAACTAAGAGGGTTTACTTTGGTTTGACGTCATGGCACGTCAGAGCAGGGCACACCGCATAATCTTCCATACAGAGTTCTAAATTTTAAATCGATTTTGCTCTCAACGTAACTCTGTTTTTTAAAAAAAAAAATTGTTGGAACCATAGTGTTTACTAGAAATACAACACAACAAGATTTTTATAACATTTGAACATAATTTGAACATATTTTATATTTCTGACATTTTATACACCGTTTCATATTTAACAAAATTGACTCCTAAATTAATCCAACTGTTGCAGGGGTCACTTTGTTAATGCAATAGAAACGTTTGGAAGCATCATAGTTTTAATTCTTAAAATAAAATTCAAAAAATTTCAAATAAATGTTCAGGTGGGATATATAAATAATTTTGATTGATTCTTGAAATGGTCTAAACGTTAGGAAAAGACATCAAAAACTTATATACGTAAAGGACCATTTTTCATTGCAACAATTAATTCTAAGAAACGTCCACGATTGAAATGAATTGAAAAATACCGCTACTGTGAGAGACAAAATTGGTTTAAAATTCAGAATCCACTAATTATTAGTGTCACTTATGCTCAGCCCAGGCAGCCAATCAGCAATCAATTTCGAGTGTCTGGAGTCAAGATCGCTATCTCGCCCAGGCGGCCAATGGCTAGGGAACAACCAAACAGACAGACGCATGGTAGATCGGCCTGGCGGCCTGAAACGATTAATTCCTCTATCGACCGCGCTGATGATGGAGTACTACTGTAAATCCGGGGGCGCCGAAGCCAGCCGGCCCGGAATTGGTAGTAGTCCACCGCTCGTCTCATGTGTATAACAATTTGGTTTCTCGTAGCGTGTAGCGCGTTACTTACTGTCTGTGTGTGTGGTCGAAAACTCTCGGTGTCCCTTCCGATCGTCTGGACAGCTAGTACGTCGCACCTGACCTGCACCAACTGCGCGTACGTGTCCGGAAAACGTCCGACCAAAAAGAGCGCGGGTGTGTGAATATGAAATTTATCACGATTGATAATTTTGTTAGTAAATTTAATGACGCAGATAATAAATCAAGCCGGTGTTTGATAACAGCACCAACGCGGCCACGTAGCTTCATTCTCTGTTTTACTACTCCTGTGACCATCTTTGATAGTCATATTTAGGACCTATTTAGCACAGCTCTACTCTAAAACTCCAAGAAAGAGTTGGGTCCAACCAGCCAAACATCCCAACTCTAAAACTTCATGTAGCAGCAACTACACCTAGAACTGGTGAAGCTGTAGTTCATTTTATTGGAGTACCTCTTCAAGGGTGGTGGAGTTATATCTTCTCGTGGAGTTGAGAGTTAATTATCCACCATTGCTATTGCTTATAAAAAAGGTTCATTTTTTATTTTTTTTCCATCCCCGCTGCCATCCTCGGACGAGTCTACCGACGTGCCGGCACTGATCCGTCGGCGATGCTGCAGCTGACAGGAGTGCTTCTGTTGCCCCCCAAACCTGGACGGCAGCAATGGCGGAGTCCACCCGGAGTCCGCCCGCACTCCGGGCGGCCGTGCCTCAGCCCTCCCGATGACTTCTCCGACGTCGACGCTGGCAACTTCGCTGCGGCCCACTCCACCCTATGCCGTGAAGTGCGAAGCCACTGTGGACTCGCCGCACCCGAGCACGAACCATGCCGTGGTAACCTTGGGGCAGCTTGACTTCATGTGCTACTGCACGTTCACAGAGAAAGAGAAGAGAGGGGGCTTCACGTGGAACTAGGTGGGCGGATCCAGGTGCTCGCTCGACCCGTACGCACCAAACATGTGCGACCAGGAGTACACCATCGGCATCAAGTTCCAAAAGCACCCAGTTACAAAGAGATAAGATCTATCAGAGTATCTCGCTATATAGTAGAAAAAAGAGGTTTGGGCAAGTCCGGTTAATTTTGTTTTGAAGTATCGAGTAATAGTATGTACCGAAATAAAATCAAATTGAACTTGCCGTATTTTGGAAATGAGCTATTTGTTAGCTCTATCTTGTTGCTTACGATTTTGCTCAAGCTTTGTTGTGGTATGGTCCAGGCGGCGCATGTGTAAAAAATAATAATAATTCAATTTCTTTTGAATGGGAGAAACTTTTTTTTTATTATCAGATGAGAAAAATGTTAAATTATCATCATCTCATACTAATCAAGGGCAGCCAAGTCTTTTAACCCTCAAAGTCAACCTTTTTAGAGCTGGACACCTTGGTCTAGCCAAACATTTTAAAAAACAGCTCTAACTCCACTATAGAGCGGCTCTGCTTAGATTTTTAGAGTAGAGCTGCTCTATGATGGATCAGAGCCATATCAAACAGGCTCTTAGTTTGGACACAAAAACCAAAAACAATTGTATAGCCACGATGATGTCTCTTTTTTTCTTTCAACCATGTTTACTAGTGGTTCATTGTTATATTCATTCCTTACCCAAATCAATAATTACTTGTTGCATTAACTACGAGGTAGTCCAATTATACACGAAGATCAATTATGGACATTTATATTTTTATAATATGTAGATTAAAAGTGGACGAAGGGAGTATTACCCAAATATAATATGCACACTCTATTCTTCCTTCTTTTGTTTGAATTGGACCGTGCCCACTACAACCTTAAAAAAAACATTGTTATCGTTAAAATAGTAAGTTTAGTTCAAATTTACATTATTTATTTATTCACGCATTTAAACGATAAATCATCCATGCGGACATGTTATCTTCTACCTTGAGATCATCATGTTTATTTACCACGAAACCTTTGTCTAATATTTTACCGACATGTTCAAATATTCACAATACACTGAAAAGTTTTGGATCCAAAAAACCCCGCAAGTTTTTTTCAAAAACTGAGCCAAATAATAAGGGACCTCCTACGCATTCGGCCTACACTGTGCTACTCCGACTTTGTGGGCATGTCACCTCCATATCCGTCCCTTTTCCCTTCCAACCACCGCTACACCGCCCGCCGCCGATCTGGCCTACCACCATTTTTCTATGTCCGAAGGAGGAAGATCAGAGTTTGGGGTACAAACCAACATGACTAAGGGATTCTACGAGTTGACGCCGATGCTCGCCGCCGCGCTCGAGCTGGTGACGAGGAAGACGAGCAGCCACCGTAGGATGCAGGCTTCACACGACTCATAAAGCATGCTACATCGAAGCTCGGCGTAGCGCGTCCTACATATCGGAATGCGAATAATACAATCTGAAAAAATAAGGGAAACATAACTAGGGAGCCAGGCTAAAGCCCAGAAGAGTACTTGGATCCAGCAAACCCAGCCCAAGGCGTTTCTACCAAATAAATCGCCTGATCGGCGGCGAGGTTTGCTGCTGATCACCAAGTAACCGGCCTGTCCTAAACCCGGCACTACCGGCAGCACAGCACCAGTCCCACCGCTGCCCTGTCGCCACGGTTCGCCGCTGGGAGAAGCAGCCAAATACCAATATTATGCTGTATCATCAACACCACTGTCCCTAGAACCTTTTCAGGGAAGGCAGATATTAATTCAAATACTGTATAGAAACATCCATGCAAAGAATATACAAAACCTAAGAGAATTGACACAATCGGCACCGACGCCTAGAGCATGCAGGTAACTTTGATATTCAGTTTGGCTCTCTTGATCATTTCACACATTTCAACCATGTCAGAGCTCAACAAAGAACACTGGCAGTTCAACCAGACAGAAGTACTAGGGAATACATTTTATTCACCATTATATATATGACTTGTTATTGTCAAACAGGCAGACTAAGGCAAGGCCAGATGAAGGCAAAATACAACAGTGACACTACTGAAAGGTATCAATCCAATATTAATTTACAACAGTGGTACATGTAGGGCAGAACGCAGAACTATGATTTTTGAAACAGATTAGTGACTGGGCGAACTTGTCCTGATGTTCCATCTGTCCTATAAGTTCAAAATGAGTATCACTTTCGGTCACGCCTGATGCCTGCAAATACAGATCCTAAACACCAAAAAATCAATCAGCATCTACATCCATGCGTCACAGTATATGGTCTCAGATGAATGCTTCAGAATGATAAGAAGGTAAGCCTCTTTTCATTCTCAGTCACTGACTCATGAAGGCACTTCAAGCGTCTACTGAACTTTCTTTGATCTTGGAACAGAAGAAACCAGTTCTTTACTGGATGATCTAATGATGAAAAGCACTGTCTCGACAAGCATGCCACCAACCAGTCCTAAGATACCTCCAGCAGCATTCTGAACAAGCACAACCAGGACTTATCTAGTGAGGTTCAGTCATAGGTGGATTTAGACAGAAACATTAGATTGCTGTACCCAAATCAAGAAGCACAATATGGGATAATATGCCACAAAGCATGGGATGCAGTAATCTTATGGGCTTACCAGGACGGGGCTATTGCTGAACAGAGCTCTGAACGCAGCAAATCCAACCAAGTAACCCGTGAACATCACAACCACGACATGCAGGCCTGAAATAGGAGAAATTCAATGAAATGGGGACATGCAATCCAAACTACCCTAGTAGCCTAGGCGCAAATGCAAACAATATACTGGTACACTATGAGGATAAGGGTGCTTTTAACATTAAGAAAAAAGAAACAATAGTTGATAGAGAAACAAATTTAATTCCATTTTTATGCGCTAAAAGTTACAAAGATCAGTCCATAGAGAAACAAATGTATGATGCCAACAAATTCATCGAATATAATCCAAAAAGCATACATTGCAGACACAGTACAATTTTGGGTGATTGACTGCTCCAGCGGTCACTTGTATGCAAGATTTCATAAAAGCAGTCTCATACAAATACAAATTATTAAGAGCTAGTACTAACTTGCCTTCTTTTTCAAATGTTCAAAAACCCTTTGCCGTTGGTTTGATTAATTTCCCACATGAAAAGTAGCTTACATGTTTCACCTCGGCTTATCGAAATTTAAAGGTTGCTGAATCTGAATGACACATCTTAAATAACGATAATGCTTATATGAGACATTAGTCTAGATTATTGTATTGAACCCTAAGATCACATCCTTTGAGCTCGGTAATAATAAAAGCTCTAATTCTGAGGAGTAATCATCTTATTCCTAGGTTCGAACAACTCAGTGTAAATGTGCAATATGAGGATGACTGAGCAAAGAAGGAGTAGGGCAGTTGTTGCTTACCGAATCCGATCTGATCCTTGTAAGAGGAGAAGGGCTCGGGGCCGTCGTCCTTACTGGGCGGCGCGACGTCCTTGACGAGCTCCGCGTACTCCTTCCTCTCCTGCAACTCCCGGAGCTTCTCAAGCCTCGCCTTCAGCTCAGCGCTCTGCAACAACAACGCCAGCCAAACCAAACCGAGTCGGGATCAGAAACCCACGCGTAGTGCAGCAATCGGGGACACCACCACGAAAGGGGAAAATAGAAACTGGAAAACCTTTTCGCGGGGTTTGGGGCTGGCAAGCACGAATTCGGTTCCCTGGAGGAGGAGGCGGAGCGGCGGGCGCGCGTCGGGCGAGGCGGCGCACCAGATGTTGCGGAGCGAGCGGTAGGGGACGGCGGGCTCCGAGGTGAGGGCGGACGCGAGGCCCCTGAGGTCGGCGGTGAGGTATTCAGATGCGGCGGCGGAGGAGAGGAAGGAGCGGATGGGATCGGTCGCAGCGAGGACGAGGCCCGGCGCGGTGGCGGTCGTCGGCGTCGTGGCCGCCATGGCTGCTGCTGGTTGTGTTGGTTTGAGTTTGGGCTCGATTTGTGGACAAAGTTGTAGCCGGAGTTGTTGCGGCCCATGCTGAATGTGGAGAGTTAGTAGTTTTAAGGCCTTTTAGGCCCAGCGGCATTGGAGACATTGTTTCAATTGACATGCAGTACGGTTTCGAAAATGAAACCGTAAAACAAAAAAACAATTGGCAATTTGACGTGCAGTAGAGAGGAGAGAACATTAGGCAGGCAGGCTGCGAAGACGTGGCATCCAGAGAGAGGACATCAGCAGCACTTGATCAGTGTGCGTGCAATGAAGGGGGGAAGCTAGGAGGACAAAGGGAGGTACGACACAGATCAAAAGCTCTTGCAATGAGCGATCAACAGGTGAGGAGAAGATGGATAGAGAGGAGGTTTGAGTGTTGCTTTCGATAATTTATGTGATTGGTACGTTTTTGATAGCTTGCCACAAGCAGCAGGTATGAGTACTAGCTTATTAGCAATGGACTTTAATTATGGACAGCAGCAGCGCATGGCATACAGGTACCTCTCGGCTCTAATCCATCCATCTGTCGAATTTATTTTTTGTCGTATTGATCACTGCTGATGAACCCACATCCGTCCAGCAGCCACTGAAGAACTACTCATTTAGCGTGCAGTTCTCGTATTCATAGTGCTATTAGTATTAGTAGTGGCGAAGTAGGGTTTTGGTGAGAGTGCGAAAGAAAGCTAAACACCACGAGATGTCGTACAACAAGGCCAGGGCACGTCTCCATCTCTCATCGGTATTAGGTCGACGAGAGAGCGGGAGAAAATGATCGATGAAACATCAGGTCAGATAGATCAGCAAGACTTTAATTTGACTCTTCACACACCCTAGAAATATCCACAATCGGCTAGACCGGCCGTCAACTTCTGTTTTAACGAAGTTTTAATGTTTTCTGCACATATCTAACACACAAAGCAGTGGTGTTTTAAAAACATGAAGGAGACAATTAGTTACGTACCATAAGAGAGGAGGTTTGTTACGGTGCTCGGATTAACGACAGCCGTTCATTTTATCAGATCTAACGATTATGAATATAGAGATAACTACTAAAAAAATACTTCAAGTTGTGTACTGATATCAAAATTAGTGGGTCTAATATTAATTTTTTAATATCAACAGTTAAGATTAATTCAAAAGAAGAGATACCTTTCAAGCATCATAACAAAACTCATAAGAGATTATCGACTTTGAAAACTACCATAAAGAAAAAGTCACAACTGGGGGTGTACAACAAAAAATTCAAGGTTATTTTGAATACTACCATTCGGCCAAGGTTTGATGGGCAAAGACCATGTTTCTGTTTTTCCCCCTCATAACACATTGACAATTAACACGATTTCACCCTTAAGCTTTGGTCAGGACATGGCCTTGTTTGACAGAAATTACAAAATTGATTATGCAAATTAATTGTAGCCTATAAATGATTATATGTGTCAAACACCTAAAACTCATAATTGATTATTGTCACATATATCCATAAGCTGTTTTTAAATTTATACTAGTATAAACTGTTCGGGATAAGCTAAAAATAATAGCTTTTTTATAGCTTATGGATACACATTACTATATAATCTATTCCATAAGTTGTTTTGTCAAACACTTGCAAACATAAAAAAATAGATTATGCACATAATCTGTTATAAATGGTTAAACTATTTTTTTGAATAATTAACTATAAATAATTTTATAATCCCTATGAAACAGGTTTTAGTTATTTTTAATGAAACTTTTCAGTAGGAGGGCGACCCTTCTTCCTACTATACAGTATTTATTTTCTTTTCTTCGAAGAAAAAGGAACCGAGCGAATAAATGTCAGCCCTGCAGATCCCAGCTGGAATCGGATTGAGGGCACGCATGATTTGACTTAGCCGCACGCGTAAAGAATCATAAACTTGGTGGTCTGCGTGCTACTGTAGGGGCATGTATAGTTGGGCAGCGAGAGTTGGGCTTGGGCATTTATAAGCTCCACGGCGTGACGCCGGTAGCCACTGACATAGTAATGCTTTCTTCGTCCTAATTTATTTATAGTTTTAGATTTAATATAAGAATTAAAATTATATTCTTTTCATCCTATAATTTTTTTTAGTGTGTATAATGTACGTCTTTAAAATTCGAATGAAGAAAAAAAAAACACAGAGATGCAAAGGGACAACGTACTAGCTACTACCCGCAAAAAAAAAAAAAGAAGCCACGTTTCGCTCCCAATTACCATGACCAGTAGTTACAAGAGCACACATACAGTCCAGTACAGTGACTCGTACTAGATGGATTTCAGAACCTGCGATTATGATGACGAAAGAAGTGAGTTCGATCATCGATCAGCAGAATCCTCATCATCGAACGTAGTAGTTGTCACAGCCGCATACTACATCTAAAGATAATATCGTGCAAAGAATATATTCATTTAATTTTATTGGCCGCGCGCAGCAGGAAGTTTTTCGTCGACGTGCGTGACTATCAACGTTCCACGTAGTAGTAAACTATAGTAGTATTACTAGTACCACAAGTTACTAATAAACATAAAGAAAGTGAGTCAACCATCGTGCTTGATCACACGTACTTATTTTCTCGTTTTGAAATTGTTATTCTCATTGACTTTGTCTATAAATTTTGACCATCGTTTCATTAAAAATTTTGTTTAAATGTGCAAAATTAAAACTTTTAATATTTCATTTTAGTAGCAAAATATATAGATTAAGATGAACAAAGTGCACCCATCACATCACACCAGTGCTCGCGATCGAGACGAGAGAATAAGTAAGATGGGAAATGCAACCGAGAGCATCCCTATTAGTAAAACCGTTTGTTCAACGATAAAAAATGCTCTGGCATTTCTAGTTCTCCCGTCACTTTCTTGGAGTAGTACCGAGAGTAGGTCTTAGTGCCTGCTTCAACGAACGGCTCAAGAAGATGCAGTTTGTACCTCGATTCAGGTCACTGGTTCATCAATCTTCTTAGTAGGAATTTGTCTCTATAATCTTGATCAGTTGTATATCTTCCATCCAACCTTATATACGAGCAAGGGAGGAACTACATTTTCGTGTGATGGATAAACAATTAAACATGGAAGGATTTCGTATCCGCTGGCTCAACAAGATGCACCACCGCGTTGTATAAATACTACTGTAGTATACTGGTAGTAGTACATACGTGTGGTGTGCGAACCGGAGGCACGTGGGGCCGAAGCACCGTGCGTGCGTGCGTGCTGTGGATGGTAGCATGGGGGTGGGGATTCGGCACTGGTTGGCAGGCAGGCAGAGCCGCAGAGCAGAGGCAGCTGTAACGGTTGGCCAACGCCGGAGCACGCGGCTGCTCACTCGTCCATCCTCCCGCTTTTCTCACCCAACCACATCGGCCTTAACTCCCCATCCATCCAGGCCTAATATTTAGTATTTGGAGGAGGAACAATTAAATCAATTTTCCGGTTTGATCATGGAGCTTCTAGACAGACCCTGCCGCGCTGGAGCTGGAGCTGGAACTGGAACTGAGCGCTTTCAATCTCGATGCTCTGGCATCGCGTGGACGTCGTGGTGCGAGAGAGAGAGAGAGAGAGAGAGAGAGAGAGAGAGAGAGAGAGAGAGAGGCCGAGAGAGAGGCCGCTGACCACTGCCGCCGGCGAACAAGGCGAAACCACACGCCCCAGCTACCAACTAACAACAACATACAACAAGTGGTACTGTGTCCGCCAGGCCGGGCCGGCCCATCCACGTTTCGCTTGCTGCTCCTACAGAGTACGTACTAGACCAGACCTATCCCGAACCCGTATAAAAACGGAGGCGCGTTTTCGTTGCCGTCTTGCCAACAGAAGCGGAGACGCAACGGCACCCCACGCCCTTTGAATGCCCCGCCGCCGCCGCCGAGCAGGGTGAATTTTTCCCTTTTTCCGCTCCCGGCTCGGACTCCGTCTTTTGCTTGCCTTTCTTGCCTCCTGTCGATCCTATTCTACAAACGCTGCGCCTCACCTTCCCTTCTTTCTCTCCTCTTCCATCCATCTCCTGGTTACTGCTAGTAGCTAATCAGTAGTAAATCTGTTGTGGACGCAAGCACAAACCATCCATCCAACCCACCAACACGGAGAGGAGGGAGCGGGAGGCAGGGAGGGACGAGAAAGGGAAAGAGAAATCAAGAAACCAAACCAAACCATGTGTCCTGGGTCGGTGGAGTCGCCGGCGCCGGGGTCCGGCAAGACCGTGTGCGTGATGGACGCGTCGGGCCCGCTGGGCCGCGCGCTCGTCGACCGCCTCCTCCGCCGCGGGTACACCGTCCACGCCGCCACGTACTGCCACCGGCAGCAGCAGCAGGAGGAAGAAGAGGACGAGGAGGAGGAGCTGGTGTCCCGCGAGCACCACCGGCTCAAGGTGTTCCGCGCTGACCCCTTCGACTACCACGCCATCGCGGACGCCGTCCGCGGGTGCGCCGGCGTCTTCTGCATGTTCAACACGCCCAACGACCAGGCCCAGTGCGATGTGAGTACTACTAGCAGACTTCGTTGTTTTGTTTTGTTTTTTTGTCACAAAATTAATCAAGGGCATGATAATACTTTTGGATAAATTATCGTGTCTGTACGGTAGAATCACCAATAGAATAGGGATCAAACACACACGCACACATACACAGCGTTCCTTCGTTTCTTCTCCATCGTAGGTGAGCTGAGCTGTGAGCTCCGGGGGTTCATTAATGCCACAGCTCATGTGTGGCTGTGAATGAATGAGTGTGTTCGTTTCCTCCAGCCCTTCGTCGTCCTCCTTCCTCCAGGTCCAGCCGTCCAGGTCCCTCTCCCAAGTGCAACACCGACCTACCGCAGCCCTGTCCGCGTGCAACATTAACGCCGCCACATGCCTCGAGCGTACAGTAGTCTGTCTACTCTCACTGCTGTGATCAGCTGACAGTACTAGTACTGGTTTTCCTGCACATGGATGGATGCTGTGCAGGGGAGAAACAACTTGGGTCATCATTACAATTTGGAACTGCAGTACTAGTAATGACGAAAGATGATTAATAAATTAGGTAGACTGAAACTAAACAGCCCGTCCGTGTGGTGTGATCCGTGCAGGAGGTGACCGTGGAGACGGAGGTTCGCGCGGCGCACAACGTGCTGGAGGCGTGCGCGCAGACGGAGACCATGGAGCGGGTCGTCTTCACGTCCTCCGTCACCGCCGTCGTCTGGAACGCCGCCGAACACAAGCAGGAGCACCAGCTCGAGCTCGTCGACGAGAAGTGCTGGAGCGACCTCGCCTTCTGCAGGAAGTTCAAGGTACGTCTGCCTATCTGCCGAGTCCGTTTCATTGGTTTTCACTTCAGTACTACTGTACCGTATACAGTGGTCGATCGTTTTCTGACGGGCATGAGCCGTTGCGGACTGAAACTACACGTTGCGGTCGGGTACAGGTGAATTGCCCAACCCGATAGCGCGGCAGAGGATGGAGTTACTGTATCGCCCGATCAAACGACTGATGAAGCGTGTTACTCCTTGCTCGTCGGGGCAAGTAGTAGTACTGCTGTAGTAGCGAGTAGGTGTCTGGTCGGCGATCGGCCGTGCGGTGCGGGGGAGTTGGGGGTGGGAGAGCAAGCAGAGCAGCGTCTCTGTCCAGTCCAAAACCATGCGATCTGATAGCGTCGTCCATTCCTACCATTCCTCATCCATTGGCCGGTGCCTTTAGCTGTCCGACCGTCGTCAAGTTCGGTGAGATAGCCGCGCCAAGGCCAAGCCTCACGATACTTGCCCCGTCCGGCGCGCCGCGCACCGAGTAAAAATTATTCAGTTCATTGCTGTGCAGTTCAATTCTGGAGGCACGCTCTTCACACGAAAGGCAAAGAAAAAAGTAGTACTTGTCACAAAAGAAGAAGAGGAAGAAGAAGAAGAAGATGAAGTAAACAAAATTCTGTCCGCATAAATGCGGCGTGTTTCAGAGTCCGGGTTCTTGGTGGCCAACTTTTGCTTCTCCTTTGATCGCAAGGTCCCAGCCAATTTCAGGCAGGTGATACAGATCGTACCGCTACTGCTCCGGTGGGAGTCCAGACGTGTCGCGGAAACAAGACGAATGAATGAGACCCCGCGGTGACGGCTGACCTCTCAACCGTGCAATAGATTAGGATCAGGACTGGACGCACAAAGGGAGTTTGGGTATAATACTCCTCCTAAACTACTACAGTGTACAAGAAAATCACCGCGTCCCTGATCATCACGCGAACAATAGTATCCTTCATCACGTGGATTTGATAACAATTTCGATTATACTCCTTAAAATTAAAAAAACGTGCCTGTCTGTCTCTGCAGCTGTGGCACGCCCTGGCCAAGACGCTGTCGGAGAAGACGGCGTGGGCGCTGGCCATGGACCGCGGCGTGGACATGGTGGCCATCAACGCGGGCCTCCCCCTCGTCGGCCCCGGAGCCGGAGAAGGGCTCACCGCCGCGCACCCGTACCTCAAGGGCGCGCCCGACATGTACGGCGACGGCGTGCTCGTCACCGTCGGCGTCGACTTCCTCGCCGACGCGCACGTCGCGGCGTACGAGTCGCCCACCGCGTACGGCCGCTACCTCTGCTTCGACAACGCCGTGTGCCGCCCCGAGGATGCCGTCAAGCTCGCGCAGATGATCTCGCCGGACGCGCCACGCTCGCCACCAAGGTAACTACTACTAACTGACTGCCATTGCTTTGATAGAGACTACTACTACTTAGGAACTGTTGCTTTTGTATTGACTTATCGACTGCTTCTTTTTTGTGGATGCAGTGACGAGCTGAAGGTGATCCCGCAGAGGATCCAGAACAAGAAGCTCAGCAAGCTCATGATGGAGTTTGCCAACGGGATATACGTGGAGCTGGATTAAGGGGTGGGGATTCAATTTCATCAATCTATTCGTCTCACAGATGCAACTAGGCTTTGTATTCTTTTGTATGTACTGGTACGTAGTAGTATATCTGTATTATTTTCATTTGGTTGCCAACAAAAAAATGCAGTTATGTTGTAGCCTACCACTGTGTACAGAAGAAATATGTTGACAGTATGTTTAATGAAGTTGGAAAAGGAAAATGTTGACAAACTTCTGTTTTGTATTTGACTTAAGATTCATCGAATTACTACTAATAATTACTAGTACAAAATTGTAGCTTTACTACGTGAAAGCCGTGAACCATCCCAAACTTACACGTAATAAGCTCAAGCTATATGTACTGGAAACACACTTTCATGTTTCGATTCTCACTGGTCGGATAAAACAGCATGAAGGCATATATATAATACCTCTATTACCATACGCAAGTATTGCCTTTGATATGAATAAATAACGAAGAAGCCTTTGCGTACATTGGGGATGTCTCTCAATAATGAAACAGCCCTGCAAATCACCCGAAAATAAAAGAGAAAGAAACGTTGCACGTCAATTTGCTCAGTAAATGTGGGTGGTCCAGAGAATGCGACCATTCAAATCAATGCCCAAAGATTCAGTAACGTACAAATGAAAACGGGGCCAACAATCTCCTCACCAGCTGGAGGATTCAGGTCCCAATTCCTCCCAGAGTACAAAATCAACCGAATCGCAATAATAAGAAATGTAATCAGTTAAGCATTGATACAAGTTGCTTTCCTCCAGATCATCACATAGATACACATGTCGATCTATACAAACAGAAAAGGAGAGCAGTGCCATTGAGGTACTATACAGACAAGAAGATTACAGTGCAAGGGAAAATTGACAGCCTAAATGCGGAGTGCAAAGGTTCTACTCATCAGGCACTCAGGGTTACAGAAACAACATTTGAAAGTTTGATTTTCTTGACTTTTTTGGAGTGCAATGGCTGAAAAAGAATCTCTGTATATTGCTTCACAGAAATCTCTTTCCATTCCAAAGATGAAGTTCCCTCGGCTCGATAATCTCGAGGAGAATATAGTATTTGAACTCGTGACCTGCCTGCACTTGCATAAACACCAGATCAGACAAAGCAACTCACGCAAATCAATTGCGGAATTTTGGCAGATAATTTATATTATTAGTACGGAACTGCAACAAGCTTTTTGAATCTACTACTCAATTGTCCATTACCAGTTACTATAAACATCGTTTCATTTTCCTAAGATGACCATGCACTGAGATTAATAAACATTCTACACATATATTCTTTATCAAAAATTTGCTCTTGGAGACCTTAAAAATGAAAACTAGACCAGCAGCTACTGTCCAACATTTAATTCGCTGATGGACACCACAAACTCATGGTAATTTGCTACTAGACATTGCATTGGATATTTTAACCATCACACTCCAGTGGCTGAGTTTCACCGTCCCTGTTCATGCACTCCTGCTCTCACTCAAGTTGGAATGGATATCCCATGCAAGCCTTTCCTGTATTGGTCATCCCCAGTTCACCACAGCCACTCCAGCCCATACGCAGCACCTGACCAATGAGCCGGTGGACTCTGGTACTTGGCTTCAATCTCCTCACATGACCGTAAAATTTGCTCATTGCTGCTATTTGGAAACAAAGATGTTGGATGCTTAATCCGCACTGTTTCTACTCCTGCTTTTCTCAGTCGAAAAACTCAGAATTTGCTCATGGTTTTAGCAATTACAGACGATTTATTTGATTTCGATGGGAGCAATATGCAGGCTTGCAGATTGAAGCAGATTGGACACCATTTGAACTTAGAATAAAATGTGGCAGAACGCCTTATGGTGCTGCAGATTGCATCGAGTGGCATGAAACATGGGAGCACACAATGGAAGTTGTGCGATGGCAGAAAGCCCACCAAGCCACCACCACCTTCCAAACCAACTCTGAGCATCCCCAGATAGCAGAGGGAAGGTGCGTATGCATATGACTGGGTGGAACGAGGAATGGAGGATGCATGAGCAGGAGGTTCTGCTGACCAAATACTTGGAAAGCCTGTGTTGAAATGTGGGACCAGTCTATAGAAAGGGAAGAGACCAGTCTATAGAAAGGGAAGATCATGCACATCTTGGTCCATTCAGCATCTCTCTCGCTCACTGTATCATGAAAACAAATATTTATTGGCTATAGTGTTCCTACCAAATTACCACCAAGGAAGTGTCCACTAGCTAAACCACATAGGTATGGCATCCCCCAACCTATGTCCCTTATTTTATCCACACTAGACCCTTCCACAGCTTAACTGCCAAAACTTTATATGGCAAATGTAATGATCAGCCAGCCCAAATTGATCAATACCCCATACCTCTCACTTTCAATAACAAACAAAACTATGAAATTTAGAAGAGCATAGTGACTAGGAAAGAAAATGGCAAGAACAAAACGTGGAAGCCACTTACCAAAACCACCAAAAAGAGTTGATTTCTGGATGATGAACCGACTAACTTTTGACCTCTTCAGATTTTTCAAAAGTTGAATATCCTCATGCCTTCCTTTGAACTCAATGAATTCACCAAGAAGATTTTTGTCACCTTTGAGCTCTAACCTACAAAAGGAAAGAATAAATATGAAAAGATGAGACATATTTGCTGAACTATAACATATTATATACCACTTTCTCACATATCTTAAAAATTCATATTTCCTCCGACAAAACATAAAGAATGTTATCCTTTCCCCTTCATTCCTGTACTGTGTAAATTATGGTCGTTTCTTCCTTTTCATTACCATAATCAACCAAAAGAAAATTGAGCA
The DNA here is from genome assembly GCA_001182835.1 of Oropetium thomaeum. Taxonomy (NCBI): domain Eukaryota; kingdom Viridiplantae; phylum Streptophyta; class Magnoliopsida; order Poales; family Poaceae; genus Oropetium; species Oropetium thomaeum. The sequence goes on from LFJQ01000051.1 coordinate 1,142,726, forward strand.
AAGCAACAGGATGTTCAAATAGAAAAGCCATAAGCTCTTGTACTGAATACATTACCTGTCCCACATAGGCGAAGTACTGAGAATAAAATGCAGATTTTGCAGAACTGAATCTTGCATGTCATTTTTGCTCAATGCACCTTTAATCCATGTTGAGAGTCCAGTCTTTGTGTCTGCCTTAAGATCCTTCCATTGTTCATAAGTTACAACCTCCGGTTGACGAGTTATAGCATATGAAGGCCTGATGAGTTAATAGTTAAAACAATAGCTTAAAAAGAACCAAAAAAAAAAAAAACCCCACAAAGAACAGCAAAGCAAACAAAATAGAGGCTCAAAAGGAACCTGCAGTTGGGATTTGGCAGTACAACCCTTCCAGTTACATGCCCATCTGGGAGTTTTGCCCCCCTCTGCTCCAAGTATGATTGAAGACTGGCAGCTAGTCTGTTGACTTCCAGAACCTAATGAATACAGAACATAAACATGCAGGAATAGTGGAAGACAATTCAAATTAGTATGATTCTTCCAAATAGGAAAAGAAAACTAAAGGATCTAGGACCATATTGATGATGAGCGTTTGACTTAACCAAACTTGGAATGTCTCTTCTGACTTCTGTCATGTCTGACTTCTCTATGCGAATAGATACAACTCCAAGACATGCTTAAAGTACATTTGACAACAGATATTGATGTCTTTAGGACACGAAATCTAGTTCAAAATTGAACTAGAATTATTGTTCTAACGACATTAATAAAAAAAGGAATAGATATTTTGAAAAATAAAATTAGCCAAAGTATGAACCCTAAAAGCCAAGATCGCCAAGTATTTGTGAATGGATGTTTGTAGGTGTGAATTGACAGTGATAACGCTTTGGATTTTATACTCACGGGATGGGACAACATGTGCAGACACAAATACATGCATGATGCATCACCGTGCTAAAATGTTTCAGACACTACATGCACATTAAACGTGTTTTTTTTTCTCACTCAGAACATAACAATGAGAGGAAAAACAGCAGCAACCATGTCTAGTGTTTTACAACAAGTTATGTCTCTCAAGTGGAATAAGTTCACTAACAAGTAACACAAGATTCAGAAAAAAAAAAGGCAACACAACAAAACTGTGAAATAGTTGGCCATAAAAGAGCTCAAGTCACATACCGGGTTTGGAATTATCTCTTGTTTCCGCTTCTTGTCAGTTGGACATGACCAATTGCCATCCTTGTCAACCTCAATAAAACCAGAATAGTTCTTTATCGCCACCACCATCACCTCCCTGTTCAGTCAGAGGTTCAATACCCTTGCTTTGGAGGGCAAGCCGCATGTGGTAAATCAAATTGTATGCACAAATGAGCGGTTTAGAAGAATCAACAAGAAGCAAGCCTTTTAGTCACAAGAAAGTTGAGGTAGCCTATAGATGAAACCTATAGCACACAACACAAACAACAAACAAAAAAGAAAACGTGAAAAGAAAAGGAAAGAAAAAAGGGGAGATGCAAACAGCAATGAACCAAAACAACTAAAGGTTGAAAAAAAAAAGGATAGAACTCCCAACAAAAACAACATAAAAAAGGGGAAAAAAGAAATAATGGGAGAGAAAAAGAGCAGTAAACCAAAATACATCAGGGTGAAACCGATAATCAAGGTTTTGGCACGTGTAATGCTAGTTTCCACATTTTCCTATCTATGGCTAACTTCAAGGAAACAAAGAAATACCGCATCTGCTTTGGAAAGCTAGTTAGGGATATTCGATAGAGGAAGGACCAGTTTCGAGTAGTGAACGCACTAAGAAATTCAATCCTTCATGTCCCTTTTATCCCTCCTATTTCAAGTTTGGTCTTCCTATGCCGCTTTTCAAGTTATCGGGGCATCCCTTTATCCTGCTATGAACCACTACACGTTTCAAATTGTGCTACGATGGATGATACTTGTCAGTAGTGATCACTAACAATCTCTAGGCAATTCCGACCCTCAAATTTACACGCAGGACGAACGATACTTAAAGAGTAAATAGTTTCTATAGCAGATATTCTACGCACGCCGCGGGAACAGAGCAAAAAGATATAGCGAGGCTGACCTCTTGGTGACGAGGACGACGTCGATGTGTAGGCGCGCGCCGGCGTCGGCGTCGGGGATGCGAAGGCCGACGAAGCATCGGCCGGCGTAGAGCTTCTCAAGCCTGGAATCGAATCAGAATCGACGAGTTAGCAGGGTTTCTCTTCTGGACCTAAAATCTATGATGAGGAAAACAGGGATGCAGAGGTAGGAGCGGGACGACGAGGGCAAAAAAAGAAAACAAAAGAAATGGGAACGGACCTGGCGGCGACGGCGAAGCAGAGGTCGGAGTGGGAGGAGTCGAGGTCGGCGAGGTAGGAAGGGTCGCCATCGCCGGGGAAGAAGACACGGCTGATGATCTTGTAGGCCACCAGGCCGCACAGTATCGCCACCCACATCGCCGCCGCCGGCTCCGATCGATTCGCTTCGCTTCGAGTCCGACGGGGGAAGAAGGAGCGGGCCCTGCTCGAACGAAATTCTGTGCGCGTGTTGATGTGTAGGCGGCGGTGCGGTGGCTTCGATTTTCGACTCTGCTTGCTCACTTTTCAATTTCGACCCTGAAATTTACACTCTTCCTCTCCAATTCAAGAACCCTCGTTTCCTCTGACTTGAATACTATCCATGGCGTGTTCTGATTTTCCAGGCAATGGCAGGGTGAGGGTGGACGGAATCTTAGGCGCTAAGCAAAGAACTTCAGTTTCGCTGCTTCACCGCGTCATGTTTCTCGGTGCATCATTTTGTTTTTGTTTTTTCTTAATCTTTTATTTTCACTTTCACTCAGTATAGCTTCGCTTCCTTTTGAGTTTTGACACCATGGTTAACATCATGCAAAAACACCAAAACTTTGTGTGGCCGAATTGTTCAATATGTAACACTTATTTTATTGCAAAAAATATCTAACACTTATTTTAAACATTTTTAACACCTCCCTGCATTACTAGCGTGTAAAAAATAGTGCAGACTAGTTGAAAATATGATAAAAGTACAATTTTGACAACTCTATAAAAAGCATATTTAAAGAAAATTTGGTACTTGTACGTAGTGCGCTCATTTAATCAGATTTATTACTGGGCCTGATGGGCCCAGCACAAACTGAATTCATGGCCCTACAGAAACCAGATTGGTTGGTGGGTCTGACGGACATTGTGGTGGGTCGCGATCATGGGCCGATGCCAATTCTGTTCGTTCTGGTCTGAACAGCGACAGGGCTGGACGGGTTTTCTTTCTAAATTGTGGGCTGGATGGGCCGGGAAACATACCGCGCGCGTCTCCACTGCCCATACGGAGCGGTGATGCCATGACTGAACTGACTGTTGGGCCCGAATCTGAGACGAGTCCACATGTCAGTTGAAAAAAATAAGCTGGGTGGCGTCCATCGATGGGGTAGAAAGAGGGAGAGATGTCGGTTGTGGTATCGTTTTCGTGCTTCTTCCTTTTGGGAAAGAGAGAAGCCGTGCCGTGCGGGGCCCACGCCCTGGATGCACCGCACGGAGGCGTCCAATGCACGCTACGTGACGCGAAGCTCAATGCGGCCCATCCATTCGATGCGAAACGGACGTCGCACAGAAAGCAGGCCGTTGGGTCGTCGTCTTCCGCCGCCGTATTACAACATCGGCGTCGGCGCCATATTTTTTAAAAAAATTGTTTGTTACATTATTTTTAAATTATTATCGTTAGAACTAAAATTCTAGTTTAACAATAAATTAAAATTAATGTTCTAACATATAAAATAGATAACTTTTATTAGATAATGAGAAAGAAGATTTTGACCTTTACCTTCATTGGAGATGATCGAATTATTACATCAAACTACAGTAACTCTGACTATTTTAGAATGCACAAAAAAACATAGAAATACAACAATACTCTATATTTCGAAAAAATATCTTAGCCTTTTATAGACTAAAACAGTTCCTCAAGAAAGAAAAAACGATAAGTACTATACTCTACTTTTCGCAAAAAAAAAGTACTACACTCTAAGCAAATTTACGTAATGGTGATGAGGCAAGCAGCAACAGATCATGTGTTCCTTAAATTAAGGAGTTTTGTAAATGATTTAAGGGATTTTGGTGTAGAGGACATCAGTAAAACATGGTTTGGTACACATGATACTACAAAATCACATTTTATCTGAGAAACATCCTGTAAATTGTGTTTTGTATGAGAGACACCACCATTGATTTTTTTAATCATTTTCCATCTGAAAATAGAAAAAGATAGGGGCAAGTGACCAATATACCCCTGTGCACACATGGTCGAACCGAACCAGATCCTGGGGTTTAATCGGACCAGCCCCTGCCTTATCTTCTCCTTCCTTATGGTTCATTCCTTAGCTGTCCGCCTCTTTCCCCATCAGACCACACCTGCGAGCATGGCTACATCCATGTCGAGTTCGACCTCGCAAGGCAAACCCGAGATCTACCTTCCCGGTGATTCCAACTTCGATTAACCAGCTTCCCATCAATGAGTGCCCGACCATCCTGTGACACCTCAAAAATATAACTCGATCAATCCAGTAAATAAGCAAGTTTATGGTGATAAAATAAAGAGTTAAAAAGTTCTTTGTCGTTTAATGAAGTAGAGAGAATTAAATAAATGGCACCAAATTCGCAAATTAAAATGAATTAGGTAAATTCCCCTTTAAATGCAAGTTGACCAAATTTAGCGGTTAAATTAAAAAGATGCACATTAATCGTTCCCGTAATCAGACGAGAGAACGTTATAGCGGGTTCGAGTTTAAATCCCAAAGGTTCATCTAATTGAAACCCTAATGATCTCGGAATTTGAACAAATGGATGATGAGCGTAAGGGTTGGTACATAATTCAAAGATTATTGAAAACGATTGTTCAAACTCTGAAGTTATTTAATCAAAACCCTAATTACCGAAGGGATTAAAAATAACATATGGTTAAAGGTGGAGATTAGAAATAGACAAAAGAATTCAAGAAATTCAAATAGCAAATTCAAAAAATTTAATTTTAACTCCCTTTACATTTCTAGCCATTCAACCATTTTAGTGAAACTTCAAATGCAATTGGAATTCAAATTTAAACTCCTACACTAATTCTCTTTTTCTCTCTTTTCCCTCCTTCCTTCTTTCTCTCTTTCTTTTCTTTCTTTTCTCTGTGCTGCCGGTGAGCACTGTACCTGCCTCGCCCTGCCGCTGCCAAGGACAGAGCCGCCCATGCCGTTTTTCCCCACGCCGGGTCGCCCTACGCCCGTAGCCGAGCAGAGCCGAAGCTAGCGCGACGTGCGCCTTAATGGTCCTCCGCGCGCGCCGCTGCTCCGCTCGTCCGACGAACTACCCACGTACGGGAATTGTCGACCGCCATCACCGTTGCCGCGGCCGCCCAATTAAATTCCTCCCGAGCGCGCCGCTGCACTGTCATCCGGCCAACCACCCGTGTACTGCAGGCTGTCTTGGTGGGTTACAAATTGCTCCTCCGTTGGTTTTCTTCTTCCTCCCCGCCCCATTCTCTCTTCTTCCTCACTGCCGACCGCCATTGCCGCCACAAGTGCTCCCGCGTCGACCGAACTCCACACTACACTCCGATCCCAACCGAGCCCTCCAACGCGTGCGAGATCAATCACCACTCCCTTCCACGCCCATTTAATCCCTCCGAGCCTAAACCCTAGCCAGCCCCGGCAGATTGATCTCGGAGCGCCGCCGTGACCGCCATTGTAGCCGCTCCGTCAAATTCCTCATCGCCGGTGAGCACCTCTCCGATTCCTTCCGTCGGCGAGACCCTCGTGTAGCCCTCTCTCTGTTTCAATTGACTGCAGCAGTTTTGGTGAAGCAGCGAAGACGAAATCGCCGCACCATCCCCGGAGCACCGCCGAGCCGCCACCTCACCGTCGACGACCAGCTCCCGGTCAATTCCCCTCCTCCTCGCCGTGCCCAGCGACATCACCGACCTCTGCTGCAGCTCACGGTGCCCGACCTTGACCCTCACTAGCCGTCGAGCCGCCGGAACACCGCCGCCGCCATCGCCGTAATCGGTCCACCGTCGCCGGCGTACCTCCGGTGATCCCCGCCCCCTCTCTGTGGTCAAATGAGACCTCTGAGCCGTGCTGAGTGTGCTGGGCACCACGAAAGCCGCCGCCGACACCCCCTTCAGCGAGGACCGCCGGTGAGCGCCGTCGGGAGGCCGCCCTAGCGCCGCTCCTCTGTTCTGTGCTACTGACAAGCGGGCTCGGCTCTCTTTCAAATTATTCAAATTCTAGGAAAATCCACAGAGTTGTAAAATTCATAGAAAATAGAATACTACTCCAAAAATAGCAAACCAAACCTTTTTAGACGCCTCATGACTAGGACTAAATTTCTGTTAAAACACTTTTTGTAAAACGACCAAACATTTTCAGGAATAATTAAAATACTCTTTTTTGTTTTTTTAATTTTAATTTAAATTATAGAATAGTGCTAAGGCTAATATTTTATCCACAAGTACCTCATGGCACCACACACCTACTGGAATTTTATGAGGATTTTAGGACTACAAAGTTGCATATAACATTTTAACAATACCCCAATCTGATTAGAAAAATACCATTTCCTAAAATATATGGTAAAAGTCAGTAAAAAGATTAGACCCCAAAAACAAAGTTTTAGAGTTGGTTCTCATGAGTAAGACCATAAAATATCATAATTTTATTCCAAGATTTACATATGGTTTCTGATTTTATAAGACCTAATAACATAAACTTTGTTGAATTTTTATAAAATCTAGGAAGTTCACCTAGGCCTCAACCAAAGCTTAAAATTCATAATTCAGAGAGTAACATCAACTAAAAATAATCTTGAGATCTAATTAAAAGTTTTATTTTTAACCCTAGATTAATAGTCGTAGATATTAAATAATTAACACCGTAGTAAAGTGTCGGTCTAACTCTAACCAAAGTGAAATCATTAATTTTGACAACATGCCAACTAAAAGTCATTTCTTGGAATGAAAATGAGAAGTTTCATTTAAACCATCATTTTTCTTATAAATTGCATTTTCGTCATATAGGAACCGACCAGGAACTTCCGACGGTGAACGAGAATCCAGAGGAGGCACCCGCAGGAACTAGCTTCTGGTCAGAAAATGGGGCCAGAAAATCGACGTAGCTCACAGTGCTTTGTTGGACAATTGGTCATCCCTTTTTCTGGGTGAACGGACCAGCGAGATGGATGAATTCGATTTTGTTTTTCTCGGGCTCGTGCTAGTGGGAAAGGCTTGGGGCCGTACAGGTATGCAGGGCATCGCCTGGAGGACCATGTCCTTGGAGGGATGGATGTTGGGCCAACTCTGTCACGATGTTGCGACAGGTAGCCATGTGCGACTCACTCGAGTGTGCACGTGTCGTGTCATTCGGGTTTCTCCTGCAGGATGTAAATCAATTATAATTGCCACTCCTCGTGGTTAAGAGTAGCACTTGCTCCTTTCTAACGATATGTAAATGATGGATTTATGATGAAAAATGGCTGTCGCAAACTCTGGATTGTTGTTCTAAATTCTTGCTTGTTAGACTAGTGGCACACCCAGTATGTTAATAACGAACCCTGTTAACTTGGCTAAAATTGGAATAGATAATTAGCGCTATTTTCGCAATACCCGATCAACTTCCACCTATACTTCCTGCATTCTAGGAGTCGGTCATTAGATGGCCACGTTGACGGGTAAGTTTTGCTGAGTATTAGTTGCTCAGGCTTTGTGGATTAATGTTTTGCAGGTGATACTTCTAACTTTGGTTCGTGTTGTGGTGGTTGGGAAGGGGAAGCACCCTCGGAGTGGACCTTCGAGTGGGTTCCCACGTCTCCGACCCATGAAGATTAAGCACCCGTGGGCTGGCGTGCTTAATTGTATCGTCGAGTTGTAATTATTAGCTTCCGCTGACTTTCGTTTGTTTTCGAACTATATTTCCGCACTAAGTCATCTAAATCAATGATGTAATATTAAGAATTTATGTACACTTTAAATCATGTCTTGCGTGTCCTTGTTAATTATTGTACTGTATGGTCGCTTGCTTCGTCAAGTGGCACCCCGAATGACCCTGGATGAGCAACCGTACGATTTTATCGGACGGGGTTGCGACACATCCTGGCCGGAAGCTCGTCCTTCTTCTTGTGAACACGGCAAGGAACCAAGGGAGGAACTTGTGTATGAAGCATGCGCGGGTGAGTTGTTGATTGCCCATCTGATTTTTCTTCAACACTTGTCCTGATTTTTTTTTCCTTTGTGTTTTCAAAATTTTGGGATTTATCGTGCAGATGGCCAATGCTTGTTCCTGGTTCTTTGTGGGAGGACGAGTACTACAAGTACTTGGTGGATAATGGCTTCCTTGATTTTCATACCAGAGGAGTTCGTGGTGGAACACAGAAACAGACTGTTGATGAACGTGCGAGTGACAAAGGCCATTAACAAGCTGCCTTGAAGGGTGAAGCATATGGAAACCGAAATTTCTGAACCGATGGAACAACATACGGGGATAACAAGACAACCGGCCGAATAATTGATTTCCATTTTATTTTGCTTCACTGTAACTGTACTTATAGTTACTATTGTACGAAGTGGTTTACATCTCTTCTAAGAGTGAATGAAATATAGCTGGAGTGCCTCTGCTTCGCAGCTTAATATACCAGAATAAGAGGTCCAACAAAATACTAACTTAAGGGATTCACAAACTAACAAACAGATATGGTTCATCAAGTCATAGCTTTAACATGCCATAAAAGTACACATGTTTTTCTAACAAGTCAAGTTCAAACTGACATCAAAAGGTTAAACACGACACATCAAAAGACTTCATCACAGCTTGGTCTATTTGGCAGTCGTCCATCACAGCTTCCTCTTTGTCCCAACCTTCTTTCCTGTGGTCTTTTCCTGCATCTGGCCCATGTCCAGTGCTCTGGCTTGGTTGGTAAGATAACAGCAACAATTTTAGTGTACTGTAACCCATAGCAATAGTTTCATAAAATAATTAGTAGGAATTTTTTTTTACCTCCTGGTGAATGCTCCTGGACTTTCCATTGTTGTTGAAGGTCCTTCTAACATCCTTGGGCTGGTATGTAGTGCTTTGGATCGGCTAAGAAAAAAAAGATATAAAATGTTGTTTTACTATAGTGCTTTGGCTCAGGTAAGAAAAACAAATAGGCAGTAGTGCATTTTGACTTGTACCTTCTGGTGATTGCTCCTGGACTTTCCATTGAGTTTGAAGGTGCCTGTGGCCGCCTCATTGGTGACGCAGGTTGATAAACTGTAGTTTGCTTCTTCTTGGTAACCCTCTTTCTTGGGCACTGGAGGTGCTGGTGGGGGTGCATCAGAATCATAAACAGTCTCATTGCAAGTTTTCCGTAGATGCCCATACTGTCCACATCTTAAGCAACGCTTCTTTTTTTTTGTTCCGCCGCCTTCTTCAACTCCCTTGATCGTTCTAGTTCTTGGCCTGCCTGCTGCCCTTTTTAACAATGGTGGCCAAAGCTTCAATCCTAAATCAACTTTACACCACTATGTCTTGTCTGTCATTGGCTCAACATGACCAGCTTATGCAGCACGAAACATGGCAACACTATAGTAGTTGTGAACATAATCAGCACGATCCACAGTTCTGTAAGAACATATCAAGTTAATTGCATGAGTACATGGAATTTCAGTTAACTGCCACTTATTGCAGCTGCATTGCCGTTCTGTTAATTTGACTCTATGCCTCCATGGAGTCAAATCTCTATGTACACCTTTAATTTCTGCTATTATGTCATGACCTTTATGTATAACATACCTAGCTAAGCCTCTACTCTTTGCATGCATGTCCTTCATGATGTGTGGAAGCACCTTTCCTGTTAGCTTCATTGCAAGCCTCCTCCTGACATACATTTTGTCCATTATCTTTTGTCTTATGGCATCCATTAGATCAACAACAGGCAGTGATTTCTCATTCTTTATCCAATTGTTGAATGACTCAGCTATGTTGTTAGTGACATAATCACACTTACTAGCACTGAGAAGAAAGATCTTGCCCACAAATGCTTATGTTTGTCATCAATCCACTACATAGCATTTGGGGAAGCTTCTTTCATAATGTTATAGTGTACATCGTATTGTTGTTTTGTGTAAGCTCTTGAAGCTGGCCACAGATTTCTCTGAAATACTTCTCCATGAAATTTCTTCTGAAAATTCTTGACATGTCACACCTACTGCAATTGTGGGATTTTCTAAGTTAGTGACATGTTCTAAAATAAAACAACCATATTCATTATCAACTTCACAATCATCGTTATCTTCTTCTTCAGAATCAGGAATATAGTCAAATTCAACAGCCTCAGCATCAGAAACTAAGCCACCATGGAAGACCTTCTCATCATCTACACCAACATATTCTATTTCCTCATTCGCACCCCAAGGGTCTGTTAGGTTATTACCAGCAAGGTTAGCTTCATCTGGTGTGGTATTAGCAGCTGGATTAGCAAGGCCTGGAGTGGTATTAGCAGCTGGATTAGCAAGGCCTGGAGTGGTATTAGCAGCTGGATTAGCAAGCGAAGCTACTGGATTAGAAATTGGTGCAGTTAGTTCAATGGAACAGTCAACGGCATGACTACATGTGCTTTGTTGAGTACACAAGCCAGTTTGCTTCTGTGAATCTTCTAACACATTAGCAAACTCATGTGTGCTCACCACATTTTCATGAACATTACATATCGTGCTACTATCTGCCCCACAAGTTGGATGGTTAATCACTGCAATAAAGAATGTGAGCCTCCTTGTCTGCCAGTACATATCAAATGCAGCAAGCAATGTCGCATCTGAATTAATCTTCTTGTACTGTCTAGACATCTTGTCCCAGTAAGCCACAACCAAATGTTGCGATCTAGCATGCTTTATCTCATCCTCTAGGTCAGTAGAAATATCCATCCATGACATTGTATCCTTGTCTACAACCCAATTAACATCCCTCCTATCATGCATCACAGCCCTACTACCGTCAACAATTTTGCTCATATTGCGCAACGCAAAGTGCTACTCGACAAGCTGAGTCAGGATCCATCCTACCAAATAAACCAAAAATAAAAAATAAAAAACGGACTTAGTTCAAGCACGAGTACGAACTAGGGGCCAAATTAGATGAATCCAATTGAATCACGAAATGTTAAACCAACTCAACAACAATTAATATTTAGAGAGCACGTACCCCATGGGAACCCATGCCAGGTTCAATGGTGATGTCAGCGCATCGATGTTGAGGAGTTGCTGCGCCCCTCGATGAGGGCGCGTGCCGCTCGCCATGAGGGACTCCCTTGTCAGCGCACCATGTCTTGGAAAAGGCAGGGCAACGAAGGAGATGGTGGAAGAGATGCCGACGGCCTGAAGCTCAGCGTGAACCTAGTGTTACAGTGCTGAGGAAGGAACGATGGGGAAGGAGAAGATAAGGCAGGGGCTGGTTTGATTGAGACCCCAGGATCTGGTCCAGTTCGACCATGTGTGCATAGGGGTATATAGGTCACTTGCTCCTATCTTTTTCTATTTTTAGATGCAAAATAATTGAAAAATCAATGATGGTGTCTCTCATACAAAATCTAATTTACAGTATGTTTCTCAGATAAAATGTAATTTTATAGTGTCCTGTATACCAAATCATGTTTTGCTGATGTCCCCTAGACCAAAATACCATGATTTAACTAGACGTAGCTCCAGCATTATTCTGAACACAGAACAGAAGAAAAAGCTAATACTAGTACTGTAATAGTAACATTCTAGCCGCAACAGTAGCTCAGTCCTCAACCCCTCTTGTTTGGCATCAATCTGTCTGCCCGTACGTCACATGGTCAGCAATCCTTGCTTAACTGTCGTCGTTGCCAAACGGATCATATATCTTTGCTTAGAAACCAGACATGGTGTCGCCGGCACTAATTCGCATCCGTACGTATACAGGTCACCATCACCTGCATTTGCGTTACGTCGCTGTGGCTCTGTGGCATATACTACGTATACCAGCTGTAAAGTAGGAGCACGTACGTACTCCTTCCTACAGTACGTACAACGTACCCAGCTCCATGAACGACGTCTCGTTTTCAGCAATACGGGGCTCTCGCTCTCGATGGTTCAAGCATCCTTTTCCCGCTAGCTTGTTGGTTCTGGCAAAGTTTATTAGTAGGCAGTAAGGGTGTGTTTGATAAAAAGAATTTTAAAAAGAAACTATTTCTAAGATTTTTTTTTCTACATTTGGTGTTTGGAATGGAAGAATGAGGCTTTTATTTTCAAAAGAAAGGAATTCCTTTGTTCACAAAAATAGAGGAATAAAAAAATTTGAGGTTTGAGTTAAGGGCAAATTTCCTTTGTTTTTCTGTAGCAAGTTGATGCATGTGACATGACATAAGCACCTAATTAGTGTATTTAAATATATTAAATTAGTTTGGACAATACAATAGAAATTATATTAAAATAAAAATAAATACTTTATAAAGGGTCAATATATCACTAAATTTCTTTAAGTGCCTTAAATAATGATTACAATTATTTAATGAAGTGAAGATTTAAAAAAGTAAGGTGGGATTGATATGTATATGAGAGCAATTTTTCTAACTAATGAATTCTAATTAAATAATAATATATATCTACTAAATTAAAATATTAAATAATAATATAACTAATAAATATATCATTTAGTAAAAGTAATAGTTATATTCCTGTATTTCTATCCCCGTATTTCAAACACATAATGTTTTTCATTGCTCTGTTTTGGATTTTTACGGTTTTATCATTTTTAGATTTTTGTGTTTTCTTCATTCTTACGTTTTTTTTCTTGATCTTGTGTTTTTCATTTATTTGTTCCAAACAGGTCCTAAACCATTACGTCACGAGATAGATGATCAACTCTGCATCTTATTATTGTGTTTGCCATTTGTTTTGGTTCGCATAATGCAGATACAGGGTTATTCTGCAGACTAGACATGTGCTGGCCTCGGTGGCACCCATAATTTGCACAGGGCGGGCGGGCAATCAGTCGAGGAGCAGCAGCAGTAGGTGGCGTGGTTCACCGGTGACCAGCCTCACCTCCCAAGAGAGGAGCAGAGTTAATTATAATGTGCACGCACAAGCACAAGGATCTACGGCGCCAGTGCATCCGTAGGCTTCCTCCTCACTCACTCTGAATGTTGACGGAAAAATTGGAGTAGTTGCGGCGGTTGACAAGAGAAGAAGAAGGCATGGCCATGCTCTTCTGACACGGGAAAGAAGGGAGCAGCGGTTTCGTTTTCGTAAGCGGCGGGCAGGAGACGACGAGACGGGAGGAGAGGAGGAGACGAGAAGAGTGTCTTGGCATCTCGCTCGGCTCCCCGTCTGCTGCTTTTTGGCCGCCTTTGCCTTTTGCCTTTGCAGCCTTTTTGGTTGCTCTGCTATGTGACCGACCCACTCCTTCCTCTCCCCCCCTGCTGCACCCCACTCTCGCTTCTCCCTCTCCTCCCACCTCTCCGGCTCGCCTTCCAACCCACTACCACATGTCCACAATGCTGCCCTCCAGATCAAGGTGAGCCCAACTCTCTTTTTTTCTCGCATTCTCTGCTTCATTGTTTTTTCTCTCTCTTTTTATTCTTCTTTCCGGCTTCGGTTTTATCCGCTGTTCTCGATGTCAGATCTAAGCGGTTATTACTGCTAATTTTCCTTTTTTGTTGGAAGCGTTTGGATTTCCTCGAGTTCATCCTATGAGTTTAGACTTTTCATACGCCGTTCAGTTGATCACTGTACTGCGCCGTTCTTCTCTCAGCGCAACCGCTCCGTCTTCAGATGCCATCTTGTCACCGACAACTACTGAATTTCGATCGCCACGGCTTCTGAATCTCTGTTTGTTTCGTCGATCCTGCCCAGCAGCAGATGAACTGTGATTTCACTTGCCGATTTGTTCCAGCATTTTTGTTTCCTTCCCTCGCACTCGATTCGGGAAAATCTGCAAAAGGTTTGGTTTTTAATTCGACCGTGGTGTCGCCATTGACAGATCTGGGCCGAATGAGTCCCCCATCGGCAGGAGCAGGCCGAGCACGCCGTCGTCCAACCACCGCCCGTCGACGCCGTCGTCTAACCACCGCCCTTCCACGCCCTCCTCCAACCACCGCCCGTCCACTCCGGGCGGCACGAGGAGGAGCAGCATCGGCACGCCGTCCACGCCGCGCACGCGCAGCAACGGCGGCCCGCTCAAGTCCGAGCCCAACTCGCCGCCGTCGGCCGCGCAGAACGTGCGGCCCCGCCTCTCGTTCGACCGCTCACCGAGATCCGCGGACTCCAAGCCCGTCGTCGAGCGCCGGGTGCCCAAGATTGGCACGCCACCTGATGTAAGTGTGGCACTACAGTTGTTTTTTTTTTCTTCTCTTTTTATACCAGGAATGAAAATAATTATTCACTAGTATCATCTTTGCTTTGTGGCACTGTGCCGGTTTATTACCATGAAGCACACTATTATTGTCATTGATCACTGTTTTTTTTTTTTATGGAATTGCAGAAGCATCCGAGGAGGGAGCTCGAACTGCAGGCACGGCTTGAGGGCGTCCAGGAAGACCTGAAGAAGGCCAAGGATCAACTGGCCTTCACCCTGGGAGAGAGGGACCGGCTTGTTGGGGAACTGAATGAGGCCAAGAGAGTAGCTGACGAGACCAATGAGAAGCTCCAGGATGCACTCATGGCCAAGAGATGGGCTGAGGAGGCCACGGAGATTGAGAAGTTCCGGGCTGATGAGCTGGAGCAGGCAGGCATCGACGAATCGCAGAGGCGGGAGGAAGAGTGGCAGAGGGAGCTTGAATGTGTGCGAGGCCAGCATGCTGCAGACTTGGAGACACTCGTCAACACAACTGAGGAGTTGGAGAGGATCAGGCGTGATCTTGCGATGGCAAACGAGGCCAAGAAGGCTGCCCTTGGCCACGCAGATGATGCGATGAAGATTGCTGAGGCCAATGCAGAGAAGGTGGAGATCCTCTCAAATGAAGTTTTGCGCTTGAAAGGATTGCTTGATTCTACTGCAGAAAATGAAGAGAGTAAGAACCGTGAAACTGAGGTTCGTGTTAAGGATCTGGAGTCTGAGGTTTTGTCTCTGAAAAGCAAACTTGAGGAGGCAAAACTCATTGAGGGAAGGTTGGCTGAGGCAGAAAAGTTGATTGAGGAGCTTAAATCAGAGATAGCTGAGGCACAGAAAACCGAGGCAGACATTCGTCAGCAGTTGGAAGATTGGAAGGAGAAGACAGGATCGCTGGAAGTGAAATTGGAGGCAGTTACCCTATCTGAGAAGTTCAAAAGTGATTCACTTGCATCTACAACCGAAGAGCTGGGCAAGACCCAGTCTATGTTGCAAGATAAAGAATCTGAAATTGAAGTTCTCAAGGGTAAGACAACTGCCTTGGAAATTGAGGTGGAAAGACTTTTGACAGACGTAAATGTTGCCAGTGGGCACTTGGATGCTACACAACAGGAGGTGTTTGGACTGCAGACAACAATAGATGTTTTGAAGAACAAGCTTGAGGCTGCAGAACAGGCTGCTTCAGATGCTTTAAACAATGAGAATACTGCTAACATGAAGATTGAAGGCCTGACTGAGGAGAAAATCAAGCTAGTTAGCGAGCTGAATAATGCTAGAGATAGAGAAGAGAAAGAGAAAAAGGCTGTGGAGGATCTTACTGCTGCATTGAACAAGGCATCTTGCGAAGCACAGGAAGCGCATGAGATGCTTCAGAAGAGAGAAGATGATTACGAGCATGCTCTAGCACAGATAGGTGATCTGAAGATGGCCCTTAAGAGTATTAAAGAGAGTTATGAGGTAATGCTTGATGAGGCAAATCACGACATCACTTGCCTAAAGGATTCCATTGAGAGGCTGGAGGGTGAGGTGAGCAAGTACAAAGAAGAGTGTGAATCTAAGGAGCTAGACATTATCACAGCAAATAAGCAATCTGAGCAAGAAATTTCTGCTCTTAAAACAGAAGCTGATGAGGTAGTTGCATCGCTGCGGGTTGCAGAGCATGAGCTTCAAGTTGCCAATGAGGAGAAAGAAAGGCTTCAAGAAAAATTGACATACATGGAGTCAGCGGTTGCTGAAGCCAACAAGGCTGTAGAGGAGACAAAGATCGAGAAGGAGAGGCTTCATGAGAAACTGGTATGCACGGAATCAGCGGTTGCCGAAGCTGACATGGCTGCGCAGGAAACAAAGGTTGAGATGGAGAAGCTTCAGGAGAAACTCGCGTGCACAGAATCAGCAGTTGCTGAAGCCGACAAGGCTGCGCAGGAGGCAAAGGCTGAGAGTCTGCAACTGAAGGAGAGGCTGCTTGACAAAGAGAATGCATTGCAGAGCATATCACAGGAGAATGATGAACTAAGGATGCGAGAGAGTGAAACTAAGAAGAAAATCAATGAACTGACTGCCTTGCTTGCTGACGCCATGAGCAAGAAGCATCCTGAGGAGGAAGAGAAGCTAGTGGTTGTTGATGAGGCGCACATTTCTATGCGTGACCATGAAGAGGCTGTCGCCCCTTCAGTTACAGAAAATGAAGATACAGAGGGTGACGATGGTAAAAATCTGAAGCTGGAAGTTAATGCTGTTACCGCGGATTCTAACGAGGACTTGAGTCATGAAGAGAAAGATGACAGTAGGTTTGAACAAGAAGCAGTGAAAACTGAGTTTGCCTCAGAGGAGAGCACGAAAGTTGTTGAGAAAGAGCCAGAGACAGACAGAAAACTGGAAACCGAATCATCCAACGACGAATTAGACTCCAAGAAGGAGGACAGCAGCACCGAAAATGGAAATGGGTCAACGACAACGATGAAAGTATCATCGGAGGAAACAAGTAAAGTAACAATGTCTCCAACAAAACCGCAGCAGCAACAGAAGAAGAACAAGCCTCTGCTGAAGAAGTTTGGGAGCTTACTGAAAAAGAAAAACAGCAAGTAGCTGCTGCTGAACACGCCTGTACTATTAGCATTACTTTGATCCATCTTTTTTTTTTTCTTCATTGACGAGGTATTGTACCTGAGGTGATTGCACAATTGTGTGTCTTAACTTCCTTTTTTTCCGTTCTTTTTTTTTTTTTACTTGGAACTCTTTATGGTGTTGGCTGTTATCTACACGTTGGTGTCAGTTCCTTGATGTGTAAATGTAGTTCCTCCTAATCAGAATGGCTATTCTTCATTTCTGAAACTGTGCCACTCTCTAAATTGTAACTGTGTCGGTGAGCAGTACATGATGTTGATTATTAGCAGCTCCTTTATTTGAGACTGTTGGTTGGCATGCAGCTGATATCATGTAGTTGAACTTTTACAATGAATCCAGTTGGTTTATTGTATTGTGTGTGTATATATATATAGATATTGATATCCTTGTTTGGTGGCAGCCTCCTAATCTCGGTGGTTGCTTAAGAAGGCGGCGTGGATCAAATCAGGTGCACAAAAAGGTAGAGGAGCAGGTGTGACTCGATTGGAATCATTAGGCATGGGGGTGGTTCGGCTGCCATCCATTCTTACCACACTGACAGCATCACAGGTACCATATCATTTCTGTCTGCCGTGGTTTGTTTAATCCTCCGCTCATGCCCAGTGGTTCCTGCATTACGATCCTTTTTTCTTTTTGCAATGCTCTGTTCTGTAGGCTTCTTCTCTCAGCCGCCTGAGCAAGCAGAGCTGGTGTTGGCTGTCGGTCGGTTCGAGCTGTGAGCTGTTCCAACCGCGTACGAACAGCGATGATTATGTGCAACAGGTCGTCGTCGGGGTTCATGAGGCGTTCGCTGTTGTGTTTGTTGGATTGGATGGTTTGGAGCGCAACAGGTCGTCGTCGGGGTTCATGAGGCGTTAGCCGCCGCTTTGTTCAGGCACCTGTTCTTGTCCGGCCACCTCGCGCTCTCTGCACCGCACCGGTGGTGTGCTGGTTTCCCTCCCAGACAGCAGACAGGAACGCCTCAGCCTTCTCCCAGGAGCAGTTGCCTGAGACGTTGCTGTGGTGTGGAGGCAATGGCGCTGGCGTGAATCAAATCATCAAAAGTATCTGGTGCCGATGGCGACGGCTGATCTGATGAAATCTGGCAATCGCCAGCCTTTTTGAGTTTTTGACATAAGAAAGCTAATCCTGTCCAGATAGTACTAATACAGACAGGGTGCGTGGCCACACGGTGACTGTGAATATCAATCACCAGGCACCAGCTCTGATCCCGTCTTATGGAGGATTTTCGTACGTAGTTTCACTCCACCTGCAGGGAAAAGCGCTGCTTCTCAGCTGCAGAGCAGAGCAGAGGTTTCTACTTACTTTGACAGTTTCACTGGAGAAAAGAGAGGTGGTAAGTTCCTGAGACACACAACTTTAAGACGAGATCATTGTAGTAGTGCTGCCGGTTGCCACACGGATAACGTGGTCTGGTCCACGTCAGTCGCAGGACAGGAGCTACTTAGTTCTTACTACATCGGCAATTTCGGTTGGTTTTTGAATTTTGAGGCGACCAGGAAGGAAACCAGACGAGAGCGAAGGATGATGCGCCGGCCCGGGGCATGCAGACTGACTGTCACGACGGAGACGGATCAGCTGCAGCATTTGGAGTTTTGCTGGAGGAGTATCTTCTTCTGCCGACGGCCGAGCCGTCTGTCCGCAGTTCGCCTGCGGCGTACTAGCACTCACTCCGTTCCTTAAAAAACAAATATTTTTATATTTAGTTAAAATTAATCAATTTTAACTTTGATTATCAATATCTATATAAATAAATTTATTTAAATATAAATAGTTACATATTATGATAGTTTATCTTAATACAAATCTAATAACATCATTTATATAATTAAATATTATAAATTTTAAATTATGAATAATTAAATTAAAAAGAATTGATCTTGACGGATCTTAAAAATATTATTTATTTTTAGGAACCGAGAGAGTACTAGCAAGTCCGGGAAGCAAACCTCAAGGCCGACAGCAACGCGGCAACAGCCTCACTCGTAAGTACTGCTCCATTCTTATTTAGCTGTCGCAAGACAAGAAAAATGAACTACCAAACAATTAAAAGCATAGTGACGATTCCACCCAGCAACTTCCGGACCTGTACGGTGCTACTATTCCCTAGCCTTTTAGGTAAAGTTAGGTAAGACGCACTCGTCGGTCACTGCACATAGTACAAGCTAGAGGCTCCTCTGTATGTGATGTGTATCCCCTTTTTCTGAGATAATCATGCAGGTTTCACCACACCCCGTCCTTTGACCAATCGCTTTAATTAGTACCCGTCTCTTTTGTTTTTTTTTCCTTCCTTTTCATATCATAATTAGCATCTGGAGAGGATGACATCTCGGCAAGCTAGAACTAGTAGGTACGTAGTTTATTTTTGAAGTGGGAATTAGTATGTTAAGTGCGTCTGGAACACGAGGTCAGCGCCACCAACGAACCCAATACAGGATGTTGTCTGTAATACACGAGAACTGCATTGTTTGGGGAATGAGATCTGAAACAAACAACGGGAAGCCAGAAGGGGGAATCTTTATGTAGTAGTGCTGAATACTTGTAAACTATACTACTATAGTACTCTACTTGTGTATTGTCTGATGCTGTTGTGTGCATGTGCCGGCATAACTAACCTATCTAGCTAGGGCGGATCAGGATATAATTATGCTCTTCTTCTGCGGGCACCGGCAGCAGCAGGAGAAATGGGGGAATGTCTATCATGACCAGCAGTCTCACCGCGAAATCTTCCACTTCTACCGCGAGCTAGATCTGTGATGTAAGGTCAGTCTCAGTCCATATTTTATGTGAGTTTCATTCTCATGAATTGATATGCCACATAAATAAAAATAGTGATGTAACACAATATTTATTATGAAATAGGGAAGTTGGGTTTCATGAGGATGAAACCACGTGTATACTGTTTGCTAGACTATGAAACTACGATGAAATTATATTGAGACCAATTCATTTCATCATCACATATTTTATCAATTTTTATTGATCAATTAGATGCAACATTTAAGTGGTATGACACCATATGAAACCATGAAATGAAATTTTGCATTGAGAGAACCTAATTTTAATTTTTTTGTTTATATGTTGTTTTTGGAAACCGTTCACGAAAACTTTCATTAAGACTGGTAATAGTGTCTTTTTAGACTCACACATCCAAAGCCGGATCCGATAAAAGGACACTGCAGCAGCACACGGTTAACCTTTTGACCGAAGCACACAGGGACCTTACTTAATTGGACTCACTTTACTTGCTGCCAGTCCAATTTCTAGTCGAGAACACAAATTTCAAATTAGTATTAACAACATGTAACTATAACTAATGAATGTTAGTATATTATTTTAACTGTCAATTAGCTAATTTTTCTATTAGCCCTCTGTGGATCATTACTTACTCCTGGTAATAATCGATAATTTCTAGATTATACAAGTACTTCAGTTAAAGTACTAGGTATTTTTAGAAACATATATAGGGGGTATTTTCGAATACTTCAGTTAAAGTTCCTTCTAACAATCCACTAATTTTCAAAGACCCTAACCAACTTCAGGTTAACGGTTCTTGCTTGAAACCTAGATACTGGTTGTCGAGCACACGCAGAAGTACATTCAATTTGTACTGCAGTTGCTAAAATCATAGTAATGTTTTAATTGTCGGTGTCATTAACTTCTAGTTTCAACTTTGACTAGTCGTTTATTCAATAAAATAGTTTAAATGTGTAGAATTATAATTCTGCCCTGAATACCTTCAGTAATAAAACAATTTATAAAAAATATATTATATTTGTTATAATTTTCTAAATAATTCGTATCATAAAAGATGACATCAAAATCAACGGCGACAACAATTAAGAAACATAGTATTAAATAACTTTCCTAAACTAAGGAAAACAAGCAAGAAGTCATGTCGAATCAAATTGAATTTCATTAGTGACTATTCTTTTCATTTTATCAGCAACATTGAAGAACTAGATACTTGAAGTAGTGACAGGAGTGACATTGCAATAGACCAGACTTTCCTCTTTACGACTGCCGCCTATAGGGTTTTTCTTCTGTAGAAATGAGAGGCCCAAGCCCTCCCTACAAACAGGCCCTAAGCAGCAGTGGGCCTCTCCGTCCTGGCCTGCTTGAGAAAAAAAGAAAAGAAAAAGAAATGAATCTCTCCAAATAGTAAAAACGATGAAGAACTGAATTTGCTTCACAAGGATCATAGGCTCGTGACAGAAGAGAAGAATCGTCCTCCATTCTGATTGTCCCCTTGCTCGTAGTGGTAAGCTGGGGTGTGGGTTGCCATGAACAGCGCCGCACCTGCACGTAGTCCTGTCCAGCTGGAGCATGCATGCGCTGCACGACTCGGCCACCACCTCCATTTCAAGCTTCAGCTTCTCCAACGTCATAATCCCCTGAAGCTGCTGCATTCATTCTTCGTGGCCGATCTCTCCTCTCTCTCTCTCTCTCTCCGTGGCAGACACAATGCTGGCTTCCAAGCCCAAGTAAGCATCCTGTTTCGTTCTTTCTTGCCTGATTTGTTTTTCAAATTGCTCCTCTAAATGCTTTGTCTCGATGTACACACACATAACATCCAACTTGTTCGTATAAAAGCTGCTTATGCTTTAAGTTGTAACGAAAGAAACTCGTAGTCAGCATTTCCTCGTGTTACATTCCAGGAGCATTATCCAAGTTTTAATTTGTTTTGGGAGTATGCATAATCTCAGGATGAAAAATCTTGAAACAACATAAATCTGCACTGCATAAACACGACATTAGTAATGGACTGTTTACTACTGAAAAGCAGGGCTAATAGTAATAGCAGCGGCCTCTCTGAATCTCCCAACAAGGAGCCGTCCACCACCCGCAGCAGGGCCACGTCGTCGGCGCCTCGAGTGAGCAGGCTAGCGAAGCCCGCCGCAGCAGCAGGAGCAGGAGGACCAAGCAAACCTGCAGCGGCTGCCGATCGCGCGCCTTCCCCGCTGCAACATGCCTCCGTCCCGCTGGACAGGTCCTCGGCGTCGGTGGATCTCCCGACGAAGCCATCGCCGGGGCCACCGGAACGTCGGTCCCTCAAGGCCGCCGCGGCGACGGGCCGGACCACCACTGCTGATGTAAAGAGAAGAGAAGCCCACGCAAATCCGGTTTCAAATTCTTGTAATTACTTTTAAGTTTCAAAATAAACAATTGTTATACTAATCACGTTTTTTCCCCATTTTCTTGTGGTGTTTTCTTCCCCAGAAACAGGTGAGGAGTAATACGAAGGTGACGACGACGGAGCTGCATGCTCAGCTGAAGGCGGTGCAGGAGGAGCTGAAGAACGCGCGGGAGCGTCTGGCGGCCGTCGAGAACGACAGGGCTCAAGTCCTCGAGGACCTGGCGCATGCCAGGCGGCTTGCCGACGAAGCCCATGTCAAGCTGGAGGAGTCGCTGGCCGCGCGGCGGAGCGCCGAGGAGGCGCTGGAGCTGGAGCGGTTCAAGTCGACGGAGTCCGGCGTCGAGCTGGCCCGGAGAAAGGACGAGGAGTGGAGGCGCGCGTGCGACGACATCGAGAAGCGCCGCGCCGAGGACGTGGCCTCGGCGACCCGGAAGCTCGACGGCGTCAAGGAGGAGCTGGCGGCGGCCGTGCGGGCCAGGGACGCGGCGCTGGAGCGAGCGGAACGGGCGCAGGGGATCGCCGACGACAATGCGAGGAAGGTGGAGGCCCTGACGGCTGAAGCGGCCCGGCTCAGGTCTCAGCTGGAGACCCAAGCGAATGAAGCTGCGGGAAACATCACCAGGCTGGAGTCCGAAGCCGAAGCGCTGAGAGCAGAGCTCCGGATGAAGGCGAGGGCGTTCGAGGAGAAGCTGGTTGAAGCGGAGGAAATGGCGGAGGGGCTGAGAGTCGACGTCGCGTACTCCAAGAGGGCCGAAGCCGACGCCAACCGGTCGGCGCAGGAGTGGAAGGAGAAGGCGGAGTCGTTGGAAGCGCGCCTCGATGACGTCTCGCGGCTGAACACGTGCAACGAGGAGTCACTGGCGTCATTGAAGAAAAGCTTTGAGCACTGCACGTCCATGCTCCAAGATAAAGAGTCGCAGGTCCTCCAGCTCAGCGAAAAACTCGCGTCATTGGAGAAGGAGGCTGCTCAGTACAAGGGCGGGTTCCTCGAGACCAACAGGCGCCTCGACGTCGCGAAGAAGGAGTCGGCTGAACTTCAGGCGACCGTTGATAGGTTGAACTCTGAACTTGAGCTTCTGCACGAGGCACAACGGCAGGTCGTCGCCTCGGAGAAAACTGTGAGTGCCGAGGTCGGACGCCTCACCGATGACAAGAACAGGCTGCTCGAAGAACTCGGTGACGCCAGAGACGACAGGGACAAGGCCAAGAAGGCCGTCGAGGATTTAGCGGCGGCGCTGCGCGAAGTGTCGTCGGAGGCGAGAGAGGCCAAGGAACGAGCGCTCGCCAAACAGTCGGAGCTGGACCACGCGCGGCTTCAGGTCTCGGAACTGAAGTTGGCGATGGAAAATGCAGAGGCGACGCTCGACGAATCCAGGCGTGAGGCTGCGTGCCTCCGGACGGCGGTTGAGAAGATGGGTTCGGAGGCCAGGACTTCCAAGGATGAATGGATATGCAAAGAGGCCGGGTTCGTCGATATGCTCAAGAGATCGGATGATGGGATGAGCAATGTCCAGTCTGAGATGAAGAGGCTGACGGAGTCACTGAGAGTTGCTGAGAACGAGGTGCAGGAGCTCAAGGGAGAGAGAGTACAGTTGCTGAACAAGCTGCAGGAATTTGAAGTCAAGGCGAGGAATGCTTCTTGTAACGCCAGTGCTGAAGAAGCAGAGGCAGAGACAGAGAGCTCGCAGCTTAGGGACCTCCTGTCCGCTAGGGAGGAGGAGGTTCTCGCTCTGAATCGTGAAGTCACCGACCTGCGAAACAGAGAGCAAGCAGCATTGGAGAAATCTACCGAGCTCTCCAAGTTACTCGCAGAGGTGACAGCTAGAAAACCTGAAGAGGAGGAGAAAAACAGTGAGGAGGCCAAGGCTCTGCATATTATGAAACTGGAGATGGACAAGGTGCAAGAGTCATTGAGAGCCGCAGAGAGCGAAGCCAAGGCCGCGAAGGGCGACAAGGCGCAGCTGCAGAACAAACTGAGGCTGCTCGAGTCCAAGATCACCGAGGCCAGCCTGACTTCAGAGGAGGCGAAGCTCGGCAGCTTGAGGTTGAAGGAGACGCTCCAAGACAGGGACCGCGAGCTAGCGAGCATTGCACTGGAGAACCACGACCTGCGTGCAAGAGAGGCCGACGCCCAAGCGAAGATGTACAAGCTCGCCGCTCTGCTTGCAGAGGCAGAGGCCGCAGCCAAGAAAGGTGGAGGCGAGTCGGTGAATGGAGGAGCGGTAGTCGTTGTTGCCAGCAACAGGAGCCCGGACAAGCAGCCCAGCGTGCTCAGGAAGCTCATGTGCTCGCCTATGCATCATAGCGTTGTCCACGACGATGCGCCCTGCGATGATCGGACCATCCAAGTGGAGGAAATCAAGCACGTCGAAATGGAGACGGTGAAGAAGCAGGTCAGGTACGAAAAGGAGAGAATATCGACAACAGAGGACGCCAGATCTTTGGAGAACAGCAAGATCGTCGTAGAGGAGGACGACCTGCCGAAGGAGAGAGACGACGACGATGACTCCGAGTCGAGCAACGACGACATGGAGTCACCGGACGACGACGACGGGCTTGTCGACCAGATGAACGGGCTGTTGATCCAGGGTCCGACGTCGTCGTTCAATCACCACCACCAACAGCAGCACGTGCACAAGAAGAAGAAGGCACTGCTGAAGAAATTTGGGAGCCTGCTGAGGAAGAAAGCGCACTTCACCAAGTTGAGCAACCACTCTTAGCTAGTAAATTATTCCTGAAGCGATTTTGAACGTAAGTGGAGTAATCTTTTCCTTTCCCTAATGCGAACTGTATGCTATTCAGAGTAAGTAAGGCTGCTGGTTTCGAAATTTTGGATCATTTCCTTTTTGTCTTCTGAACGTAAAAGGATGCCCCCCA
Source organism: Oropetium thomaeum (assembly GCA_001182835.1). Classification (NCBI taxonomy): domain Eukaryota; kingdom Viridiplantae; phylum Streptophyta; class Magnoliopsida; order Poales; family Poaceae; genus Oropetium; species Oropetium thomaeum. The sequence continues at coordinate 1,167,730 of LFJQ01000051.1, forward strand.
AACCCAGTGTCCAGACCCCAGAGACGCAACGAAGCCCTCTTCGGATCCTGTCAGTTAGTAGTTGTTTCTGTACCGTTGCTGAATATTCAGCAAACCATTTTTTCGTTGTGAAATGCCATACTATATTACCAGTCATTATGATGATTGTTTGTTGTATCTTGGAACTGCTGAAATGAGAACTGGATTGCAATGATCATACGGTGTGCTACGTGCTCATAGATGTTACTCGGCTCCACTACTCTGCCTTATCTGTGCGTAAATACAGGAACTTGCTAAGAAGATAGTAGTCCTAGCCGTTGAAGTGTAAGTGGATTGACTTCTTAGGTGAACTGATTAGGTGCATAAAATTTAATAAATATGGTATCAGAGTCAGAGGTCTTGAGTTCGAATCCTGTTAGAGATACTTTTTTCGTAATTTAATTCCTCCGCTCCAAAATTTCACGTTTGCACATTGCGAGAGGCTGCATGTGAGGGTTACTGTTTAATTATATGTGCATTGTCCTCCTTTTCTCCCATCAGTTTAGGTTTTTGGATAAATTAGTTAGGTGTATGAAACTTAATACTAACCGATAGAAGAGCAGTGCACAAACAGGCAGAAAAATAATACAGATGTTGAAATTGCAGCACAGGGTGAAAGTGAATGGTAGTGTAGCTTGTATACTAGGGATTACCGGTGGATGAATGTTGTATCCGGGGCACCTGGCACCTGGTGTCGTTGAGGTCCTTTGAGTAATGAGATGCTCCGACCTGTATCTAGGCTCTAGCCCAGCAGCCAGCAGGTCAAAGATTTCTGCATCCATCCCGCGTGTCGTCGCAATCAGGTGGTACTCTTGACAACTCCAAGGGACGGACTCGCCAACTAATCATTCGATACAGACGATTAATCATGTTGTAGATTGCCAACGAGCCCGACGATAGGTTACTTGAGACCCTCTCTTCAGTCTTGCAGAATACCATCAAATATAAACCTGTACTATAAAGGGTGTCATATTGGTGAGTCTGAACCAAACAGCAGGCAGTAAAACAAGCTGAGATAGATTAGGGTGTGGTGGACCATACCATGAGCAGAAGCACCAACATCGCCGTCATGACAACGCCTTTTCCCTCCATATTGTTCGTCCTCTTTTGCAAGTGCTCTTTGATTTGATTTTCTCTCCACAACAATACGAGGGACGAAAGAAAAGAGCAACGAGGCAGTAAGTAAACGAGCATGATGATAAATTTCATGAGACTGACAGCCACTTTGAAACTTAGGTTACTGGCTATAATATACTTTATCCGCCCATAAATATAATTATTTGTTGACTTTTAAAGATCATGTTTAACCGTTTATCTTATTCAATTTTTTTATAAAAATATAAAAACAAATACATTATATTTATACTTTGTCTAATAATAAAACTTATCATCACAAATAAATAAACTTTTAGAAATTTTTTGAATAAAACAAATAGTCAAACGTGAACTCTAAAAGTTAACAAATGCATATATTTGTGGAGGGATAGTGTCAGGTCAAAAGATTTTCCTTCAACAAGCTAATAGAGGGTTGCTTTAGGAGATTATACTGAAAAGACCGAGCAGGGCAAAGCAAAGCATATTCTTCCCGCCTCCTCAGTCCTCACACACTAACTAAGAGCCAACAAGAATGCCTCTCCAAGTCAACGATCCATCGGACGGGGCCCACCGAATAACAGAGAGGTGATCTCACCGAATTTAGCAGGAATAGTACACATAAGCCACGTCGTTTCGCTTCCATTTCTTGTTTGATTATTACACAAATGTCAACGTAGGCGCCGACTTTTAAGTATGTTTTCTCCCTGAGGCCTAATAAGACGACAAGGACGCGATGCGTCACATGCTTCCCCGACCAATCGACTGGTTATCTGGAGAAGAGACTTCAAGCATGACCCGCAACATCACTAATGCTTGCCATTGCAAGTCAACCAAAATAACAGGCACGCATCACACGCCTGCTAATCAGCATCTTCGTACGTGCAAAAGTTCATAAATATCCACACACATTAAAAGAGACTTCAGGATACATTAACTGGAGCTATTCCAGACAACTGGAGGAGCACAAACAGAAGCGTAGAGAGAACGCGCAGCAGAAAATTGTCCAAAATCGACTGCCATCAACACAAATCAGACACATCAAGAAAGTGAGCGACAGCAGCGATCGTAGAAACCAATTAAGAATCTATAGCATCTCTTTCCAAACCTAGCAAAGCAAGCTAAATAATACTCATTAGCAGAACCATGCAAAAAAACATTCCAAATACAAACACTGAACTATTTCACGACAAAAGCCTATCTAAAATCACATAGAAATGTACCGTCGTTGTCAGACTAAAACAACTCCCAAAGACACCATAAGCATACATATGAAGATTCAAACGTTCATACGTGCAAGCATTAAATGAGCATTTTACAATCATAATTGTGTAAGGATTTGGTAACGAGCAAACATTTCAGTTTATTTTGACCTCCGAAGCTGCAGGACCAAACATTTTCAGCCAGTCACTTTAAACTCAAAGTTCAATATTTGCATATATTCACAAGGATGAATTTCAAAATGAACAGTGCAGCAAATAAACCCAGTGGCCAAAATCTATAATAGCAACTTTTATAGAACACTTACAAAAGATAACCTTTACATAGAAGAGATGCTGTGCATAGATAATAGTAGTTCCTTAAAGAAGAACAACAAGAACCACCCTTTAATTATTCCCCACTTTAAAAATAAGAAAACTATTGACTCCCAGCATAGTGTGCATCAAAGGACACCAGATAATTTTTTTGCATTGAAAACTTCCAAGTACAAGTTATATAAGAAGTATTGTGTCTCTAATCATGACGTCTGATGTTGCATAATCCTAAGGGCCCAACCACCATTGCATGTAACGAAGAAATAAAATTACTACAACATACAAAAACATTACTATCAGGGAATAGAATTACATCTATATCCTGAACACTATCTCACAGCGTTCCTTCTCCCAGTCAGATACTAGGAACAATCTTTTCTTTTTAGATACGAACCAGTATTTTTAATGTTAAATTTATAACAGCAAACTTGTGACCTTTCTGTTTGGTTCAAAGACTAAATGAATACACTAGAATTTGCACTGAAACCTAAAGCAGTATCACCTCTATGGCAATTGCAATATGGAAATTGACATGATTTATTTGGATCAGAAAATATGGCTATCTTACGTATGAGCATAATTAGCACAAAAATCTAAACTCAAAATAATCAGGCGACGATCTAAAGCCTAAGATTCTGTGTTCATGACATAACAAATAATCGTTGATTGTTCTGAGTTTGTGACATGAAGAAACAATTGTTGATTGTAATTCTTCGACGAGCTGATGTCCAGGAAGTTTAGATTATCAATACAACAGGAAAGGAACAGGGAGCCTCATTCCCAAGCTACTCCCTGAACATCAGCAGAATTTGTCAGAAGGAGCCAATCTTGAACTAAAGGTTTACAATTACAGATTTTTCAAGCCTAGTCACCCAAGCATCTAAACTACAACATGGCCAGTATAACCTGTCCAGCTATTGCAGCTAAGAGAGATGAATGAATCGAAAATTTCCCCAGTAATACAATTACAAATATATGAGCAATACCCTTCACTGAGACCTTACAGACAGTCTGACTAATCAATTACACAAGCAGTAAGTAACAGCAACAAGTATCGATGTCCAAAGTTGTACCCACCTGTATCGTCCTCCTCCAAGCAACTCCAGCTGATGATCCACCGAATGGACCTTCACCATGGCTACGTCCCTACTGTCAAATGTTACACGGCCAGCATCGCACTGGCAGCTGTTGCAGAGAGCCATCAACTCTACATATCTCTCCACCGTGGGCTGAGGATCGGCAAGAATCCAGATGGAGAAAGAAGTCCTGACGGGGACTGCGGGAACCAGAGCCCCGGCGACGGCGGCGGCATGGGACCTGGCCCAAGGATGCCTGTCCCCGGCAGTGGCGACAGCGCGGGGAAGTTGGGCGTGAGCGGCGGGGGGTGCTGAAATCCTGGCGAGAGTAGCGGGTACGGCGACCTGGGCGTCGGCGAGAGCAGGTTGAGGAAGCCACTCGGGGAAGGGAGGATTCCCGGAGACGGCACCGGCGGCGGAGGCGGGGGATGGGGATGTTGTGGCGGAGGTGCCTGTGCTGCCGCTGCAGCGGCAGCGGCGGCGGCGGCGGCTGCGGCAGCCGCGGCGCCTGGCGGAGTGGCGCTGAATAGGGAGTTCTCGAGGATGCGCATGTAGGCGGAGACCGGGGAGTCGGCCCAGGCGGGACCCGCGGCGACGGGCACGTGCTGCTGCTGCTGCGGCGGCGGCTGTTGGTGCGGGTGCGGGTGTGGCGGGCGGTGGAAAGCGGGGTTGGGGTGGCTAGGGTTGGGGACGGCGGCGTGCTGGTGCGGGTGGACCGGCGGCGGGGGCCGCGCGACGGGGGTAGCGATGGGAGGCGGGCGGATCCTCTGCAGGCGCATGGAGGGCGGCTTGGGCTGCGGCGGCTGCGGGCGGTATGGCTGCTGCTGCTGCTGCTGGTGGTGGTGGTGGTTGTACTGCGGCGGAGGAGGGGACGGGGAAGGCGTCCCAGCCGTGAGCTGCTGGACCATGTCGCGGAACTGGTTCTTGCTGATGTTGTAGACCTGCGGCTGCGGCTGCGGCGGGCGGGCGGCGCCCGGCTGGGCCTGCTGCTGCTGCGGCGGCGGCGGCGGGGGCGTGGCCTTGCGGATGGAGCGGCCGAGCTTGTTGACCCCGAGGTGCGGGTTCTGGCTGGAGGTGCTTCCGCTGCTCGTGGTGCGATCCATGGCGAGCCGCCGGATCGGGATCGGAAGAAGGCGACGGTTGGGTCGGTCAATTCCTGGAGGAGGAGGAGGAGGGCATGGGGAGCGGCGGGTGTGGAATTTGGGCGTGTAGCGTAAGCGGAGGAGAAGAGGACGGGGCGGACACGGAAGGGGGAAGAGGCGCACGCAGGCGCAGCAAGTGGCAAGTGGAGCCGGAGCTGCAGCCGAAGCAGTGTGTGAACTCAACCCGACCAACCCAGCTGCGGACTGGCCAGACTCCAGAGGAGGGGAGGAGACCAGCTTGACTTGGGGAGGCCAAGGCTTCAAGGCAAAGGGCAGGTCTAGCGGGTGGCTCCAGTCCCAGTCCTGCTGCTGCTGCTGCTGCAAATGCGGAAAAACTACTCGTCGCCAGTAACGGATCGACGAATCCCAGTTTCCGTTTTCCACCTCGCATCCTGCTCATTTGCCGCCGGCACCGCCGCTGCACCGTAAACAAACTTGCCGCCGCACCATTGCCGCAAAACACCGTGACAAGCAAGCAAAAGAAAATAAAAAAACGCTTCATTTGTGGAGCGCCGCTCCTGGACCAGCTGAATTTTTCCACGGCGCGTCTGCGAATTATTTATTACAATATAGTGCTGCCCATGGGGCCTGACAGGGAGACTGCTGAGTTTGATCGGTTCTACCGTGTCTGTCCAATTAAGACGTTGCGTGTGTACGCTCGCTCGCTGCCGATATGCATGCCGGCGCGGGGAGGGCGCCGGCCACTTGCTGCCTCCTGCATTGATGTTAGGACACGACATTTAGTTCAAATTTGAACTAATGATTATGTCTTAACGTTAATAAAAAAAGATTAGAGGGAGTACTACTCTATATCTTTATATATGCAATGTTATTATATCTACAAATCTTAGATGTCTGCTGTAATACAAATCTTAGAAAGCGGGAGGTAGAGATTTTTAATCTTGCTACTTCAGTCAACATACACCCTCCGTTCACTATAAGCACTTTTATGGAAAATGTTAGTTTTCACTTTGGTTAACAATAGCAAAAAGAAATCATAACACCCACAACAACTTAAAAAATTTACAAATACTGTGTTCAACGCAAAATGATTATATTTATAGACAAAGAGAGTACCACATTTCTTGGAGCATCTCCCATAAAAAATCTAAATGGATACGTATACCTAAACACTAAACCCATCCAATATACTTGAGAGAGGGCCAACCACCACCCTCAACATATACCTGGAGGAGCCGTGGTGGCTGGAGTCACGCTCGGTCCCTTCTCCACACTTGATGACAGCGGAGGTTCCTGCATGCCATACAACTATAGTGGCACACGCGGTATCCCTTTGCATTGACATCTCACCCGACTTGGGGCAAGATCTAGCACGATTTGGGTGCAACATCTCGGTCATGTCCCCTCCCCCCTCTTCCTCACTCCTCGAGTTGGCTGATTTGGGTGAAGCCCCTCTTCCCCACCGGTGGTCCAATTTGGGTGGAGCAGGTTAGCAATTTAGGTATGACGGCAAGAGATCAACAGTGCAGGTGGGGAATTGATATGGTGACGAGTTTTTATAAAAAGACCCTCATAAAAACCTTAATTTTTTAATAATTTTTTTGTGCCTCAACATTTTTATGAAAACCCCCTAGAAGTTAAGAGTATTTATGAGAAAAGGTATTCAAGTTTAGGTATGTTGCTGAAGAGGAGGGAAATTTTTCCTTATAAGTATTCCAACAAAAACTCAACAAATTAGCGTGGCATTTGACATAAGCTCCAAAATACAAGAATTCAATCTTGTTATCTTTGGCCGAGCCATTCTATTGTCATTTATGCTACAATAATAAACATTCTAATACATTTCACTTTTACCAAATAAACTCAAAATCTAAATTCCTATGTACAGCATGCTGTCACTGATGATGTATAGGAGACTAATTTTTCGAAAACTAAAATCAGAAATGATAGGGGAACTGCTGTAACAAGAGGAAATCAATTTGGATGTAAATCCAGTCCCCATTAATGTGATGTTTTCGTTCGTTCAGATTAATGCCCAAAATGCCAAACAAGGACGACCCATGCAATGCAATGCGTAATCACGGATGGGCACAGGAGCGCCAATAGTCAGTGAATTTAGGAAGTTTAACGCGAGGCCAGGAAATTGAAGCACAACGAGAAAAATTGGGAGTCAACAAGCCATCCGTACATGCGAACAGGTCACTTTCTGTCCGATCTGTCGATGCATCTCCTTGGTTTCTCCTTCTCCACCTCCCTCGCTATCCTCCATCCCAACCCAAGAATGATTATCATCCCAAGTGATTTTTCATCAGCAAGCAAGGATAAAAAAAAATCGTCAGGTAGCAAAGGAAGCCGGACCTGAAAATCATAGCAGTGCCAACATAACAAGCAATGAACAATATTGAAATTTTGGTAAGACGCTGTTCCGACGGAAGAATAACAACATGAACCCAGCTACGACAGGACTAACAAAACATAAGTATGAATTTTCACTTCAGCCAATAAAGAAATAAAAACACAAATCCAGTTGTCATGCTCGCCCCACCAGGGCCGTCTCCCCACCTCACCTCACCACCCGGGCCACCGCCTCTCTGCATCGGCCGCCCCTCTTCTTCCTCCTCCAGCACCGTCCACTGGCCCCACCCACCGACCGCTGGCCTCCTGCGGTTCCAGCAATGCGGCGCCGTCTCGCCGCACCGCCAGAACCCTCCTCTAGGCCCGTCGGTGAAGAAGACGAACTCCGACGAAGACATCGAACAACCTCCAACCCTAATCCAGCGACGCCCTCCACCACGGCGCTAATCCGCCTCCCGCGGCTCCGCGCCGCCCCGCTTGCACACACCTGACTCCGCCACCGCGCCGGCGACGTCCTCCCCGCCACTCACCTCACGTGCTCCCCTATATTGACGAGGAGGATTTTTGATTTAAAAAATCAACAGGTAGGAGAACAGAAACAAGACCTGAAAATCCTAGCATTGCAATGATACACAACAAACTTTCAGTAACTCGAAATGTATTGGATTTATGGTGCGTTCTCTGAAGTAAGAACTAAAACCAGATTATGTGCGTTCACTGAAGAACAACATCTGAAAAACACAAAACGAACATAATAAAGCAGAATGCAGTACTAGGAACAGAGCCCCTCCCCGAAAGAATGTTTGTTGGTGTCAGGGAATGACAACCACTACGGCAGATACCAGTAACTCGAAGTGTATTGGATTTATGGTGCGTTCTCTGAAGTAAGAACTAAAACCAGATTATGTGCGTTTACTGAAGAACAACATCTGAAAAACACAAAACGAACATAATAAAGCAGAATGCAGTACTAGGAACAGAGCCCCTCCCCAAAAGAATGTTGGCTGGTGTCAGGGAATGACAACCACTACGGCAGATACCAGTCCCGAACTACTGCTACTCCTCGTCCTCATCATCATCCTCGTGGAAGCGCAGATGCCTCCCCTTGGGCACCGGCAGCCCCCTGAGCAGCAATGCGTCAAGCTCCGCCCTCGCCTCGGCGGATGGCACCACCTCCTCCATCTCGATCTCGTCGTCGCTGTTATAGATGAACCGGGTGTGCTTCCCCTCGAACTGCGGCAGTCCGGCCTTCTCCTCCTCTTCATCGAACACGGTCATCTTGCTCATCTCGTCGCAGAGATCGTCGAAGCAGCCGTCATCACTGCCTTCTTCCCAGTCCTCCTCTTCTTCTTCTTCTTCAGTGTACCCTCCCTTCGGTGTAAGCTCCTCGCCGAGTTCCTCGTCGTCGCCCTTCTCGGAACTGGCATGGACCTGAAGGGACCAGGTCGAGGAGCTGTCGTCCTCAGTGGATGGCTTGTCCGTGTTCCTGCCGTCGTGGAACTTGAGGGACGACGAGTCAGATTTCTCAGGGGAGTCGTCGAACACCAGCGCGCGGTGCAGCTGGCCCTCGCTGAGGTTTTCCTCTACCGGCGATGGAGGTAGGGAAGCTGCAATGACCTGCACAAGAAAGGAAAGAGCTAGTTCAGGGCCAAGTTCAACAGCAACTATTCAGCAAGATGAAGAGGTCGTGGGAAAATGCCCACCAAATGAATTAGCAAATTATCCGCCAGGGCATTCAACGCAGACTCGATTCAGCAAACGAAAACTTAATAATATTCAGTTAAAGTCTTAAGTGTATCAAATTATAAAATGTACTAAAGTCTGAAGTCTGCTAACATCCTGCTAATATCTGAAGTCTGAACACAGTCGGCATGGAATTCAGAATGTAACTGGCAAGGAATTCAGAACATGTTGGGTGCTGCTAAGACCTGTGACAAATCAGCAAATCGTATACAAAAGTTTCTAACTGCTCTTTGCAGTAAGTGAATCATGCAAGCTTTATAAATAAATTGTTTGTGCAGCAAGAAGTCTACTAGGAACATGAATCAGATCAACTTCTGCATCGTTCCGCATGAAATCCAGGGAGAAAATAAAATGGACATTTCCTTGTACCGATAGTATACAATTGTACTACGAAGGACTTATATCACAGTTAAAAACGCGCATGATGAATTTGAGAATAGTTTCGCTACTGTTGTACGGACGATTAAATTACCTGCAGCTCGGGAATCAGCGGATCCTCCTCGGCGAGGACGCAGGGCATCACAGTCGAGCCATCAGGCAGCAGAAGGCCTTCCTTGGCCGCAGAGACGACCCCAAGCTGCGGCGTGTTCGTCGGCGTGGGCGCGAGGAGCTGCGCGGGGGACCTGCGGACGCCGAGAAGCGCCTGGATGCGCGCGGGTGGCCTGGCGAGCGCTGCCGCGGTCGCGGATCCCTGCTCCTCGTGGACCTTGTGAAGGAGCGCCTTGACCTGACCGCGCAGTAGCGCCTCCCCGGAGCCGGAGCCGGGAGTGCGGCGTGGCCTGGGGCGGGTCTTGGTGGCAGTGGAGCCGGGGGTCTTGTCGTGGAGGCCGCCCGCGGCGAGGCCGACTATCGGGGAATCGTTGGTGATGTCGTGCAGCGCGGCGCGCTCCCCGGCGGCGGCGTTCTTGGGCCGGGTGAAGTAGGCGGCGGAGTCGGCGGCACTCTTCTCTGGAAAAAAGAAATCAAGAAACGACCGTCAGATCACGAACAAGGACGGATCAAGAAACGATCTTGGACCGCCATCTGGGGAACTGCCCGACAAGAAGAAGGTGGATGGGGGGGATAGGAGAAAGGATACTTACGGGCAGACGAGGCGGCGGCGGCCGCCGCAGCAGCGAGCGAGCGGGTGATCCTCCTAGTAGAAAGCGGCGTCTCCATCGGTGCGGTTGCTTTCTTGCGCCGGGACGAGAGCTGCTGCTGGTGAGTCGGCGGCGCAAGGAAAGGAAAGGACGAAGACGAGGCAAGAGCTTTCGGGGATCGGGGAGAGGATGGGATGGTGAGGGCGGCCGGACGGCGCGTGACGAGGGAGCTTTAAAGGGTTGGGGTTGTGGCAGTACAACGGTAATATGACCGTTGTTTGTTCCGGCGGACGACGAGACGGAGGAGGGGAGAGGCGTCTGCGGCGCTCGCTCGACTAGCCGTTGGTTTCACGGCGACGGCGTTTGGTTTGTGTGGGCCCTACTGCGCTTGGTGGGCTTCACTGGCCATGTTGCGTAGTGTGGATCACATCCTACGGAGCGGCCCACGGGCCACGAACCCAGAACTCGGGCCGAAAGAACCAGTACTGCTTGTACTATTGCGGTCAAAGAGGTTCAGTAACATGTCCACAGTAACTTCAAGTTTCACAGACCATCTCAGATCCACATACTACCACTTACAAAGATTGTTGAAAACAGACTTGTTAGTAACCAAGCTAATCGTTTCGTAAAAAAACCATAAAAGATCCTTTTATCGTTTTTGCAAACCTTGGTACAGACTTGTAAACAGATAGTATTGCAATTTCTCCTATTCATTGTCCTAATATAGTACAGGCTTATATAAATGTTGCGTCGAATTGGAAAAGTTTATGAGAACATTTTCAGCTTTTCTTGAAACTTTTCAGTTTTCATTCCACTTCAGCTCACGTCAGGAAGTGCTCAAAAGAAGAGGCAACATGGCAGCTTGCCTAATGGATGTATCAATATCCAATGGATGTATTTACGTTCAAGAACCAGTACTACATGGAATGTACAAGGTTCAATGATAAGAGGATTCAGCACACGGGCTAATACAAAAACTAAGAAAAAATGACGTATTTCAAATGTACCAGATCTGTGGGGCATAAAACGTACAAATCTAACACAAACTCTGGTTGTGCGGATAATACGATACATATGAAGTCATACTAAGAGGACCCTAACTGAGACTAGCATACAAACTCTATATACATTGGTTGGTCATATGTTCCTAGCAGAACATGAGTCATATGTCCATGTCAATTAAGGCATCTTCCTCTTCACGACTTCACCATCAGACGAGAGCCGATTAGGAAGTCATCTCCTGACAATTTGCTGCGGTAAGAATGAAATACATCAACAATCCATTTTGTTTCATCAGAACAATGCAAATTGGGGCAAACAAACAAGCATTTACCTAGTACAATAGCATCGAAAGCTCACTACTCGCTTTAGCTTCCTATTGTAGAAGAGGTAGTTGAAGGACCATCTGCAAGATGGAATTGAGCAGCATATCCATGTAAGTGTCCATTTAACTGGTTAAATTGTTTGTACTTTAGTTAAGACCTAACATACATGGCCCCTTTCTCTAGGGCTGGATCTCCATCAGAATCTAGGTTATAGCAGTAATTGTCACAATTCTTGATTTTGATAACCTGCAACGTAAGGTGTAAACATGCATCCATATGGACACCAAATACGAGTCAATGTTTACCTCATCGATAACTTTAGTCATAATGTCCAGAAGAGAAGTGCCGTCATTTCTTGCTGCCCATTGCTGAACAGAAGTCCAATTTCAGTTTAAGTATATCCGATGAGTGAAACAGTAAATAGCAGCCTCAAGACCCTTGAAGACATGGCCTTGGGACAACATGCATAGTTCAGTATTTTTATTCTTCTTTTAAAAACTTGCAGTTTACTAAACAAGTCCGATTCTACTTGCAGAGATGCATAACATAATATTAAAACAAAAGAGAACCAAGAAGCATTACCCTGGAAGCATCAGATAAGTAGGTGTCTATCATCAGGTTGAAACTTCCCCACTCCTCTTGTTTGAAGAACAGATGTGCTTGAACAACACTGCTCAGGGAACAAGTTTTGATAAAGTAAAGAATTTAACCTGAAGGTCAACCCATCATGAATCAATGGCATGATGAGCAGGAGACCTTAAGAAAGTTGATCCATCAAATACCAGATTGGCCAAGGGAAATGGAGAGAATTGAATGCTCAGCTCAAAGAGCAACGGTTGTTAATCCGTCTGTCATACCACGTGACAACACCCCCTTAGGCTGGTTGGAAAGGACAAAAGCGGGTTGCCATATCGCCCAAGAAAAGCTGAGTATGATATTACCCAAAATCCTTCCTCCCAGATCATGTTACAACACACTAGTTACAAAGGAAAATTACCAGAAATCATAATCTGGATACATATGGCCAAGGGTGAGAACTAGATATATCAATGTTTTCTGGTTAGAAAAACACCAAAATAGAAAGAAATTAGGCCAAGTGAAACAAAATTGTGCACAAGCACAATAAAGGTAGTCTTCACGTACTTACCTTGACCTAGAGGACAAGTGCTCCATTAGTGAAGAAGGATCACTATCGGAAGACTTGCCAAGGTAGTCGAGAATCTGAAATCACAACAGATATTATAAATGCATTGTTAAAATAACATACATGCATTTAAACTTGGCATGAAACAACAACATTCTGAAATAATGCATAGACATATTTGTAAACTTCAAAAAGGAAAAGGTAATATCCCTCAACAGAATGATGTCTTTACTCTAAAAGACTAAAAGTCTGTAGTAGTGTTCAAAGGGAATAACTCTACTATACAAAATTAAATGGTAAGAAATTCATTAACCTGACGTTCAGATTTAGTTATTTTAATCAGAATAACCATTCTCTAATCTCCAACCTACCGGCCAGAGAACCAAGGAACATGCACCACGTCTTGCATATGGTGAGAAAATAGAATAGAAAATGACACCAAACGCAGAGAAAATGACATAAAAAAAACAGCTTGAAGACAGGTGTCGCTCAGTTATGAAGCTGTTCATGAAACATTTTTGTAAAGTTTCATGTTCAGATGCGTAGAATTGCCTCTACAGAACTAATGCCTTGTAACGCTGAACTCATAAACTGCAAACACTAGAGGAAAGAAGAAAAGAAAGAATAAAACACATTTAAACAAAGTTGGCATAAAGAAACAAGCCACTACACTACTACAGGAATTCCTAACTTTGTACCACATTTAATCCTTTAAACTGAAAATAGAAAGTTAGGGGAATATGCAAGCCCAACAAAGGGAAAACTGAACAATGAGCATGCAAGGACTATCCAGCCCTTATTTTCACCGTGTAGCTAACATCCGAACCAGCAAGAAGATTAAACTTCTAGATAAATCATGGTAGTGCAGCTTGCACACTGTCAATGCTCTCACTGAAAGAACAATGATCACATGAGGTAATATATTCATTGGTCGATGGAAAGGAGGCACCTCATGTTCAAGGCATTGAAAGGTGACGGTCGGTCCCCGTGTGCTTGCCTGCAAATTAAACGAAGCAGTGCAGCGCTCAGTGTGATGAAATAGAAATACAAGCTCACAATGGCAGTCATGGGAGCTTAGAATTACATGAGAAGGCTTCAAGGTTTCCGTGGATTGTACAATCTCCAAGGTTGAGTTGCTCGAGGAACAAATTTACACTGTCACCAGATCGACAAAACTACAGCATTAGGAAACTTCGGGAAATCGAATTGCATGCCACCATGAGAAGATCGACAAGCAACAGGTACCGTATAAACTCAGTAAGGACATATATCTTTATCTTTCTATATATTTTTCATAAGACTACAATGTCGGTAAATACAAAGTTCACAGATGGCAATGTTAAATTTTTTATGGAGGACCATATCATCTACAAACAAAATATAGAGGTCATGATTGAGTTGTAGAATATCAGATCAGTAGTGGATTGCGAACATATCGTTACCACAGTGTACTCCTTGAGGAAGGATGATGCTAGCTGACAAACATAACGTCTTTTTTGGTACTTCATTCATACGGCAGTCCCCCCCTCCTCTCCTTGATATCATTGCAACTCACTTGTACTACTACAGTATATGTACGAATAACTCTCTAAGCTAACAACAACGAGACGATGGACTAAAGAAAAATCGATCGGTCATAGCTAGCTAGTCGGCACGTAGCGCACCGACCGGCCACGTGCTCGGGCGGTGTCCTCCATCCACCACGGCCACGGCCTGCTTGTCCGCACGAAGGCGGCGCGGCAGCGACACGACGCTCTTGGCCTCGCCCCACTCGTGGAAGCGATCGTCGGGTCCGTCGTCGTCGAGGTCGCACTCGGGGAACACCTTGCCTCCGTACCGCACCCGGTCGCGGCAGACGGTGTAGATGAGGTTCCGTCGCCGGAACCGGCGCATGGCGGCGCGCTTGGCCGGCGTCATCACGGCGCGCTCGTCCGTCATCACGTCCACCTCGCACTCCGCGTCGCCAACGCCTTGGTCGTCGGTGCTGGCAGTGGCGGGGCAGCCCCGGAGGACGAGCTCGGAGAAGTCGACCGCAAAAGGCGCGTAGGCGTAGTCCACGCGGAACCGGCCGCCGTCGGTGGCCCAGTTGGAGCCGTCCCAGACGGTGGCGTACACGGACATTGGCTTGCCGGGGAAGTCGCCGCCGATGCCCGGCACGCGGACCACCTCGCGGACCGGCGTGCCGTCGACGTAGAACACGACGGCGGTCGCGGTCCACGAGACGGCGTACGCGTGCGCGCGCGCGGTCGGGTCGAAGGGCAGCAGGTACCGCTCCTCGCGGCCGCGGGGCGTGCTGCCGTTGCCGTAGAAGTTGGTCTGGACGTGCCACCCGTGCCCCGGGCGGTTGCCCAGCAGCTCGAAGTCCACCTCGTCGTGGTTGTCGGGGAACACGTCGCCGTTTGAAAGCTGCACATATATATATACTTACATGTTTATTGTTATTTATATATCTGCACAGATAATTTGATTACCCACCAACAGCCAGTGATTGATGGAGAAGCCACGCATGAAACGAGACGACGACGATTTAGCCGCACATTGTGGTTTTGGACTATTCTGAGCAGAGTGCATACGTGTTTGGTAACTTGAGGATGAACGAATGCGAATGCCTACAAGAAAAGTAAGGCACAGGAAAATTTGTAGGCACCGCCGCCCATCATTTGTTTTTTTTATTATGAAAGTTTATACTCTCTCTTTTTTTAAATTATTGTCGCTGTTGACTTTAACCGTCAACTTTAATCATTCGTTTTATTCAAAAAAAATATGAACAATATCAAATATTTTGTTATGATTCGATTTATCACTAAAGGTTCTGCAGACATAAGTTCTACTTTTATATATTTGAGTAAATTTTTTGAATAAAACGAATGTTTAAAGTTGACGGTCTAAATCAACGTCGATAATAATTTAAAAAAGAAGGAAGTATATAAGATGTGACAGGTAGCTATAAGGACCCTAACGTTTCCACTAACATAACATTGAGGGATTATCATGCGTGGCAGACGATGTAATTAGGACAAAGAACCGTTGTTTTTTTGCTGCTTTGGACAACCACTCACGCAACCAACGAATAATCACCTACTCTGTTAACCACTACCGTAGGTACGAAGGTCATGATGTGTTGTCCTAGTTGTGGTTCTAAGTCTTAGAAAGTTAAACGAATGCAAGTGTACAGATGCATGGCTAATCATCCATCGATAGTGCGGTAAGCACTGGTATTAGCATTGACATGCATATGGGTGATGATGACACAATAATGCAGAGGACTAATAAGTTACTTTCCATGACCATGACCAGCGCGTGTTGCAGATGTATGTGTACGTCTCTAGTCTAATGCAATTTAAATTCTCCAAAAACGCATTTTAGCGAATTAAGGATGGAGGATATACATCTTCCTACAACTACTACTACACATCTGTCACACAATTAGGTGACTAAGATTTGTTAATCTCTCACTAGATGAAAAATGCTCCATCTTCAGATATGTACTATCAGCAATTTCTTTCAACTCCGTTTCATATTTAAAATCTCCGAGCCTTAATTAATTGAAAGATTATCTACTGGAAATACAATTAATGATGCACAACTCTCTTGCCTACCCCTAGAAGAAAAGGGGGAGAGAGAGAGATTAACCCTGCTGGTATTTGTACTGGAACCTTTAGTTGATGAACTGATCCCTTCCGCCGCGCGCCATCAATCAAGGAAAAAGGAAGCGAAGGGATTGGCTTGACATTTTTCTTCCATGCCTGCGTGTTTCCGTGTTCTAGCTCTAGCTACTTTCTGGTAACGAATGGAGGACCTTTTGTAGCCACCCGTGCCCGCCTTTTTACTAATTTCTATGGACAATCAATTCGTGGGCAAACCAAAAAGACGAACAAATGAAAGCGCTCGGGCAGGCAGGTGTCAACACACGTAGACAGGAAAACTTGTTCCGCATGATTTTTTTTTTCTTTTGAGGAATATTGAGTAAGTGGTTTTGCTTGCGCTGTTGTTATCCATAATATATTTCTGTTTCTGCAAGAGAATCTACTATTGGTGGTAGATGTTTTTCGAGAAGAACCAGTATTCTCAATTAAGTATGGGGCCGGGAAGAGGCATCAAGAAACGAAACGTACGTAGAAGGCTACGACGACGCCGGCGGTGTAACCATCGGGCAGCTTGATGGAAGCACTGAAGAATCCGTGGCTGTACGCCGACTTGGAAACGAACCCGGAGCCTGGCCAATGGATGATGATGATGATCAGTCACTCAATTGATGCAGCAGCTAACAACTCAGGTGCATCGATCGATCGGTTTAATTATCCCCAGACTGGGCAGTGTGATCGAGAAGAAGAAGAAGAAGATCGATGTCGATTACCGGTGCGCCTGTCGAGTTTGAGGCGGACGGAGCGGCCGTCGGGCGAGAGGACGAGGTTGTCGCCGCCGAACAGCTGCGTGAAACCGGCGTGGAACGGCACCGGCGACACGTCCAGCGCTGCGGCGGCCCCGGCGCCCGTGAGAAACGGCGCCCAGCTGCTGGTCGCCATCAGTGCTAGTAGAACCAGAGCAGTTGTTGCCATGGTTGCGGCGGAGCAAAGAACGTTGCCCGCGGACGACGGGACGATATATAGGTGTGGTTGATCTCGATCAGAATAGTAGCAAGTATATATGGTCTGTTGTTGGAATGTCCTCCCCCCCCCCAGCTGACCCTACTATGTATACGGTTTGTTGCTGCAACCTGACCCTGTTTTTGATGACGTGTTGTATATGGGCACACCACCATCAGTTAGTTTTGAGTGTATATATATGTATATGCTACGTGAGCCGCTTGCATTTCTCTTTGTTGCGTCCTTGCGTTCCTTTTTCTTATGCTGTGGCCCTTGCGCACGTGTAAAGGTTTATTAGGACGACTGGGAAAAGGGCTTTTGTGGATGGAAGAGAGTGAGGATAGGTCATCCGCCCCCTTATCAATGTTCGTCTTTTTTTTCTCCTCTCGGTTAGTTATTCATGGGAAATGAATTGTTTGTGTGTCCTAAAATACAGGGAAAATGGTAGTAGCTACTAATATTGTGGTGGTACCATATATACGTACAGGATGTTGAAAGACTCGTTCCCTTATTACCAGAAAAAAAAAATGAGAAAGATAAGTTGGCCAATCGGCTTCATTGCTTTCTTCAGTGAAAAAAAAAAATTTCTCTGACCTCAGGCTTACAAGGGGTTCGGTAATTTGTCAACAAGGTAGCAAATATTCAATCGATGGCTACACAGAGCCACAGCGGTGCTGAGTCTTCGGCTCTTCGCCATGTTTCACCGGATCTGATGAAGGCTTATTACCACGTCTCTGTTTTAGGCATACTAATTTTCCTGTCACCGTATAAATCAGTCCGTGCTTGATCACGATGTTTCACCCTCCCCTCGTTATTATTTATAGTAGTACACATATATATTTGCTCGATGATGAGGTCACATGAAGTGCGTGTCATCATCGGTTGGTTTTAGATTAGTTTCCAGAAGCTCGATCGATCACCAAAGACATATATATATGCACCAGGGTATTTAAAACTACGTAATTCCAAGCGTAGATAAAAGGGTACGTACAGAGAAGAGTGGAAGAAGCTAGAAAAGGAACCGCCCACACATTTCTTCCGTTGATTGTTGGGTCCCGATCGATGTGGCCTTTGCTGACGAACCCCATCTCCTCTGCGTCACTCTGTTTAAGGGACAGTTAAGTTTCGATTGAAATAATAAGACAATTAGGCGTGTGACTTCGACTGAAACAATAATAAGACAGACGGGCGTGTGATTTCGACTGGAAACAATAATAAGACAGACGGGCGTGTGACTGCTGAGCCAGCGTTGAATTGAAGTACCGATAACATGGATTAATAAGTAGAGTATTTACTACCAGTAACCGGCCATGTTATATATCTACGAGGTTGATGGGAACACACCACCTAAACTGAAATGAACTGAACTCAAATTCAGCTTCTGCAAATCAGCTTATCTGGTTTGGTAGGTTAGCTAACGGGGGCATTAACAAAAAGGGACACATCGTGCCTACCTCATTGTACGTATATCTGACGAAAATCCAGAGACCACAAGTATATATGCCACGGGGATAAGACGATGCCGGACGAACGAATGAATGTACGTATGCGCGCTTTCACAATAAACTACTACTGTACATCAGAGCCGTCGGGCTGTCACCAGTTTGATTGACGTGCGCGCGTGCAGGTCCTTTTCTCTCTCCACAACTCGTATGTTTGCTTCCGGCTCCCTCCCCTAGCACCCCTGGCAGAAGAACTCCCTCCGGTATAAAAAAAATATAGTTTAAAATAATATTCGTTTAAACATTAAAAATATAAATTATGAATAATATTTAAATTATTATATTTAAAAATATATAAATTATATGAG
Organism: Oropetium thomaeum; assembly: GCA_001182835.1. NCBI lineage: Eukaryota > Viridiplantae > Streptophyta > Magnoliopsida > Poales > Poaceae > Oropetium > Oropetium thomaeum. Next base: position 1,186,596 of record LFJQ01000051.1, read on the forward strand.
TAGATTTATTTTGAAAAATATTTTTATAAAAATATATATATTAATTTTTAATAAATATTTTTATTAAAAAAATAAAGTCAAAGTTATGTTTTAAAAATCGTATCATTATTTTAAATTATTTTTTTTATATCGGAGGGAGTATATGTCCTAACAACAGTGCAAGGCTTCTCCATCCATCGGGGTCGCATCGCCTCTCGCGCTGTATGCTGTCTGTCTTTATCTGCGTCGTCTACCACGCACTGGCATAACGACGGCTGTGGACACGGACCAAGCCATATGGATATACACCCTCATCTCCACAGCTGTGCTGCCTGTGCAACACTAGTAGTTTTTTTGTTTTTGTTTTTTTATTTTTCGTCGCAACAATTGGAATTGCAGTTATGTATAGTTCTTCTTCTTTTTCTTTGTACAGGCAGAAGGAAATGCTGGCACACGTCTCTAAAGTCTAAAGAACAAAAGGATGCGCAATAATAGTATTATCAGCATCGGCGTTATACTCAGTCGTCTTTAATTTTGTAGTATGCTCCAAACAAAACCAAGGTTTCCCGGTCAAGAGGTTACCGACCGTACGTAGGCCGGTCCAACAGGCCCACCGTCTCAATGCTACGGGCCGGATGGAATGAAATGTTGCACGCACTTCCCAGATCCCGTGGCTACTAGTACTAGTATTTAGGTTCTGCGTTTCCCTCGTAAAGAAACACACAACACACGCGTCATAAGGTTACTAGTGACGAACCAACAAAATGGGGTGGGTGTCGCAGTCGCATGCCAAAAAGTTTGGGCATCAAGCTTTTCTGTGTTTTGCTACTACTGCTGCTAGCTGTGTTATTATACCGCATCTTTTGGAAAGGTCTCTCTCTTGAGTTTGAACATGTAGTTCGGCCGTTTCCTTTCTCGACTTGTTCATACTACTAGGAGACTGTAGCTAGTGAAGTCGCAGTATAGTAGTAGTATCTTATTGGACGGTCAAAGACACATATTCCATACTAAGTATAACTCTCGCAAAAGAAAAAAAAAAAAGGAGCAAATGGCACGAGTCAGTCCGTGGTCGTCGTGGTCCTTTTCCTTCGCGAGCACTGGCTAGCTGGCGAGACGGATCCCGGTCCGCGTGAACGCGTCAACGCGTGTTCGTCGACTCGTCGGTCTATGGATAAGCTCTAAGCTCTCGCAGGAAGTAAGTACTAGTAATTGGCATGGAACGACGACAGAAAGGATGTTTGACTGGCAAAGCATCTTCCACTTCGAATTACTAGGACTAAACGGAGAACGGACGGAAGAAGCTTCTCGGTGTCCTGGGTTGAAGCGTCAGCGTGACGCCTGCCTTTGCATCAGAATCCGATGGAGAGTGGACGATCGGTGGAGCATGCATGTGGCCGGCGCCCGGCGGCACATAATAATCAAGACTCCCTAGGGAAAGGGAAGAGAGTCTTACCGCCGGCCGGAGCCACCTCGTCGTCGGTCGAGAGGACGGACACGTGGCACTTCTGCCATAGTACTACTTGGTCTTTCCGCTTTGGGAGAGATGCACGACACGAACGCCTTTTCGCGAGAGCCAAGACAGACGAGACGAGACGAGTGGCGGACCTGGCGGCACAGCCCATCGTCAGCCGGCATCAGCAGCAGCAGTGGAGCTGGAGCCAGATGATGTTGGATCGAGGAAGGTTCTGTTTGGTTTGAAGACTAAATTTTTTTTTAGTCCTATTACATTAAGTATTTAAAAATTAATTTAAAATATTAAATATTAATTATTTATAAAATTAATTTAATAGATCAAGATTAATGGACGAGATAAATTTTTTAAACTTAAATAATTTATGATTTAAAAATATTTTGCTACAGTAATTATATACTAATTATAAATTAATTAGATTTAAAAAATTTATCTCGTTGATTACCATACTTTTGAATAATTAATTTTATAAATAATTAATATTTAATTTTTTTAATTAGTATCTAAACATCTAATGTGACATGAGCTAAAGTTTTGCTCTAGATCTAAACAGCCCTGAGGATACGTTACGACCATGCGGTCGAGAAACACGAAAGAAGAAGAGCAGCAACAGATATTCAAGGAAAAAGAAAAACGGCTACCTGCCCTTACGTACGTTGACGCGCCTTTGCTCCTGCATCACGGACTGCATATTCTACTACTACAGTATTACTTCTGCTACCATAGGTCACCAGTTCACCACACAGCAGCAGCAGCTGCTATCAATCATTCGTATATCTACACGAGCGAACCGAGCGAGACCATAAACCAGGCCGTGGTCGTTGGGAAACGGAAGGAGCGGGCCATGCATCTGGTATGGATCTCCGTCACTTGCCCAGATAAATACAGTACTCACTTTTTTTTAAAATTGTTATCTAATCATCAATTTGACCATTCGTTTTATTTAAAAAATATTTAAAATAGTAAATATTTTGTTATGATTCAATTCATCACTCAAAGTTCTTCAGACATAACTTTTAATTTTATACATTTGAATAAATTTTTTGAATAAAACAAATAGTTAAAATTGACGATGACAATAATTTAAAAAAGGAGGGAGTAGTAGGGGTATATCCATATACCGTCGTGCACGCTTCAATTCGCTCATCATGGGGTTTTCGTGCGGCGACGTACACGTGTGCGCGCGTAATGCAACTATAGTAGTAGTCATACGGTACTCATCATGTGATATGCTGCCATGTGCTGGCATCGCCCCAAGCTGTCCTTCAAAGCGAGCGCCAACAAACAAGGTTCGATCTTACCTTCTTAGGGAGTGTTTGGTTCAACTTTTGGACCTATTATAGCTTTTGTAAAACTAAATTTTGAACCAAACACCTAAACTGTGGGTTGTGACTTTCAATCAAAGCAACTTTTATACAACTCAAAGTGGAGAGCAGCCCTTACACTACTTTTCTGGCTGTGGGAGCAAAAAATTACCCGCACTAACACTCTTTACGGAACATACCGCTTCGTTCTATTCTCCCCCACGCCTCTCCTCTCTCTTTCTCCCTCTCTCTCTCTCTCCACGCCATCTCCAGGATAGCGGGCGGAGGCGACGAGGCCGACGGCTGGGGCACTCGTTGGCGGATCAGCGCTCGGCATGGCGCGGCGCTCGGCGGCGGGTCACTACGCGTTGCGGCGTGGCAGGGCCGGGCGGGCGCGCATCTGCGGCGGGGCGGGGCAGGGAGCGTCGTCGCGGGCCGGAACGGGCGCGCGTGGCGGTGGGGCCAGGCGGGCGCACGTGGCGGCGGGGCAGAGCAGGGCGGGCGCGGCAGGTGCGCTTGGCGGCAGTCGTGCATTACAGCGAGGCGGGCAGGAAAATCGCAGAGGCGCGGCGTATTGGCTGCTCCAGCACCAGCGGCACGCGTCGGATGTGATCCTTCATCAGGTATATTCCACACCTATGTCCGAATTTTTCTATACAAATCTGAGATGCCTACCCCCTGTTTTTCGTGCAGAGACAACCAGAGGCACCCGATCTGCTGTTCTCCTCGTCAGATCCGGTAGCAAGGTACGTGATTGACCCATCGTCCTACGTTAATGAACCCTAAATTGCTGAATGTTGCATGAATGTATTGTTAGCTGGGAAAATCGATGGACTAGTTTCTGTGCTTTGCTGTAAGTGTTTATCTAAAAAAAATCTTTGCTTCCTTCAAAAATGGGTGATAAGACGGATTGGAGTGATTTTTATGTGAGGCATTTGATTGATGCTTCGAAAGAAGAGATAGAATCTGGGAATAAACCAATCGAATTTTTATATCCACCGGTTGGAAAAATCTTGTAACAAAGTTTGGAGAAAGATCAGGTGACAAGCAGACAAAAACACAATTGAAGAACAAGTTGAATAATCTGAAAAAGGACTATACATCGTTCATAGAGTTGAAGAATAGTGTCACCGGTCTTGGATGGAATGAGGCAAAACAAACCATTGACTCCTCAAAGGAATGATGGGATGAACATTTTGCTGTAAGTTGAGATGTTTGTTTTTAAGTTGAACTATGTGCTGTCTATTTTGATGATGTGGTCGACCTTATTACATTTTATTTCATTGAATTTCGGAGATGCCATAATCCGGAGAAAGGGTTGAAATGCAACCATATGAGGTTCAAGAAGCAAGGACCAAAGCACTTAAATGATTTGCATATATTATTTGAGAAGGTACATGTGACTGGTGCTACTGCCACCTGCCCCGAGGATATATCATCTAGCGACTCAAGCGGTGATAATGCGGAAGAAGTTACACCTGAGGAAGTCAAGCTGGCTGCTTTGAAGAAAATTAAAAAAGGAAAGAAAAAAATGTAAGGATTACTCTATTGCTACCGAAGAGAAAGATGAGAAGAACCCATTCCTTCGGGTGTACAAGAAGACATGCTTGCAAATTGAAACTGCAGCTGAAAGAATATCCTCAAGTGTTGAAGCATCCTCAGCACCACCCAATAATGCAATTCCTACCCTTGCCAAGGCCATGAAGATGGTGAAAGATTATGGTGTAAAGAAGAAATAGCACTAATGCACACAGCTACGAAGTTGATCGTGAAGCCCGAACTTAGGGAGATCCTTAGCTTGTTAGAAACAAATGAAGGAAGGCTCGGCTGGCTTAAAAGGGAGCATGGGAATTGATCGTTGTGTTGAAACCATTTATTTGTTCTGTGGTGTTGGAACCATTTATTTGTTCTGTGGTGTTGAAACCATTTATTTGTTCAGTTGTGTTCGAATCTTTATTTATTTATCTGTTTTGAACCATGTATTTGTTTCCCTGATTTGGAACCCATGTATTTGGATAATTGAGTGCTTGTAGAACATGTTTGGAAATAATGAATTATGTTGTTACAAACAATGATCTGTGTGGTTGTTGTAAATAATTGATTTGTGTAGTCGATGCAAATAATGATTTGTATGGCTGTTGGAAATAATGATATGTCCTTTTCTTGCAGATGGAAGGTAACAATGAAGAACCAGCAAATAATGGAGATAATGGACTACAACTCCTAGCTCAGCTTGCGCAGCATGCGGCTGTTATTGGTAACCTTCATACTAATCATTACTTGAACAAAAGTCAATACAGAGAAACACCACAAACTGGAATTCAATGGGTTGAAAGGTGTTTGACCAAACCGAGATATTTCTACAAAATGTTTAGTATGTATCCTCCTGTTTTCTAGGCACTACATGACTTGCTTGTGTCGTCTTACGGTAGTAGGAATGTATCTTCGGTTGAGTCACTGGCAATGTTCTTATGGATCGTTAGGGGGCCCCAATCCTTTCTCATGCTGAAAATCGTTTTACTCGGTCAACATGGACAATTCACACAAAGTTTTATCAAGTGTTGAGATGTTTACGCAAGTTAGCAAAAGAAAATATTAAACCAAAAGATCCTGATTTTTTAACAGAGCATGAGAAGGTCAGAGAGGTTAAATTTTGACCTCATTTTCAAGGATGCTATTGGAGCTATAGACGGTTCCCACATTCCTGTTGAAGTGCCAGTAGAGGAAATGGTGAACTATATGAATCGACATGGATATACATCTCAGAATTTGCTTGCAGTGTGTGACTTCGACATGAGATTCACCTTTGTATCTACTAGTTAGGCTGGTTCTGCTCATGACACAAGGATTCTCAACCACGTGATAACAACTTTCCCTTCCTTCCCTCAGCCTCCTAATGGTATAACAATTTGAACTTGGTAGATATGTGTTGCTTGTATTATTATTTCACTATGCTGATTTGGTGTTGCAGGAAAATATTATCTCGTGGACTCTGGCTACCCAAATCGAAAAAGGTACCTTGCTCCTTTCAAAGGAAGCGCATAACACATACCAGAATTCTCGCGCCATTCAGGCCGTCCTTCTCAAGAGAAGTATGAGTTATTCAATTTCTTACATTCATCTCTTTGAAATATCATTGAGCGAGCTTTTGGAGTCTTGAAGCAAAAGTGACGTATATTGAAGGATATACCATGCTTTGATACTCGTACGCAACAACATATAATAATAGCTTGTGGCGTTGCATAACTTTATTCGTGAAAGCAAGCTACAAGATAAGACATTCGACAGATGTGATGCTGATAATGACTACCTTGTTCAGTCGTCACAACCTGCAGAACATACACAAGGCGAGGAGATTCCTGATACACAGAAAGATGAAAGCATGAATATTATTCGTGCTAGGTTCGCTGATGCTTTGTTTTTAGCTAGAGGGACATAATTGTAGATGTCAATCTTAACAAATTTTATGCTAATCTTTTGTGAAATGCAAACATTGTATTATTGACATCATATTAATGATGGATACTAATCTTAAGAAGTTCTATTTATTTTTTTGAGTGGTCAAAATTATGTGAATTAGTAGGTAATACAATATGTTACGAGTATTTTATATATAAACAACCTCTAAAACGTTAGGGGTATTACAGATATTTTTCTCTTAAAAGTACAGCTACAGCTGTTTTAACCAAATAACTTTCAGATTTCTCTACAGTTCACAGCTCACGGCAATTTTTTTTACGGCCACAGCTCATAGCATGTTTTTCCACGGCCAGGGCTCAAACAAACACGTACTTATTCTCCGACTGCGATCAGAAAAAGAGGAGGCATCCTTTTTGTGTGTGCTTCTTCTGCTTCCCTGGGAACGACGCACCAGAATCTCCCTCTTTTCCTTCGGGTGGTGATTGGTGAAGAAGCAGCAGGTTCTTGTTCTTTCTCGACCAGGAACTCCTCCGTGTCGTAAGGAAGGACAGGTGGTGGGACGAGGGACGCAAGGAGGTTGACAGGGCATGGCCGCGCCGCCGAGACTCCCATGAATTGACTATGTGTACTGTACCGTCAGGAGCGGAGCACAACACAGAGAGCAGGGCCGACAGGCAGGCATGCCCAGTTGCCAGTTGCCAGGCCACCGCACCTCCGATCACGAGGCGCACTGCGGATCCGAATCCTCTGCTGTGCAGCTAAAAATTCAGAGGACTGTAGCACGCACTACAGTAAAGCGTGAGGCAGTGTGTAGTAGGCTGCATTAATACTGAACAAATCACTGTGGACACAGTACTCGATTCCCTGAACTAGCGATGTCCCTCTGTTTCCTGATTACTGTAGCAATCAATCTCTTCCGCTCGTCGGATGGCATTGGAGCTGAATAAATTCCATGCACTGTTATGCCTCTGAATTTACAACTGCAATTGAGAGGATGTGATCGCGCGCACTGCCGCTATCTATACTAATCTCTCATGCCAACAAGGACGACCGTTCAAAATTAATTAAATCAGCAGAAGATAGGGATTACTGTACTACTACTACAAGTAGTAGTGTGCATTCTTTTTTTTTTTGGGGGGGGGGGGGGAGTAGTAGTGTGCAATTGGTATACTAAGCCATACAGTACTACTAAGTACGAAGGACGTTCGTTAATGGGCAGGCCAAGACATGACCACACACCACGGGAGATCTCTCGAGCAAAAGGACTGGATAGCTAGCTAGGCTGACCGTGTCGTGCGACGCGACGATCCTCCCTGTCACTCAGCGTGCCGCTTTTTCCCCAAATTCGCTCGCCGGCTTTTATTATTTCCCAATTCAGCAAGCAAAGCAAAGCAGGGGCCTCGTTCTCTTCGTTTCCTTTCCCCAACTGAACACGTGTTCTTGTCTCCACCTGTTCGTGTGGCATTCTCTTAGTAGTATTATGCTTTCACTGTCAAAAAAGGTACGCTTTCTGCACCGAAAAATTTTCGGAAAGATACATAAGTATACTCCTAACTACTTTATACTTACGGTTGCGATGAACGAAGAAGGGAAAAAGAAAGGTACTAGTACTAGTACAGAGACGGGAGAGAACACGTCAACGCGCCTTGAGATTCTTTTTTCGTATTTCCCCGTCTCTGTACTGTGGTTGGGAGTGTACGTAGACGTGTGTTTTTTATCGCACAAACCAACCCGTGAGGACCGGCCAGGCCAGCTGATGCTGACCGGGAAACCTGTCCAAGTACACGTGGCCAAACCCAAGTTTTTTTGTTAATCTCTCACTTATTAATCCAGTTTGGTTTGGACGCGGACTGTGAGCAAGCAAGAGAGCGTCGTCGTCACCTCTCACGGGTCTCACGTGACAGGGAGAGGCAGGCAGCAGCAAATTGAAAGCACTGGTAGGCCGCACAGAACGGATACGACGGAGTCCGTGACCAACACCACCACAAACACAGATTCATCTCTCTCTCTTTCTGCTGGTGAAGCGCCGATCGTATCGTATCTTGTTCCGTTCCGCGATTCCATAGGTATACTACTGTGGTACTCCAGTAGTATTCACCCCATGTACACGATCCTCGGATCCAAAGAAACGGAACCAAGGCTCTCGATGGAGCAGAGCCGCGCAATCGTTTGTGGGGTGGATATGTGTCTCCGCCTATACTACAGCACACGACACCTCAGGTTGACCTTGATTAGCATGAAATGCCTTTTTTTTTTTTGCAAGGGAGCATAAAATGCTCTGTTTTTTCGGTTTTAGCTAGGGAGCATAAAATGCTTTGAAGCTACTAACACCTTTCACTGGTGGGTCCTGTTACTCCTGTACGTGTGTAAAACAAAGTTTAACAGATGCAATCCTGAAGTGAAAATAGATCTCACGTTGCAAAGTGGTTCAAAATAAAACTGAAAAAGAGCAAAATTTTTGTTACGGGTCGAATCCATCCACGTCGCACACTGCACTCTACTTTCTTTGCTCCATAATATAAATATTTCTAAAATTAATCAATTCTATTTTTTTACATGAGATTGCAAAGTCTCTTAACGAAATACTCACTCCGTTCTTTTTTTATCGTCGTTGACTTTGACTATTATAACTTTAATCATTATATTATTTAAAAATATGAGAAATTTCAAATATTCTATTAGAATTTGATTTATTACTAAAGATCTTTAAATCTTAATTTTTAATTTTATATATTTAAACTAATTTTTAAATAAAACGAATTAAATCAAAATATTCGAGTAAAGTAAATATTGATAGGTAAAAAAGAATTGAGGAAGTATAGCATACAGTTCTCAGCTGTGAAAACTGAGGGACGCACCGAGACCGAGCGAGCGGCTACTGTACTGCCGGTTTTCGCGGTGTTTCCCGTAGCAGGCTGAAGGAAGGAACCGTTTCTGCGTGCGTCCCGTCCCCCGCAGCAGGCCCGGCGCTGTGTTGGATGTTTCCAGATCGCGCACGGCATGGCTGACGCGTCCCGCTCGCCCGCCGGTTCTGCGCCACCGGCCGGAGTCCCTGGCCACTCGTACGGCACTACCCAGAGCAGGGCAGGCACCAGACAACCGGGCTGCCTGTCTCGACTGCTGCGTCCTTCAATGTCGTGTGCCGCGTCCTTCTAGTACTAAAATCCAAGGTGGCGCGGCTGCCCCAGATCTGCAAGAATCCCTTTCTAGTGCGACTGCATTTCTCCGCGGTCCACTCCCTCGCTCCCTAAAAACAGATATTTTTAAATTTAAAAATTATTTTATATTATAAATATTTGTAGCAGTTTTGTTATAGTAAATTTTCGCCACCTATCAACCCATCTGACTACTCTTAGCACACAAAAACATAGAAAAATAAATATTTGTAGCAGCTTTGTTATAGTAAATTTTCGTCACCTATCGATCCATCTGACTACTCTTAGAACACAAAAACATAGAAAAAGAGGAGTAGCAATGTCTTTTTTTCTTTTCTTAAATTTTTATAATAACCGCTATAAATACTTGTTTTTACGAATGGAGGAAGTAGTAAGAGTATAGAGGTAGGAGTAGTATGGGTAGAGCCGTTTAGCTCGCTCTCGCTGTAGTAGTATTGCATCGCTGCGAGCGCGTGCCCGTCCGTCGGCTCGGATGATGATGATCATGATGTCCGCATGATCGCTGCGGGTGGCACCAGGTGCGGGGCGCGTTTTGCGGTGCTGCTCCGTCTCCGCTGGTCTCACCTGCCTCCGAGTGCGCGGTCCGCACCTTTATTTATGAAAAAGAACAGTACAAGTTGTGCTTTTTCACCATTTTGTTTTATACTACTAATAGTAGTAAACACCATCGACAATTTATCCACTTTAAAAAATCACATGTGGCAACCATAACGATCGTAAATAAGGAGGGAGTATATCTGTCATGTCATAGAAATCGGTCGTTATGTCTAGATCATGTACTGGTACCACTGGTAGTACGTGCCGGTAGTAGTCATCAACCAACAAAAAGATGCGATCCCTGCGTTTGAAAAAGCACTAGTATTATTGAAACAATAATTCAACTTAAAAAATAAACTGGTAGTTTTTTTGTGATTCAAATAAACTCGTAGTAATAAATTAAAATTCAACTCGCCGGAGTGCACTGCATGCCGTTACTTTGTTTTTTCGCATATTTATGTAGCGTGTGCGGTGCTCCCCGGCAGGCACCGACCGGCAAGCTGTGGTCGTGGGGACGGCTGAACGGAGCGATAAGTTTTTGATCCGCGGACAAGTGCGCGCGTGATTAGCCAAGGAAAGAGGGAGGGAGATTCTCTGACCCGGCCCCAAATAAACTAGTACTATCCATTTTCCAGGCTTTAACTAGAATACAACTAAACTCGTCGTGGCAGTATCCGTTGGTGTGATTCAAAGCAGAACGAGAGGCAGGCAGTCCGTGCGTGCGTGCGTGCGTGCCTAGGAACAGAACGACCGCAGTTTTGGCTTTTGGGCGCCGCGCCTGGTGCGTGGCCCCTGTCCTATGACTACTATGAGCGAGCAGCGGCAGCGCTGTGATGCGAAGCTGTGAACGGCCGCGCGCCGGCCCGCGCGCGCGCGCCGCGTGCACTTTGCTTTTTGCCCGATCGGGCCACGGGCACAGCAGAGTTTGCGAGGGCCAACAAACGAGTGGAAAGGGTACGCAAAACATTCCTCTCCTCGGATGCCGCCACTCGCCCACTCGCTCCGTCCCGCGGTTTCGGGCGGCGCTGTGGCTGGCTGCCTGCATGACTCTAGCTCGCCAGTCGCCGCCGCGCGAGATTCCATTCCGTTCCGTATTTCCGTCGCTCGCACCACCGCACAACAAGCGTTGGCTTGGCTGACCACCCACAAACACCCACCCACCGGCCCGAACCTTTGTACATGTATACGTGCTTCCTCCACCCCGCCCCGCCTTTTGAAGCGCTTTTTGTTGAACGGTTCTTCAGCGTCGACTCGTGTCCTCACGCACGTTTCATGCAACACGCAGTATAGTACAGTATACTACTACTATGCTATGTGTCTTTTCCTATACAGTATAGTAGTAGTAGTATAGTCTTAAATCTTGTACTATGGTCTTTTCCTCGGAAGATGCCTCACACGTCGCTTTCAGCGAAATGCTACCGGCAGCAATATTACTCGTACTAGGCTGTTTGCATAGCGTGTGAGTTTGTGAGATCCTCCTCGCAGTTGCACACACACCTAACAGAAGTGATTAACTGTATTTTAATAGTAATGTTAATACTGAGCTCTAAGCTACCGGACGGTGCTCATGGTTAGCCCCAGATCTCTACGAAATCGGATAACTAGTACGGTATATTACTAATAAGCTCTAAGCTACTGAACGGTGGTGATAACTACTAGCGGACTAGTAATAATAATAGTAGGCGCCCCGCCCACAGATCGGAATCGGATAGGAAGTAGGACTCGTGAGCAGATTAGTTGGTCCATCCAATGGGCAGCAGCAGGCAGTAGCTAGCGGAGTCGAATACCACGTGTTGCAATGCACTACTGAAGTACTACTATAATGCAGGATGATCGCAAGGTGCCAACTAAAAAACTGCCGCGCACGGGACATTGGAGATTGGACGGACGGTAGTGTGTGGTGGTCCACCAGCAGGCTGGTGGTGGTCGCCGGTCGGGCCCCGGCGCTGCTGCACCTGTACACCACCCCGCCCGCCTGCCGAAAGAGACGAAGCCGCATCAGCGCATCACATTCCCGCTTTCCACTTCCTCGCTAGTACAGTAGTACTATAGTCGTTTCTTTGCGCGCGGCGCCGGAGAAGGCCATTTCTATTAATAATTTCCTGCTTCCCTTTCACGTACGTTGCGCTCCAGGCTGCTTCCCCAATTCAGGAAAACCCTTTTTCGTTTGCAGTGTCAACCTCAGTCACACAGACAGCGCGAGTACAAAGGCCTCCCGGTTTCTGCAGTTGGTTGGTCATCAATCGCGGTGTGGCGGATGATCGGTCGCTTGTCCTAAATTGTTTTTTTTTCTGGTTACCAACAGCCCGTACTAATCAGCAAGCGGTCAAGCCAAATTGCAGTAGTTGATCTGACAACGACGTCGGTATGGCCTCATTTGGTAAGTATAGTTCCTCCACTTCTAGTAGTTTGCACGTTCAGTTCAGGCGCAAAAATGTTTTACTACTACTATTCCTCAGATCTTGTACCTCAAGTCAACGCTGCAGAGTAAAGTTATGGTCACAATGTTAAACTGTTACTGTGTCCCGAGAAATACTACATGCAGTAGTAACTACGCTTCCACGTACGTGTGTACCGGAATAGTAAAACCAGCAACCGCCGCAATCCGTCCACGACGATGCACGAGAGCACGACCATCCAGTCCAGCCCACCGGAAACACATTTGGATTTGGATCGGCTAGCTGATCTGGATTAGTAGTGGGACAAGTAGTATACGGGAGTACAGAGCAGAGGCCCCACCGGTAGGGAGAGGCAGGGAGTTGACTTTGAAGCATTCTCCGTCTCATCCAGGCAGAGGCAGGCAGCAGAAAGCGAACGGTGGAAATAAAAAAAAAACGACGACGAGTCAGCTCACGACTTCTGGAGCCCGGACCCATATGGAAATGGAAGTACTTGTACTACTACACTGATGACTGCTACCGCCGGTCCGAACAGCGTAACCAGACCCCACCTGCCGGGTATCGTGGCCGTCCGTACCGAGGACACCTTTCGGCATCCCACGCCGCCCCGCCACGCATCCGACGGTCAGCACTGCGGTCCCGTCTTTCCGCGTCGCCGCCCCATCCAGGCGTCACAGCCTTTTCTGTTTTAATAAAAGTTTTACCGTGCGGCAACGGCCAACGCAGCAAGCACGCTTTTTTCCTTTTTTCTTTTTCCAGGCAGCCAGCTTAGCCTTCTCCCGCCCGCCTGCTGCCCGCTCGGACACGCAACGCAAGCCACCGGGGCAGCCGGGACGGGACGACCTCGGGGTCGCCGCCGCCCGTGCCCATCCCGCGCGAGCCGGCCGGATAAACTACGTTCCAAACGAACGAACGGAGCGGCCGCGCGACGACGCCTTCCTTTGTTCCGTTCCGTCCACTCGCGCCACGGTTACGCCCGCCGGGAAGACGTGCCTTACCCTATGCCGCCGCTTCGGTCCGTTCCGGGCGTTCGCTTCCGAGGACTCTGGCCGCGAGGGAGTGATGAATGCCGCTAGGTGGAGAGAGTGGATGGTGGGCGGTTGAACCGCACGGCGCCTG